>OY720188.1:13075000-14278709 GCA_963082885.1 Parascotia fuliginaria | reverse complement strand
ATGTATGCTATTATATAAAGCGGAAGAGTTGTTTGTTTCTTTTGAACGCGCTAATCTCAGAAACTACTAATCAAATTTGAAAATTATTTTTGCGTATGATAGCCCAGTTCTTGAGCAAGGTTATAAGCTATGTAACATCACACTACTTGCAACGGGAACAGAGCAGTAAGCAAAGACACGGAAACCGCACCGTAGTAAGCTAGTTTATAATATACCGCTGAAACAAATTCATTTAGTTACGAATTTCAAAGACTAACTAATGTCAATCACATAAATAGACAAAGTTTTAGAATATAATAAAAATATCCAACCATATCCAACTTCAAAATAATAATGTTTTTATACTAAGCTCGTAGTTAATTAATCAACAAAAGCTGGCACTGACGGAAGTTGAGATCAAACTTCTGCGATTAATAAAGAAGGATAATTATTTATCAACCTCATAAAATATGGTATTAAATCCAACATATTACATACTAGCTTTGACACGTGGTTTCATTTCGTGAACATATTTTCACTTATGTACGCTAAACGAATTCATACGGGTCACCTTATTGTGATATTGATTATTATATTAGTTCATAGATAAATAGATTTGAAATTATGGTTTTTATTTATTACTTTTTCAAAATTTGCTGCAAAAGCTTTGTAAGTAATCTTAAACTGTGTGTGTGTATTTGTTACCACTTAGCGTCTAAACAGCTTAACCGATATGTATGAAAATTGGTGTGTAGATAGATTCGGTGCCGGAGATGGACATAGGCAACTCTTTATCTGGAAAATCGCTCTGGTTCCCGAGTAATAGACAACTATTAATAGTGGTATAAACTAATAGTGGTATAGTATTAAAACATAAAACAAAGTGAAACAAAGAAACCCATTTTTTAAGCTATTGCATAGCTTTTATCGAGGGCTTTAAGCGCGGCGACCGAATCAAGAAGTTCCGTACCGGGTAAAACGGGGTGATTAGGGTTGCAGGGATGAATAGGGACAAACTCGGGAAGTTTTTGAATTCACTGGAATTCTCGCATACCCATCGAAAATTTTTTGATTAAGATTTATTTGTGAAGTATAACATTTATTTTCTCCATACAGGCAACCGAGTGTCGTAGACTCAATCTGACACTAAAAAAGCTAATCAAAGTAAAGCTGTGAAAAGCGTTAAAATTTGGTTACGAAAACCTTTTAAAATGGTAGATACTAACTTACTTATAATTACTGATTATCGGATATCAGGCAAGGTAGGTACTTTTATATGATGACAATACCCAACTTACTTTGTGTTATTGTTTTTTAAGTCGGATAAAAATCAATTAAGAAGCAGTCCTAGCTGAATTACTATTTCATCCCTGTTCTGTCCCTATTGACCCCAACCACGAAATGACTAGAAATCGGCCGCATTTTTTAGTTTTTCACGTGAAATCTACGTTATAATGCTGTGAAAAGTAGATTTAAGTGCAGTTTTAGTCATCGGAACAGATAATAAAGTACTGTCGAATAATACATTAACGAACAAAATAGTTAAAATCTATTTCAAACTTTGAAATCGTCCTTATTCACCCCGTTTTACGGTACCGAAAATAAAACCTAACACCTCCCACTCCGCCTACCATAAAATTTGTTTCTCAGGATAAACACTAGTGGCGCTAATTCTTACCACACGTAAATCAAATATTTGGTCACTTTTGCGATAAATTTTATCTGGTAGAACTATAGAAATGAAACTAAGATTTTAATAACGTGTAATAATGCATCAATGTAATGTCCCAGTTTTATTCTTTTTCGGAGTAAATATACTTAGTAGGATGATAAAAATTCCTGAATAACCTACATGTATTGTAAGATAATAAACATATTTTAAACGATATTATCATTTATTAAATAAAAGAAAAAAATTGTTTTCTTATCGGTCACCACGCTCAAAAAATGTAACTTGAATTAATATCAAAGAAAAACTTGAATTAATATCAAAGAAAAAAAACTGCATAAATAAAAAATAAATAAATAATTATAATTGCATAAGTTGATAAAAAATGCTATGCAATAGCTTTACCGCGGCAGTCCCCGAGTGCGACAGGTTTTTTTTTACTCGTGCTGACGCTATATTGAAATATTATGTACCCAATGTCACTGCAACAATTAATACGAATCTACTAACACCTCATATTATGTTAAAATTCATTTAGGCTGTAAAGCGTGCCAAAAAAATAGACATTTATACCTCCTTGACTCCGGCAGTCGGGCAAAAACATTTATATTGACAGTAATATTTTTACTACTCGTCAAATTCGTCTTCTTCATATTTTGAAAGCAATGAAACTTATCAATTTCACAGCCTGACTTTATTAACAGCTGATTATAGGTCTTTCCTAATTTGTGCCAATGTCCTCTTGACTGCCAGTCTCATTCATGTTCCACCAGCTACAGTTTTAATACCATGTCACCACTGGACTAACACTCCTTAATCTATTTCATGCAATATACAGAACCACAATATTCTAAGATAAATCCTGCGGTGGCCTATCTCATAAACAATTCGCGGTTTCCATACAACATTAAATATCATGAGGAAAATATATTTCTGTAGCCATCATTAATTGAAACCGAGCTGGATGAGATAAAATATCGCCTTCTTTTGCAATTATTTTAACTCTGCGTTTTAGAATTAAGCTTTGTTTTCTGAATATTTGTAATTTAAAGGCATTCGCATACGTGAAATATAATCTTAATGTCATTTTTAATCGTATTTTGAAATAAAATCCGTAAATATTATTAATCGATACTTATTATATAAAGCGGAAAAGTTTGTTTGCTTGTTTGTTTGTTTAAACGCGCTTAATCTCTAGAACTACCAGTCGGATTTGAAAAAAATATTTTTGCGTATGATTGAGCCCAGTTTTTGAGGAAGGTTATAGGCTATGTAACATCACGCTACTGGCGACAGGAGCAGAGCAGTTAGCAAAGACGCGGGTGAAACTGCACCATGGAAAGCTAGTTTATGATAAAGTGACAAACTTCTTCTTTAAAATCATTTGTAGTTTCATTTGGGCTTTAAAATTATATTTATATCTAGAGTGTTTAGTTTTGAGTAAAAAAATGATTTATCTGCTTTTATCACCATAAATAAAGTCAATACACGATTCTGTAAACTCGCGTGGAATTTTAGAAGAAAGCAATTTCCTTTTTTTCATGTTGTAATTTTTTTAACACCCCACCTCTTATAGCAATCATATTATAACCTTACTTTGCCTCTATCCTTGTTTTTAATGGTACAAAAGAAAAAGACAAAACGCAAAGTAACATTAAAATAATAGTGCTATGAGGTGGTGATAAGCCCTCTAATTAAAAATAAAAGCAACTGTGCCGTCACTTCGAAAAGACACAAAACCTGTAATTATTTAACAAAATTCGTAAAATAGACCTTATATTACGAGAATCTTGAGTTAATTAGCGCAGAATTCTGTCCAGCTTTTGTCAATTATTTGCGTTGACAGCACAAGAGCCTGAGTGAGTGTTGTTGATTGCCTTTGTATGAAGTAAGCGTTTGTGTTACAATGCTACTCACATTAAGCACTCTCGTGGCAAGTGGCGCTCGCGTAAATCTTATCGTTGTGGTTCGTGAGTGGATTATGGTAAGTTACTGTAAACATGAAATTAAAAATAGTTAGTTAGTTTTTGTGTTGTTTAAGATCACTGCAATTGCACTGGGGAGACTCTCGTACACAGAAGATATAAAACTCGAGGTTATATTTTTGTAATTATGAGATCATATCTTATTTTTAGCATTTCGGCAAGGGCGATTCATGAGATATTTTTGCAATATGTAATTACTAACTTTCATTGCGCAGTTTTAACCATGTCTTTGCTTACTGATCTGCTCCCGTCACCACTAGCGTGATGTTACATAGCCTATAGAACTGAATTATCATATGCAAAAATAAATTTATAAATCCGACTGGTAATTTCAGAGATTAATTTCATACAAACAAACAAACTCTTTCTCTTTATTTAATAGTATATACTATGCAACCTTCTGACAGAAAAGTTTTTTTCTAGTCACCAACAGAAATACAACATTAGTTATACGGTCTATTTGTAACAAGTAGGTATACCTTGCTATTTTAGTTACAAGCCATTCAAACTTTAAAAGGATTGAAAATACAAAATTAAAAGTTAGTATACAGTTTCCGATATCCGGTGTTTCTGAACATAAAAGTAAAGATAAAACCTTCCAGTTGACAGCTACTTGGCGTACTGCAGTGCCCGCGCCACCGGAAATGACGTCAGTGCCATCGCTCGCCGTCAGACATCAACGTTTTGCACTGGCAATCAGAGACGGACTCTAGGAGCCATTTCAAAGGATTGACATAGAAAATATAGCTTTAGCTCGTAATTAAGCTCTTTTGAATACCGATTTTCTGCATCTAAATTTTGAATTTTGGAGGAAACTTGTAAGCGAAAATTTTATTTAATATAACGAAGTTACATTTACTAAATTTATTTAGATTTAGTTTATCGTTTTGTGGTATAAATATGTATGCAAATTGTATTCACGATGTTGATAAGCACGTTTTAACTGATTGGATTCCTAGAAAGAGTTGCCGTACGATTGTTCTCTAAGCATTGCAGATATAATGCTGAGAAGAAACAAACAAAGAAGGAAATGAGAAGAGATAAAAATATATTTAAAAAAAACAAAAACTATCTAAAATTAACTAATTAAAAAGAAAACCATTTTATTATTGTGCTAACATTGAATATTTCATTTCATATGTTAAAATCCATTTAAATATAATAATAATATTATTCATATTAAAACGATATTAATCAGGCCTAGACACGACAATGTCGTCTATTCCCACCTAATGTTAGCGTCAGTGTCATTTCCATGCACTTTCTATTCTATAATATTAGCGTTTATGCCACTTTTCTAGGCCCTCTGCTCTCATAACTATACGATTGAGCAAATTAGCTTCATATCATTACCTTAGTTCACACCTGTATGATATCTATTTATCGATCCTCGGCTACCAATGTGATATATTATGTCCTTACATCCATTGAATCGAATTATCTGCACTTACCTGTTAGTATACGTTAGTAGTAAAATTTATACTTGTCTTATTATGTGATAAGAACAAACCTTTCAAGTTACTAGACTTATTAGACTTATTACTGGCCTGACTTATTAGACTAGCCTGTTGGTCTAGTGGTTAGTGACCCTGACTGCTAAGCCGGAGGTCGTGGATTCGATTCCCACCCAGGACAAACCTTTGTGTGATGAGCATGATTGTTTGTTCTGTGTCTGGGTGTAATTTATCTATAATATGTATGTATTTACAAAAAAAAAAAAAGTAGTATATCAGTTGTTTAGTACCCATAACACAAGCAAATATAATTGCTTAATTTGGGGCTAGATGGCGCTGTGTGAATGTGGTAGAATATTATTTATTATTATTATTATTATATTATTACTTCAGGTGGTCATATTATTTAATTCTCTCAGTGGTGTAATGGTGCCATGTAAGGACTGCCACGCAGAGTTTTTGGGTTTTGTCCCAAATCATGTGTGATATTAGGAAGCGCTCTTATTTAATTGTGCCCACTGTCACTTGTTATATGGGTGTTTATGTAACAGGCGAAACGTATTATGTGGGTCTCGTATTTCGACCTGATCTGTCTGACCGATCCTGTGTCTCCAACTATAGATTGACCTCCATCTTTAGCGCGTGGTCTACCTTGAAAAGCACATGCTACATTTGTAGGTACTTTCCTTGTAGGTACTTTCTTGGAAGGAAAAATACATCATATTGTGTCTATTGTTTCTTAAATGTGTTTGTGCTAAATATTATGTAATAATATCACATCCCTGAAGGAGTAGGCAGAGGTATTTAACCACCCACATTTCGCCATTTTTTTATTTTAGGTCGCATGTAACAGGCTGCGAGCCTGTTGCCTTTTATCGGGCACAATTCCAGACGCCGGGCTAATACTGAGAATTTGTCGACAGAAAAATCCAATATAACTTTACTCGACCCGGGGAATGAACCCGAGACCTCTACGTGGTAATCCGTACATAGTACCACCGAACCAAAGAGGCAGTATCTCAACAAACTTTTTGCAACTTTTAAAATAAAAACATTATACGTCAACGCCAGAAAACTAAGCAAATGCGGCAAGTTTCTTGTTACAAAATTGTGTAGAAGATAAATTTCTTTCTGGAATCTGTATCAAAACTTTTTAGAAAACGTAAATAAAAGTCTAATGAAATAAGTAAACGTGATTTAAAATGCAATTTGTAAATTTAGACGCAGAATCTATAGAGAAGAGGATCACAATTTACTTATTAAACTTCATGATTGAGGCTCTATTTTTAATTTTGTGGGACTTGTGTGTATAGTTGATCGATATTCATTTAAGATTTAATGGTACATACTTTTATATTGGTTTTCGTTACAAAAGTAGCGTGTGGATTTGTTCATTATTAAGTTTTGTCCAATTTTGATATAAAAAAACTGTTTCTGTGCTTATTTACAATCTTAGAATTTTCTTTAATTAAATTCAGTATTTTACCCAAACCTAAAAACTTTGTTAAAGATAGATAAAGATAGGTATTACTTTGGGTCTAGATAGCATTGTGTGTTATATAGGTATTATTAATAAGTATTCGCTAAAAATATGGTACAGTTTCATGGTAGTTCATGATACGACAATTAGAATAGTATCCAGCAGGCCTGGGCTCCACTGACGACTTAACAAGTGAGTTTTTAATGGTAAATATAAAAAAAAGCAGTGCTTAATTTTCGAAAAAATTATTACTTCAGGTGGACAAATTCTGTATATATAACATGCGAACAAACTCGACGGAACATCTTGTTCATTAAAATCAGCGCACAACTCAATTGAACTGTACTTGAGAATATTTCGCGTAGTTGAACAGTAGTGGAGAACCCTCGAGGTCGTAAATTAACGCTGAACGAGCGGACGCTTCAGTTACAGGCCGCTAGGTTTTATTTTGACTGTTTCTATTTTGTATGAATAATATTAGGTTATTATGTTGTTTTACGGTAGCTTTCTATTATACAATTTTATGCAATGGATTGTTCAAAATCGGGCTTTTAAGAATCTTGGATTAATGATTGTTTATAGAAAGTAACTTTAGACAGCATGTGTGATGTAGAGGTCAATTTTAATATATTTTGTGAAATTGCAACACACTAGAGAAAAATAAATTTATTGCAATATGCGTATTTTATGTAGGCGTTGGTTGTAAAATACACTTTTGATACGGTCGGCTAGTAGTCAAAATATATATTCGCTCATTTGGAACGACAGTGACACAACTGCAAATTTGTAAATTTTACACAACGCCATTATTAACATTTTTTCGTAACACTAATGAAGATTCTGTATATATCTTACAGCTAATGACTATCTCTTTTATTTTACTTTTGTAGTTCGAACTTTAAGCTTGAAAATAGACTCACATTTTTTTTTATAATCTATCCATATCAAAGTGAAAAAAAAACAAACATTTTAATACTTACACTTGCGTCGTTGTAACTATAGAAAATGAAAGTTTGGTTAGTTATGACATTCGTTGTCTTAACATAAAATTAAACAAATTTTGGTAAATCAATACAATTAGCTTTATTTCAATTAAACATTATAATCACATTTTTTTTGCAAGTTTAAAAGTATAATAAATTACAATTGCGTCTTTGTGGCTCCTATATTTAATTTAAAAAAATGTCATATTTACCTTAGAGGCGATGTAGCTCCCAGACACGTGCACACTACGAGGGGCGCCCCGCCGCAACTGAATGTTTGGCCGTTGTCGCCCGGAATTCGCGCGCGAAAATGCAATATTTCAACAACGTCTTTTCGTTCTCTAACGGGCTTTTTTTGAACTTACAAACATGACGTTTTCACTTCTAACGTAGATTATTATTGTGATCGTTGTGGTGTAATTAAGTCGATTTCGCATTTTTTTGCAATTGTGTCACTGTCGCTCCAAATGAGCGAATCATGAACAGTCATAATTATTATTTTATGATTGCGTTGACATAGAAGACGTACGGACAGATAGACAAACAGACCAAAAACAAAGTAATCTTATATGGGTCCCGTTTTGCCTCTTGTGGTACGGATCCCTAAAAATGACAAGCATTGAAACATAAACCACATTTATATTTACGAATGATTCGAAACATTTTGTTCATAGTGAATAAGGTTGGGATATGTGACCGTCGATCACAAACGATGGGGTGAGGGACGATATATCTCGAACCCAAACTTGATCCCTCTAGTGGTTAACGTGGCGATGTGTTAGGATTTTGTTACAATTTATATGTGACTATTGTATATCCCTAGTACTAAGAAATTAGATAAGTAGTGTTTGTAATATAATAATATATAATATATCACAACAAAAACATACAACGCAATCTAGATCCAAAGTAAGCTTAAGCTATTGCTATACGTTCTAGAATTCTATACATAAGAGAAGTAGAAAATTACGAAATTGGTCTTATATATATATTAGCCTACCAAAGTGATTCCACCCCGCCTTATGGTAAGCAGTCAGTGGAATCCAGAAATGGTGGCCACCATACCAAAAGCTATCGTCTTAAACTGCTGGTATGGTGGCCTCCACTATGGCGGCTGGGAATGGGGTTAGGAAAAAGAAATGAGGGAGGTGAGGAAAGAGGTAAGGGGGGAAATTAGGTCTCCGGCACTCTCACTTACCGAACGAAACGCAGTAGTAAGGATATAACTACTCTTAAGTAGATCTTCTATGAGAGGGTAGTACTTCCCCGGACGACCCGGCCCATTCATGTTGAAACCAGCGTGGATCTACTACCGTCTTGAGTGATTTCATGGTAAAATTAATACAGACTGGGTATTTCTATAACAAGCTAAATATGTTATTAAAAAACAAAAACTCGCATACCTAAAACAAACTAAGATATCATTCCCACAATTATTACGAATCTATAGACACCTCATATGTTAAAATTTATTAAGCCATTTAGGCTGTAGAATGTTCTAAAGAAATAGACATACGCATCCATACGCACCCACATACATACCCACATACATACATATAAAGCTCGAATCGCTCGAATATTGAATAACCCTCCTTGACCTGGGCAGTCGGGCAAAAACTGACGATATTTTCAATATAATTATTTTAGTTTTATTTTTGTCCGGACTTGCAGTCAAGGAAGGTAATGTTTTTCGAGCGTATGTATGTATGTGAGTATGTATGTTTATTTCTTTGGCACGCTCCACAGCCTAAACGGCTTGATAGATTATAACATATGAGAAGTCATTAGATTCATATTCATTGTAGGAGTGAGATAGAATAGGTATATAAAACTTTAATGTTGCGTCAGCACGAGAAAAAAGAGTTTTTTTTTTTTCATTTTGGTTTATACAGGCATGCGTTTTGTTTTTTAACAATATTTATTGCTTGTTTGTTACGTGTTTACTTACTTGTTGGTGGGCTCGTTGTCCGCATTTAGACCTCTTGGTCTTTTGTTGCGTCCGTTTGTTACGTGTACATACAGCACTAATCTAATGGATCGAATAGCTAGTTTTTGAACGATACAAAAGTTAACATGTTAAAATATTTTTATTGAATATAGGTACTGCAGCCTCTGACAGTGCTAACACAAACATAGTAATATTAATTTGAGACCGACAAGATCGGGTGGCCATATATCGGTCAAACTATGAAAATATACTCTATAAATATCTATCAAACAAAATTAATCAAATTAGTCTACTACAGTTCACTGCTGGGTACTCAACTGCTGGTGGAACTGCAATAAACCCTTTTACACATAAACAGTCTACTCAATCTTTTTCAGGTCGTCTGTCCACTTATCTGTCGAAATTTCTATAAATTTAATGTAATTGTGAATCAGCAATTGCCAATGTAATAAACTGAGTCCATAGTTTGGCATAACATGGTATTTAGACAGAAAAATATTTCACTGTGCCCGATGAAGCAATCAAAAGAATCAAAAACGGTGAACAACAATTCAACGCATGTTAGGGCAATTCGGTAGCAGTTCAGACATTTTTACTTGATAGTCACACTACACTTAAAATGTAAAATGCTTTCATTTATACGATAACAGCTTCCAGTTCACTGAAAGGGAATAAAAAACCCTCTTATATACCACCCCTACATAATTGTGAACGTCACGGTTTGCTTCCATTGAAAAGAGTTGCTTTATATGAACAGTTAAGGTTGAAAACGGAAGCGTTTTGGTTGTATTGAAGTTTAATTTTAACAAAATCTAATATTACGTTATATAAGTACGAAAAACAATACAGAGATAACTTACGGCTGCGAAAAATAAAAGCAATTTCTTTTCCGAAAGTGTCAGTTTTTGAAATTGTCCCTGGGATTAAATTGTTTAGAGAGAACAGCCTTGTCTAAAAACAAATTTAATAGGCAACAAAACTCTATTTCTTCAGTATTTAATTTTAATTTCAGCTTAACGCCTCCGTGGATTTCTAACAAAAAAGATCTCATAAATGTCCCGTTTTTCTTTTAACACGTTTTTTTGTAATCCTAAAACAACTTTCACATCAGACAATTATACAGTACTTTTAGCAATGAATAACCACAAAGCCTAAAGACCCGACGTACTTAATGAGGCCCAAATAAATTACTTACAGCTAATCTACACGCTGGGGTATAATAAGGATGAATTTGTTGACAATTAGACAGCGTTTATGGACAATTGCGTAAATATGTATTTATTTTTTGTTATGTTACATCTTTGGTTACTGATTCGCTGCCGTCGCCAATTGCGTAATGTTATATAGCCTTTAACCTTTCTCAAGAACTGGGCTATCAAACGCAAAAAGAATTATTCAAATCTGAATGGTAGTTCCGGAGATTAGTGCGTTCAAACAAGCAAACTAATAAACTGTTCTGCTATAAATAATAGTATAGAATGTAGAATAAAATATACACTATTATGTAAATACCTGATTTACATAATATTATTTTGCATGAATACTTCTCGAATAATTTAATGTCTGCAGTTTCATGTGCTGATTTATCGACACCTTTTGTTCTTTGTTTGCTGTATTCTATTAATTGACTAGTAAATTTTCAGGAACTGTATTAATCATGTTTATTATGTAATTAACTGTTCACATCGTGCTTTCACCGGTGTTAAATTATCAATGACTAGCAGCGCCCTGCGGCTTCGTCCGCGCTGAAATTGGTATATCTCGAGAACCATAGCAATTTTTGGGATAAAAAGCCTATGTCCCTCCCTCTACCTCCCCTCTCCTTTCCCCGTCATTTCACTCTCCCTTTCCCTGGCTTCTCCCTCATTTCCTCCTTGCTTACCCCTCACTTACATCTCCCTTCCCCTACCTTGCCCCATACTGCCCACTCACTTCCTTCTCATCTTTCTCTCATTTTCCCCTCACTACCCCCTCACTTCTCCCTCGCTTTACCCTCACTTCCCCCTCACTTCCTCCGCACTTCCCCTCACTTCTTCTTCCCTACCCCTCACTTCTCTTTCACCTCCCCTCCCTTCCCCCTCTTTTCAATTTTCAAGTCGCTAAAATAATATTTCATCCCTAATTCCGTCCCTCTAAATCCGCCCCAATTAAAAAAAAAATTAGAAGTATTTCAAAACAAAATTTCTAAACTATGAAGAAGTTTCATACAATCGTTTTCATCCCTTTTCAGACCACCCTTAACATTTAGGGGGATGAAAAATAGATGTTGTCCGATTCTCAACCCTAGCCGATATGCATACAAAATTTCACGAAAATCGGGCGAGTCGTTTCGGAGGAGTTCAATAACGTACACCGTGACACGAGAATTTTATATATTACAAGAAGATTAGAATTACTATACTTACGTATTTGTTTACTGCTTGTCTCCTGTAGCTTGTAGCGTCATGTTAAATAGCCTATATTTTATTCAAGAATTAGCTATCAAATGCTGAAAGGTATTTTTTTTTATATTGGACTGTTCCTTACAGAGATTAGCGTGTGTTTAACTAATAACTGATGTCTATATTATTCTACGAAGGCAGTACTTTTTTGGTCATTCATGTTAATGTTAGCAGCAGTAGTAAACGATTATCGCTGTTGTCGGCGAACTGCTTCCCACGCATAATAACCAATAAATTTTATTTGAAATACGCGTATATAATATAATAACTAATATGCAAAATAATCAATATTTTATTCGCAAAATAACCAATATGCATAATGATATACTCTATACGTAAAATGACAAATATATATTCGTTTATTCCCTAACCTAATCTAACCGTAATCTATAGAGATGGCTGTGTTTTCCAACTATCGCAGAATTAAAAATGCTAAAATACAACAAAACCGTTGCCGACCATGGAGAAGGAAGCGAGGAAGGAAAGGGGAAACGGAAGAGGACCGAGGGGATATTAGGGCTGCCGGCGCTCTCACTCACCAAGCGAAACACATTAGTATGAGAACTAATATTCTTACGACGATCTTCTATGTAAAATAATAGTTTCCCAACTGCTTTTCCAACTGTCAGTAAAATGCTTCATCCTTTCAATCTTTATAGTGTTCAGATTCCTGCGTTCAAAACAGTATCATATTACCAACGTTAAACAACAGGTGATAAATCTGTACGTTATATAAACTTCCCTCGTATACTCCTAACTTTACCCAGATTATCCTTTAATCCTATAAATGTACACCTGGTGCGTATCGTCGGGTATTACACGGCTTCGTTACAAAAAATGGCACCCTTGTAAGATACGGGTGCCTGTGAGGCCTCGGTAATTTATATTTTTGAACACTATTTTTTTTAGGTAGGCATAATACTTACACCGTTTATTAAGAATTTTTATTTTAGTTTATAAAAATGTATTAAAGAAGATAAGAATAATATAATATATTAATATGTTTTACTTATTATTTAAGCGTTAGATACCCTAATTAAGTTTTTTTGCATGAGTTGCAGTAAAACGCAAACTTGTCACCAAATGGCGTATATTGTGCTCTACTAGACTTTTCATTCAATATAAAACAGCTTAGATAGCTTAGCTCTCAAAGAAATCTTCCCTCTATTACACCTATAGAAAACATACTTAACTTTGGTTCAGTCTTTCGTTATTAACACTAGAAATTTGACGTAACCCACACAGAGCACCCGCCCGAAGACAACATGAGCGTTGAGCACCTAGCCTTGTCCATGTTGAGCAACTACCAACATTTTGGCAGGTTTTTGGCAAGTGCTCTCCGTGGGAAAAATATTGATAGGTGCTCAAGGTAGACTAGACGCACAATGTGCAGGTGCTCTTTGGATATCTGCTCTGGGTGGATTACGTCAAAATTTTGAATGAAACTCCTTAGAAAGTATAGTGACGCAATGCTTGTACGTATGACAATCGCCACATAGCCCGTCTCACTGTAGTCGATAAAATAATATTGGATTTTCCGACATAAAAGTGGCAGTTTGTTCTATCTGGCAAACGTCTCCTCGTACTCATACATAGGGCAACAAAGTTGGCAAATTTGAGTAAAACACCAGTGTTTGTACATGTAAGTTCTGTAAGTTTTACATAGATAATAAATATTAAATTATTAAAACGATCTAAATGAGCTTTTTCCTCTTATTTGTTAAGGATTGCGAACAACATATAACAAAACCTTACAATATAAGAAATGTTACACTGAAGTATTTGAAATGGTTACTACCCCTTCATATACCGCAGACCAAAAGACTTACAACTGGACCTTATCTCTTAAAACACAGGCTTTAGCCCAGGGGCCTAAGTCTGCTATCACAATAGTGTCAGAGTGGTCGATCATTGATCTCTTATTATGCTAAATCTTCTTATGCTAGTCGATTCAGTTATTATGCCATTCCTTTCATATATAGACGAACAATGAGGCACTGTAACTTAATGGATAGTACACTGTATGGTGTTAAAGAGAAAATTAGGAAATGGCTTCTCACTCTCAACTGCGATGAAACCGAAACCTTATTGGTTGTTCAGAAGTAAGCACATACACACACACACGCACACGCATAAACGCACACACGCACACACACGCACACTCAGACACACACGCACACTCAGACACATACGCACACTCAGACACACACGCACACACTCACACACACACACACACACACACACACACACACAATGAGCACATGGTTGTAAGAAACTAACCTTTTATTTAATACCTATGTACTTGCCAATTTCTTTTTACTAAATTATTTGTTTTCATTTTTTTTATCAATAGTTCTCGAAAATAAATTTATATTTTTTGTTTTTTTTTTGGTAACCTTAACACGGCCTCCCGCGATACAGGCTTGACCTAGTGCGGGGACCATTGGAAAGTAAGTTGTACTAGTTATAAGGTTTTTTGGAAATAAAGATTTTTGTATTTTGTATTTGTATTTGTATTATTGGTTGATTTTGACAAGTTTCAACCATTAAGAGATCAATGATCGACCATTCTGACACTATTGTGATAGCAGACTAGGCCCCAGTTCGAATAAAAAGAATACACATTGTTAAAATGCATAGTTATGTAACATATTTGCCTACTCCGGCAGAGAATCTATCTACATACTAATTTTTATCTGAATCGGTTCGGCCGTTTAGGCGCTGAGTTAGAAAAAACACACACACATACATACACACACACAAATTTTCCCATTTATAATATTAGTACGATATAATGTATGTTTTCTAACCTAAGCCCTGTACCAACCTAAGTATTGTAAAATTTTAAGAACGACTACACTTAACATCAGATGGGTCGATGATTCGTCTGCCAGTGTACCCAGTAGTCAAGAAATGCTTTGATAAACAAGCCATTCTAAGATTTCGAGATTACCTTCAAAAACTACATTGGCAAAAAATCTCACACCCAAATAAACAGCTAAGTACGTACTTCATATCTATTCATACTCTACACATGTCCGTACAAGTACGTACAACTACCCTCATTTTACAAATAGGCTTCACATTGTCGTGATTAGTGACCGTACGCAATGTCCGTCCATTTGTCACTCATTGTCCGGAATACGGGCTCACAAAAGCTCCCAGGACTGCCAGAATTAATGGTGCTACAAAGATCAAGGTTGAGCACAATGATGAGGAAGCATCAAAAGGGACCGTTCCATCATTAGGAACGAATAGGTAGCATGATAGTGTTTTAGTATGGATAAGAGTGAATTAAAATATTTTCTGTTTAATTTAAATGACTAGATTCCCGCAGCGCGGTTTCATCCGCGTTCTGTCAAGCTAGTTTCTGCTCTGTTCCCGTCGCCAGTAGCGTGATGTTACAGAGCCTTCCATCCTCTGGAATAGGGCTATGAAACGAAAAAAATCAAGCAAAAAATAATTAGTATTAAAAATAATAGTTCCTGAGATTAAAACAAACGCTTTATTAAAATAGATTATAAAGAAGCTTCGTTGTATTGTGTCCAATCTGATTGCCGTAGTGCAGATGAGCGCGTGTAAGACTACATAGGAGATTGTGTGTTCGATTTCCAAACAGGATAAAACTTTGTGTGATATATGAACACTGGGACCGCATTTGAGTATGGTTGAACTTAGTGTAAGTTTAAAATAAGTGTCATTCTCCTTGTCTTGATAAGTATAATATAAGTACTAACATATTTTTGATGACATTTTCGATGATATGAATTACAAATCCTTAAAATACTGATTTCTGTGGGTACTATAATAAAAAAACCTTGAGAAACTCTCTAAAATAGTAGTGAAAACTATAATAAAATCCGTCCCTCGGTTCAAAAAATTTAGCGAAGAAACCTTCAGAAAAAAGTTCCTCTCCATGAAAGTAGGCCATTTGTCATCATCCATCACCATTGGCAATAATAAAAAAATCAAGTAGCTTTTATACAAACATATTTATCTAATCATATTTCAGATCTCACGTTGTTTACGTGATGCATACCAAGACAAGATCAAATTACCAGAGGCCCTAGACAAGTGTCAAACATTTCTATTCTATTCATAGAATAGATAAAAAATGTATTGGATTGACATAAGCGTTGGCGTTAGCTTATGTCAATCCAATACATTTTTTAATCTATTCAATGAATAGAATAGAAATCTTTGACACTTGTCTAGGGCCTCTGTATCGTCATGTCAATCGCTAACGTGCGCCTTATCATGTGTATTTATCTTTGTCAGATTGCAACTGTTATGAGATTGCACTGAGTTGATAAATAAATAGTTTATACACACAACGCCATCTAGACCCAAAGTAAGCATATATTAATAGCGTGTGATATGGGTTCTAGAATGCGGATGAACATATTTATATACTTTTCTTTTGTTAATACATACATAATATACCTCTAGAAACACCCAGACCAATGCAATAGCCATGTTCATGCACAAACATATTTACACTGAGCGGGAATCTCTGCGTGGCAGTCGATACACAGTACCACCGAGCCACAGAGGTTGTCAAATTGATAGAAGCACAGATGCTGTCAAATGTGATTTAGTGCATTTTAGATTATCGGGATACCAAAACTTAGAAACAGCAATAAAAATCACCATAAATTGGCACAACCGTGTGGCAAAATCGAGTACATAAATGTTGATGAGAGTTGAAAGAAAAACTCGGCTTATAGGACAATTCTGCCCACATGACTATCGCTGTGATTTCTGTAAACCAGGATTAATAGTGAAAAATTCTTGATAAACACCGAGCTATGACACTTGGATGTCCTGAAAACTGCTGCTCTTTTGGATCACACAATAAATTAAATGATGAAGAACAGCGCAGTACAGCGAATATCAACTTACAAAACAATGTTTTTAAAAACTAACACACAATTCTAATTAATAAAAAAATTATTTTTCAAATTTGCCATGCCATATTTATTTTTTTGTATCTACGGCTTTATAATACTTCTGGAACTGGCCGTACTGTTTATAGAACAGATCCCAGAACGCCATCCTGTCGTGAAATGGTCTGTTATCTAGAGCCAAGTCATCGTCTAGTACAAGATATGGTTGGTGAGTTGCTGTGATCGGTGTCCATTTGACTGGCAGTAGCTCTGATGTTTCAGGAGTGGGGTCTCTGAAAGCATAAAATTTATTATAATTATCATTTTAATTTTAGTCATTTGCTTTGTATTGCTGTTCATCATCATTATAATTATTGCTGCTAAAAGAGACTGCTCCTCTAAATATTTTCACTTTGGCCGATTTTGAGTGGTTCTCCTTGATAGACCATCCTCTTTTTTACGAAGTTGTAGGTTATTTTATAATCAAAAGCAAATCTAATTCGAATTAAATCATTTTCAAACTTATTCTTTAACTTTGAACTATAATATTGGTTCCTAAGATTTACAAGGTCATACAGCTGCAGCAGTTTTTTTTTAAGATACAAAAAAATAAAGATATTACTTTAAAACTGCACCTAGTTAAAACAAATCCGCAGATTATTTTATTTTTGAATCTATAGTAACGTTGCATTGATCATTGATAATCTGAACTGTAATCAATCACTTCCTATCGAAATCTTAATCGCCTCGATCGATTTCTGACAGATCTATCTTGGAATTGGTATTAACGTCTAGCTACAGAAATTTGAACAAGACAATTATTTACGCTTAGTATGAACTTAAGCTTGAGTTGGTTTATGAAAACAATAGTACAAATACACAGCACCTAAAGGTTAACTCACCCGAATTTCGCAAAGTTAGTCCAAAGCGCCGTCATAACATCGGTAATGTGTTGATCATCGGATGTCTTTTCTTCGTCATCCTTAATTAAATCAAACAAATAAGCCAATTCTTCTGCGTGTGTAGCTCCATACCAAGTTTTATTTAAAGCTGTGTTACCATTATAAGAGAATACATAGCGGTAAATATTCCCAGCTCCATTTTCTAGAAGCTTCTGTGCCATCCTCTGCGTTGGATGATTGAATATGAAGTCAGATCCAAAATCGATAATCTTCCATCTTACATTCTCGCTTATATCCTCATCGCCAATGTAAAAGTGTTTGATAACCTCTAAAGCTTCTTCTAAATCATTGTTCATATCAAAACCCATTGCAAAATGTTGGCTAAAATCGTAAGAATTGAAAAATGCAGCTTCAACATCTGCGTACTGAAACGCAAACTCTATACTGTTGTGACCAATTATTACTGGAGTTGAACTAACTTTATTTAATTCAATGTTCATAGGATGATCAGATAAAAAATTCTCAACACCTTCAAATTCTTGTTCTATGCAAGGCTTAGTCAGAGGCTGATTAGTACCATCGGCATTAGCTATGTTCAAATAGTGAGCAGTCTGCGCTAAAATATGTGCGTCAGTGTCTGACAGGAAAGACAATGCTTCTTCAATATCAGTAGTATTGAAACCAAGCTGTTCAGCAAGTCTCATAGGTATAGAATTATCAGATTCAACCATTGTCCAGTAACTATTAGCAGGACCACTCTGAATAATTGCTCTATGAAATAGCTTCTCATACTTTGAGAACAGGTGAAGATTAATAGACATGGCACCAGCACTTACGCCAAATACAGTAATTTGATTAGAATCTCCTCCAAATGCCTCTATATTCTCATTTATCCACCTCAAAGCTAGTACTTGGTCCTTAAGTCCAGTATTACCAGGCACTTCTGGAACATCTAGGCACATAAAACCGAAAATTCCAAGCCTGTAATTGATAGCTACTACGATGACATCATGTCTGAGTAAGGAGTAAGGGTCACCAGACTGAGCAATAGCATTTCCTCCAATAAACGCTCCTCCATGGATCCACACCATCACTGGCAGACGGTTTTTGGAATCAGCAGTATCAGGTACGTAGATATTCAGATTTAAACAATCAGTGGTACCAGTAACAACGCCTCGATAGTTCACTTGGGCGCAGATGTTTGAATCGTCATAGGCTTCAAACGTGTCGTCGAAACCTGGATGAGGTACGGCTGCCTGTATACAGACATTAACAAAATTAACAACAACGAAATAATTATAAATTAAATAGCCGTATGTTATAGAGGAGCTTTAAGGTTATGCATTTAATCATCATCACCCTAATCATTTCAAGCAATTGACTATTGGAGTAAGCAGTAGCGGATCCAGGAATTGAATTGGAAAGAGGGCGGCTTGACGCTGCCGGGTGTACAGTTTTATTAAGGTAAATACTATAAGCACATAAATTTTTTGAGCATGCACATACGTTTGGAGGGGGCTTAAGCCCCCGAGCTCTCCCTCTGGATCCGGCAGTGGACTTTACCTTACATTAATTAGGAGATCTTCGTCCTCCACCTTTATATTATGCTTTAGTTTTGTAGAACTAGCTAGATTAGTAGACTAATTTTTTAGAACGCACAAAATATTGAAACATATTACAATATTATTATACAACAATATTAGCCAACCGGAATTTCAAGTGTCATTATTTGGTTTAAGCATTGTTAATGATATAAACTGGAAGTTGTTAGAAGTTGTATATCATAAAAATGTTTTCTTTTACAACTTTGACCCTCTGGCGTATACATAGAGAAAATTTTAGCTTGTATACAAACGAAGAGATGAATTCACATTATCTTAAAGTACAAACCTAAACAAAATCTATACTAATTTTCATATACGAGTTTTGTTTATAAGATTTTTACCACAGAAAATAACATGGCGATCAAAACAGTGAAATGGAAAAGTGAATAAATATCTTGCCAGTTTGGCTAATACTGAATTATCCCTCTCACTTGAAATTTTCAAATTTATTTACTAGAAACAAATTGATTGCCACCTTTTTGAGTATTTATACGTTTTAAAGTGTGGATTCACTTCTATACAATGACAAAAAGCGATACTACTTAGAATGTTTTAAGAGTTTCAAAGTTGCAATCTTGCTTAATGGAAGTAGTACTCTTATGTAAACAAATGCTTAACTATTAAATACTAAACTGTGGCTTACCCCGAAAATGTTGTTTCCATCAATCTTTCCATAAGGCACTCCCAAAAACTTAGAGTATCCCTTGTCATCCCTCAAGCCCCTGATCAATCCTCCCTTAGTGGAGACCAGAGGGTCTATTCTGCTGAGACCTAAACCCAAAGTCAAACCGCATAGTGAGGCTAACACTATTAAGAGCTGCATGTCCATAGTCCAGACGAAACAATGTGAGAATAATTCAAAGTATTTGTAAGATTTTCATATAAAACTTCAAGTGTCGAGACGATTGATAAAAGATAAATGTCCTCTTACGTTCTTAGTAATCTTAGATAAGAAGTTTCATGGATAGCAGTGGCTATTATGAGTTAAGGTCTTGGTTTTACCCGTGACAAAGCGCAAAATATTTGTGAGAGAACAGCGTCTCTAGTGATAACTTTGAGAACTAAATTAATTAGTTGCATGTGGCTGTCACTTGTCACTAAGGCCGGTAATAGACTATCATAGAAATATGATTAAAGATGTGTAAGTCATTTTTAAATGAAGAACATATGACGGTATAATAACTACATGTGATTATCTATGATGATAGTTTGAGGGTCGTCGAACTATGATCATAGAATTTGACAGATATGAAATCATATTTATATGATAATGTAATACCGCTCTAAGACACTGAATACAACTTTTAAGAGATACTAATTTTAAGTTAAGCATTATGGAACATTTTTATCAATTCACAGCAGTAAACAAGATATGACTGGTTTATCCTAAGATTACAGTGCCGCTGGCAATTGTTTGTTGCTATATTGTTAATAAGGTCCTCACTACAGTTAGACAGATTCAATTCTATTGACAGATGATCCCTGTCCTACAATAAAATATTTTTTCTCCGATTAAGAAATATTAAAGCAACACTTTCTAACATTCCAAAATATTGCTGTGAAAGACTAATTTGAGACACCTACAGTTTTTGCAATGATAGTCTATAATTGAACGCCTCTACACAAACTAATACACAATACAAATTAATACATAAATAGTTTAATGTCACACAATTATATTATTTTTTTGCTACACCCAGATTTTACAAATCTGTAGATTATTTTGAAAACATAAATGTTGCATTGACAACTTATAGTCTATTAATGAATCATTTCTTACCAAAGTCATAATCACGACTGACACGAGATATGATCAATGCCCAACAGATTCTATTCTTGTAATTAATTTGATACAAAAATTAATTTATGTTTTGAAATCGTAAAGTAAATTAAACACAAAAAGCTGTAAAGTTGTATCTATTAATATTGGGCTGATTTTCTGAGGGCAAAAGTAGGTACAGTACAAGTAATAGTAAATTTGACTCACCCAAATTTTGCGAAGTTTGTCCAAAGTGTCGTCATTACATTGGTAATGTGTTGATCATGAGGTGACTTTTCGCTACTACCCTTAGTTAAATCAAACAAGTAAAGAAGCTTAAATGTATTTGTAGCTCCATACTAAGTTTTATTTAATGCCACATTACAATTATAAGAGAATACATAACGGAAATATTTCCAGCTCCATTTTCTATAAACTTCTGTGCCATTCTCTGTGTTGAATGATTGAATATGAAGTCAGCTCCAAAATCGATAAGCCACTATTTTACATTCTCATCTATATTCTCATCGCCAATGTAAAAATGTTTGACAATCACTAAAAATTCTCCTAAATTATCATTGTTTAAATCAAAATCCGTTGCAAATGGTTAACTAAAATCATAAGTATTAAAAAATGTGCCATCAACGTCTGCATAATGGTAAGCTAACTCAATACTATTGTGACCAATTATTATAGAAGTTGTGCTAACTTTATTTGATTCAATGTTTATAGAATGGCCAGTTTTAAAATTCTTAATATCTTCAAATTCTTGTTCTATGCAAGGTTTTGTACGTGACCGGTTAGTAGCATCGGCATAAGCTATCTTCGAATTAGAATATGCGCATCAACTTTAGACAAGTATGACAATGCTTCTTCAATGTCAGTTGTATTGAAACCAAGCTCATAAACGACTGTCATAGGTATAGTATTATCAGATTTAACAATCGACCAGTAACTATATAATAGCTTCTCATAATTTGAGAACAGGTGAAGATTAGTAGACATGGCACCAACACTTTCACCAAATACAGTAATTTAATTAGAATTTCTACCAAATGCCTCTATATTCTCATTTATCCATCTTAAAGCCAAGACTTGGTCTTTAAGTCCAGTATTGCCAGGTACTTCTGAAATATCAAGACACATGAAGCCGAAACTACCGAGTCTGTAATTAATAGCTACTACGATGACGTCATGTCTGAGTAAGGAGATTCAGCAACAGCACTTCCTTGAATGAAACCTCCTCCATTGATCCACACTATCACTGGCAGACGGTTCTTGGAATCGCCAGTATCAGGTACGTAGATATTCAGTAGATATTAGACAATCAGTGGTACCAGTAACAACGCCTCGATAGTTGACTTGGACCTAGATGTTTGGATCGTCATCATCAAACGTGTCGTCGAAACCTGGATGAGGTACAGCTGCCTGTATGCAGACATTAACAAAATTAACAACAACGTTATTTTAAATAAATAAATAGCCGTATGTTATAGAGGAGATTTTAGGTTATGCATTTAATCATCATCACATTATTCATTTCAGGCAATTGACTAGAAGAGAAGGTGGCATGACGCTGCCTGGTGTACAGTTTTATAAAAGTAAATACTATAAGATTTTCAAAGTTAAAAATATTTAAAATTTGAGCAATTTTGATCAAGTTTGCAACGTGTAAAGTAAAAAATTTTAAACGATAGGTATTTTTTTGTTTTGTCATAGGTGTGAGATCGTGGATATGGATAGAAGTTGCAGACGACTTTTCTACTGCAGGTCACAGATTAGAACATCTTTAGAACAAGCACTTCTTTTACACTGGCAAATGACTATAAGCAAAGCAAAAAATATTCAAGTTTCTTGCTTATACTAGCATTCTGCGACGCAGTTTCATCTGCGTCTATGCTTATTGCTCTGTTCCCGTCGCCAGTAGCGTGCTGATACATAGCCTATAACCCTCCTCGAGAACTGAGCTAAGCTAATAAGAAGAGTTTTTCAAATTCGACTGGTAGTTTCAGAGATTACAGCGTTCAAATAAACGAAGAAACAAACCCTTCTGCCTTATATAATAAGTAGAGATTTCAACGATTTACGTTTCTTTACTATAAGGCGTTTTCATTAAAAAGTCTATGTAGCCAAATAAAATAAATCTTCTAAGCAATAGAACAATATCAAACTTTAAATGAAACGTTTCCTGCCCAATTAGATCAATAGCACCTAAGAGTAAAAATAAAAGTTTCTTTACGAGGTTAGATAGCGAACCCCACTTCAGATGACAATGAGCCTCATTACGGAGAAGACGGCCAGCACTAATGATCGCGATATAGAAAAATAGAAATGACGTCAAAACTTTTATAGGAAATTGATGGAAGGATTTATAATTATTATTAAAATCAGGGATATATATCTCTTTGTTTGATAGCGTTTGAACTATTAGGAATACTACAAATGTATATTCCTTTAAAAGGATTGAGCTACAATCGACGCATTATTTATTTCTAATATCTTGTTTCACACAAGGCAAAGGTTTAAATTAAAATAATATTTGCGAAAGCGATCTTTTTGTAACCTCCTTTTATTTTCCTCCTTTTCCTTACAGTCTTGATATTTCTTAGTGTTGTTTCAAACTTATGAAGCAGAGCTATGTCCAGTATTATTGTCTATTATGATCTCAAAAGCCAACGTTAACAACTTATAATCTGTATGTTTGTACCTATGCCACAAAAGTTATATTTTAAAACAATATTCAATATTTTACAATATACAATTTACAAAAACAAGCATCTTTTCTCATTTTTGTTTTAAGTAACTCTGCAAGATAATCCCCATAACAATACCGTGTTGTCGGTACGAATTGCACGATAAATTTCACAGGGCCCAAGGGCGCCATCTTGTTTTATTTTGTGTGAATTTTATTAGGATTAAGAAGGGTTTATACTGTTGACCTAGAGTAGACAGAAATTGACGGTGATAAAAAAAGGATGGATAACATCAGTCATGTGCGTCGCAGAATGCTAGTATAAGAATAAAGCCTGGAACCATTTACCAGCGCATGTGTTCCCATCTAATTATGACCCTCGGTCTTTTAATCAGGGGGTAAAAAGCATCTATCTAAGCTGCCAAAGTGGAGGCCATCGTTCCAGCAGATGATTGCCTTTCAAATGACGCTTACCATTAGACAGAGTGAAATCACTTTAGTAGCCTAATATAAAAAAAAACTCCCAAAATATTTATGGATTACACAAATAAGTCGCATACACTTTTGCAATAATCTGGGCAGTCAAAGTACCAATAAGTAATCTACAGAGTGTATACGACGGTATGATATTAAATACAATTACGTATAGTATAAGACATTATAAAGCGAGATAAAAAAAAACAACTAAATATCTTCAATAGTTTAGACATAGGACTACTTTTTTAATTTCTTCAATTCTAAACACTCTGTAAGTACGTCAAACGGTCACTGTCATAAGTCAAAATCCACGTCGATGGATAAACGTTGCCGCTCATTACAGGTCAGTGAACTTGTCATAATAAATGGTGTATTACTTTGTTACTACTAAAATGTTATTTATTTTGTTAGAAAATTTAAAATTTTCGTTTTTGTCAAATCATTCTTGTGATTAATTTGAAATCATTATACGGACTAGGTAATAACAGCTGCCTTTTCATTTAATATCAAACCGTCGTCTACACTCTGTATACTATTATATAAAGCGGAAGAGTTTGTTTGTTTGAACGCGCTAATCTCTGAAACTACCAGTAGGATTAGAACATTCTTTTTGCATATTATCCCAGTTTACGAGGAAGGTTATAGTTTATAAAACATTATGCTAGTGGCGACGGGAGCAGAGCAATTAGCAATGACGCGGGTGAAACCGCCCTACGGAAAGCTAGTAAGTAATAATGATTCAGTGGTAAAGAAAACAAACAATATTAAAACGTAACCGCCACAATAACATAGCAGTCCTGTCAAATATAAACATTGCAAAGAAATTCTATCTAAAAATATATTTCAAAATCTGCAGTTCACTTCAGCAATACCGAAACACGTAAACGTATTTTGACGAGATTCTCATTGTTTCGACTAGTTTTACAAATATGTAAAGTCAGAAAGAAAAGAGGCATAAGTTAAAATACGTGTTTAGAAATATACATCTTTAGCATCATTGAAACAAAGCTTAAAGCTGCTTAATCGGTTTTTATTTTACATCAGTTTTAATTTTAGTAACTTATGTTATTGCATTTTGTTTTATGGTAGACTTAAATTAAATGTTACGGACTGAAACAAAATACTGTTATTTAGCTCTAAAAGACAGTTTCCATATAGTCATATGGAAACGTCTACACGCACGCATTTACCAGGCGCCTTGAAATAATAAATTATACTAGTATACCACGTACTACAATTGTACAGTAAAATATCTATATCCAGCGAATTTGTGTTATTAAAATTTTAACTCAGTTTACGGTTTTAAGCATAATACAAAAGTAAGTCGCTGGAAAATGTCTGTTTGTATAACCTCTACAGTATCTACTGTTATATAGTAGGGCTTTCAAGGAAGCTTTTCAAGCAAAGATAATAGTGAACCAAGTCGGTGTAACTTTTGATACCGAATACGAAGTAAGAACAGGTCACTGTATAAATACGGTTAGATTTTTCCTCGTTTCAGTATGAATTAACAAGATTAACCGAAAAAGCGTCTACCCTCTTATCGAGGTAAAGTAGTTGTATTCTTACTATTGTATTTCGTTCAAGACCCTTATTGCTATTTCGGCCCCTTTCGGTATCCTTCGCCTTCCTTGTTCCCTTCTCTTTCACGGTTGTCAACGACTTAATTGTGTTCTTAGCAATAATGCAATCTAACTATAGAATTAGTGGACGTTGTTTAATTAGTTGTCTTGGATACAGGCATATAAAACATCGGGATAGAAATTTAGATACATTATACGTACAGTCCATTCCAATTCTAATTTCGGACAATGTAAACAATCCTCCATATTGCCATTGTCTATGGTTTCATGAATTTACTAGTGATGGGGAAAAGGATGATAATAATAAAATTAATGTCATCCATCATACATAATTAAATAATAATTCCTCATTCTTATTTTCTAACATTTTAAATAATATTACGTTTACTAATACTCTATTTGCGTAATCGATTAATTCTATTTGATTTGTTATTTTTATTACTCCAAATACTTGTATTTATGTTAAATATGGTATTGTATTTTATTGTAACCGTTGACTTATAAACTATAAGATAATAAGACAAACAATTATTTACCTAATGTATAAATAAATGTAATTTAATTTAAGCATTGACCTCTAATTACAACTATTTGACCACGGACTGAAATGGAATACTGGGATACTTTTGAATATTTTCCCGCCTGATAAAAAATTGTGAAATATTGATTAAATGGAATTTATATGTATGTTACGATTTTATTATACTATTTTACAATAAAACAAATGAACTCAGACTTGCGAGGGCAAATGACAAAATATTATGTACCTATGATATGTATTGGTTAAACTTATTTCTTCTGATAAATTACAACATTGGTTTTCAAAGACAATATAGAGTACAGAAAAATAAAACTGTCAATCATTTTGACGTCTTTATTCGACCGCAAAAAGTAATTCGTAATTTTATTAAATAAACTAGATTTGATTATTAATCATTAGTAGAAATAGTTGCAAAATGAAGTATATAGTGAACAGAATGTGTATAAACCCATGTGTCATCGTATATGGAGTTTTTGATAGAAAAATATTGAAAAAACTGTTTGTTTACATTGTCCGAAAATGGATTTGGTCGATACTGTATAGACTAGTTTACCGCGTTTCAACCGCGTTAAGTTACATCTTTGGTTACTGCTCGACTCCCGTCGCCAGTAGCATGGTATTGCATAACTTTTAACCTTTCGCAAGAACTGGGCTATGAAACGCAACAAAGAATTATTCAAATCTGACTAGCAGTTCCAGAAATTAGCGCGTTTAAACAAATATAATATAAACTATTCCACTTTTTCAAGTAGTAAAGATTCAATACTTGCTTGTCTGTCATGACAGGCAAATAAAATTTAAACTAAATACGCAAGTAAATATTTTGTTTAAACGAGTAAAGACATAGGTACTTATGCACAAATTCTAAAATCAATTTAATAGAAAATAAATCTAAAATAAGAAATACATTAGGTGATGATGAGCGTTCTTATCACTAAAAGCGATTTCAAACAACTTTCAAATGGACTTGATGAGAATAATCTATCTCTCCTCTATTAAATGTAATCATGCGACCAAAACATACACACTCCAGTCCTTTAGATAAAAAACTCATTATGTTATATACGCTGGAAAAACATCTGCAATCTTAATATCAGTGTCATTGCCCGTAAGGGTTAAGCCAGACAAACGTAATTTTTTCAATTGTGAGTGACAAAAAATTGGTTACGTAAATTCTGCTACATTCGTTGGATACAAAACTTTCGTTTTGTTCACACGGCAACACAGAATAACCGTTACTTACCCATCCACCTGAGGTCCATCTGACAAGTTCCCTGGATGGACTATGGAAACTGGCATTGACCCTCAGAACCCGTGAACTAGGGAAACTGACATAGACTCTTGGTTGGTATTGGTACACCTACTACGGGGTTGTCTGCTACCTAACGTTACTTTACGCGACCGAAATTCTGAGACTCACAACTCATAAATTGTGCTCGTCTGGCTTCACCCTAAATGTTGCAGACAGAGCTCATTTTACAGAAACTCAATCCCAAAACATATTGAGGTACTTTACATGACGCTGCATGAATGCGGACAATTTTGTATAAATTTGGGCCATTTATATTAGGTCTGATGCGAAAACATTAACTTGTCAGCGAGGTTTTAATTCTGAATGATTGTGTTAAATGTGATTGTAGAAGAGGATTTTTATGATGTGAATCGAGTAGGTGTACATTAGGGCAAGCCGTATTCTAATATGAGTAGGTATTTTAAAGTTTGTATGTAGGTATTTTGCAAGAATTTTCTGGAGATAAGTAACATTGTGACATACTGTTTCAAAACAACATACTTTTAAGTATTAGAATAAGTAACTTTTTGTGAATTCAACATAAATGTTTATTTTTCAAAAAAACCGAAAGTTACTCGTTTAAAAATTTCAATAACGAAATTTGTAACAGAAATAAAAGTGTTGAAATAAATGTATGAAGAGCAAAGAATATTTAGATAGATTGCGTGAACGTTGACATAAAAGAAAAGAGAGTGTGTAGGTATTCAATACTGTTGATAATAAAAGGGAGTGTATGTATAAATGACTACTAACAGAAGACATAATTCTCTAAGACTCTAAATAAAATGAGACCATGACAAGTAGAATAGAAGAAATTTAAAACACTACAAAACAACAAAATTTTTAAGTAGCGTATCTTAAATTGCAGTCAGCATTCTTGTCTGGACATACCTAATCTTGAAATGGCGTAAACTCTTCGTTCGAAACGTTGTGTTCATAAATTTTATTTTAGTTTCATTCCGATTCAACTGTGACGTCACAACTTTTGATAACTCATGACATTGTTTACTTAGCTGCTCTTATTTTAGACTGCAGACTTGAATAACTCGTTGCCAAAAACCGTTAAGATATTTCTAGCATTTGTCGATATCACTATTCTCAATTTTATCTTGACATCGACATATCGCTTTTTATCCTTGAAGGGGTAGACAGAAGGATAACACACAAGTTTTTAGTATATAGTTAGTTAGTTTTAGTTTATAGTAAGATTTTGTTGTTTCGATAAGTTTGGTTTTTGTACTCGGTAATAGTATGGTTGTTAAGTATCACGACACTGGGCTGAGCGTGCAAATTGTTTAAAAGAACTAATTTTGTCATCACCTATTACTAAATAGATAAGTTACGTCATTTTAACATAGCTTCACGCCTTTCCCCTGAAAGGGTGTACAGAGTTTAACACCAACATTTTGCCATCTATGCTAAGTGCGATGTAATTGAGCAAGTCCGTAGCCATTTAGGTAACAGGCACAATTCCAGACCCCGATAAATACAGTGATTTTTGCCTCAGAAAACATATGATTGAAACATGAACTGGGGATCGAAACCAAAATTCCTTGTCGCAGATTGTAGGTCCTACTGTCATAGCACTGACAAACCTAAAAGTGTGTTTTATAAAAAATATATATTATAAATATTAGACGTCCGCCTTCGATTCGTTTAGGTATCAAAAGTTTCATTCGGTCGCACAACAAACGCGTACGGAAAGTATCATTGCAATAGTGTCGTAGGTATTGCACCATTCAGATTTTCAAAGGCGCTTAAACTTTTAATATTGTATTTCTGAACGTGACTTAAAAAATATATTAAACATAATAAAATATAGCTTATATTACCCGCTTAATTTTTTGATTACTAAAAGTTAAAGGATTTTTTAAATCGATAACGTAGAATTTTTAGTTAAATCGTTGCAAACAAACAAACATACAAAAAATCAAATCTTTTCTCTTCATAACATTAGTTTATTTATACATTAGTAATGGGTACTTACCTATGATTTTTAACCGACTTCAAAAAAAGGAAGAGGTTTCTCAATTCGAGATAACTTCGTCATTTATGAACCGATTTCGATGATTCTTTTTTGTTGGAAAGTAGATATCCCAAGTGTGATACCATGATCATGATATGGAAACCAGGATCTGATGATGGCATCCTAGGGAAATCGAGGGAACCTTTCGAAAATCGTACTCGCGACTAGTGCATTTGTTATATTTTTTATTAAGTATTTTAAGGTACTACTATTTAGTAAAGATTTGGAGTCCATCTGATGATGGAGCCGAAAGACAGTCGAGGGAACTCAACGATGATTTACAGCAATTAGTTGGTTTTTGGACTTAATTCATTTGTAATGATGAGAACTTTGCACCCATGTGGGATTTAAGTACCATTACAGGTGACCATAGACAGTCGAGGGAACTCCTTAAGAAATACTTGAGCAAATACTATAAGAACCTTACTACAATAGCAAATTAAGATTGATAATACCTATAGGTACCTAGTTATTGTTTAACTTGGCACCAACTTCAAAATTATAAAATACTATTTAATTATTTTTAGTTTCCTTCCCGTTTGAAGGCGGTTTTTTTATTAAAATTATTTTATTTAGTTATAGATAGCGTTATGTATTTGTTGTGTTACTTTACAAATTACAGAAGCAAATAGATAGGTAGATAATATATTCATTTATTTAACTATATGCTCTGAATGTGTACATGGGAGGGATAATGCCAGATGACATTTTCTACCAGCCAGTGATGCAGACATGAACGTAGTAGGTGTACATTTAACTACACAACTAAACAAAGTATTACTTACTACAATAAAAAAATACATAGTTACTTACATAAATAAAATGTATATACACTACATAATGATATTTCTTAAGGCGAGGTGCGTAAAAATACTGTAGATTGAAAAAGAAACAAAGAAACACAATAACCGAATAGAATATAAAAAAATGGCTTAGTAACTTTGTAAAGAAAATTTAAAAAATGGTGATATTTATTAGATACACCATAAAAAATTAACCAAAATGTACTCAATTTTATAATTTTCAACGACAGTGATGATTTTTTTTGCTAACAGGATAACTTATTTATTGTTAGATTTTTAATTAATCGTACAATAAAACAAAAATCAAGTAAAATGTATGTAATTTCGTCAACTTTCCAAAGTAATATTTAAACCTATGCGAATATCAACCTTATTAGACGTGCAAGAAATACATTTTGTGAACCGACCTCACTTACACAATATACGTCATAATATACTCAGTACACACTATAATATAGATAAATAAACTATTTGAGATCATCATATTGATGTGCGTTATTAGGTACAAGATATTATGTTCTGTCACCCCACGATAAATTACAGCTCGCGTGACGGCTGAGCATGACTGATTTATGTGTCGAATCTTCTTCCTTTGTGTCCTATCTCAGGCCTAAGAGTACCGACCCTATTAATATTTGCCACTAGCTGCGCCCTGCTACTTCACCCGCGCGGAAAATAGTATGTGTTTCATTAATTTAACTCGGGAACCAGACCGATTTTCGGAATAAAAAATAACCTATGTCCGTCTCGGGCACCAAATCTATGTATAGATTTTTGGACTTAATACATTTGTAATGATGAGAATTTTGCACCCATATGGGATTTAAGTACCATTACAGGTGACCATAGACAGTCGAGGGAACTCCTTAAGAAATACTTGAGCAAATACTATAAGAACCTTACTACAATAGCAAATTAAGATTGATAATACCTATAGGTACCTAGTTATTGTTTTACTTGGCACCAACTTCAAAATTATAAAATACTATTTAATTATTTTTAGTTTCCTTCCCGTTTGAAGGCGGTTTACTAAAATTATTTTATTTAGTTATAGATAGCGTTGTGTATTTGTTGTGTTACTTTACAAATTACAGAAGCAAATAGATAGGTAGATAATATATTCATTTATTTAACTATATGCTCTGAATGTGTACATGGGAGGGATAATGCCAGATGACATTTTCTACCAGCCAGTGATGCAGACATGAACGTAGTAGGTGTACATTTAACTACACAACTAAACAAAGTATTACTTACTACAATAAAAAAATACATAGTTACTTACATAAATAAAATGTATATACACTACATAATGATATTTCTTAAGGCGAGGTGCGTAAAAATACTGTAGATTGAAAAAGAAACAAAGAAACACAATAACCGAATAGAATATAAAAAAATGGCTTAGTAACTTTGTAAAGAAAATTTAAAAAATGGTGATATTTATTAGATACACCATAAAAAATTAACCAAAATGTACTCAATTTTATAATTTTCAACGACAGTGATGATTTTTTTTGCTAACAGGATAACTTATTTATTGTTAGATTTTTAATTAATCGTACAATAAAACAAAAATCAAGTAAAATGTATGTAATTTCGTCAACTTTCCAAAGTAATATTTAAACCTATGCGAATATCAACCTTATTAGACGTGCAAGAAATACATTTTGTGAACCGACCTCACTTACACAATATACGTCATAATATACTCAGTACACACTATAATATAGATAAATAAACTATTTGAGATCATCATATTGATGTGCGTTATTAGGTACAAGATATTATGTTCTGTCACCCCACGATAAATTACAGCTCGCGTGACGGCTGAGCATGACTGATTTATGTGTCGAATCTTCTTCCTTTGTGTCCTATCTCAGGCCTAAGAGTACCGACCCTATTAATATTTGCCACTAGCTGCGCCCTGCTACTTCACCCGCGCGGAAAATAGTATGTGTTTCATTAATTTAACTCGGAAACCAGACCGATTTTCGGAATAAAAAGTATCCTATGTCCGTCTCGGGCACCAAATCTATGTATATAGGTACCAATTTTCATTGAAATCGGTTTAGCCATTTAGACGCGGAGTGGTAACAAACACACACACACACAACATACATACACACAAACCTCCGCTTATATAATACTAGCTGACCCGGCGAACTTCGTTCCGCCTAACAGTCGATTCTTTAATACTTTATTTTTCTAAAATAAAAGATTTTTTCTAAAATAAACGTAGCCTAAGTTATTCCTTATTACATCAGCTACCTGCCAATAAAAGTACCTGCCGTAAAAATCGGTCCAGCCATTTCAGAAACAGACAGACAGACAAAAAATAAAAATGTTATTTTGGTGTATTATATATATTCATATACATGTAGTAAAAAACGGTTATTTCAATATTACAAACAGACACTCCAATTTTATTATATGTATAGATTAGTAGGATAGTAGATATTAACATTTTGTGTAGGAGTTCATAATTCACTGTCGGTACCTACCTGTTGTGTTTGGACTAAGTAATGATAATGTTGTAGGGATTTTGATAAAAATGTGTATGATTTACGCGTACTTAATAAAAGAATAAAGATTAAATTTATTTTTAATAACTAGAACAGGAAAGGTGGCGTAGGTCCTGGGCAACCCTGCGTCATCTAACTGCGTCCCAGGCGATGCAGCGTCTGAGTAGTAGTAGTAGGTAGTATCTACCAGTGGCGAACCGTCCATATAACACGATTCCTGCCGGCTTCCCTTTTAAAATATGTCCTGACCTCCTTATACCTATCACTGCTTGCGTGTCTTCTGAAGACTAACTAGCCATCGGAAACTCAAAATATTTTAGTCCCACCGGCTTCCCTCTTTGGAAAAGTGACTCTTCGCTACAGGTATCTACGATTACATTAATTAACATATACTAAACATATTATAGACATAACTATAGACCTCTTAATTCCATAAGCATAACAATTAATATGTAGTAAAGTTTTATGGAGGTAAATACCTAAACGCCTTCAAAATTTAAAAGACACGTATTTACTTAACCGAATAATTTGGACAGGCGCTTTTTTGGTACACGCTATAATGGTACTTCAAGTTTCTAGTAAATCTTCCATTTTGGTACTAGCTACTGCACCCTGCAAACAAGTGTCTGTCATCCTAATAATATTATAAATGCGATAGTTTGTGTGTGTGTCTCTGTGTGTTTGTTCGTTACCTCTCAGCGCCTAAACGTCTGAACCGATTCCGATGAAAATTGGTAAGTAGGGAGACAGATTCATTGCCGGAGACGAACATAGGCTACTTTATAACCCTAAAATCGGTCTGGTTCCCGAAGGAGACAAAACACAATTTAGGCGTGTGCGAAGCCGTGGGGTCCAGCTAGTTTTTATACGTACAAGTACATACACATAAATAAATATGTGATGGCTTCTGGTAGGTTCAAGCTTCGAAACCGAGCAGGTACCAATTTAATATTATTATTACTTTACGATTATATTATCAGATTAAATTAATCTTGCGCTGTATTTCTAAGAAATGAGAAATGGAGATTATTAACCCTTTCATGGACACTACTGTAGACACAATAGATGTTTTATTGTCATCACGGCCATATACGTTTACTGTAACGGAAAGTGTTATGGACTGTTGTCGTTGTACATGTCACACGGATCCAGGAGGGGTTGACAGAGTCGTGTTATATCCTCTCTTCGCTAGATAAATTAGGCCTAGGCTCTTTGTTCCAGACACAATTCTAAAGAATTGATATTTTTTTCTTTAGGTAATGTATTCTTAGTAACCTTGATAAAGCCTGAAAATGAATACAGAATATATTCTGTGTATAAATATCAAATAACAAATACTTACATATACGTTATTTCTTACCGCCTGCATACCTATTAAAAACAACATCTAATACGCGCTTAAAACCGTGTTCCTTTTGAATAGGCTTAAGACTCACCGGCATGGTTGAAGGAATATCGCTTACCTATACTTATTAAAATATTAGCATAGCAGAACCTTGAATGAAACATTAAACGACATTAATTTCTATCATTTTGTTATTTTATATCGACGTACCTTATAAGTTGTCATAATCTATACTCTTATATAAAACGAAAGAGTTTGTTTGTTTGTTTGAACGCGTTAATCTCTGGAACTACCAGTCGGATTTAAAAAAATCTTTTTGCGTGTGTTAGGCCAGTTCTCGAGGAAGGTTATGGGTTATGCAGCATCACGGTACTAGCGACGGGAGCAGAGCGGTAACCAAAGACGCGGATGAAACCGCGCCGCGGCAAGCTGGTGTCATTGTAAAGATAAAGATAATTTTTAAAGATAAAGATAAAGATAATTTTATTTGTCTGAACATGAGTATGCACACATAGTATACAGGTTGTAGAAATATAGTTGATTCACAGTCATGTTTTGCCTTTTTTGGCGTACAAATATTATGTGTCATATTAAATGTCAAAGAATGTAATGTAATTGAATTTATAAAAGTTATTAAATATTATTATTACTAATATCAAGAAAATCTAATTAAATATCACTGAGAAATACATATTATGTCATAAAGTTATATAATATAATGTTAAAACCACAATGTTAAACTAAGTACATCATACACATTTATATTAATCAATTTTACAATATTCAAATTACTATTTTATCATTTAGAAATTCATCTATCGTGTAATATGCTTTGGCTGCTAGAAAGCTTTGCAATTTCTTTTTTAAAAGATTAACAGGAAGTGTCTTCCAAGATTTGGGCAATTTATTAAAAACAATTGGGGCCATACAAAAAATACTTTTGCGCATCAAAGCTGTCCTTGAATGGTGAACAGCAAGTCTAGTATCGTCGCGCCTATTGCGGCTGACTGTGTCAGATAGTCGCGGAAAGAGATTAGGGTTACATTTGACAAACATTGCAGTCTCCAAAATGTAAAGAGAAGGAAGAGTAAGAATCTTATATTTGATGAAATAGGTTTTACAACTGTCAGTAAAATGCAATTTAAACATAGTTCTTATGCATCTTTTCTGAGCCTTGAATACTAGTTCTTTGTCCGTAGAGTTCCCCCAAAAGACTATGCCATACCTAAGAACTGAGGCTACTAAGCCATGGTATGCGGTAATGAGACTATCAATGTTTAGGACTGGAGTGAGTTTGTATAAAGCATATGTAGATTTGCTTAATTTTTTTGTTAACGCTTCTATTTGTTTCTTCCAGTTCAATTTTTGGTCTATAATCAGTCCAAGAAATTTAGTAATACCAACTTTGTTAACATTCGTGTTTTGATACTTTGTTAATATATTACACTGATTAGAGTCGCGCTGAGAAAAATGCATGATATTTGTTTTTTCTAGGTTTATCTTTAAGTTATTATCTTCCAACCATTGTATCATTGATGTTAGTGAGTCATTTATGTCATCATTATAGCAGTCTCTACTGGTGCATGGTATTGTAATGGCACTATCGTCTGCAAAGAGTGATACCGATTGGTTAATGGTTTTTGGAAGGTCGTTAATATAAACAATAAAGAGGAGCGGTCCCAAGACGCTTCCTTGAGGTACTCCATATTTTATAATTCTTTCAGTTGATTTGTGTGTTTCTTCATGTTTTGTTTTAAAATTTAACGTTTTAATTTCTGTGTATTGCTTTCTATTGGTAATATATGATTGTATCAGTTTTAAAACGTTTCCTCTTATACCGTATGTCTCCAGTTTTTTTATTAAAGTTACATGACACACACAGTCAAACGCCTGTGTCATGTCACAAAATATTGTACTAACAGGATTATTTTTGTCTACATTCACTGTTACTTTGTGAAGGAAATCATACAGTGCCATATTTACAGTTTTGTTGCTTCGAAATCCTTTTTGTTCATTTGCTAGTAGTTTATTTTTTTCTATGTATGCATATAGTTCTTTGTAAATATGTTTTTCAAAAACTTTTGAAAATACGCTTATGAGGGATATTGGTCTGTAATACTGTAAGAGCTCCTTATCCTCTTTTTTAAATAGGGGCTTCACAACTGACTTTTTAAGTGCATCCGGAAAAATTCCCGTGGTAATACTAAGATTTATAATGAAACTTAGATGTGTACAGATTTCTCTCGCCATCAATTTAATAATGTTTGTTGACAATCCGTCATATCCCACGCTGTTCGTGTTCTTTAAGTTTTTTATTATTCTGAGTACATCATATGGAAGACACGGGGCCATGAAAAACGAGTTAGGTTGGTTTTCAATTAGTGATGTTACTTTTTTTCCTGATCCTATAGATAGAGTTACTTTATCAACAAAGTAATTGTTAAAAGCATTAGCAATATCATTCGGCTTAGTAATAATTTCATTATTTATTTTAATTTTACTTATGTAGTTTTTAGGTATATTACTTTTTGAATTATTAATAATTTTCCATGTCGATTTTGATTTGTTGTCTGATGTATTTATTGTGTAATTATTTTGAGCCCGCTGTGTTAGTCTAACAATTTTTTTGAATAGTTTATTATAATTAGTGAGAGTCATTTTATTTGTTTGATTTGGTTTTTGTCTGAATTGCCATAAAAATTGCCGCTTCTTTTTGCTACATATTTTAATTCCTCGTGATATCCATCTTGATTTTTTTGTTGCTTTTATAGTTATTGTCTTTAGAGGAAAACATAAATTGTAATATAACAAAAACGTGTCTATAAAGTGATTATACGCTATATTTGGATCGTTTGATTCATATATTTCTGAGAAAGACAGACTACTTAAACATGTTTTAAATTTATCAATATATTCTCTGCTATAATCTCGTTTGATTATGCGCCAGTACTTATTACAGTCAGTTGTTTGTACAGGAAATTTTAATAGTTGTGCTGTATGGTCAGACAGGGCCAATTCAAGTACTTTGGCTTGGCATTTTCTCCCGAGATTGTGAGCGAAATTATCTAAGCATGTGCAGCTACTTAGACGGGTTGGCTGATGTATTGCCAGTTTTAAATTATAATTTAAAAGTAGACATTCAAAGCTCAAAGTCTGGGTGTTATACTTAAGCATATCTACATTAAAGTCACCGGCTATTATAATGTTTTGATATTTACGTTTGCTAAGTATGTTTAAAAGCCTATCAAGTTTTTCCATACATTGATTAAAATTGCTTAACTTAGGTATTCTATATACACATGCAAAAACAGTCTTATAATGTGGCAGTTCTATAGCACAGCATTCGAAAATGCCAATTTCAGAAATTTGTGTTATTTGTTTTATCTCATTAAATTGGTGGCCATTTTTGATAAGTATGCACGATCCTCCTCTCTTGCTGTCTTTTCTAGTAAAACATGTTGCCAGTTGGTAATTTTGTATGTTTAAATATGACTCATATCCTTCCATAATAAAATGTTCAGTAATACATAATATATCAATGTCTATACCTTGTTCTTGCATCTCATTAAGACAAACTGCAATAGAATCAGACTTATTAAGAAGGCCAGCGATATTTTGGTGTAATACATATATGTACCTACTATTGGAGAAAAAAATCGTCTGCTGTTGTTTCTATCATCTTTTTTCCCTGTTTGGTCTTTTGGGAACTGAATGACTGATATCCACGGTAATTATAATAATCTATATTTATGTTCTCTGCAATATTTTTGTAAACAGTACTAATACCTCTTTTATTTATTTTGCCAGTTTTTGCCGAGAACATGTCAAAAGAAAGTATCGAATTGACATCATAGAAATACAAGAAATTATTATTTTTTAATTTAGTATATAAGAAATTATTAAAAGTCTCTACTTTGTAATTGTATATAGGTGCCCCACATACATACGTAGGAGTACACACAATTATATTCGTGTTATTAATATGCCCTAATGATTCAGTTATGGTTTTTGCCAAAGTCATATAGTTACAATTATGTTTAAAATCTCTTTCTCCTAGCATAACAATACAGTAATCATTCATGTCAAAATTAAGTAGTTTATCATGTATGTTCTCTAACAATAGTTTAATACTACAATTTGGTAAACTATATCGAGTATAATTAAACTGATCACTAAATATATCTTTAACAATTTGTATTGTACCATAGGAGGTGCTGTTCGTCAAAATACATAATTTACTTCTTTTTCTTTGGTCTTCAATAGGTACGTCGTATTGTTGTGTAGTCTTTGCACCGTCATTATTATTCGTTGTGTTGAGTGTGGTAGATATCGCGTAGTCGTTTGCCATTGTCTCAATTGTTTGCGTATGTTTGGATAATTTTACTACAGAATGCGCTATATTTTGAGATGGCATGATTATCTGATGCTGATTGGTGGAGATGTTTGACAATGTATTCTTAGTAATTTTCTTGTTGTGCTTATTTTTAATTATTGGTGTATTATTAATTATTGTGTCATTTATCAAGTTATTTGAGTAAGGACTAGTCGTAGTAGATGCGTTTCTTTTGACTGTAATAGTTCGTTTTTTTCGTTGAAATTGGGGTGAATAGAATAGACTTGGTGTATTTTTTTCATTGCATGCGCCTTGCAAGCCTACCGATTTACATAGTTTTATTTTGTTTTTGCACAATGTTAATTCATTGTTCAAGGAAGAATTCTCAGCAACTAGATGTTCAATTTCTGTGTGAGCGATTTGCAGTTCATTTTTGAGTTTGTCGATGTCTTCTTTCAATGTTTCAATTTCATACTTAAACCCTGATTTGGGCAAGCTTTGATACGACAAATCCAAGTCATATTCACTGTCATCACTAAATGTTATGTTTATATTTTTATTGAAGTTTTGTTTGTCTTTTTCCTTCGCTGTGTAATATTGTTTTCTTGATCCATTATATAGTGACAACTTAGACAAACCTCAGAATGGTTACAAAAAGTTCTTAAAGTATGTGAGGATCGAACTCGAGACACAGTGATCTAATCGCTCACATTTTACTGCACGAGCCACGAACGCCTTACTAATTGTGGGCGAATTTGTTGACTAATTTGTTCAAAAGTACATAAATGTGCTGCTTTATCGACCGTTTTCGAGTTGTTATGGTAGTGCTTAACTATTTAGACAGATGTCGCTACTCGTTTTCATAATAATCGGTCATATTTGAATTTTGTCACGTAATGTTTGTTTATTTTTTTTTGATTTTTGTTGTTTGAGGCACTTTTTACTAATGGTTCACTAATATAATTTTTAGAGAAAACTTATTTGGTATGATATTATTGGTTTTTAAGCTTGTGTCTCCACAGAATAATTAATATTGATGAGTTATTATTAAAATTCATTCACTTAGTCAATAGTTCAATTTTCTCACTACACTATAAGTATTTCTCGTAGATAACAATGTCACCGATGTTTTATCACTTTACTGATTGATTACTATTAGAATGATGATTAAAATTCACTGTTTACTCAAATTTTATTTGAAACACAAATTTTATTTTTAAATTGTAAATGAGGAAGGTGGGTATCTACAATAGAATACAAATATTTAGAAATATTTTTATTTAAATGACTACCAAATACTAATACCTTAGTCATTTAATTTAATTAGTTTATATCTATACCTATCACAGAAAAACTGCCATTATGGTTCAGTGAGAGTGCATGCGATATACCTACGCGAGGTTGTTGGTCAGATTCCTACACAGGACAAGACTTTACTTATGTGAAATACATACATAGACATACATAGCTTCACGCCTTTCAACCCCGAAGTAGTAGGCAAAGGTGTTTAACAAGTGGTTAAATACAAAAAAAATTGCACTTTTCACAATTTTATTTGTGAATCATAAATATTTGTTCGGAAGCTAGTTGTAGGTAGCCTGCAACGATACTTACACAAATGACTGAGAAAATCAGTAGAGTATCATCTCATTTAACAAAGCTATAAATCTTCTGATGTTCAGTGTCAATCAAAAAAGTTCTATTTAAAAAATGGAGGTGGACCGTTGGAAAGAACTGGACATGAATAAGTCAAAGAAAATACGTATTAGTGAGAAATACATACAAAGTAAGAAGCCTCTCTTTGCCGAATAATCGGCGATTCGCCTACCCAAACTCAAACTCAAACTCAAAGCATTTATTTCATTTTGATCATAAAGTATGATGCTTATAAAAAGTCAACATTACATGAAGTCAGCCAATTGACCTACAGCCAGTTCGCTGATGAGGTAGAGCTGTGAGAAGAACTGGCAAGTAACTCACGCCACTCTTTTCAATCGCCAGATAATTACAGTTATTTGTATGAGTTACAATTTAAACATTCAATGCAACCAAAGAACCATACAAAGTAATTATTAAAAATTAACCAATTAATATAATTACTAAGATTAAAGAAAGAAAAGAGAGGATTTCAATTATTTGGTTTCATCTAGTATGGTAATTTGACTACATATTTTAATTAAACTGGTAAATGCACCTCCTGGTCACATTGCACGACAAGGTAATACTACGATATTGGCCGAACAGTCGGCTCTACCGATTAATCAAGTCACCGACTAGTCGGCACATCTCACCCTTAACTGGCGAGCATCTACCTAAAATATAGTTATGTATGTTGAAGAAGCATAAAAGATAGGATATCAATAGAGGTAGTTAAAGTTAGAGGTAATTAAATAAAAACCAATATAAAAAGAGCACAGAGGATGCTGTACTTGACATAACGACTCATATTACGCAACAAGTCGATGAAAATAAAAAGTCCCTGAGCATCTTCCTCGACCTGAAACGGGCTTTTGATACCGTCCCTCTCCCTAAACTACTGATTAAACTAGAAAAAATGGGCATCCGTGGAAGTTTTCTCTCGCTTCTTGCTAACTACCTACATGACCGCAGACAACGAGTAAAATTAGATAGTAATACGCTGAGTGACGATGAAATGACATTAAATTACGGTGTGCCCCAAGGCAGCGTGTTAGGACCAACTCTTTTCCTTGCCTATATTATTGATTTGACTAATATGAAACTTAAAAACGGTTGTGTATTCTCATATGCAGATGATACAGCACTCTTATTTCATGGCAGGACCTGGCAGGAATACACGATACTGAAGAAAAAGAACTTCAAAAGGTTATAAATTGGCTGAATACTAACATACTTTCCCTCAACATAACAAAAACCAACTACATAACGTTTTCAATTAGAGATTCACAACAACCAAATTCCGAACTACAACTAAGGGCGCATTTTTGCTATGCTAACATGCAAACCTGCAATTGTTCTTTTTTAACAAAGGTTACCAATACTAAGTACCTAGGCGTAATTGTTGACCAGAATCTGGCATGGTACCCTCAGCTCGAACTAGTCTCAAATCCGGCTCGTAAACTTATATGGATTTTTAAATATTTAAGAGATATAGCCGACAAACACCTAATAACCTATATCTACATAACACTCGTACAATCAATTCTTTTATATTGTATCCCGGTTTGGGGCGGAACCTTTAAAATTTGTGAGCATTGAGCGCACGCAAAGAGCAATACTAAAGGTAATGCTGCACAAAAAAAGACATTTTAGTACCGAAAGTCTATATCGTGAAGCAAAAGTTTTGTCATTGAGGCAAATATATATATTAAAATGTATTCTGAAAACGCATAGTAAAATAAAGATAGATCCAAACCTCCCCAAAAAACGAACACAACGCGCAATCATATCGTACCCAGTGGCAGGAACGGTATTTTGTCAAAACAATTTCATCTAAATTCCTTAAAACTATATTACAAAATAAATAAAAAAATAGTTATATTTAAGTTGACCTACTCGCAATGCAAAACTAAGGTAACAGATTAGCTGAAAACACTTAATTACAAAGAAACTGAGAAACTTTTAGAATGACAAAATACTCATACAGCACATATTTTCAACACAAACATCACACTCATACACTCATTTCACGCACATATCAATCACATTTTCAAACTAAACAATATACTTTCTTCCGTATTACACATACTCACATAAAATATTTATACATACACTATACATACATACACGCACATAAACACTTGAGTAAAATTGTAATGAAATCTCTCATATATAGTTAAGTTTAGTTTATAACCTTACATTGTCATAGCATAAGCCTCGGACAAGAGGGGACTCTTCTAACACAGGTTTTGTTAACTTAACAGAAGAGCTCCCAAATCCTGTAAAAAATCATGTGTAATGGTTGTAAATAGGTAAATGATTTTTGTTTTTTTTTTTTGATTTTTGATATAGTCTACAATACTCTACAACGTTACAATTTCGATACTTTTTTAACCAAACTCATTACTAAAAAAAGTTAACGCCAATTTTCCATTAACAGTGTAAGCAGACACTATTATATTACGTAAAACTACTTAGTACTAGTTAATTATTCCATGGTAAAACGACATTCATTAATCATTAATTAGGGCAAAGTGCTTCTCTCTACTGAGAAGCAAATGGGATGCAACCTTCGCCTCTCTAGCACATCATGTAGGTACCATTAATCCCTCCACTTACCAATTGCATGTGTCTTGCCAGAGGGCCTAGACAAATGGCAATTCTAATAGAATGAATAGATAAAAAAATGTATGGCTTGACATTAACTAACGACAATGTTGGCGTCGTTAGTTTATGTCAATCCCATACATTTTTAATCTATTCTATTTTATTCTTATAGCATTCATAGCACTTGTCTAGACCCTCAGGCTTTTCCTAAATATCTTGCCATAATATTATGCCTTAGGCACACAAATAAATAACTACTGCACCGTTGGTCGAGTGGTTAGTGTAACTGACTGCGACGCTGGGTGTTTTTTTTTATATTATAGCCTACCAAAGTGACTCCACCCCGCCTGATGGTAAGCAGTCAGTGGAATCCAGAAGTGGCGGCCACTATACCAAAAGCCATCGTCTTAAACTGCTGGTATGGTGGCCTCCACTATGGCGGCTGGGAATGGGGTTAGGGGAAGAGAATGAGGGAGGTGTGGAAGGAGGAAAGGAGTGAAATTGGGCCTCCGGCGCTCTCACTCGCCGAACGAAACGCAGTAGTATGGATACTACTACTCTTAAGTCGATCTTCTATGAGAGGGTAGTACTTCCCCGGACGATCCGGCCGGAAATCAGCGTGGATCTACTACCGTATAATCCGTAAAACCGTGTCGTGGGTTCGATTCCCGTGGAAGGCAAATATTTATTTGTGTGACCAACATTTGTATTTGCCTATAGTTTGGGTGTTGCCTATGTATTATTAGTATGTAAACTATAATTATAGTTAGTAAGTTTCGGAATGGTCTAATAAATTCAAATGGCGATCAAATATTGGCGGATTAACCGACCCAAAACTTTAGATTAGTAATCAAACAACGATGCTACATAATCTTGTTAGTTAAACTGACATCGTATTCAGTAGAGAATAGAGAACAACATAGAGATCATACATCTATTTAAACTATTATACAAAGCGGAAGAGTTTGTTTATTTGTTTGAACGCGCTATTCTCTGGAACTATCAGTTGCATATGAATAATTCTTTTTGCACGATAGCCCAGTTCTTGAGGAAGGTTATAGGCTATGTAACATCACGCTACTGGCGACGGGAGCAAAGCAGTAACCAAAGACGCAGATGAAACCGCGCCGCGGATTGCTAGGCTATAAAAATAAAACGTTCATAAGTGATTAAATGAATGAGAAGATATAATATAAATAGTGACATCATATTATTCATTACTGCAGCGTTCTTAATAAAACAGCATTGAATCTTTCTATTGCTGACCAAAACGAAAACATGACAGACAACACATTGCTTCATAGTAACAATCTGATACGAACCGAATTTAAATGTGATACCTAATAAAAACTTTATTTAGAGGCCACATGGAAACCAGTTTACCTACAGTTAAAAATAGTTTTAACTTTATAACGGGTACCTACACGGTAGTAGTAGTAGGCTCTTGAGTGTCATTGCGGGGAAATATGACAGTCCCTTAATGAAACACTTAGGTAAGCTGCATGTATTATCATAGTAAATAACGTCTATTTAATTGTATACCTACTAACAAAAAATATGGATACAGTCTGAAACAAGTGCACTATTCTATGATATATTTATTAGATATTATTATTTGAAACTAGGAATCTACCTGTTTTGCATGTGGGCACTGTTATGCTATTTGCGCGGGTAAATATTATGTATTACAAATCATTGAAATTCTTTGATTTTTCTATAAATAACATGTAGGTCTTTATTGTTATTTATAAATGTCGTGATTACCAAGTGGTTAGGGTCATAAACGAGGTTGTGAGTTCGAGTTCAAGTTCCAACTTTAAATCCATAATATGTACTTTCTAAGTTTATCTTGAACATTACTTACGGTGAAGGAAAACATCATGAGGAAACATGGACTTATATAAAGAAGTTTGAAATCGCCAATCCGCTTTGAGCAAGCGTGGCGATCAATGCTACCTTTTCTCTATAGGCTTTCACTGCAGTGGGATAATAACTGGCTGGTATGCTAGTTATTATATATTTACATCTAACTAGCTGCGACCCACGACTTCGCCCACGCCTATATAAAATGTGTTTTGTCCCTCGGAAACCAGACCGATTTTTGAGATAAAAAGTAAGCCTATGTCCGTCTCTGGGACCAAATTTCTTTTTTTTATTTTTATATAAGAATACCAAAGTGACTTCACCCCGCCTGATGGTAAGCAGTCAGTGGAATTCAAGAAGTGGTGGCCTCCACTATGGTGGCTGGGATGGGGTTAGGGGAAGGGAATGAGGGAGGTGAGGAAACCAGCTGCAGTAGTATGTTGAAACCAGCGTGGTTCTACTACCGTACTAATAATATCTCTACATACCAATTTTCATCGAAATCGGTTCAGCCATTTAGGCGTTGAGTAGTAACAAACACACATACATACACACAAACTCTCGCATTTATAATATTAATAGAATATTTAGACGACGTTGGAACCAAAGTGATCTAGGGCACAAAAGTATGTTTACGAGAAAATTATTTCTTGCAAGAAATTTATGAGCCTTGTATTATTAGATTTTAATTTAATGTAGGTACCTCTGATGAGTTTAAAATAAAAAGGGCACACCTTTTGTCAATTTAATTTAATAAAACCAACATTTTTAATTTTACGAAAAAATAATCACTTAGATCACTATGGCAGTTCACAAATTTGAAAAATGTATTAACAATGCAGGTAAAACTGTAATAATCAAAACCACATCGCGGGCATAGTGGAATTTGATCTGAGTGTCTCCGTGCTTCGGAGGGCACGTTAAAAGTCGGTCCCGGTTGTTACCAAGTTGATAACAGTCGTTAGGTCAAGTCGGATGCCTGTATAATAAATTACGGTCGACCTGAACAAATCCCGACACTAGGTTGACCACTAACCACTCGATAAGAAGAAGAAGAATCTCAGTATTAGCAAAAATGTCACTTAGATCACTCTGGTTCCAACGTCGTAAGACTTTCGGCAGATATTCTACTTATTTGTTGACACGTGATTTTCGTATAAAATATTAAAAGTCGTTTATCGAGCGGCGTCTTAACTTTTTAACTTTAAATTTTTGTTAGAATAGTTTGGAGGTCAGCTAGTGCGTTTTAAGTTTTACATATTAATGGACTCGCACGAGGCTTTATTGTGTAGGTTTGTGTCATTATGTAATACTTACTTCGTACGGGTGGACATTTTTTTAAACATTTTGTGATAAATAAAAATACTTTTGTATGGGCATATAGAAAAGTGTATTTTTTTTATTTTCTCAGGCAATTTTTCAATTTTGCTCTCCGTAAGAACCATCCTCGTACTTCAAGGAATATTATAAAAAATGAATTAGCGAAATCGGTTTAGCTGCTCTCGAGATTTGCGCTTAGCAACACATTCAGCGATTCATATTTATATCATATATTTACTTTTATAGACAGGTACAATAGAGAAATAAAATAAAAAGTTTGCCATGACATGATGGCTTAAACACTTAGGTCACAATATAGTTGAACTTAATTGTTGGGTACCTACTTCTTGTCCTTTTGTTATGGCAAATGAGCCGACGACTGGCTATTTCTGCCAGCGCAGCAGCAAGTGTAAAATAATCTTCTCGTTTTATTTTAATGTTATGTATGTTACAATGATAAAAATTGAAAAAATGTTGATGAAATTAATAATTGATAACCATCTTTCGTGAAAACAATTTAAGTGTACACTTTTAAGTACTTTTTCGATTGTTTAATAAATAGGTCAATACATGTAATTGATGATGAAATTACCTACTCATCTAAATAATAGATAATTTATTTTAAGTCAAAGAATATTCAAAAGACAAAGCGTTATACCTATACCCGCGTTGTATGTCCGTGATATCAATATTTAAATGTATTGAATTAATTACTAAATTAATTAATTCAATGTATTACCTACCTAACTTGCTTTATCGAATGAAACAGAGATTGGATAGTAGGTATGTAGATGTAATTTACGGTAAGTACAACGTGTTTCAACTGTTGTTAATTTTTTTTTATAATAAATGAATCTCTTTGAACGGAACAATGATCTTTTTAATACTGACCCATGCTCATGGCCACTGAGACGGGTATTCTGTCATCTGTTTATTGATAAATTATCAAAATAGATTTTCGTATCTTTATTAGCGCTTCGAACAATGAGCTTTTAGTGCAATTCGTTGACCTTTTAGATAAAACAAGGACAGTAAACAAGTAAGCTTTATGTTATTGTTTAACTGCAGACAAGTTTCAACGTTATCACATCACAACAAAACGTGTCTATTATGAGTTTTGTTGTGATTTGCTTTTTTTGTGCGTTTAGGTTTAAAGATCTTTATTCTCGAACAGTACAATGTTCACTTATCATGAGATTGTGCATAAAAAACTAGTGTTATTTTAATAATGTCATTATATTGCCCTATTATTATCGCACTGCAGGGAAAGGCCTTTCCTCATACAGGGAAGGTTTGATCGCCACGAGAGTGCTCAAGGCAGATTGGCGATTTCAGATTTTCTCAGAAATCCAGGTTTCCTCACGATGATTTTCTTTACCGTCAGTCAGTAATATCCAGATAAACTTAGAAAGTGTTCGGATTCGAACCCCTGACCACGTGTTTACAAAGCGAGTGCTTTTACCACTGGGCCACTATGACTAGGTAATTCATTAATGTGCTTACAAATTTAGTAATTTCTTAAAACAAGTAAATAATAAAATTCATTGCTAACATAATAAACAGAGCTATCGTAGGGTTCTCTCTCGTACAACTAATACCTTTTATGCGTGTATTATACGTATTTAGCGTGAAGTGAAAAGAAATCTCACAAAGCAACCATAATGGAAGTCCACCATGCCAGCAATGACAATAAAGATGGTGTTCAGCACACTCCTGGACTTCACTGACTAGGAAGGTACTTACATACTATCATACATAAACATAAACTATATATATATATAAAGTATAGGTATTATATAAATACTTATAAAACATATACTTACTCGGCAAAATTACTCGTATCAAATAAATTTATGGATCAAAGTTTTGTAGGTAGGTATGTGAAAATCAAACAACCTTGTTTGCAAACTTAGTTATTATGGTATTATCGATAATATGGCGTAGATGGTGTATAAATCTAGATTAAGGGCCAAGGCTTATACTGAGCTTATCTCGTCGGAAATAGCCAATACCGCCTTACTTAACCGGAGATTGGACGCGGTATCTTAGCAGGTAAAGTACCTGAAGCAGAATGATATTTTAATTTACAAGGAAATAATTACTTACCTACTTAAAACTTAACCCTTTCATAGACAGTACTGTAGACACAATAGATGTTTTATTGTCATCACAGCCATATCCGTTTACAGCCCTGAGGCCCTAGACAAGTGTCACTTTGCCACTTGTCTAGGGCCTCTGGAAAGTGTTAATAAAAAGATTTTAAATTAGATAACTTATTTTTACATTATATAAATATTAGCCATTTAACTACGTGGTCGCTGGTCTCATCATCTCAATTCCTGTAGATGTAGTTAGAGGTAGTGGCGTGCACTCCATATAGGAAGAAAGGCATTGCCTACCCTAATAATTGGTTAAAATTACAATTTTAGCAACATAATTGAATAATACCTACCCTGTTCAAATCTATAATGCCTACCCTGTCAAAAAGCTCTGTGCACGCCACTGGTTAGTGGCAATTAAGGTTTGGTATACCAGTTAACGGGCACAACACAGCTACTTGCGTAATTACTTACTTACTAAAAATCCCCTTACTCCGGTTAATAATGCACTCGCCAATCGGTGACCTGCAGCACTTGCCTCTGGAAGAGGTATTGTGTATTTTTATTTAACTTACTCTAATAAAAAAGTAATCATTTTCCATATATATTGACCCACACGACAATTAAATTGTACCAGGATAGCATAAACGATAAGGTATAGGTACATAGGTACACTAATTAACGTTAAGTGTTGCGTGTAAACATGGCGCGGGCGCGTAGTGGCTCGGCGTAGTGTAAATTATACCTCGCCGGTGTAGGACGTGTAGTGATGGACTTAGAACGACAGCCTCTGTTAAGGCATACGTCTGACGTGAGATGTAGAAGATTGAGGTACGAAAATTTTTTGGTTAATAAGTAATAGGTGTTGATTTTTGTTTGTGTTTTTGCCGGCATTATAGCGCCAGCGGTTAGTTTTGTGATTAACTTATTAATGCATTTATTGAGAAAATTATGGTTTTTGTTTACAGTGAATCAATATACTCAAATTACTCGTAAATAAATACATATAAAGTGATGTAAAGAACGTACATATAGAGCTTATTTATTTATTTTTTAAGACACGATAGCGTTTAAAGTTTAGGGTACTTTTTATATATGAAAGTTTTGTATTCTAAAAAGAAAAAAGAAGAAAATGAGTAAACACCTAGGTAGGTACCTATCCTAAGCATCCAAACAGAAGTTCTTTGGAATATAGAACAATAGTAACTAGCTGTTAAATTAGAAATACATAATTAAAATATTAACTTTAGATGAATAAAATAAATTTATTTAAACAGGTTAAATAGGTCTATCCAATTTTGGTTAGACAGCCGGTTTTACGTCCGCTGTCGAATTATGTAACTGATCAAACATTGTCAATGACTGCCGTATTAAAACTTTTAAGAATTATTTACCTGGTTGCTTACTTTTAAGCAGTTACTTACTCCTTAAAGGTAGGCTCTAGGTACTGGGTTATCATATATTTATTTATAGTTAAGTACCTACCTATCTATCTACTTACTTAGTGTGCATTCTAAGCAGCAAAAATATAATCTTACGACATATTTACTTACACCTCGCAAACGAATTTAAATAAAGTATTTCTTATTAAAGCATTAGGTTAATGTGCTAACACTACAATGTAATGATGAATGGCGATTAGTAATAGATAGGTAAGTACACCTAAGTAATCAAATTTACTAAATTCCTAAGTTGTTAGTAGGCACAATAATTATGTAAATGTTGTAATGGCCTAAATACTGTATAGATCTGCATGAAATTAAAGGTACCTACGATACTGTACAAGTAGCATTTTGACTTTTATATCTACCAAGTTTAGGTATTAAGTTCAACAGATCTTATGAAAACAAAGCCTCTTAGTAGGTTCTGCCGTTACAGAACTATACAGCGGGATTACTGTGAACAAACTTCATTTGTAACATAGGTACCTACATGCCTGCCAACTTCAATTCCACACGCCCACTACAGTGCCTCCTATACATAAGCTATAGTTATCAGTACAGAGCGTCCAATACCAAACTTTGACACTCAGTATTCTTGCGAACTGCTAAACCTACTTCTTGAACCCCGTAATAAATTTAATCAGAAGTAGAAAGGAGTTAAAACAATAAAAATATCCACTTTTCTTTGTTGACAAGCGTTTTTGTAAATGTTTTAGCAATCAGTCTTGCATTAGCTTGAAAAAGTTAAAGTTTGGTTCTATTATTTTTAATAATTGGCCTGCCAGATACGAAATGACTCCTCTCTGCCAGATACTGGGTAAGCAAGCAGTAGGCACGGGCGCTGGCAGCATTGTGCAAGCATTGTTGCTTGCAGCGCTATGTCGGAAAAAAAATACATAGACACGATTAAGATTTTTGTTAAAGCGTTCAGAGGTTGCTTGTTTAATTTGTCAATAAATTTATTGTCCTCGTATATTATATATATATATGAACGCTGATCATACACAGTTTGCTTAACATGCAGATGCAACCCCCTGGAAGTCAAATGCACCCCCCTGAAGGCAATACTGGCGGGCGCCCATGGCAGTAGGATGTTTTTTACGCATCTCTGGCTCTATTTTCTATAGATTTACGTATAAGCACCTAATCTCCTTATAAAATTGTAAGTGGGTATGTACGTAAAGAGCTGCTCTGGAATAATGCCGTTACTTACTACCTAACAAATCTTGACTGCATTACATATCTATGGAATTGGAATCAGAAAATCCATTAAGGGTTTTTATTATCTACTGATCAGGGTCAGTAGCTTCCATCTACAAACGTCCGCTGTTTATAAAGTAAAAGTTAAACAAAAGTTACGATACAAATATAAAATTTTCCTCTCACAAATAACAAATAGGTAATTAGCATGATAGTTCCTGATATCTGTTTATATTATTTACAAAGTAATGAGTAATGATGTTGTTTTGCACCTAATGAGTGACCCGACGTTGACCTAACAGCTTCAGATAAAGTATTTTAGAAACATCGTAAATTATATAGCTATTAATTGTATCAGTACCTTATGATTAATGGTGATAAGGCCAGGCATATTAATAACTGTTTCCAGAATAGATTAGAGTTGGTAGTGTCAGTTAAGTAGGTACTATACTAAGAGTGCTCATTTATTTCAAGCTGTCCGGAGTTCGGTTTTAATCGCGTTAAGTTAGATCTATGGTTAATGCACTGCTCCTGTGGCTCGTAGCGTAATGCTATATAACCTTCCGTAAGAATTGGGCTATCAATTGCATTGATTATTCAAATCTAGTCCCAGAAATTAGCGCGTTTAAACAAACCAACTCTGCCGCTACGCCCACGCATCCTTCTTCTTTTATATTGGTTGGCACTTAGAATAGCATATTATATCGTTTTCTATACGTAATAAATTACTGAATATAATAATATGTATTAATTAAAAATATGTAATTAAAACATTGCTTCTTGTCCACAGACCACTAACATCTGAAGAGATCATAACCACGCGTCAAGACACCACATGGCGTCGCACCAGATTCTGCATAATCTTCATGTTCTGGGCACTAATGGTGATGTTCCTTTCAATTATCGCCTGCATTATCATCACATCTCAGTGCAAGGACAAACTCATATTGGAAGTACCATCGGTACCGCCAGTACATCTGACGCTAACGCCACTTATCTACCTTAGCGATCCAGTGTTACCCGATGACAGAACTTACGCTTTGTAAAAAAGAATTTGAATTGGTAATGCCTGGTGAAGTTGATACCTAAGGATAGACATACACGGACCAAGTAGATGTGTTAACAAAGAGCACAATTACAAGCATTACAAGCACCTGTAACCGACGTGTGTGTATGAAAAGATTAATGAATGTTGAAGAAGGAAATATGTAAGTTTGGATCGCGGCAAATGGCTTTTTAGTACTCTCCAATACCCATACTGGAAACTCGGATAATGTTTTGCAAGATGAAAAAGGCAGCTTGCAGGCTGGTGTGAATGTTCGTAGAGAGCAATTTGTTTTGAGTAGTAAAATTAAAAAGTCGCGTATCAACTATTTGTAGTAAAAATGTTATTCAATTCCTGTGTAAAGTTTAAGTAAAGATAGAAGTTCTTTTTGATCGATGTTATTACTTATTAGGCATCATTTAATGTGTTTTCAAAAATTTGTAACTCACAAAAACTAACTAGTCAGAGGCCCTATTTTAATTATAGGTAGTTAATTAATACTTTGACTGTTCTTTGAATTGGAATGTCAACGACAAAATTATGTTGATTTTTCTGAAGTAAAATAGCCACCTACGTATACCTACACGAGTTATTTAGTTTGGGAAAATTATAACTACCACAGTTGTATATAATAATACCAGCCTGTTTTACTGTCCCACTGCAGGGCAAAGGCCTCTTATCATAGAGAGAAGGAATGAGCATTAATCACCACGCTTGCTCAAGGCGGATTGGCAATTTCAGACTTTTAAGTCCAGGTTTCCTCACGATGTTTTCCTTCACCGTCAGTCAGAAATGTCCAAGATAAACTTAGAAAGTACATATGATTTGAAAATCACATTGGTACTTGCCCGGATTCGAACCCACTACCTCGTGTTTACGAATCGGGTGCCTTATCCACAGGGCCATTTCGACTTTTTTTACACAGTTGTATATGACATATTATTATTATGAGTTTTAAATGGAACATCTATATTTATATAGAGGGCTACTGCAGGCTTAAATACCTGTAGCACTGCGACCTAAAAGATCTATTGTGCTCGCCCGGTTCTAGAGTTCTTGTCAGAGACAGGAATTTTAAGATTTCCCTGGCAGTGATATTCTTCATCTCGGGATAAGTAGTGTAATTTCCAAAGGAGGTGTTTCGTGTATATGACATAACAGCTAGCTTATAAAAATAAAGAAAGCTAAGAGTTTGCTACTTAATAAAAACTATGGCTGTATTAGCAGTAGTATATGTAGGTCAGTACCTACAGTATAGTGAATAGTCCTATAATTTATTGTAAACATGGTAGGAAAGTTTCCTCATGATCATATCAAAATTGTGGATCATACAAATATAAAATGTTTCGGTGGGAATCGAACGTGACAATCAGTTCAACGGTACTTACATTGCAACCACTAGATCAGACGTACCTACAGCGAAATGTCACTTAGTCCTAATATCATAAATGCGAAAGTGTGTGTATGTTTAACACTCAGCGTCTAAACGGCTAAACTTATTTCGATGGAAATTGGTATGTAAGTACATAGATTCGATACCGGAGACGGGACATAGCATACTTTTTATTTCAAGAAGGCCTGGTTTTCAAGTTGCACTATTTAAACCATTTTTCGCGCGGGCGAAGCCGCAGGGCGCAGCTGGTAGGTATAAGATAAACACTTCCTTATTGGTTTCATTAGCAAATTCGTTTTATTTTAGATAAAAACAATCATGGCCAATAAACGAGCTATTTTTGTTTCATTTAAAACTTATAAAACAAGCTAGTGTTTTAGTGATAGACAATAAATATTGTATTATTTGTAAATTTATGTAAAAGACTGAATATATTTATTATAAAATAAAATTAAATGAGATAAACATAATACTGTTTTATTTACGCCTGTTACTGGCATATCACTTTAAGCATTATCAGTCTTAAAGCCATCTACTACAAAAAAAAAGAAAGAAAAACAATACATCACTCTTTTAAAAGAAAGTGTTCCCAAAGACACCATTCTTAGCAAAATTGGTAACCGTGGTAACGTGATTAGATTGAGACTATTATATAAAGCAAAAGAGTTTGTTTGTTTGTTTGAACGCGCTAATCTCTGGAACTACCAGTCAGATTTGAATAATTCTTTTTGTGTATGATAGCCCAATTCTTGAGGAAGGTATAGGCTATGTAACGCTACTGGCAACGGGAGCAGAGCATAAGCAAAGACGCGGGTGAAACCGCGCTGCGGGAAGCTAATACTAATCTATACATATAATAAAAATGTAACCGATCGCTGTCTGTACATGGAAAATATATGAGAAAAAAATTATTGGGGCCTTTATCAACGCAAATAGAACCCAAAACAATGATTGTTACAATTTTTGTCTGTTTGTCTGTTTGTCTGTTAGTCTGTTTGTCTGTTTGTCTGTGCGTTTGTTCACGCTAATCTCAGAAACGGCTTATCCGATTTAGATATGGTTTTCACTAATACATTGTGGTAAGCTTCACTTAACATTTAGTGTTTGTTTCATGTCAATCGGTTCATAAATAAAAAAGTTATGCCAATTTAAAGAATCACGTCGAACATTTTCTGATAGAAACAGAGACTAACATGTTACGGAATAGCTGATAGCGTTTTTAGTTTTTGGATTCCTCTCATTCTACACAATCTTCCATTTAGTTTTAAATGAGTCCAGTTTCCAGTGAGCCTATGTTTCGCGATGACAATTAATAAAGCCCAAGGTCAGACACAACTAAAAGTTGTGGGCGTGGATCTAAGTATTAGCTGTTTTTCGCACGGTCAGCTTTATGTGGCTCTATCACGTGTTAGCATTCCTAGCAGCCTGTATGATTTGATCCTCGATGGCTATACGTCTAATCCATACATCCATACACCCATACATATTATATAAGGCTTTGTCCTGTCTGACTGACTGACTAACAGACATCGCACAGCCTAAACTGCTGGTCGTAGTGACTTGAAATTTAGAGGATGTGTTTGTCTAAATGTCTAGAGGTTGTACTAAAAAAGGTTTTTAAAATTTAATTCCTAAGTGTGTGAAAAAAGGTTGAAATCGATTGTATGAATCTTCTTCATTTTTTAACTTACAGTTTTGAAATTTTGTTTTGGAATACTTCTATTTAAATAAAAAATATACTTATAATTTTATTTTAACAAGGGTGGATTTAGAGGGGTGAAATTAGGGATGAAATATTCTGTACAAAGATCTTTAGCTTTTGAAATTTACCGAGAGGGGGAGGGAGGGAAAGGAGGGAGGAAAAGGAGGAATTGAGGAAAAGGAGGAAGGGAGGGGAAAGTGAGAGGGAAGTGATGGGGGAGTGAGAGGAAAGTGATGGGGGAGTGGAAGGAAAGTGATGGAGAAGTGAGGGGGAAGTGAAGAGGAAGTGTGGGGGAAATGCGGGAGAAGTGAGGAGAAAGTCAGGAAGAAGTCAGAGGGAAGTCAGGGGAAAGCCAGGGAGAAGTGAGGGGAAAGTGAGGGGAATGTTAGAGGAAAGTAAGAGGAAAGTGAGGGGAAGTGAGGGAAAAGTGACGGAGAAGAAACGGGGAATTGAGGGGGAAGTGAGTTGGGTGAGGGGGCAGTGAGGGGGAAGTGAGAGGGAAGTGAGAGGGGAAGTGAGGAAGAGTGAGGGTTAAGTGAGGGGTGAATGAGGAGAAAATGAGAGGAAACTGAGAGGGAAGTGAGGGAGACAGTAGATGAAGGGAGGGGGAAGGAACGCGGAAAGAAAGGATTTCTTGAATGGTGGAAAAAGGGAGGGGAAGGGATAGTAAGCGATAGGAAGGGAGAGGACAGGAGGAAAAGAAAGGAGAAGGAAGGGAGAAGAGAGGGGAAAACGAGAAGGCAAGGTAGAGGGAAGTGGAGGAAAGGGCAAGAAATGCTGGAGGAGGGGCAAGAAATGCTGAAGGAGGTAAAGAGGAGAAGGGGGAGGGGAAGAGAGGAAGGAGGAAACTGTGGAGAGTGTAGAAAAAGTGCAATAGGGAAGAAGGGGAAGGGGAAAGTTATTGTAGTGAAAATTTGCCTTTGTGTATTGTATGTATATTGTTTTTACGACAGATATCTTTAGGTAGGTGAAAGAGGATTTGTATGAATGGGAGATTAAAAATAGTATGAAAAACAGTATTTAAACAATATAAAAATGCTATCTATATACATAAAAGCAAAAGGTTACTCACTCACTTATCACGAAATCTCAGAAACAACAAGTGCTAGGAATCTCAAACTTTGCATTGTCGTTCCTATTAGGATATAGGTGCTCACTTAGACGGAATTTTGCGAAATCCATCCCCTAAGGGGGTATAAAGGGGTGGCAAAGTATGTATAAAATTTTTATAGTTTTTATAGTAGGATTACCAAATTACTAGAAAATACTCTTTTTTTATTATTCAGCAACCCCCCTTATTAAATGGGCAAATAAGAGTCGCAAGTTTGTGTGAAAGTGGTTTGTCAGTTTTAGCGGTAGCGGGTTTAAACTGTATTCGCCATAGAGACGGATAATACTGATACAATGTACGATTGCCATAAAATCAGGCACGCAATATTCTCATAGAGGCACCCATCTGAATTTTCACGCGAACGAAGTCGCGGGCAACAGCTAGTATAATATAAAATACAAATATTAAAGACTGGCCTGTTGGTCTAGTGGTTAGTGACCCTGACTGCTAAGCCGGAGGTCGTGGGTTCGATTCCCACCTAGGACAAACCTTTGTGTGATGATGTTGTTCTGTGTCTGGGTGTAATTTATCTATACATATAATAAAAATGTAACCGATCGCTGTCTGTACATGGAAGATATATGAGAAAAAATACTATTGTCTGTTTGTCTGTTTGTCTGTGCGTTTGTGCACGCTAATCTCAGAAACGGCTGATCCGATTTAAATATGGTTTTCACTAATATATTGTGGTAAGCTTCACTTAACATTTAGTGTTTGTTTCATGTCAATCGGTTCATAAATAAAAAAGTTATGCCAATTTAAAGAATCACATCGAACATTCGTTAATTTACTACGAAATCATAAAGAAGCAGATATTTTAACAGGTTGCGGAATAGCTGATAGTGTTTTTATTCCTCGGATTCCTGTCATTCTAAACAGTCTTTCATTTAGTTTTAAACGAGTCCAGTTTCCAGTGAGCCTATGTTTTGCGATGACTAATTAAAGTAATTAATTAATTAAGTAATTAAAGTAAAGGTAAGACACTAAAAGTTGTGGGTGTGGATCTAAGTATTAGCTGTTTTTCGGACAGCTTTATGTGGCTCTATCACGTGTTAGCATTACTAGCAGCCTGTATGCTTTGATCCCTGATGGCTATACGTCTAATCCATACATCCATACATATTATAAAAGGCTTTGTCCTGACTGACTGACTGACAGACAACGTAAAGCCTAAACCGCTGGTCGTAGCGACTTGAAATTTGGAGGGTGTGTTTGTCTTAATGTCTAGAAGTGTACAAAGAAAGGGTTATTAAAAATTCAACCCTTAAGTGTACGAAAAGGGATGAAATCGATTGTATGAAACGTCTTCATTTTTTAAGTTACAGCTTTGAAATTTTGTTTTGAAATACTTTTATTTAAATAAAAAATACGCTCATAATTTTTTTTTTACTGGGGTGGATTTATAGGTGTGAAATAAGGGATGAAAAGATCTTTGCTTTTGAAGTTGGCGACTTGAAATTTGGAGGAAGGGGGAAGGGAGGGGGAGGAAGAGGAACGGAAGGGAGAAGTGAGGGGAAAGTGCGGGGGTAGTGAGGGAGAAGTCAGGGGAAAGGGAGGGGAAAGTCAGGGGGAAATCGAGTTTCAAATTCACGCTAATCTCAAAAACGGCTTATCCGATTTAAATATGGTTTTCACTGATACATTGTGGTAAGCTTCACTTAACATTTAGTGTTTGTTTCATGTCAATCGGTTCATAAATAAAAAAGTTATGCCAATTTAAATAATCACGTCATACATGTGGTATGTATTTAGCTTAGGTTAGTGTGTTTTTAAGTTAGGTTAACACGTCTTATTTCTTTATTAAAATGTAAATACTTTATCAGTTAAAATGTAAATAAAAGTTAGATTTATATTTTTTTGGACTTATTTTATTTTCTATGATAAAAACATGTTAACACGTCTCATTACGGAATAGGTGGAATTAAAGTGAATTACGAAATAGTAGTAGTCGATTTACGCTGATTTCAGCATGAATGGGTCGGATCGACCAGGGAAGTACTACCCTCTCATAGAAGATCGTTGTAAGAGTAATAGTATCCATCAGTAGCGAAGAGTCACTTTTCCGAGGAGGGAAGCCGGGGGGACTAAAATACTTTCGAGTTTCGGAAAGCCAGTTAGACTTTGAGTAGACACTCAAGCAGCGACAGGTATAAGGAGGTCAGGGCATATTTTAAACGGGAAGCCGGCAGGAATCGTGTTATATGGACGCTTCGCCACTGGTATCCATATTATTGCGTTTCGTTCGGTAAGTGCGAGAGCCGGAGGCCCAACTGATGCAGAGATGACAATCCTCGCAGCATGTGTGGGACCAGCTGAGTATCCGTGGAGTCATTGTGTGGGTGGTGTGGGTCAACCCGCCGGCCAGTAAGACCCGTATAAATGGTGGTGACGCTGGACGCCCGCGGCATTGTACAGGGGCCCAATTAGACCTAACCGTAGTATTACGATAGTAGATCCAAGCTGGTTTCAGCATGAATGGGCCGGATCGTCCGGGGAAGTACTACCCTCTCATAAAAGATCGACGTAAGAGTAGCAGTATTCGTACTACTGCGTTTCGTTCGGTGAGTGAGAGTGCCAGGAGCCCAATTTCCCCCCTTTCCTATTTCCTCACTTCCGTCACTTCCCTCACTCCCTTCCCCTAACCCCATTCCCAGCCACCATAGTGGAGGTCACTATACCAGCAGTTTAAAACGATGGCTTTTTGTATGGTGGCCACCACTTCTGGATTCCACTGACTGCTTACCATCAGGCGGGATGGAGTCACTTTGCCAGGCTAATATATTTTAAAAAACCTTATAGCGTTTTTATTCCTCGGATTCCTCTCATTCCAAACCATTTCCCGTTTAGTTTTAAACGAGTTCAGTTTCCAGTGAGCCTATGTTTCGCGATGACAATTAATAAAGCCTAAGGTCAAACACTAAATGTTGTGATTGTGGATCTAAATATTAGCTGTTTTTTGCATGGTCAGCTTTATGTGGATTTGTCACGTGTAAGTAATCCTAGCAACCTGTATGGCTTTGATCCCCGATGGCTATACGTCTAAAATCGTATATAGAGAAGCATTTACTGTAAAGATTTTTCTTATTCACCTAAACGAAGATGTTCATAATTCAAAACAAACCAAAAGATATATCCAAAAAATGCTGTCCAAAATCACTATTCCACGCGGACGAAGTCGCGGGCACAGCTAGTCTATAATATGTATGTATTAACAAAAAAAAAAAGTATATAAGTAGTATATCAGTTGTTTAGTACCCATAACACAAGCAAATATCATTGTTTAATTTGGGGCTTTGGCTGTGTGAATGTGGTAGAATATTATATTATTATTTTATTATATTAAAACAAGCTAAGACGCCGATCACTAAATTATTTTAATTAAATACAGTAGATAACTCATGCCGCACGAGGCGACCGGTTTGACGAAACTCTTATAAGTAGGTATTAATCGCTTAATGACGTAATAAAACGTTGCTGTGACATAATTAGGCTCTTGCTAAATAATAAGTTGCTTGAATATTAAAAGGTACTATTTGTACTAATATAATACCTAATTATTATTTTAAGACTGTATCTATTATCTTTGCTGAATTAGGATATAGAAAGCTTCATTCATGTTCGTAACCGAAATCATTTAACTAGAAAGAAGTCTTCTCTTGTAACTAGGTAGTTAGGTAAGTTATCAAAATAAAATAATAATACCTTTTCACAACTAGTTACCAAACAAATAATCCTTCTCTTGTAACTGGTTACATAGTTACGAACACGGATGAAGGAGCCATTCCTGTTACTTATTCTTAAGAATAATTATTTCAAGTCATTGTAGTGTCTGGTCAATCCTACTTAATATATTGGTAAGTTTGTATATAGATTCAGTGCCCGAGAAGGACATATACATTTTTATTCCGAAAATTGGTCTGAATTTTAAGTCACATTAATTAAACACATACTATTTTCAGCGTGGGCAAAGTCGCAGGGCGCAACTAGTAACATAATATAATCCAGGAAGTGAAAATCTCGGCAAAATTTAAATCATTTTTTAAAGGAGATTATTACTGTGACGGACGAAGAGTTATGGTTTTTTATACAGAATATTTTAAGCAGTTATTACAAAATACTGACGAATATTATAAGGATGGTACTTTTTGAAGCACACCTGTTCCATTCTCTCAGTTATACACCTTACACGGTAACTTTAAAAGTACGTCAGACACAACAAATATAGTACCGCTGATATATTGCCTTATGAGTAGTTATGAGCGATAAAACCGAACAGTCTTACATCGTACTTTTTGAATTATTAAAAACACAATGCCCAGAGTGGAATCCAAAAGTTTTCCATTGCGATTTTGAGACAGCAGTAATAAATGCATTAAGAAAGGTGTTCCCAACTATTAAAATAGTACGGTGCTATTATCATTATATCCATTCCCTGTGGCGAAAAGCAAAATCACTAGGTTTGAAAGCAAAAATACATCGTCGCATAGTAGGTTTGTGTACAGCACTTCCATTATTACCTGTGGATTGTATGTATGAGGGATGGAATTATGTTCAGGCAGAATGTAATGAGATGCAAAAGTTGAAACCATTTATGGATTACATGACTACATATTGGTTTAAAAATGAACAATTTATCGAAGAATGGTGCGTATATAATCAACTTCATCGTACAAATAACTTTGCGGAAGGCTGGCATGCTCGAATGAACCGTGCGATATATAAAAATTATGTGACGATCGCTAAGTTGCTTTCAGTTCTAGAAAAGGATGTGTGTATTAATAAAATGAAAATTAGTAATGCTACAAGTGACCATGCGCAAAGTAACAGGAGCATTCTACAAAAAGACAGGGATGCATTTATTTTAAATGCTCAGATGAAATTGGTACACAAACAAATAACAGTTGGACATTTCTTAGAGCAAGTGCGATAAACATTCATTTTTATATGCATTTTAATACTTAATTACTAATTTCTTTTTGCAATCTTCAATTTTTTTTCATTTGTTTCTCCATACTGCCCGTTTAGAATATAAGTTTAACATAACATTACATAGCGTCACGCCTGTTTTCCCCGAAGGGATAGGCAGAGGTGTATAATTATATATATATATAAAAAGGTTTCGCCAGCTATGTTTCAGTCCCACGTAATAGGTGGTGAGCCTTTTGCCGTGAACCGGGCACATTTCCAGTCTCCGTGCTGCTACTGAGAATTTCCTTACAGAAAAACCCAATAACACTTTTCCTGACCCGGGAATCGAACCAGAGACATCCTGCGTAACAGTCACACTACCGCTGCGCCACGGAAGCAGTCAAGTCAATATAAGTTTAATTTTGACACCTTTTAAGTAAAAGTTGTAAGTTTTGACAATGGAACCACGAGACCGGATATGGACCTGTTAAAATATCGATTATTGACTCCATCATCTAAATGGAACCATCGGAATTTGTAAATCCTGTTGGACCCACCAATGGAACCATGAAATCTTGAAAACCTATTGGACCCATTAAAGGAACTTTCCAATGGAACCAACAGTCCTAAACCGAAATTTTAGTCTACTGAGACAAAATTATATCTGATTGAAAAGGGATCTCATAAAATATAAATAAAAGAAAGATTAAAAAGAACAAAATATTTAATTTTCGAGGTGTGTTTTTCCTACAGAATATTCTAAACATTACAGCACAACTTCTATATTAAATTTTTTATAACTATTTTCAATCTTATAGGTATCAATAGAAATATGACTTGTTTTTGATCGACAATGTCAAAAACAATAAGGCTTTCCATTTAACTGTCCGGTCTAATAAAAATCGATTTGAACCCGTAATATGTAACAAAATCTATAATTAAACTATTTATAACTAATCGATATAAGTTTAGCTTTATATTTAGATAAATAATAACCTTAAATGCAGAATACATTTCATTTTTCAACAGAAAATCGCAAAGGCTAAATGAAGTTTTGACATTTCACGTGACGTAGGCATCACTAAAAATAAAAATATAAATTTAAATCTATACTATTATATAAACCGGAACATTTGTTTGTTTGTTTGAACACGCTAATCTCAGGAACTACCAGCTAATTATTTTTTTCCGTATGATAGCCCTGTTTTTGAGGAGGGTTATAGGCCATGTCACATCACGCTACTGGCGACAGGAGCAGAGCAGTAATCAAAGACGCGGGTGAAACCGCGCCGCGGAAAGATAGCACAGTATGAAACGTACGTAACACTTTAAATAGTAGTATTAAATATTTTCATAATTTTAAATAATGAGATAAGGTGTTCGAGCAATGTTCGAGTGTAACTTTAAGAAATAAGTTTGCTTCATATTTTTCTAGGTGACGCTTTTAATTTATATCTCTTAATCTTAATTTTACAATCATATACATAACAATTTATTGGTAGAATAGCATAAATATTTTTACAAGGTATACACTAAGTTATACATTGCGGTACAGTTCATTTACGGTAACAGCAAAGATAAGATTATCTCTAAAAATGCACAACTAATTGTTTTATTTTTTAACCGACTTCAAAAGGGAGGAGGTTATCAATTCGGGTAGTGTTTTTTTTTTATCCACTCCAAAATAACTGATTATTACAAATTGTAAATAGTAAAGTATTATAGGTATCAATGATTGCGTTGATTCCCCTTTAATGTTCTTAGCTTTGAAGTAGGTAATTAAAATATTATTTTCTAGTTTTTAGTTAAGAATTGAACACGTAGGTACTGTTTTGAAGTCGGTTTCCGTTTTTTTTTCTAAAAAATATTTTTTATAATTAAGGCAACATATATTATACTTAACGTGTACATACTTAGAAGAATGCTGCACAAAAGTATACGTATGTTTTACATATAAACAACATTATATAAATAAATCAACATTTTCAATCATTTATTCGGATTGAATAAAAATGAAAGATTTCACTTTGAATTTGAATTTACGCTTCTCGGGAATAGTATCCCCATTGCACTACCAACTAAGCTATGATAAACCTAATCCAGAGAATAAAATTTTGGTTTGTACATTTTGACTCATTATTATAGGTCGGCAGTTAAAAATAACCGTTTTTACATAATAATTAGTATTATTTTTCAAAATATTCAAATAATTCCAACATTTATATAGCTTTTTGTAACTAGTAATAGTAACCAAAGAACTTACTAACAATTTTCTCATTTTATTTAAATGCGCATAATGTATGTATTACATGCGTTTTACATGCACATTACATGCGTGTAACATACGCACCACATACACATTACATGCAAACATACCCACTACATGCGCGTTACATGCATCTAACATGCGTGCAACATACGAGCGTATAAAACTGCAATCGTTTTGTTCCAAGTATGCTTTAAGGTTCTAAATGCCGCGCGGTTGCGTTTGCGCAAATAACATACATTTAATTACATTATACAGGGTGCACAAAAAAAAGGGTCACCTTTGACCCTTTGATAGAATATAGAGAATGCTTGTAATAATGATGATACTACATACAATATTAAAGGATATTCCTTTTTTTTGTAAAACCTGTATATACAAATACACGGTCACGTAATCAACCGACATAAAGAATCGGGTATGGAATACAACGCGTATAGCTGAGTTTCTTCTGTGCCACGACTTTGGTTACTTTGCTTAGCTAGTGAGGATAGTTCGTTGTGTGCGTCGTCAAGTACACTATGTCGTTTTGGAAAGCTGAAACAATATTAATGTGATTAAAAATAAGGTTCAAATTAGCATGTGATGTTTGTACAGTAGTAGATCCACGCTGGTTTTAGTATGAATGGGCTTGATCGACCGGGGAATTACTACTCTCTCATAGAAGATCGACGTAAAAATATTAGTTTTCATACTAATGTGTTTCGCTCGGTGAGTGAGAGCGCCGGCAGCCCAAATAACCCCTCAGTCCTCTTTCTTTTCCCTTTTCCTTCCTCATTCCCTTCTCCGTGGTCGGCAACGATTTGGTTGTATTTTTTAAGCATTATTACTTTCGTAATGCTTGAAAAACACAGCCATCTCTATAGGTTACGGTTACCACTTACCATCAGGTAGAACGTATGCTTGTTTGCCACCAAAGATGTATAAAAAAAATGTAACTGAAGACGTTTATTGTGGGTTCATAGGTCTTTTCTTAAAAGATGAGTGTGCATATATTATAACTATCAGCTGGTCAACAGCTACATGGAACACTGTAAGTCTGCCGGTCTACAAAAACGGAGCAAGGTGGCGAAATCAAAGTTAAAGATAAAAACATTTATTAATTTAGGTTAATTAAATTAATACATATAAATGTTAAAATTACAAAACGTCAGCCAATTAACCTACAGCCAGTTTGCTGACGTAGGGTAGGCCATGAGAAGAACTGACAAGAAACTCAGGCCACTCTTTTTAATCCCCATGTAATTAAATTTTTTTGTAAGTTACAATTTTAATTTTTGAGTGCGACGGGACCTGTCATTAGTGGTCTACACATGGCGCGTGCTGGACAGCTACACCACCCGGCTGTGCTGGCGGAGCTGCGGCTGTGCGTTCCCGACGGGTACGTGAGTGCGCGCCGCCGCCCTAACACTTTTTTTTTTGGCTGGCCTGTTGGTCTAGTGGTTAGTGACCCTGACTGCTAAGCCGGTGGTCGTGGGTTTGATTCCCACCCAGGACAAACCTTTGTGTGATGAGCATGATTGTTTGTTCTGTGTCTGGGTGTAATTTATCTATAATATGTATGTACATATTTACAAAAAAAAAATGTATTTAAGTAGTATATCAGTTGTTTAGTACCCATAACACAAGCAAATATCATTGCTTAATTTGGGGCTAAATGGCGCTGTGTGAATGTGGTAGAATATTATTATTATTATTATTATTACTTTTAACGTCCCAGCGATGAGGACGAATCTACTCAAATTTGCTCCATTGTCGCGCGCCATACGACTTATTAATATTATTTCTATAGAAATTGATATTTTTCAATGTACCCTGTCAAAATTCAAGGATGTTGCACATAAATGTATAGTGTTGGATAAGTAGATATATTTATTTAGTAATTAGTTATATTGTTTTTAATTTTAGATTTTTATGATATCGTATTGGGTTTTTATCTGTAATGATATTGTAAATACTTTTTCAATAAATAAATAAATAAATAAATAAATTTCAAGCAGCATGCAAAGTGACGCAGGCAATAAACTTAACTCAATAGGTAATTACAAGTTTATGAGTGTTGTGAAAAAAAAAAAGGAAAATGTGAGCTGCACGGCCACATTTTCTAAATATAACATAAGTTTTAAAGATCTTTTAATATTTTATTAAAACTGCAATGAATTATCTACCATATTATAACTAGTAGCAAAGCGAAAAAGTTTGTTTTTTGAACGCGCTAATCTCTCGAACTACCAGTCGGATTTGAATTATTCTTTTTGCGTATGATAGCCCAGTTCTTGGAGAAGGTTAGAGGCTAACAACAGGCTACTGGCGACAGGAGCAGAGCAGTAACCAAAGACGCGCTTAAAACAGCTAATGTTTAATAACTATGTTCATAACATCATAGCTCCGTATGCCTAATTAACCTACAAATAAAGCTATTACACTAGAATAAATGATCCCTAACGATTTTGACCGACATTTTTATCTAATTAAAGTACTACCTATAATGGAAACGTTCTGTTCGAAGTAGGTACGTTTGTTATCTCTTGCACTTTATAAATAATATATGTTATTAGTGTAATATAAAAATATAATAACTGTCGAAATGGTCCAGTGAATAAGGTACCATCTTCGTAAACACGAGGTAGTGGGTTCGAATTCGGGCAAGTACCAATGTGATTTTTCAAATCATATGTACTTTCTAAGTTTATCTTGGACAAACTGTGCATTGACTTCAGGGATCACTGTCTCTAATAAGTGTTAATTATCATAATATAATTTTAAGAGCGTTCACACAAAAGAGTGACAGCGTCGCAATTTAGTGCCATATTTTCGTGGTTTTAAATTTTTATCATTTAATCGCAGCCATATTTTAAAAATGTTTTCAGAACACTTTTAAGAATAACGTGAAAGTATATAATATATAAACTATGTAAAAGGTAAGTGATCATAATCCTTTACTATTTTTTTGACTTTGACACAAAAAACGCGATGGAAATTTCCAATGCATTATTTGCATATGAATAGAACTGTAAGCATTGTGGATACTTACTTTTTATACAGCTTTCACGTAATTCTAAAAAGTGTTCTGTAAACATTTTTAAAATATAGCTCCGATTAAATGATAAAAATTGAAAACCACGAAAATATGACACTAAATTGCGACGTTGCCACTCTTTTAGAAAGAAAGAAAGAAGAAAGAAAAAGATTTATTTTTGTACACTGAACGAAAAACACTTAAATTATTACAAAGAAAAAATAAAAAAATAAAATAAAACTAAAATCAGAAAATACTGTAAAATACAAGGAAAAAAAGAAAATAAAAATAAAAAAATATTTTTTTTTTGTGTGAACGTTCTTAACTAATCAGGATTAATTAACTCATAGGAGAGAAATTATCACCTGTATAGACTAAATGAATAAAATTATATACTTTCATTAACTTTAATAGAAAAAAATTGTCATAGAAAAAGCTTAATACTTATGGTGTCGTTTTAAACCTAATGATTTGGTACTTCACACATGTTACTATTTAAATGTGGAAATCTTAGCCGACACATGTATTTCGTTTCATATTAAATGGGGCGAGGCAAATCATCTTACAACGCCACATAGTGAAAACCATTAAACTAATTTGTCATGAAAGTCAAATGACCCCTTTTAATTTCAGACAAAATTCAGTAATATTAGTAAGCTTAACAAGCAATATATATTACTAAAAAACAAAATGCCCGCCTGCCTAAAACAAAGTAAAAAGAAAGAAACCCATTTAATTTCTCGTGCTGACACTACATTGAAATTTTATATACCCTATGTCACTTCCACAAACAATACGTATCTAATGACACCTCATACGTTAAAATCCATCAAGCCTAAATGGCTGTAGAGCGTGCCAAAGAAATAGACATACATACTTACATACATACATACATACACACATATATACATACATACATACACTCGAAAAACATTACCCTCCTGGACTGCGTCAGTCGGGCAAAAAGTATATTATACTCACGCATCATAAACAGGTCTAAAAGCTCGTTCCAATTCGTCTTGATCTAATGGCGATGCTAACCCAGCTGCTAACATTCTTACACAGGTGGCTTCGCAGGACAATGCTAGTACATTCACTCGTACTCTACTGAGTAGCGGTTGTAAACCTAAGTTTACTAGTATTGATGTTATTTGTATGTTTATCTGTAACAAAAAGGTTAGTGGTTAACGCCCTCGGGTCACTCGCATTTTTTTTTCTATACAAGCCTACCAAAGTGACTCCACCCCGCCTGATGGTAAGCAGTCAATGGAGTCCAGAAGTGGTGGATACTATACCAAAGGCCATCGTCTTAAACTGCTGGTATGGTGGCCTCCACTATGGCGGCTGGGAATGGGGTTAGGGGAAGGGAATGAGGGAGGTGAGAAAAGAGGAAAGGGAGGAAATTGGGCCTCCGGCGCTCTCACTCACCGAACGAAACGCAGTAGTACGGATACTACTACTCTTACGTCGATCTTCTATGAGAGGGTAGTACTTCTCCGGTCGCCGGCCCATTCATGCTGAAAGCGTGGATCTACTACCGTAAACCGTACCGTAAACCATTTTGCCTTCCTCAATCTTTATATCATTACATGTTCGGTAACGGCTTGGTTGTGTTTTCTAAGCATTATTACTTCTGCAATGCTTGGAAAACACAGCCATTTCTTTAGGTTACGGTTACCATTTACCATCAGGGCCGTATGCTTGTTTGCTACCAAAATTGTATAAAAAAACTCAGTAGTTAACAATTATAGATGTATTCTAAATCTTAATGTGTCTAAATAATATGAGGACTATCACAAACCGCCATCCAGTCTCAAGCTAAGCAGAGCTTGTGTTATGGGTACTGAATAACAGAAATATAATATAGTAGCTCCCCGCAGTTTTACTGCGCTCCTCCCGTCGCTAGAAGCGTGATGTTACATAGTCTATACTCCAAGAACTGGGTTCTCATACGCAAAAATAATTACCCAAATCAGATTGGTAGTTCTTACGATTAACGTGTTCAAACAAACAAACAAAACTCTTCCGCTTCGAAGGTTTTGGCTTTGACCCTGTAAAAACCTTTTAACTCCTTGAAAAACCTCATGTAGTATACCCATACATCACCTATGGGTTGACTGGTGAAAATGCTCTTGGGCATTGTGTCCGCCTATTGTATGTGTACAAAGTTTTAATCTACACATATAATAAAATTGGAGTGTCTGTTTGTAATATTGAAATAACCGTTTTTTACTACATGTATATGAAAAAAAAAATGTTATTTTGGTGTATGTACCGTATATATATACGGTACATACACCAAAATAACATTTTTTTTAAATTTTGTCTGTCTGTCTCTTTGTTCCGCCTAATCTCTGAAATGGCTGGACCGATTTTGACGGGACTTTTATTGGCAGGTAGCTGATGTAATAAGGAGTAACTTAGGCAACGTTTATTTTAGAAAAATTATTTTATAAATAATAATAATATGCGATGTAATCGACATTTACGCGGGCGGAGCTGCGGGCAACAGCTAGTAAATAAATAAATAAATACCTGATTTTCACAATGCCTCTTAGAATTCTTCGTCATACGGTCACTGGCAGTGATGAAAGTCACAGACGTTGTTATACAGCTGTTTGATTTCTCGCTTTCACACCAGCTCATTGCGCGACTAGAACCTGTACCTATCAACAAAGTTACAATTTGGAATTTAATTTTTGAAGACGAATCTAGGAATGAGGCATTTACTAGGCTGCATCTATTCTAATTTTCGAAATACTTGATCCACCCAGTACTTTTGTAAATTACACGATTTCTAACCCTATATCAACACATTATAGGTGATATTCGCATAAACACGTGCTCGAGTATCATGCACCACAACCTAGTATTTTTGTAAATTACACGATTTCGGACCATATTTCAATACCTTAGAGGTGGTATTCGCATTAACACGTGCTCGAGTATCATGCACCACCACATAGTATTTTTGTAAATTACACGATTTCTAACCCTATATCAATACATTATAGGTGATATTCGCATGAACACGTGCCGAGTATCATGCACCACAACCTAGTATTTTTGTAAGTTACACGAAATCGGATCCTATTTCAACACATTATAAGTGATATTTGTATCTACACGTAGTCGAGTATCATGTAAGGACTAGATACTACATTCACATTGACCCGATACCTGTATTGTTGTGAATTATTTATATCGTATTCACCAAGTAATGGAACTTATCATAATATGGTTGAGGCTAGGTGGACTAAGTGGAACAGGTATTTGGATCTAGTATTTGAACGGGCTAGGAATAGGCGCATCTAGTACCGGATTTACTTAGTACAACCCATCTCTAATCTTATCAAGCTTTGTATAATGGGTGTAACAAAAAACAGGCACAAAGTATACCATGATTTAGGGTACAAGGGTTCTCCACGTGTGGGAATCGAACCCAGCATCAAAATCGAAGTCAAACCTGTTTATTCATTTAGATCTGCACTACATAATTTATGATGATTGATAAACGACACGTGCGGGACTGAAACACCCTTCTACAGTGGAATCCAAAGGGTCTCGCACCATTTGGTTCGAGCAGCACACTTCATACTTTTGTCGCTCAATTAAAGCCTGTAACTCTTTACCAGCGCATGTTCCCATCCCATATGATACTGGGTCTTTTAAGCGGGGCGGGACAAAGCATCTCACTAAGCCGCCATAGAGGAGGCCACCATACTAGTAGTCTGACTTTTGGCTTAGTTTCCACCACTTCTGGATTCCACTGACTGCTTACCATCAGGCAGAGTGGTTAATATAAAAAAACGTCTTAGGTAACCAAAGAGATGTCAGATATTTTCTCGCGGCGGACTCGCTAAAAGAAGAGCCGTGAGAAGTACTAGCAAGAAACAAGGCATTTTCATCGCCAGAAAATTATGAATTAATGAGTTACAACTTTTTTTTTTATATTAGCCTACTAAAATTACTCCACCCCGCTTGATGGTAAGCAGTCAGTGGAATCCAGAAGTGGTGGCTACCATACCAAAAGCCTCGTCTTAAACTGCTGGTATGGTGGCCTCGACTATAGCGGCTGGGAATAGGGTAGGTGAAGGGAATGGGGGAGGTGAGGAAAGAGGAAAGGAAGAAAATTGGGCCGCCGGTGCTCTCACTCACCGAACGAAACGCAGTAGTACGGATACTACTACTCTTACGTTGATCTTCGATACACGGCCGTCGCAAGCACTTTCGTTGGGCTAACGAGGCAATCAAAAAAATAAAATAATGTTTTTTTACTTACTTTCCGGAGTTCTTACAGTATCAGGATTAAGTTTTTGTTTCATAAAATCTATCACTTCGATATATGGCACTTTATGTTCCCTTATTCTGTAACAAAAAGTCTAATAAAACAGAAATCGAAGCATATTATTATTAAATTGGGCTTGTAAGCTATCTAATACTAATCTAAATATAGTACTAGTATAGGTACTAAATTACTATCACAAAAAAATTAATATATTATAATATTTAAGAAAATTTTCGCCACCAGTTGGCGCCACTTTGGTAAAAGATCTTCCATTTTGACAGCGCTATCAAAACAAATATTTTTCAGTGCTCATTTCGAAAATTTTAATGTTTAATTTACAAAATGGACGGATTCACCTGCAAAAGAAAATTGCTGAGAGGGTTTTCTAAAATGGCGCCCACGAGGTGGCAGCACCGACGCGTCAGTTCTAGCTGTCAAGCGCTTTTTGAAAGTGAAACCCTGATTGGCCCAATGTGACAGTTGAATTGGCGCCAACTGTAGGTGAAAATTTTTCTAAACATCCTTATTGCGCGACTCGTGTAATGGAAAAACTTGTCTCAATGACAAACAACCACCTGACAATAAGTGGTTTCTGAGATTTGGCTGTGTTGGCATTCCCATCGAAACTAATTACCCTCAATCCTCTGTGAAGAAGTAATGTTCCAGATCGACCTGGCTCATTTATGCTGAGACTAGAGACTAACGAGAATCTCCTACCGTGTAATGCTTTTAATTTAGGATTCTTCATCAGATTATTTTTAATAGTTTAATAACAACATTTTCTTAATCCTAAATTATCTTTCATAAATCTAATCTAATATTATAAAGAGAAAAGATTTGATTTTTCTATGTCTGTTTGAAATGAAATGAAATGAAATATGTATATTCATATAGGTTAATTAAATTAACACTTATGAACGTGAAAGTTTACAAAATGTCAGCAAATTAACCTACAGCCAGTTCGCTGACGAAGTAGAGCCATGAGAAGAACTGGCAAGAAATTTAGGCCACTCTTTTTAATCGCCAGGTTTGCAACAATTTATGAAAAATTCTTTCACCTTTAAAAGTCACCTTTAATGGAGTGCGTAACATAGATTATACTTAATTATGTTTACCATATTTTATCAGACATTTTCAGAATTTCAATATTTTAAGCGCTTTTTGTAAATCTGAATGATGCAGACACTATTGCAATAATATTTTTCGTAGGCGTTTGTTGTGAAACCGGATAAAACTTTTGCTACTGAAGCGAAGCGAGGGCGGATGACTAGTAAATAATATAGATATCACTCACCTAAGCCCATCAGAGCACAAAACCCTCACACCCGTATCATCTTGAAGCAACACCACATCAGCTTTCGTTAATTCATGAGCATCAGAACTGTTGCTGGTCCACGAGCAACAGTTGTACCCAGCCGTCCACAGCTCCTTAGCTAACTGCGCTCGGTGAGTGGCCGCCAGACCATCGCGACCGTTACCCGCAGTGCCCCATAAACATACACATATAAGTGTAGACTGTAAGTAACAAAAGTGATACGTGTGTTGAACAAAAAAAGAAATAAAAGAAAACAAAAAAAAAACAGGATGGAAAGAAAAGGCTTATTAATTAAGGTGTTATAGTATGAGAATGTATAGATACATCATATCGGCCCATTATTATATCACTGCAGGGAAAGGCTATTTCTCATACAGAGAAGGTATGAGCATTGATCGCCACGCTTGCTCAAGGCGGATTGGCGATTTCAGACTTCTTCAGAAGTCCAGGTTTCCTCACGATGTTTTCCTTCACCGTCAGTTAATAATGACCAGATAAACTTAGAAGTACATATGATTTGAAAAATCACATTGGTAGTCGCCAGGATTCGAACCCCCGACCACTTTGTATAGATACTAGGTGGAAAAATATATTTCTGTTCGTGAATTGTATATTTGTATAGTATGCGACAAACAGTTTATTTCTAAATAGTTATACGTTATTAAAGGCAAACTGCTATTGTTAATTAACTAAATTACCGAGCATAATATGGTTGTACGTTTATAAATCCAAGTAACACCAATTATAAATCATATAAATATATGAAAGAAAACCATTCGTTCTAATGAGGGTGTTTAGAAAAATTTTCGCTACCAGTTGGCGCCACTTTGGTAAAAGGTCTTCCATTTTGACAGCGCTATCAAAACAAATATTTCAATGTTCATTTCGGCAATTATAATGTGTAATTTACAAATGGATAAATCACGTGTATAGGACAAAAGAAAATTACTTAGAGGTTTTTGTAAAATGGCGCCCACGAGGTGGCAGCACCGATGCGTCAGGTCTAGCTGTCAAGCGCTTTTCCAAAGTTAACCCCTGATTGGCCCAATGTGATAGTTGAAGTGGCGCCAAGTGGCGTTGATGGCGAAAATTTTTCTCAACACTACATCAATTTTTGCTGTATGTAATCAATAGCGCTCCACATACCTCTAAACTCTTCATAGATGCAGGTTCATTCTCCATCTTCTTCATTATGGCGGCCATCCTCTCCAAAGACATGGAGAAACCGACCGAAGAAGTCCTTAGTTCACTGTTATCATGGTCTTTCTCTGTTTGGGCTACTTTCCAAAATTCTTCGACTAATGCATCGTATCTGTGAAGTCAAGGTCGGTTTTATTACGTCACATTGTTGTACCTACTATAATACTTACAATTATTTTACTATAAATATAACGCAACTTAAGTCTCAAATGTATTATTTGCATATAAATAGAACTGCATGTTAACAGAACATATTTTTAATATATAGCTCTGATTAAATGACAAAAATTGAAAACCACGACATATGACTAAACTGCGACGTTGCCACTCATGACGCGTAAACGCTCTTAATTCGCTGACAAGGGCAGAACCGTGATTACAGATTTTTTTTTATTACTGACAGTGGCAGACAAGCAAACAGCCCACGTGATGGTAGGTGGTAACTTTCGCTTATAGACGACTCATAGTCCCTAGCATTGCTACTGCAATACCAGGGACTCTGCGAAGCCATTGCCTACTGGGATGGATGTGTGATAGGTGGAAGAGATTGAGGAAACGAGGAAAAAGGAAAAAGGGGATTGCTTACCAAAGTCACTCCACTCTGCCTGATGGTAAGCAGTCAGCGGAGTCTAAAAGTGGTGGCCACCATACCAAAAGCCATCGTCTATTAGTAGTATACTCTTGATTGGCTCTTACGACACAGCATCTTCACCAATGCATGTATACTTTCAATTTCAATCCCGTGTCTATGAAAAAGCATCTCAAATAGTTAAAACAAATAGGTATACTTTAACAAGCTTACCTTCCACCAGCGGCAATGATATCTCCAGCTTTATGTTTGGCAGTTGGCTTGTGATCTGTATTCCTTATAACTGACATTTGCCAGAATATGCCACTGTGTTGCGTCGCGTTGTACGCCAGGAATGGCGCCACTGTCATAGGACACTGGAATATAAATTATTGATTAAAGTTTTAGCTCAAAAGCGTAACTGCTGAACATAGGCCTTTCTGAATCATGTTTTTGAAGCTGATCGATAGTGTTTTACTACGGCAAGTAACTTGCAATTGAAATTACGACATTAAATCTTAGGCGTTAAAGTATATTTTACAATGACAAGATAATTGACGGCTTTGCCACACTCGCGGGCGTATACCTCGCTGGCGATGCGTTGATGACGTACTGGCAACGTGCGGACGATGAGTTGGCGACTAGCGGTTAACTTTATTCTATACGTAACATAAAACAAAATCGTTGTTTAAATCAGATTGTTGTTCTACTTACTTCTTCTAAATCATACGATAGATTTTTAGTTTTTATTATTTGTTGAGACAATTCCTTACGGTTGTATACACTAACCTCACAGCCGAGCGCTCTCGCGTTCCTGCACAGCGCCTCCAAGCTCACCACGTAGTGAGCCAGCAGCTTGCTCCACTTGGCGTGCTTCACCAGCGGCGAGACCAGCTCGCGTACATCATGTACCGCCACGTCCGCCTCCATCAGCCGCAGTAAGTTCGACACGTCGCGGTTCGTCACACATAATGATGTTAAATGCGTTTGCAGTTGAAGACTTGTTATACGACCTGAATAATTTAAAATGATTGCTTTTTCACACTGACAATTTGTGAACGGTTAACGAACTCGCGACACGAACGCAGCGAGCGCGCAGCGAGCTCGCGGTGTTCGGTGTTCGGCGTTCGGCTTGTGTTTGGGGCACTCAGTAACATAATAAATTTGCGAACTATTTCCGAGCTTGTTGTGCATTCGTGTTCGTGTTCGCAAAGCACTTGCTATATCTGCTGAGCCCGCTCGCTAATCGTCAATATGATAAGATAATGACCCACTTAGGGCTCGTGCATTGTGTCGGCGATTATGCGTTACTTTGTTAGCATCGACTTGATTGAACGTAAATAAAATAAATATATAATTTACAGCAACTAGACACAACGCCACCTAGACCCAAAGCAAGACAAATTAATAGCTTGTGTTATGAGTTCTAAGTGCGGCCATATAGGTACATAAATACTTTCTTTTTGTAAATACATACATTTTATACATGGAAACACCTAGACCAATGCAAATAGTCATGTTCATGCACACAAATATTTGCACTGAGCAGGAATTGAACCCGTGACCTCTGCGTGGCAGTCCGTACACAATACCTAATGTTGGAATTATCACGTTGATTGTCTTGTTTTTGTACATATTTAGTGTATGTAGTAGTATTTATATATAATATGTTATGTATTTATAATAATTGTTAATCAGTAGGTATGTATAATAATTATTAATATTTACGTATTGTATTATGTTTTTATGTTGTATTACAACCTATACATTTCTTTTTTTTATATATTTTCATATCATAATTTATTTACTGCACCTACTTCGTTTATCTCTGCACCACCTAAGGTTGACTGGTAGAGAATGCTTATAGCATTAAGTCTGCCTATGTACCTGTGTGCATTAAGTTTAAATAAATAAATGCCAACGAACCACAGAGGTCGTCAAACGTATATAACTTACTACTAACTAACTAACCAGAGCAACGTGCCCGCGAAACAAAGAGTCACAGTGATAGGCATGTGGGTGGGATTGTCCCGATTTACTCTATAATGTCATATTCTTAATCACTTACCAAAACTAACATCCACAAGTATTGGATATATATCCGCATGTTTGTCTAATGATACTCCACAAGATATGAGCAGTATCTTCAGCAGTTCAGTATGGTTCAACTGTATAGTTACTTTGAGGTTACATTCGGTAGCAGCTCGACTTGCTATGACCAACAGTTCTGCGTCTGACCATAGTGAATCTGAAATGTCGGGTTTTTTAGAAATAGTTAAATCAATATTTATTATATTGGAATGTTTGAAGTGAAAATTTTTGTTTTATACATATCATACAGTATCAAAAATAATTAAAAATAAAATTGATTAGTGTGAAACGGACATGAGTTTGCCAAAGTTACTAGCTTAACGGGCAAAATATTGTATACTAAACTTATATTTAGTAAGCAAGTGTTGTTACTGCCAGTTACCAGAGTATGGGATATTACCTTAGCCGCCTCTTAAGACATCTAGGGAAATAGTAAACATTTCTAAACAAAACATAACATGTAAAAATTTTTTTTATATATCATCCTACTTTAATTACTACTACTTTGCCTACTAAATTAATGTATTTAAAAAAAACTCTTTTAACAAATTTTTTGTTGCAAAATGCTATTACACAATTAATGACTATTTAAATGAAAGATGTTAGACCTTTTACGTCCGATTTATTACACAATACATATTATTATATCCATAAATTATAATTATCAATTATTTTATATCCATATATTTTATTATTAACAAATTATACCTAGGAAATCAATGACCTATTAAACATACAATGTGACTTATGTTTTACCTACATTTATAAATTAATAGACTGGTAACTATTGTACATCCCATGCATTACCTATGTTTACAAATAATGAATTTCATTTCATTTCTACCAAAGTGACTCCACTCCGCCTGATGGTAGGCAGTCTGTGGAATCCAAAAGTAGTGGCCACCATACCAAAAGCCATCGTCTTAAACTGCTGGTATGGTGGCTTCCACTATGGCGGCTGGGAATGGAGTAGAGGAAGGAAATGAGGGAGGTGAGGAAAGAGGAAAGGAGGGAAATTGAGCCTCCGGCGCTCTTATTTACCGAACGAAACGCAGTAGTACGGATACTACTACTCTCACATCGATCTCCTATGAGAGGGTAGTACTGCCCCGGTCGATCCGGCAGGTTCATGCTGAAACCAGCGTGGATCTACTGCCGTGAAAAGTGAACAAATATAATTAATATCTAAATCAGTTAATAATAGCTTACCAGTTTTAGGCGTGACTATGTCGAAAGCACACTCGATAATCTCTCTTGGATGAAAGCCTTGAACGTGTTTCTCCCTATATACTTTATCCACTAAGTAACGACGCATGTATTTTATCCCAGTGTAAGCCGTGTACCTATAAAATGGACATTCTTATTATTTATTTAAAATCTCAATCTTCTTTTTTTGTTGAAAAAGAACTGATTTTAATTAACAAGAACAGGGTATATTTATATCCAAAACAAATTAACATTTCGTCGGTAAATTAACTAACGTAGTTGCAACAAAGTTATAAATAAAATTTTAATTACTGATGGAGCACGAACAAAACTTTCAAATATAAAAGATTTCCTTGTCACCTGCACTAGTAAGAACAGTGTAAAAGACAGTTGACTCCCTTTTTGCCCAACTGCCGAAGTCAAGGGAGTGATTAACTCAAATATTAACTAGAATTTACCGTAACTTATAGCTTGTGTATAAAACAAGTCACTGCCCGCTGTTTGTCGCATTTAATATAGATCAATATGGCCCTTTACAGCAAGTAATTTAAATGAATATTTTCGAAGATATTACAGATTTAAAATGCAGAGACATAGCGGTTGCGGTGGTACAGCCCGGAGGCTGGTGGCTCAAAAAAAAAACATGTTTGTATTGTCTAAAGACAAAAAAGCTGTGAACGAGACATTCTGTAGTATATTTTGTATCAGCATTGCACCGTGCGAAGCCGCGGCGAATCGCTATTTTCGTAATAAAATAAAGTCTACTACGAAAATACACAATCAAAGGCGATTGCAACATGTGATTTAGTCGATGAACAAAAACCTAAGTGATATTTACCTTGCAAAAGGCAGTCTTAAGTCATGTGGCAGATGACACACGAAGCCTGAAGCGGTCATTACTTTGACCGCATTGGGGTACTGATCCCATCTCTTAGCACGAGGTATAAGCAGTGGAGGAGAGAATTCTGTGGCACCGTGACTGCTGAATACCTATAAAGGCATCGGTTGTAAACAAGCCGACTAAGTTTTGAAACACTATCGAAATTGTAGAACAATAAATTCAAAAGATATTCGAGCGTATTCCCCTCTCACAAAGTACAATTTTTGTCATGCGTGCATTTTTGTCATAAGTGATTTTATGTTAGCTTACACTTCTTGATTTAGTGTTACTTACTGCTGACATCAGGCAGAGTAGACTTTGGTAGGCTAACATAGAAAAAGTGTGTATGGGACACGACATTTTGTGTGTAAAGGCGATAGATAAATTTCTTCGGGATTCATCATCATGTCAGCCAAGTCTCCATTGCTGGACATAGACCTTCGCCAATGAGGATGTTTAGGAAAATTTTCGACACCAGTTGGCGACACTTTAGTAAAAGGTCTTCCATTTTGATAGCGCTATCCAAAGAAATATTTTTGAGTGGTCATTTCGGAAATTTTAATGTTTTATTTACAAAATGGATAATTCACGTGCTTAAGGACAAAAGAAAACTGGTGAAAGGGTTTTCTAAAATGGCACTCATGAGGTGGCAGCACCGACGCGTCAGGTATAGCTGTCAAGCGCTTTTTGAAAGTTAACCCTTGATTGGCCCAATGTGAAAATGAAAGTGGCGCCAGCTGGTGGCAAAAATTTTCCTAAACGCCCTCATTTTCTCCAACTTTGTCCAGTCTTAAGCCGCCTTCATCTATTGGTAGTCCGCAAGTCATATCAGGGGTCACTCTTGTGAGGGAATTCCTCTAGTTTAATACTTTAAGATAAAAACCTAGATAATAAAAACAGATGTTATCTACCTCAAGCACAGCTCTCTTCACTCTATGCAACAATGTAGCAGGTTTGGATCCCATATCGTTATGATATGTATAGTCTTCAGCGGGCGATGGGCTTTGTTGCAGGCACGCTCCAATCAACCGCTGGTACGGTCGTGCACCGCGTACACTTAGTGCATGTAATAGTAACCCTGATAGTGCACCTTGAGGTACTGCGCGAGGAACTCGTTCGCTACAGAGTAACTCCGCGCATGAAGGACGCTGAGATGGCTCGTGGTTTAGCAACCATCTGAAAGAATACGCATATGTATAATCAAATCAAATCAAATCAAAGGCATTTATTTGCTAAATACAGGTTTTATGAGATATTACATATTTGTGTAGTTCTCTGCATTTTACCATGTCAATGATGTGCAAATTTCAAAACAATTACTTATATAAAACCAAATTATTATCTATGTTGACACTTAAAATAACATTACAATAAAATAACAATAATGCTCTACTAATCATTAAATTAAATTAAATCAAATATTAATTTAATAATAATCATTTATTTTATTTATTTATTTTAAAACTTTATATACATAACAGTATATTTGGTGGACTTAATGCCTGGGGCATTTTCTACCAGTCAACCAGTACGGGTGATGCAGAAAAGAACGAAGTAGGTGCATTTAAAGTTAAAAAAAAGTGAATAATAAAATACAGATTTATATAAACATATATATATAAACATATATATATATATATATATATATATATATATATATATATATATAAATAGATCGCAGACGATTTCCTGCGTCTTTTTATATTCGACACTTATTGCGCCCCCCACTTCTTGTACGATTTCAAAGCGTCCGAGAGTGAATATTGTTATTTTATTTGCTTATTATGGACTTGGTCGTAAGGATATTACATTTAAACATGATATGCTGATATTCGATTTTGAATAATTCTAGGTTACTTTGGACGTCCAGTCATACTGGTACTTATATGGCACACTGTATTTCGTCGTATATATCTCGTTCATAGTATTATTCTTAGGACGACCGTTTACAATGGTAATCAAGTGGTGCACGTATATTACCGTATATATCTCGTGCGGTGTACTTTCTTTCTACGTCCGTTTTTAACGGTAATCATGTGGCACACTGTATATTTTCGTTGATATATTCCATAATTTCTCCCTTTCTTTGGGCGTCCGTTTATAACAGTAACCCTGTGACACACTGTATATTATTTTTGTGCATTGTACTCACTTTTAACTTCCATTTGCTTTTTAACTTATGCTTATTTATTCTCGTTTTATTTGTCCAAACCAGCATGGACAGCTAAATTAACTTAAAAACAACAACATTAATTGTAGACACTGCGTGTTTTTTTAAATTTAATATTTGGTTAGTCTATTAGATTACGCAGTAGACCGTTAATACGCACGCACATAATATAATGTGCTACTTATAATTTATTTTCTATAATTTTTTACCAACACCTACATGTAGTATTCATAGACCTCGAAAAGGCATTTGACCGCGTGACATAAACAATACGTACTAGGTGGAGCAGCGGAACATGAGAATAAGTACATGTAGGTAGCAGAAGTATCTAGAGATTGCTTTTGTATAGGTACTTGGTGGAGCGGCAGGACATGAGAGTAAGTATATGTAGGTAGCAGTAGTATCTAGAGATTGCTTTTGTATAGGTACTTGGTGGAGCGGCACGACATGAGAGTAAGTACATGTAGGTAGCAGTAGTATCTAGAGATTGCTTTTGTATAGGTACTTGGTGGAGCGGCAGGACATGAGAGTAAGTACACGTAGGTAGCAGTAGTATCTAGAGATTGCTTTTGTATAGGTACTTGGTGGAGCGGCAGGACATGAGAGTAAGTACATGTAGGTAGCAGTAGTATCTAGAGATTGCTTTTGTATAGGTACTTGGTGGAGCGGCACGACATGAGAGTAAGTACATGTAGGTAGCAGTAGTATCTAGAGATTGCTTTTGTATAGGTACTTGGTGGAGCGGCAGGACATGAGAGTAAGTACACGTAGGTAGCAGTAGTATCTAGAGATTGCTTTTGTATAGGTACTTGGTGGAGCGGCACGACATGAGAGTAAGTACATGTAGGTAGCAGTAGTATCTAGAGATTGCTTTTGTATAGGTACTTGGTGGAGCGGCAGGACATGAGAGTAAGTACATGTAGGTAGCAGTAGTATCTAGAGATTGCTTTTGTATAGGTACTTGGTGGAGCGGCAGGACATGAGAGTAAGTACATGTAGGTAGCAGTAGTATCTAGAGATTGCTTTTGTATAGGTACTTGGTGGAGCGGCAGGACATGAGAGTAAGTACATGTAGGTAGCAGTAGTATCTAGAGATTGCTTTTGTATAGGTACTTGGTGGAGCGGCAGGACATGAGAGTAAGTACATGTAGGTAGCAGTAGTATCTAGAGATTGCTTTGTATAGGTACTTGGTGGAGCGGCAGGACATGAGAGTAAGTACATGTAGGTAGCAGTAGTATCTAGAGATTGCTTTGTATAGGTACTTGGTGGAGCGGCAGGACATGAGAGTAAGTACATGTAGGTAGCAGTAGTATCTAGAGATTGCTTTTGTATAGGTACTTGGTGGAGCGGCAGGACATGAGAGTAAGTACATGTAGGTAGCAGAAGTATCTAGAGATTGCTTTTGTATAGGTACATGGTGGAGCGGCAGGACATGAGAGTAAGTTTATGTAGGTAGCAGTAGTATCTAGAGATTGCTTTTGTATAGGTACTTGGTGGAGCGGCAGGACATGAGAGTAAGTACATGTAGTTAGCAGTAGTATCTAGAGATTGCTTTTGTATAGGTACTTGGTGGAGCGGCAGGACATGAGAGTAAGTACATGTAGTTAGCAGTAGTATCTAGAGATTGCTTTTGTATAGGTACATGGTGGAGCGGCAGGACATGAGAGTAAGTACATGTAGGTAGCAGTAGTATCTAGAGATTGCTTTTGTATAGGTACTTGGTGGAGCGGCAGGACATGAGAGTAAGTACATGTAGGTAGCAGTAGTATCTAGAGATTGCTTTTGTATAGGTACTTGGTGGAGCGGCAGGACATGAGAGTAAGTACATGTAGTTAGCAGTAGTATCTAGAGATTGCTTTTGTATAGGTACTTGGTGGAGCGGCAGGACATGAGAGTAAGTACATGTAGGTAGCAGAAGTATCTAGAGATTGCTTTTGTATAGGTACTTGGTGGAGCGGCAGGACATGAGAGTAAGTACATGTAGGTAGCAGAAGTATCTAGAGATTGCTTTTGTATAGGTACTTGGTGGAGCGGCAGGACATGAGAGTAAGTACATGTAGGTAGCAGAAGTATCTAGAGATTGCTTTTGTATAGGTACTTGGTGGAGCGGCAGGACATGAGAGTAAGTACATGTAGGTAGCAGTAGTATCTAAAGATTGCTTTAGAAATAAGAACTAGGTGGCAGATGAATCTGTCACATAGAGCTTATTCTGACTTCCTAAGACAGGCCATAAATATCATGTGTTTGTACAGGAAACTGACTCCATCTTCACATCCAGCAGGATCTAAACAAAGGAGGGGAGGAGGGGGTAGGCGTGAACCTATAATAATATTAATAGGTATATACTTAATTATATTTTTACAAAATAAAACATCATAATGTTTAAAATACTGTATTATTATTTTTCAAATTGAAACGAACGACAAAAACACAAAATATAAATTGTTCCAATTAACATACCTTTACACTCTATAGGTACCTACTAAACATACATTTTAACCAAATATTTTTATAATATAATTAGGTACCTTAATACAAACAAAATTGAGTTCTGGGTCAATTCTGTCAGGTTGTATTCTACCTATTTCTTCGAATATGTATTTTGCACAAAAACTTTTATTTTCAGCCAATCTTTGTTCATTAAAAGTTCTGGGTTCTGATCCTTTAATTCTTCGCACTCCTTTCGTTTTGGTGGTTGTTTATTTTTGATATGACGTTTGAAGAATGTTGTAACTACTTTCTTTTGAGCATCACTCCATGGCACTAAAGTTCTCTTTTTTCCTTTTTTAATATTTAGTGGTTCTGCTAATGGAATTTGGGGGTCAGTCTGAATCTGGATTCTGGACGATCCTGGTTGCGGTTCATCATGTGGAGTCTGTCTTGACACTGACAAGTCTGGTAAGTCATAATCTAATACATCTTCGTTTACAACATTTTCTCCTTCCAATTCTTCATTCAAGTCCAATTCTATGTCGTTTAAATTTTTTCCTTTGTATAAATCAGCTTTTCCGTCTTCCATCAGAAGCAAAAGTTTCGATATCTTTGCAGTTTGGTAAACATCATCTGGCAGCCTGTACGATTTTCTATGTACCTCATTTGTGTGACCCATAAACGTAGCCAGCTGCTCCATATCATTATCTGACATGCTTAATACTTGTGACAACGTCGCCAAATGTTTCCTCAGCCTTGTGGATGAAATAGCTTTAGGGTTTTTTGCGCCAGATTGCTTTGATAATCGTTCCAAGACCTTGTATCCATAGATGGAATTTTCGAAACCTGGGTTCCCGAATAGAAATTTGTTAGATGTTGAAACAAACTTGTCCCTTACGGAAAGCAAGGTTTTAATGTCTTTTTGAACCTCTTTGGTGAACAGTACGGGAACCCCACGGCCACGCTTTCCTCTTATTACAACTCTTTTAAATTTCTTGACTAGTATCTGTTCTGAAACCGTGAGAGCCCGATCGAACTCTTCATACTTTTCGTTATTTTGCATAGTATCATTTTCCAAGTAGTCATGTAGGTATAATCTCTGCAACTCTCCTGGCCGACGTCGATTCAGTAACAAAACTCTACAATATACTGTTTCCAATAGCTCTACATATGTTGCAATGGTATATGATCCTTCATTGATTTTTTTAGCAGCTTGGTCAGATTTATTTTGTAGATATGCTTTCAATAGGTTCAAATCATTCGCTAGCGGTATTATAGTAATTTTGTTCCATTTCTTTTTATTTAGGTCTGTCGCAGCCTGGCTGGAAACGTCAAATTTCCAATTGGAGTCTATTAGCTGAATCAATGTTTTTAGGCCTGCTTCTACTTCGCCTGTGTGGACTTCAGTATAGGGGCCTTGCTTCTTTAATGCCATCATTATTGCCAGATTACAGCACTGCTTAATACTGGTAGCTATGTTCATGGCAAATGTTGGTGAGTCAAATCTGTCTTTCGCCGAGTCAAATTTACCAACAATTTTAGTAGCTGCCACGAAATCATCATAGTGTTCCGGTTTAAGTGCGTCGAAGAAATTGCTAATTGTTGGTTTACCTTTCTTTAGTTCAATCAATAGTTTTGCCATTTCTCGCATTTTTCGTGATACAACATTCACGAAGTGCTTTTCCCTGTGAGTCTTTAAGTATTGCGAGCCATATGCACAGATCAACGTGTCAGACTTCGCAACAAGTGATATCTTGTCGGCTCTCATTCTAGGAAATACTGTTGTTTTTAGTTTCTCATCTACTTTTAAATTTCGCAGCAACAAATTTTGTGCTTCCGATTGGACATTTTTATGGGACTTTCCACTGCATTTCTTCTTGTGTTTCCATAACAATTTTTTGGAGTAAAACCCTAAGCAATCAGTGCAAGGTAAATAATCTGTATGTTTTTGTTTTCTCATCGGTTTTATAACATTTACCGAGTTTTGAATATAGTTACCTTTTTTCCTGAGTTCTGTTATTTTAGTTTTTCTTTCGATGCTATTTTTGGGGTAAGAAACAATTCTTTGTACTTCTGGTTCGTACATATGTTGTCTTAACAAATGTCTTGCAAAATTCAGAACTAAGTTTTCACAGTAAAAACAAAAATCTCTGCCTCGAATTACTTTATTGAACACTTTTTTGGGATTTAGGTTTTCTTTTTGGGTCTGGGTAGTGTTAGGGTCTTCCTCAAAATAACTATCCATTGTTACATCGTGTACTGAAGGAGCAGTACAGATCTCATTTTCAGGTACTGAAAGAACTATCACATTTTCAGGTGCAGGTTTTATTAAGTTCTTTGGAACGGAGATAACTTCGCGACAGGGAGAGTTGCTAACATAGCTGAGGTCACTTTCTTCATCGTTTTGCAAAAAAATCGTGAACGAAGTATCCTGAATGCGTTTGTCCAATATTGCTGGTGACGAATACTCCCTGTAGTCTGGAACTTCTGACTGTAACGACAGAACGTTATCCTCTGGGTCGGCTGGTTTCAAAGATTCACGGCAGTCCACGGAATATTCATCTTCCGAACTAGTCTGCAAAAGAATATTCAGCTGTCAAAAAACAATAAAAAAAATTAAAAGATCATTTCCAGATCTAAAGTAACTTAAGTTCTAGAAATCTATTCGGGAAAACGGTGCGTGCTCTAGCTAGTTAGTAGCATTTTCACAAGAGATGGAAAATGTGAGGGAACATCAGAGTAAATACCAGGTATTTCATATGTACAAGTATGTAGCTGTAGTATCTAGAGATTGCTTTTGTATAGGTACTAGGTGGAGCGGCACGACATGAGAGTAAGTACATGTAGGTAGCAGAAGTATCTAGAGATTGCTTTTGTATAGGTACTTGGTGGAGCGGCAGGACATGAGAGTAAGTACACGTAGGTAGCAGTAGTATCTAGAGATTGCTTTTGTATAGGTACTTGGTGGAGCGGCAGGACATGAGAGTAAGTACATGTAGGTAGCAGAAGTATCTAGAGATTGCTTTTGTATAGGTACTTGGTGGAGCGGCAGGACATGAGAGTAAGTACATGTAGGTAGCAGTAGTATCTAGAGATTGCTTTTGTATAGGTACTAGGTGGAGCGGCACGACATGAGAGTAAGTACATGTAGGTAGCAGAAGTATCTAGAGATTGCTTTTGTATAGGTACTTGGTGGAGCGGCAGGACATGAGAGTAAGTACACGTAGGTAGCAGTAGTATCTAGAGATTGCTTTTGTATAGGTACTTGGTGGAGCGGCAGGACATGAGAGTAAGTACATGTAGGTAGCAGAAGTATCTAGAGATTGCTTTTGTATAGGTACTTGGTGGAGCGGCAGGACATGAGAGTAAGTACACGTAGGTAGCAGTAGTATCTAGAGATTGCTTTTGTATAGGTACTTGGTGGAGCGGCAGGACATGAGAGTAAGTACATGTAGGTAGCAGTAGTATCTAGAGATTGCTTTTGTATAGGTACTTGGTGGAGCGGCAGGACATGAGAGTAAGTACATGTAGGTAGCAGTAGTATCTAGAGATTGCTTTTGTATAGGTACTTGGTGGAGCGGCAGGACATGAGAGTAAGTACATGTAGGTAGCAGAAGTATCTAGAGATTGCTTTTTTATAGGTACTTGGTGGAGCAGCGGGACATGAGAGTAAGTACATGTAGGTAGCAGAAGTATCTAGAGATTGCTTTTGTATAGGTACATGGTGGAGCGGCAGGACATGAGAGTAAGTACATGTAGGTAGCAGTAGTATCTAGAGATTGCTTTTGTATAGGTACTTGGTGGAGCGGCAGGACATGAGAGTAAGTATATGTAGTTAGCAGTAGTATCTACAGATTGCTTTTGTATAGGTACATGGTGGAGCGGCAGGACATGAGAGTAAGTACATGTAGGTAGCAGTAGTATCTAGAGATTGCTTTGTATAGGTACTTGGTGGAGCGGCAGGACATGAGAGTAAGTACATGTAGGTAGCAGTAGTATCTAGAGATTGCTTTTGTATAGGTACTTGGTGGAGCGGCAGGACATGAGAGTAAGTATATGTAGTTAGCAGTAGTATCTAGAGATTGCTTTTGTATAGGTACTTGGTGGAGCGGCAGGACATGAGAGTAAGTACATGTAGGTAGCAGTAGTATCTAGAGATTGCTTTGTATAGGTACTTGGTGGAGCGGCAGGACATGAGAGTAAGTACATGTAGGTAGCAGTAGTATCTAGAGATTGCTTTGTATAGGTACTTGGTGGAGCGGCAGGACATGAGAGTAAGTACATGTAGGTAGCAGTAGTATCTAGAGATTGCTTTGTATAGGTACTTGGTGGAGCGGCAGGACATGAGAGTAAGTACATGTAGGTAGCAGTAGTATCTAGAGATTGCTTTTGTATAGGTACTTGGTGGAGCGGCAGGACATGAGAGTAAGTATATGTAGTTAGCAGTAGTATCTAGAGATTGCTTTTGTATAGGTACTTGGTGGAGCGGCAGGACATGAGAGTAAGTACATGTAGGTAGCAGTAGTATCTAGAGATTGCTTTGTATAGGTACTTGGTGGAGCGGCAGGACATGAGAGTAAGTACATGTAGGTAGCAGAAGTATCTAGAGATTGCTTTTGTATAGGTACTTGGTGGAGCGGCAGGACATGAGAGTAAGTACACGTAGGTAGCAGTAGTATCTAGAGATTGCTTTGTATAGGTACTTGGTGGAGCGGCAGGACATGAGAGTAAGTACATGTAGGTAGCAGTAGTATCTAGAGATTGCTTTTGTATAGGTACTTGGTGGAGCGGCAGGACATGAGAGTAAGTATATGTAGTTAGCAGTAGTATCTAGAGATTGCTTTTGTATAGGTACTTGGTGGAGCGGCAGGACATGAGAGTAAGTACATGTAGGTAGCAGTAGTACCTATCTAGAGATTGCTTTTGTATAGGTACTTGGTGGAGCGGCAGGACATGAGAGTAAGTACACGTAGGTAGCAGTAGTATCTAGAGATTGCTTTGTATAGGTACTTGGTGGAGCGGCAGGACATGAGAGTAAGTACATGTAGGTAGCAGTAGTATCTAGAGATTGCTTTTGTGTAGGTACTTGGTGGAGCGGCAGGACATGAGAGTAAGTATATGTAGTTAGCAGTAGTATCTAGAGATTGCTTTTGTATAGGTACTTGGTGGAGCGGCAGGACATGAGAGTAAGTACATGTAGGTAGCAGTAGTACCTATCTAGAGATTGCTTTTGTATAGGTACTAGGTAAGTATTAGGCGGAGCGGCAAGACACCAGCGTAGGTACAAAATGTTTGTGTATGTATGTACTTACAACATAATTTTGAGGTGGAGTGTAGTTCGATTCTGTTCCAGAAAAGTCTTCACCGAAATCAGATATATCCTATAAAAAATATATACCTATGTTAATCCTTTGCCCTATTAAAAACAAACTAGATTTATAACGTTTTTATTAAAGATTACTAGTATTGCCTTGTTAACAACCCCTCTAGATAAGCTAACAATGTGCTTGTGTAAGGAGGGTTTACGTTCGTAGTGTAATGGGTAGGATTCGAACCCGGGACACATTAATCACGAAGAAATAATGCAATTTTATTTGATAACTATATACTTAAGTAGATCTTTTAAACCTAGTTTTTAATTAACATCTTGTATGTAACAGAAATGTGTAGGTAGTCAATTATGTGGGATTGTTTCTGTTAAGAACGTTACTTCAATACGTCAAACCGTTTTTCTTAGAGCAACTTAATTTTTAAGTACTACGTTTTGATCAGCTGATTTGTTGATTCAAACTTACGAACATAAATACCTAATTAAAAACCTTATCTCCTTATAATGGACTCCACTAATGTCCTATCGAGGGGCATAGGCCTTTAATCGAGTAATATGTATTAGTTAAAACAATGTTAATAAATATCTTACCGCCGGGTCTAGGTCCAGGTTATAATTATTGCGAGTTTCATTGTTTTTATCTGTAAATAAAGCAAATAAGATTAATAAATTATGTTCAGTGACAGACTGACATAAACGGACAGCGGATAGCAATCTTTAGGTAGGTAGGAAGGTAGAAAACCCGAAGAACTCGAAAGAGAGTGCTTTGATATGCTTGCTTAAAAGACGAATTATTTCTCAAGTAGGTAGATATACCTGTAATCACCGCGCGCGGCCGCCGCTGTGTCTATGCGATTTCCTACCTACATAGGTAGGTCCTTACTAAAAAGCAACCCAAGACGAATAACTAGGTAGTTCTAATACCTACACCTACTAATAATAATATTATTATAACGTCGCGGCAATTGCGCGCATATTTCACCCACATTTTGCCATTTATTCAATACTTTAATACCTACTACACCTAATAATACTTTGAAAATGTACTTACCTTTAGCCAATTGTAAAATCCTAGCACTTCTCTTCATTTTCTCCAAATACACAATCACTTTTACTGCGGCGTCGTTACGACGTCCGGCCGGTCAAAGAATGAGTTTATATTTAAAACAAAAACATTCAACCACGTGCTTCCCACCCTCTCACCCCGCGCACCGATCGAGACCTTGAGCCGCTTCACCTCTGCCGATTAGTGTCTTTTTGCGGACGCAATTAAATCCATCATTTATATTGATAAAAACTTTTAAAATATTTGCGATATACGGTATCACTCTAAGCGGTGAAATGAACGGTGATAAAAATGTAATCTATACGGCGCGATGATATACGCCGCTCAGAGCGACCTCGCGGTGTGTGCGGCAGGTCGTTGAATTAAATTATGCGCAGGATTTCATTTCCAAGTCAAAATTGCGTCCATGCCAAATTTTTGCCCAGGCTCGCTTACGTTAATATGGCTTTCACAGAAAAAAAATCAAGGCTAGTCAATCTTGCGTCCGTATACAAGACGCAGTAAGTCAGTCGGACGCGGAATGGTCGGTAAAAGCACTCATGTCTGACGCAGGATAGGCGGTGAGATGTAAATATATATATATATATATATATATATATATATATATATATATATATATATATATATATATATATATGTACATACATACATATACATACATATATATATCTATAATATATAAAATATTATATATATTTATACAAACACTATGGATGTAAGTAAGGTAATCATATTATTCATACATAATTTACCTCGTTATATTTCTATGTTAATACTTTTATCAGTTAAAACAGTTAATACAGAATAATATGCTTTCTTAATCAACAAATTTCGGAGGTTAGTTTTGAATATTTTTATATTGTCAAGTTCTTTCAACGATGTCGGTAGTTTATTGTAAATCGTAATAGTCATACAAAAGACACTACTGTGTAGGAGTTTTATACCTGGCAAATAACTTAAACAATCGCGGTTTCAGTTCACGCATATGCATTACCGAGCTAATTATTCGGCATTCGAGGAATTGAGCGCCCAATCTTTACGCACGGCACGCAAGTGTCATTTAGTGATCTACCAATAGCGTGGTCGATAGGATGCGTTCTCGCGTCACGCCCCGTTCTCCGCCAAAAGGAAAAATGAGTTCTGCGCATTCAAGGTTATAGTTCAAATTGTTTGCCAGCTACTAAATATTTTTAAAATTTATACAAAAATACACGAATCGGAATAAGATACTCAATACCTTCTCTGTATAAGAAAAAGCCTTTTGCTGCTATATAATAACGGGCTAGTATATTGATAACTATGATTAAATATTCAAGCTTCAAAAAAACTTAACATATAAATTTTAACAAAAATCGATTTTTTGAGATGCCATTATCAGATTCTGGTTTCCTTATCATGGTACCAGCATTGAAAAAAATATCAATTTTCCTACAAAAAAAAAGAAGCAAACACATAAAAAATATATACGGTCGAATTGAGAAACTTACTCCTTTTTTGAAGTCGGAAAACCTGATGACATCTTTTGAAAATAGGGTGAAGAAAAACGCACAAATGTATACTGTAAAAACATGGTAGGTACCTTACAAAACTATAATAAAAACGAAACTAACCTTATAACGTGTATTTGTTTGTTATTTTCCTCTACTTCAAAATTCTTCGGCAGTAATATCTCCTTGCTCCTCAAGTTAGTTAACACAAGCATTCTTTCCATGCCTGTATCTAAGGGAGGGTGGAACATTTCAAACAAAATAATGCCTAAAGAGTAAATGTCGACTTTTTGATTGTATATGACTTTAGTGGTTGCTTGTAGTAACTCTGGGGCTACATAGAGCGCTGTTCCAATCTAAGGAAAAGAAAATTAATACAGAGTAAAATTGTGTATGTAAATGCATTGGTTAATAAAAAGAATGACTTAAGAAGAAGTGTCCTCGGTTAAATTCTTTGATGACAAATAAGGGTTTTTTTTAAATATTCAAGTTTTACTTCAAAAGGAAATTAATACTTCGATCCATTTTCTTCCCAACCCTAGTAATTACAATCCGTTCATGTTGAAACCAACAACAATGCGCGGCGATAATTATAAAAATATACTATTTCAATATATTGGAAAAATTGTCCAATTTGATTTTCAGAATCATAAATTTGTCAAAGTTATGTTTAAAAAGTTATAAGGCTTTGAACGTGGCCGTGCTATTGAAACGTAAAGATCCGCGCGAGTGTTGCAGAGATCCGAAATTTAAAGTAAGTAACAGAATAAATTTGTAAAAAATTCTAATAGAAATATCCTAGGTTTATATTTTAGGAGCTGTACTTTTTAACCATAATATTGACAAATTTGTGGTTCTGGAAATCAAATATGATAATTTTTTACAAAAATGTTGCTATAGAATTTTTATCTAAATCGCCGAGGCCGCGCCATTGAAACGAACACACAACAACTTACTGATAGAACAAAATAATAGTGATACCTGACCAGTAAGCGAGCCTCCAATTTCTTCTTGCTTAGTTTTTTCTGTAAGGACCAAAATATTAAACATTAAATGCTATTAAATTTTAACTGATGACAATTCATATTCGAGGTTAAGTTCACTCGTCACGGTCAGATCAGGAATAGGTAAAGGTTTCCAAAATATACAAGTGTCTGTACGTCGAAGAATCGCTAAGCTATCACTTTCGAATATGGCCATCATTACGGTCAGAAGGTGACCTTGATTATCTTCATATGTAAAAATATCAACATTTGTATGTTTGTCCTCGATGCGCGCCGAAACCAATGATCAGATCGTAATGAAACTTTGCGAGGGTATTCTAGGGACGGACGGTTCCTAGCTCAATATTTTTTTATAAATAACGTGTCACTGCAACGCATGCCGGGTGCAGCTAGTCTTTCATACAAAAAACGTAAGTTCACTAACGGAAGCTTGACCGGACAGTTTGAGGATGTGTTCATAATCTTACCATCAAGCGGTAGAGCCGTGAAAGCCTTAGTGGCTAATCCAAAATCTCCAATCTTGACATGGTCATTGGAATCCAAGAAAATGTTGACTGGCTTCAGATCTCTGTGTATCATGCCTCGCTGATGAACGTGAGCTAGACCTTCCACTATCTCCCTGTTTAAAACAAGTATAAGTAAAAGCCGAGATATGCTAGTAACTTGACTAATTAGGTGCTAACTCACCTATAGACTGACTTCTGTTGAATAATGACTGTACTTTGTATTTTTTCAGAAATTCGACAGTTGGAATCTTTAGTGCGTTAATTACTTATTTAATAATATATTTGAAACTTAGTTGCGTTATTTTCATAGTAAAATAAATGTAAGCATTATGGTTACTTACTTTTTATACAGCTTTCATCTAATTCTAGCATGATAACGGAATATATTTTTAAAATATAGCTAAGATTACATGATAAAAATTGAAACCCAAGAAATATGACACTCAATTGCGACGTTGTTACTCATGACACGTAAACCCGCTTAACCTAAAATATTAAACTAGCATGGAAACTAAATCTCACCTAAACAGCCTCCAAGCCCTAAAACTCTCCTGGTACAATCCACCATCGATCGCCTGCCTTAGTGTATGTTTCTCACAAAATTCCATCTGTATATACAGCACTTGTTGCAATCTTTCACGAGGAGACATTGATGCAGCATCCACTACGTCTTCTGAAGGGATCGTCTCTGATTGGTTTGAGTCCACTTCGAATTCTACGCCGCTGCTTGATTCGTCTTCTGGACTGTGAAGAAGATATTTGCAGAAAATAAGAGAAATAAAGTCGAAATGGCCCTGGGGATAAGGCAACCGATTCGTAAACACGAGGTAGTGGGTTCGAATCCGGGCAAGTACCAATGTGATTTTGCAAATCATATTTATGTACTATCGTAAGTTTATCTTAGACATTTCTAACTGACAGTGAAAAAAAAAACATCGTGAGGAAAGCTGGACTTAAAAAGTCTGAAATTGCCAATCCGCCTTGAGCAAGCGTGGTGATTAATGCTCATTCCTTCTCCATATGAGAAGAGGCCTTTGCCCTGCAGTGGGACAGTAAAACAGGCTGGTATTATTATTATTATTATTAAGAGAAATATGGGTAACCTAATTTTGAAATGCGAAAGTGTAACGCAACAGGAATAAAGGAAAATCAAAATCCAAGGAAACTTCTACGATTCTTGAGTGAATGCAATAATTTCACCAAAATACAGACCCGCAACGGACTAAATGCATGTAGGAAGAATCTTTTAACCAAAACAAAGCCTAAATAGCTTAAATTTAGCAAGCAAATTTCAGATTATTTTATTAAAAAATAAATATATCTTTTGTCTTTTTAATCGCTTTTAGAAACAAATAAAAAAGGAAATGTATTTAATTCTAGCGGCCTCTATGTGCTTTATATTACTTGTCTATAGTAAATTGACAACGACATAAAAGTAAACTTACCGTATTATATTGAACCAAGGATCCTGCTCATCATCTTCATCGCTCTCCTCGCTGTCAGACGTGGAGTTAGTATTCTGTACTGGACCTTCAGACATTGACCATTCCACCTTTACCTCTTGACCCAGTTTCGCAACAATTCCTGCATTTAAATTAGCATTTGTGTAGAAGTCGATTAAGAGTGACTAATAGATTCCGGTTATAGGGCAACAGACACGTCACGTGATATAGTATACGGAGCGTATACGACGGTATGATATTAAATGCAATTACGTATAGTATGTGACATTATAAAGCGAGACAAAAAAAAAGTCAACTAAATATCTTCAATAGTTTAGACACAGTACTACTTTTTTAATTTCTTTAATTCTAAATACTCTGTAAGTACGTCAAACGGTCAAGTCATAATGCACGTCGAAGGATAAATGTTGCCGCTCATTACAGGTTGGTGAACTTATTATAATAAATGGTGTATTACTTTGTTATTACTAAAATATTATTAATTTTGTTAGAAAATTTTAAATATTTTGTTCGTCAAATCATTTTTTTGATTAATTTGAAATCATTATACGGACTAGTAACAGCTGCCTTTTCATTTAATATCAAACCGTCGTATACACTCTGTATACTATTATATAAAGCGGAAAAAATTTGTTTGTTTGAACGCGCTAATCTCTAGAACTACCTCTCGGATTTGAATAATTATTTTTGCGTATGATAGCCCAGTTCTCGAGGAAGGTTATAGGCTATGTAACATCGCGCAACTGGCGACGGAAGCAGAACAGTAAGCAAACACGCGGATGAAACCGCACCGCGGGAAGCTAGTAAGGGTATAAGAACTCACAACGGACACTACGCTTGGTGCATTTTAGTGCATCAAAATGATTTACTTACGACACAAATAAATATTAAAGCGGCTTCTAATAGGGGTAATTTAGAGTGAGAGCATTTTCTCGTTAGCTACAGTTTGCAGCAAATATCTTGCTTAAATACTACCAAAATGACGAAGAACTTTCACACTAAGGTACTTTGTCGTTGAGTACTTGGCAACTTACACAAACTTAGGTATGTCTGATTTCTCATATCGTCAAGGTATGACAATTTTTGACAAACATTCTATGTGAGTGAGTGATTTGTGTTATTGAGATAGATTTGGCATAACGTGCATGTGACTGAACAAAACATTTTGTGTTTTAGTGTGCGTGATATTGTTGTGTGCATACATAGACACACATACCCTGCACTGAAAGCTGTAGATAAACTTCTTCGCATCAAAAACTAAGAAAATCCATAGTTTAATGCTCTAAGTTGATAAATGAACAATTAACACACATGTAAGAACCAATATTTATGGATTCAAACCCACGATCTTGTGCAAGTTACACGCACTCGCTGTGCTACCGAGGCTAAATAAAAAGACATAACAAATGAGAGACCTGCCGTATCTTCTGTAGATTCTTCAAATTCCATGTCTGATTCCAGCAGCACAAATAGAAAGAAATATTTATGAAAAAAAAAACGTCTTTATGCGAGTCGAACTCGCGCACGAAGAGTTCCGTACTATAACAAATATCTATTTTATTCTGTTTTTTAGTATTTTTTGTAATAGCAGCAGCAGAATTATCTGTGAAAATTTTAACTGTCCAACTATCACAGTTCATGAGATACAGCCTGGTGACAGACGAACAGACGGACAGCGGACCCTTAGTAATAGGGTCCCGTTTTACACTTTGAGAACGGAACCCTAAAAATAGATAAGACGCATGTAATACGTAAGTTTAAGTAATCATTATGTTTAAAATTACAGAATATAAATTCTAAGTAATACAAGGGTAAAATGCTCGGTTTGCTTAGGAATTTATCCCAACCAAAAACCTCAAACAATTAAATATACAAATATTTTGTATTACTCAAAAATCAGCGCAATGAGTCGTTGCGATGAAAACACTCGTAGTCGCATTCTCAGTAATTGCGCCGAGGGAAAAAAAGGCCCTTTAAACCTCTCCTCCCCTTTTCCTTCTCTATGGGTCTTTTTGAACACCAATATCGTAGGCCTAAGCTCAGCAATAGAGGCCCCACGACTAACAATAATTGTCAATAAAAATAATTTATACAACTTAAGAGCGTTTACGAGTTATGAGTGGCAACGTTGCAAGTTAGTGGTTTTCAATTTTTATCATTTAATCAGGGCTATATTTTAAAAATATATTCTGTCTATATGCTAGAATTTATTTATTTATTTATTTATTTATATATACACAAAATACGACTATCTTTACAGGTAACGCTTAACCTAATGCGATAGTGTACCACAACAACATAAAACTTAACTTAATCTATCTTACTAACTACACTATAAGTGACCTTTGTGAGCGTACGCAGAGCTTATTCTTATATAGCTATTAGGTGAAAGCTATATAAAAAGTAAGAAATAATTGCATTCACAGTTCTATTTATATGCAAATAATACGTTTAAAACTTAAGTTGTGTTATTTTTATAGTAAAATAACTGTAAACATTATCGTTACATACTTTTTATACAGCTTTCACCTAGTTCTAGCATATAGACAAAACAAATTTTTGGAATATAATAATTTGAATTAATCCCACCCTCTCCCTTTTTATCCAGAACGACACGTGCGGAACTAAAGTGCCACCCTTTCACAGTAGAATCTAAAGGGTCTCGAACCAAACGGTTCAGCACTTCATACTTTTGTCGCTCAATTAAAGCCTGGAACTCTTTGCCAGCGCATGTGTTCCTATCTAACTTTGATCCTGGGTCTTTTAAGCGGGGCGTGAAAAAGCATCTCACTAAGCCGCCATAGTGGCCACCATACCAGTAGTTTGGCTTTTGGAATGGTGTCCGCCACTTCTGGATTCCACTTACTGCTTACCATCAGGCAGAGCGGAGTCACTTTGGTAGGCTACAAAAAAAAAATATAGCCCCAATTAAATGGTAAAAATTGAAAACCACGAAATATGACACTAAATGTTGCCACTCATGACGCGTAAACGCTCTTAATGATGAACTTCTTCAGATAGACGCAGTTGAGTATGGACTCACCTTCTAAACTATCACCTGGTCTTTTAACACTCGGCGCTTTATTTCCAACACTGCTGTCCACCTCTTCTTGTTCAATAGTCGACTCAATCCACGCATTGTAATAACTAAAATAAAATTACAAATGAAATTATTTATGTCCGCGACCTCGCCTCTCGACCTTAATTAAATTTATTTGAAATTATCGTACAATGTTAACAATTTATTTTAAACAGAACGATGCAAAATTATTGCAAATTACTATAATTTCAATTGAAAAACTGCTACACTGCCGCCAATTTTCACTATCGAGAGCGTATTCCTACCACTCAATACTCAATAAAATAAAAAAACAAAAAAACTGTTGACAATTTTCGCTATCGTGAGTGTATTTATCACGTCGCAATATACTGTCATATTTCCTGGTTTTAAATTTAAAAATATGATCTGCTAACATGCTACAATTAGGTGAAGGCTGTATAAAAACTAAGAAATCATTGCGTTTTAAGTTCTATTTATAAGAATTTGCGGTAATTTTTTAGTAAAATAACTGGCAGCATTATGGTTACTTACTTTTTATATAGCTTTCACTTAATTCTAACTTGTAATCAGAACATATTTTTAAAATATAGCTAGGATTAAATGATCAAAATTGAAAACCACGAAATATGAAATTAAGTTGCGACGTTACCACTCATGAGGCGTAAACGCTCTTAACTTAGACTTAAGACTTACCGCACGACATTCTCATGGTTCAACCTAGACAATAGTTTAACTTCTCTTGTAATTTTCTTGTTTAGTTGTACGTTTTCGGGGTTAAGCTTGATACGTTTGATCGCGTAAAAGCCTCCATCCAACTTGTTTTTCACCTGAAATGTTCTGTTAATGTTTTCACAGGCGCTACCTAAATATTATTTCCATTGCTGGACATACTTTATCAAGTATCGTGGTATTGGAGTGGTTCTTATAATAAATAATAACCTGATAACGATAACATCTCAGATCGTTTATTTGCTTCTACAATATTCGCTTGAAAACAGGAACTGTCAAATATATGTAAAAACTATTATAAGACAAAACTGAGTATAAAAACTGCGCGTGCCGTCTCCGGGCGGTATGATATGGTAATGTGTAACACCGCCTACAACGCGAAGCTAGGTAAACGAGGCGGTAACGAGTTGAGAGTGGGGCAGTTTGGATTTGGATCCAGGAATCCCCGGGGCCAAATGCTGGCTGACTTCATGGAGAGGGAGGGCCTCTTTATGATGAACTCCTTCTTCAAGAAGCGCATAGCCGCAAATGGACCTGGATTAGTCCTGATGGTGTCACAAAAAATGAGATTGACTTCATCATGTCGACCAGGCGGCAAATATTTAATGATGTCTCAGTGATCAATGCGGTGAAAATCGGAAGCGATCACCGGATGGTAAGAGGCACATTAAATATCAACCCTAAGCTGGACCGGTCTCGACTGATGAAGTCTACGCTCCGACCTGCACCGATTCAAATTCAAAGCTCCGAGAGCTTCCAACTCGAACTTCTTAACCGCTTCGAAAGCCTCGGCGATTGCGTAGACGTGGACGAATACAGCAACAGGTTCGTGGAAACTGTCCGTTCGGTAGGGTCTAACATCTTTAAAGCCCACCGCAGTAAAGGACCGAGAAAGATCACCGACCAGACCCTCAAACTTATGAACGAAAGACGCAGGATGGTACTGCGGTCCCCAGAAGAAGCTAGTGACTATCGGCGGCTCAACAGACGGATCTCCAAGTCTTTGACTCGCGACCTTCGCCAATTTAACACACAACGTGCTAAAGAGGCTATAGAGCGCAACAAAGGCTTGAAAGTGTTCGCACGAGATCGGTCTGTCGGGCAGAGCCGACTTGTCAAGCTGAAGACTGGGGACGGCAGGATCATCTCGTCTACGCAAGAGGTTTTAGAGGAGGTCGAGAGGTTCTACGGACAGTTATACACGACACAACATGCACCTGTTAGCTCCCTAGCATCAGATCCAAGAGCTAGGTTAACTCGACATTACACCGAAGACATCCCGGACGTCAGCCTGTGCGAGATTGGTATGGCCCTGAGACAGCTCAAGAACAACAAGGCGCCGGGTGAGGATGGAATCACAGTCGAGCTACTGAAGGCAGGCGGAAATCCTGTCCTGAAGGCCCTTCAGAGGCTCTTTAGTGCCGTCCTCCTCGAGGGCAAAACGCCACAGGCATGGCATAGGGGTGTGGTGGAGCTGTTCTTCAAGAGGGGCGATAAAACCCTTCTGAAGAATTACAGACCTATCACACTCCTGAGTCACGTCTACAAGCTGTTCTCAAGAGTCATCACTAATCGTCTCGCAAACAGGTTCGACGACTTCCAGCCTCCCGAACAAGCCGGTTTCCGAAAAGGTTTTAGTACCATAGACCACATACATACGCTGCGGCAGGTTATACATAAGTCCACAGAGTATAACCGGCCCCTATGCTTAGCGTTTGTGGACTATGAGAAAGCCTTTGATTCGATCGAGACCTGGGCCGTGCTGCAGTCTCTCCAACGGTGCCATATTGACTATCGATATATCGAAGTGCTGAAGTGTTTGTATGAAAACGCCACAATGTCAGTACGAATTAATGGTCAGAGCTCAAGGCCTATCCAGTTGCAGTAAGGAGTACGACAGGGAGATGTCATATCTCCGAAACTGTTCACCGCTGCACTGGAGGACGTGTTCAAGCTTCTGACCTGGAATGGACTTGGCATCAACATAAACGGCGAGTACATCACTCACCTTCGATTCGCGGACGATATCGTGGTCATGGCTGAGACCGTGGAGGAGCTCAGTGCAATGCGGAGACTGACCTCAGTAGAGTCTCCCGACAAGTGGGCCTAAAAATGAATATGGACAAGACTAAAGTCATAACCAATGTCCATGTTACACCCACTTCTATTACGGTCGGAGGCTCGATGCTCGAATTCGTTGACGAGTACATATACCTGGGACAAACAGTCCGATTAGGTAAGTCCGATTTCGAGAAAGAGGTCACTCGTCGAATCCAGCTCGGCTGGGCAGCGTTCGGGAAGCTACAACATATCTTCTCGTCCGCACTACCGCAGTGTCGTAAGACCAAGGTCTTTGACCAGTGTGTGTTGCCAGTGATGACATACGGAGCAGAGACGTGGTCGCTAACTATGGGTCTTATCCGAAGGCTCAAAGTCGCTCAGAGGGCGATGGAGCGGGCTATGTTAGGCGTCTCCCTGCGCGATCGTTTGAGAAACGAAGAAATCCGCAGGCGAACCAAAGTGACTGACGTGGCTCGCAGAGTTGCTTCTCTGAAGTGGCAATGGGCAGGACACATAGCTCGCAGAACTGACGGCCGCTGGGGCAGAAAGGTTCTAGAGTGGCGACCACGAACCGGAAGACGCAGCGTGGGCAGACCCCTCACAAGGTGGACCGACGACCTTATAAGGGTGGCGGGCAACCGATGGATGAGGGCGGCGAACGACCGGCTACGATGGCGAAAATTGGGGGAGGCCTATGTCCAGCAGTGGACGTCTTTTGGCTGATATGATGATGATGATGAACACCGCCTACGGTACAGTAGGGAACAGTGGTACACCGCAAAAGTAGCTTTGATCGGTCGTGATACATCAGTTGCCCGTCGCCATTGTCAAGTGGTTGGTTTACCCTGTCTAAATTAGTCATCCCTTAAGGGTAGAACAAAGAACTCACTGTATAATTGTCAACTACATCCTTCAAAATCACAATGAACAAAAACAGCAGTTTCACTCTCGTAGAAGATAAAGATACTATAGTACATATAAGTTTGGACTCTAATTTGTTTACCAATAACCCCTGAAGAATACATTTTTTAATGTCTACTCATTTGGCAATCAAAGTACAAAGTATATTGAAAATTTTCAATAACAATAAATATTATTATCTATTTTGACGAAAAGTCGTAATGACTCAGTGGTAAGGCACCTTCATCGTAAACACGAGGTCGGGGGTTCGAATCCGGGCAAGTACTAATGTGATTTTTAAATCATATGTACTTTCTAATTTATCTGGACATTACTGATTGACGGCGATGAAAAATATCGTGAGGAAACCTGGACTTTGCTCTGAAATCGCCAAACCGGCTTGAGCAAGCGTGGCGATTATGCTCATACCTTCTCAGTATGAGAAAACGCCTTTCGCTGCAGTGGAATAATAATATAGGCAAATATGATGATCCTGATGACGAAAAGGATTTGCTAGTAAGTTAGTAATAATTGGGATTTATATTAGGCTGGCCTGTTGGTCTAGTGGTTAGTGACCCTGACTGCTAAGCCGGAGGTCGTGGGTTCGATTCCCACCCAGGACAAATCTTTGTGTGATAAGCATGATTGTTTGTTCTGTGTCTGGGTGTAATTTATCTATAATATGTATGTATTTACAAAAAAAAATGTATATATATTATGTAGTATATCAGTTGTTTAGCACCCATAACACAAGCAAATATAATTGCTTAATTTGGGGCTAGATGGCGCTGTGTGAATGTGGTAGAATATTATTATTATTATTAAAATTTTTAGTCTTCTCTTTGAGTCCTAAATATTGGACATTATAGACGTTTTATTATTATTACTACTGGAATCTTCAATACCAAATAACCTTCAGTAAAACATACTAAACATACCTTTAATACATCACCGAACGCCCCTTTTCCGAGCCAAGTGAGCACTTCAAACTCCGCGTGTAAGCGTGAGTGACCGTTAGTTACTGGACTAGTGTGCTGTTGGATTTTCTTTACGGCATCGTCGTCCTGAAGAAAGAAAGAAAGAAACATTGTATAGTGTTATTATTTACTAGCTGACCTGGCGAAACTCCGTTACGCCTAACAGTCGATCAACATTACTTTATTTTTCTAAAATAAAAGAATTTTTCTAAAATTATTATATCAGCTACCTGCCAATAAAAGTCCCGTCATAATCGGTCCAGACATTTCAGAGATTTGCCGGAACAAACAGACAGACAGATAGCAAAAATTGTAAAAAAAAAAATTTTGGTGTATGTACCGTATATATATTCATACACATGTAGTAAAAAACGGTAATTTCAATATTACAAACAGACTCTCCAATTTTATATATGTATAGATTTATAGGGCTATTACAGGCTTGAATAAACCTTAAAAAATGTATTCTTCAGGGGTTATTGGTAAACAAATTAGAGTCCAAACTTATATGTACTATAGTATCTTTATCTTCTACGAGAGTGAAACTGCTGTTTTTGTTCATTGTGATTTTGAAGGATGTAGTTGACAATTATACAGTGAGTTCTTTGTTCTACCCTTAAGGGATGACTAATTTAGACAGGGTAGACCAACCACTTGACAATGGCGACGGGCAACTGATGTATCACGACCGATCAAAGCTACTTTTCTTTGCTACGTCTCCGCATTGCACTGAGCTCCTCCACGGTCTCAGCCATGACCACGATATCGTCCGCGAATCGAAGGTGAGTGATGTACTCGCCGTTTATGTTGATGCCAAGTCCATTCCAGGTCAGAAGCTTGAACACGTCCTCCAGTGCAGCGGTGAACAGTTTCGGAGATATGACATCACCCTGTCGTACTCCTTACTGCAACTGGATAGGCCTTGAGCTCTGACCATTAATTCGTACTGACATTGTGGCGTTTTCATACAAACACTTCAGCACTTCGATATATCGATATGCGGTTTCATAATTTATCCTAGCAATTTGACTAGACCTTATTTGGTAGCATGTAAAATGCTAACTGTAGTTAATGGACAAACAATCACGCAATTTGTGTTAGAATGTTTGGGAAGATTCTTTTGAATCGAAGGTAGGTAACATTCTTGTCCTCTGCACTGATAGCGTTGCATATATGCTGTCTGCAGGACGAAATTTAAAACAATACTTACCTGAAATGAAGCACGTAACATGTTTGGCGCACTCTCTTCATCGCGTATCTGAGCAAATTAGGTTAGAATATCACGATGTTAACATTTTAATAGCAAATGTTAAAAAGGTATTTTTGAAAGCCCCAAGTAGAGTCAAAATTTTAAAAGAAAAATATCCAGATTTGCCGCTACCTCCCCAACCAGTTGTTACAAGATGGGGCACTTGGTTAGAGGCAGCATTTTATTACGCTGAAAACTTTGAAAAATAAAAGAAGTATTATCTTGTTTAAGCAGCTCTGATGCGGTATCTATTCGAGAGGCAAAAAATATTATAGAAAAAGAAAATTTAAAAGAAGATTTAAATTACATTAAAGACAATTATTTTATAATTCATTTGTCTTTAAAAGAATTGCAAAAGCATAATTTATCGTTGACAGATTCACTTTTAGCATTTGACAACGTCAGAGATGCTATAAATCAGTGCAATTCAGAAAATATAAAAAATAAAATAGAACGTGTTATGGAACGAAACCCAGATTTAGACACACTTAGAGAATATAGTGAGGCCATTGAAAAAAATGAAGCACATAATTTAATACCTTTTTTAAAATTTGCTCCTTTGACATCGTCAGATGTAGAACGGTCTTTTTCCATTTATAAATGGACTTTAGATGTTAAAAGAAATAGGTTGAAAATAGAAAATATAGAGAAACTCATAGTTATATATTTTAATTGTAAAGATCAGGATTACCAGGATGCTGACATTGTAATCGATGAAGATTAAAAATGTGAATAAATGTAAAATGTACATATTTAACAATAAACAATGTTGATTTTCATCTTTTTTTTTTATTCTACCCCTTTTTTTTGGTCCTAAAATCTGACTAAAATCAACCTGTTCCTTCGTATGCCCTTTACGTTTCAGAGTCGTGGTTCATCCTTAGAACAGTCTCACGACCCCAGCAGGCATTGGCCTTCTATGGGGCCCCGTCATTTATTCTACCCTTAATGCAAATTACCATGACCCCTATGAAAATATTTAAATTTAAGTGCAACAATTTATGTCTATCTATAAAAGTTCTAGCCATAAAAGGCTAAAAATAAAAAAATAAAAATTAAAGCTTCGATCAGAATTCGATTGTTTTTATTATTCAACAGATAAATAATGAATTAATTTAGTTTTGATACCTTCCTTTAAATTTTGAATTGAGTAGGAATAATATCACTACCAACATTAACAATATTTAATTGAATCCGGAAATACCGGAATTACTTTCCGGGAAAATGGCTTATCCATGTTATTCTTTCTGTGTGCATTTATGATACAAGTACCAAAAATCAATCTACCTACTCCGATCACTGATGATAGCCCAGTTTTTGAGGAAGGTTTTGGCTATGTAACATCACGCTACTAGCGACGGGAGCAGAGCAGTAAACAAAGACGCGGGTGAAACTGCGCCGCAGATAGCTAGTATGTTTAATAATACAGTTATTATTATAATGTAAGATACCATACCTCAGATCCACTTCCATCTTCCTTATCTCGACTGCCAATCATTTTAGCTGGAACATCGACTAGAAATACGTGGTTTAACAGTTGTTCTGCTGACCATTGGGAGTTTTCATCTTCTGTTAAACATCTAGAAGAAATGTGTATCGAAGATTTTAATAAACTGTTTATCATATTTTATAAGAGAAAAGACAGATTTTTGAAAGTAAATAAATTGGCAATTTGCGACGAGTTATATAATAACAAGCCAGTTTTTAACACATGCCTCCGAAAAATAACGATGTTAAAAGTACGGAATTTTTATCGATGATCGATGGAATATAGATAATATAACGTACTTTAACTCAATAAAAAATTTGAGCTAAAATAATTAATTTACTCAATTTATGCTTTCTTAAATCTGCCATAACTCAATTTTTACAGTAACGTATACATAGTAGAAAACAACGTTTAAGTATTAATAATTTTTAACAAAAAATAACCGACATAAACAAGAAACTAAAAAGTAAAAAACCGATTTCTCTGAAATACCATTATCAGATCCTGGTTTTCTGATCATGGTACCATCTTTGAGATATCTCCTTTCCAACAAAAAAAACAATCGTCAAAATCGATTCATAAACGAACAAGCCATCCGCAAACATACAAAAAAATATATACAGCCGAACTGAGAAGCCTTCTCCTTTTTTGAAGTCGGTTAAAATTTTATGTATTTGACAACCTCTGTGGTTCGGTGATACTGTGTATGGACTGCCACGCAAAGGTGGTAGGTTTGATTCCTGCTCAGTACAAATAATTGTTTGCATGAACATGGCTATTTGTATTGGTCTGGGTGTTTCTATGTATAATATGAATGTATTTACAAAAAAAATATATATAAGTATGTTTATTCACATTCTAGAACCCATAACACAAGCATATAATATGCTAACTTTGGGTCTAGATGGCGTTGTGTGGTTGTTGTGGTATTATTATTATAAATTAGATTTCATTAACCTACCTCGCGAAAAAATCCTTTGCAGAACTAGGTAGATCGGAAGGTATATTATCTGGATACACCACTGATTTATCTGGATAGGTCTTAGATAGTAATGAGAGTAACAATTGTCCCGTCGCGTATATGTCTTGAGATACTGTTTGTCTGTAACAATATTTTTATATATTGATTTTTGAGTTTTTCTTTTTTGTGTTGTGGCAATACTGGGTATAGCGGTAAGTGTTGCCATATTAAAAAAATAGATACTGATAAATTAAATTAATGTGTGAAAAACTTAAGAGATTTTTTATCATTTTAAAAAGCGACACTAGAACAGAAGATTTTATATAAATTTTAGTTTCTAAAAACACAGATATTGCATTAAAAACAAACAAATCCATTGCTGTAGATTCTGTGAATAAAAGTTTTAAATATCTTTGTTTTATTTTTTTCTAAAAATAGTTATGTGCATATATCAACAAAACGAACCTACCTATCTTACCTGTCACAAAATGAATCACCTTCCAGCATTTCAACCATTCTCATACCTAATCCGACGCCCACCAATTTAACTCCACCAAAATCGTCCAAATAAACATTTTCTACCCTCACATCCCTATGAGACAACCCTTCAGAATGTAGCTCTTTTAATGCAGATAAAACCCCTATAGCCACATGCCTCAATAATTTCAACCCATCATAACACTCACTGAAGTTAACAACCCTCTTTTTGACACATTTTAACGAACTACCCGCAACAAAACTTCGAAATAAATAAATGTATTGTTTTGTTGTTTTTTTCGTTATTTCCTTGTTAGTTTCCATGGCTATGTATGGGATTAAGCTATGGTGGGTTATTCGAGACATGGTTTTTAGGTCGTTTTGTATGGATGTAAGTTGGCGGGTTCGAGTTTGAAAGTCACAGGAAGGGGGTATCACCCATTTTTTTGTTATTAGACGCTCGCCTTCGTCGTCTATTGCTAGGTAGGTTGTTGAGCCATTTGATGAATGCCCTGTAAATAAGAAATTATAAATTATATTACAGTATTACCTATAAGTAAACCACAAGTATTTTTTTAATAGCACAGGCGGATAAGTGTCTGGAACGTTTGATGGTATATAAGTACTGTAAGTACCGTTTTTTACAGAAGTGGATTCACGCTAGTTTCATCATGAATGGGCTGAATCCACTGGAAGGGGAAGTACTACCTTCTCATAGAAAAGTACTAGTATCCGTACTATTGCGTTTCGTTCGGTGAGTGAGAGTACCGGAGGCCCAAATTCCTCCCTTTCCTTTTTCCTCACCTTCCTCAATCCTTTCACCTACTTAACTCCACTCCCTTGACGGTAGGCAGCGGCTTCGCAGAGTCCCTGGCATTGCAGGAGCAATGGTATTATAGCCTCCACTATGGCGACTTAAATGCTTTTTCATGCTCCATTTAAAAGACCCAGGATCATAATTAGATGGGAACACATACGCTGGTACAGAGAAAGTATGAAGTGCTAAACCGTTTCGTTCGAGGCCCTTTAGATTCCCCTGTGAAAGGGTTACTGAATAACGTTTATAATTTCAGACGAAAGAGAACATTAAAACTAAGAACCGACAAATATAAAATACTTACCTAAACAATTACCAATGTAAACTTTTTTATTGTTTCTCTGTGTAACTCTTATGACTTGAACTCCTTTGTTTTTACATGTGCAAGGTACTTCCATAGCTTTTGCTTTAGTCACTTTCTTAGCGCATGACATTTTATCATCAGCATAACTAGAATTGACAAGATATTTTTATTTTATTTTATTTATTTATTTAGTTATAATTTGTTTAAGGTTACATAATTTAATAATAATAATAATAATAATATGTGGACACTATCACACACTGTCGTCTAGTCCCAAGCTAAGCAGAGCTTGTATTATGGGTACTAGATAACTGAAATATAATACATATACATACTTTTTTTTTGTAAATAAATACTTAGAATACATAGGAAACACCCAGACTAAAGACAAATACAAATGTTCATCACACAAATATTTGCCTTCCACGGGAATCGAACCCACGACACCCGGCGTCGCAGTCAGTTACACTAACCACTAGATCAACGGTGCAATTTAATATATATATATATATTAGGTTAAGCACTAGACTATAATTCACTATATATCTATACTATTATATAAAGCGAAAGATTTCGTTTGTTTGTTTGAACAGACTAATCTCTGCAACTACCAGTCAGATTTGAATAATTCTTTTTGCGTATGAGAGTCCAGTTCTTGAGGCAGGTTATATGTAACATCACGCTGCCGGCGACAGGAGTAAAGCAGTAACCAAAGATGCGGATGAAACTGCGACGCGGGAAGCTAGTTAGCCTAATGAAATTGACTCCATATTGACTAATGGTAAGCCACCAATGGTGTCCAGGTGGTGAACCCTATCGTAAAAGCCATAGTCAATGGGGTTTTGGAGCGGTGAACACCATCCTGAAATCCCATCGCCATTATGTAAACTGCCATTAATAATCTTTTAAATTTACCTATTTATATTTAGCTTTGATTTCAATTACTTGAAGAAACTTGTTGTGCCCACCAGGATCCATATTGTACCGATAGCTCTAAGCATTTATATATCAACTCAAACACACAATGTGGAATGCAAATAAATGATATGATATGATATGATATGATATGATAGTATAATATGATATGAGATGTTTAACTAGCGGTCTAGTGTACTAGATATAAAGGGAAAGGATTTAAATCAAAGAGTTTTTTGGAATACTGCGGTGTCGGAACCGTTCGCTTAAATACATGTCATTTTGAGATATACCAACACGAAGGCCGGTATTACATTATCATATAAATATGATTTCATATCTGTCGAATTCTATGATCATTGTTCGACGACCCTCAAACTATGATCATAGATAATCACATGTAGTTATTATACCGTCATATGTTCTTCATTTAAAAATGACTTACACATCTTTGATCATATTTCTATGATAGTCTAATAGCGGCCTAAGATAATTAAATAAAGTTATTAGTTAATTTATTAATTAAATTAAATTAAATAATAAATAAATTAATTATTAAATAAATTAATTAATTATTAAATAAATAAATTAATAAATAAATAAACAAGTAAATAAATAAATTAATTAATAACTAATTATTAAATTGCCTCTTCTCATACCTTCTCAGTGTGAGAAGAGGCCTTTCCCAGCAGTGGGATAATAATGGGCCGATATGACGATGATGAAACTAAGATTATAGCTTACACGAGTACTTACTACACTAGTTCAGGGGCATCACCCTGACCATCAAGGCTGTCATTTTCTTGACTAATACTAGATCTGTGTGAACGATTTCTACCGCCGCAACGAAGTATTTCCTGTCTTCTTTGTATTTCATCTTTCATTTTTTGCCTCTGAAATATAACACGAAATTTTTAAACGCCTTATAGACTCAAGTAAGAAAACGGATAGACAATATAAATACTTTTTTTTTCTTTTGTAAATAAATACATATTATACATAGAAACACCCAGACCAATGCAAATAGACATGTTCATGCACACAAATATTTGCACTGAGCGGGAATCGAACCCGCGACCTCTACATGGCAGTCCGTACACAGTATCACCGAACCACAAAGGCAGTCGAAATGATAAATAACTTATATATTTTTATTTAAGGTAAACTATTGTACAGTATTCTATTACGGTAGACGTTAGCGTGTTACCCACCATAATAAAAGCTAATAAAATTCTATCCATAACTGGCTGGGTGAAACAAAATTTGATAGTATAATATTTTTAATTTTACCATTCCCATAATCATTACACTCTTTAAGACTAGTCCTACTAAAATTATAAGTGCGAAAGTTTGTGTGTATGTGTGTGTGTGTTTGTTACTACTCAGTGCTTAAACGACTGAACCGATTTCGATAAAAATTGGTATGTAGATAGATTCGGTGCCGGAGACGGACATAGGCTACTTTTTATCCCGAAAATCGGTCTGGTTTCCAAATTCCAGAGGGATACAAAACATATATATTTGACTGGCCTGTTGGTCTAGTGGTTAGTGACCCTGACTGCTAAGCCGGAAGTCGTGGGTTCGATTCCCACCCAGGACAAATCTTTCTGTGATGAGCATGATTGTTTGTTCTGTTTCTGGGTGTAATTTATCTATGTATGTATTTACAAAAAAAAATGTATATATGTAGTATAGCAGTTGTTTAGTACCCATAACATAAGCAAATATAATTGCTTACTTTGGGGCTAGATGGCGCTGTGTGAATGTGGTAGAATATTATTATTATATTATTCGCGCAGGCGAAGCCTTGGGGCGCAGCTAGTGTTAAATATATTTTATTACATACACGGGATTGGGACGGAAACTGACGTTGCCATTGCATACTATCTAATTGACCAATGTCATAAAATTATATAATAAATCGCTATTTCATAATTTTCTACTGCAGCTAATAGTAATATTAAAATATATTACCTCCTCATTTTCCTTGACTTTTCTATCGTGAAGTTTCAATTGTTCTTGTTCAGTCTTCTGTTTCACCATTTCCTCGTAAAACGACAGTGTTGGTTTATTGTGATCGTGAAGAAATTGCTAGAAAACCAACAGTTTATTTATGAAAATGAATATGTCCGCGTGAATGTGGGTTATATCGCATATTCCATGCAAACTTTCATACCCTATTTTAACCGTTAAAGCCATTTTTCGGTCTATGTTGTCTAATATGTTGTATGCTTATGTTATCCTATCTCTATACAGGCTGAGAAACAGACAGACAGACAAACAGACAGAGTTACTTTTGCATTTATAATGTTACTAGTATTAAAGTATGGATTGCTTACTTAAATGGCTAAATGAATATAGGGTCTTAGAAATAATAGTACTAAAATACCTGTGCATGCTGTGCCAGTTGAAATATACACACTTCGCCGCTTAATGAAGCAGCTAACTCTTGTAACTCAGCCAGTAATCTGTTACCATTATCAGTCGAGATACCGTGCATCTTGCTGATAGCTAAACTTGGTGGTCTGGAAATTATAAAATAGACGGGTGAGGATTAGTCAACCACCTGTAATAAACCACCTATTCTAAACCACCTTTACTAAACCACCTGTTTTGTCCCGAAGTCACTAATCCACTCACTAAGTGGGACATAATGCCTATTGCGAACGGCCAATGAGCAAAGAAAATGGTGATGGTTATTTTTTAATATTATTAATTTTTTTTTTTTTTTTATTTACCCCAAATTAAGCAATTATATTTGCTTGTGTTATGGGTACTAAACAACTGATATACTACTTAAATACATTTTTTTTTGTAAATACATACATATTATAGATAAATTACTCCCGGACACAGAACAAACAATCATGCTCATCACACAAAGATTTGTCCTGGGTGGAAATCGAACCCACGACCTCGGGCTTAGCAGTCAGGGTCACTAACCACTAGACCAACAGGCCAGTCATATCAATCATATCAATCAATATCATAGATTTAATTTGATTGTTACTGTCACTTTGTTTATTTTTTTTTTTTTTTACTTTATAACTGTTAATAGTTAGTTTTTTTTAAACAATTTATACCCATGTCTAAGAGGAAAGACACTGGTTTCTGAAACAGAGCTCAAGCTAGCTCAAATACCAAGGGATTCAATTCTATGTTACCATTTATTTTTTATTCCAATAAACATTTTTCATTTAATTTTTTATCATTTTCATAGAACTTATGAATGGTAAGAAAGTGAATTTAAATGTCCATGTATTAATTAATTGTTTCATGTTATGAAGGGCATAATATTCTACCACATTCACACAGCGCCATTTAGCAACAAATTAAGCAATTATATTTGCTTGTGTTATGGGTACTAAACAACTGATATACTACTTATATACATTTTTTTTTGTAAATACATACATATTATAGATAAATTACACCCAGACACAGAACAAACAATAATGCTCATCACACAAAGGTTTGTCCTGGGTGGGAATCGAACCCACGACCTCCGGCTTAGCACTCAGGGTCACTAACCAATAGACCAACAGGCCAGTCAAATATAATAATAAACAAACATCCATTAATAATTTAAGAGTTAAGACTTCTTAACTTCAGCATTACATTACTTACTTATTAAACAAACATATATGTTGATATTACTTATCAGCTATTAAATATTCCTGTAACCATTCTAATCTGTGACTATATCTCATTAAAGCTTTTGGACAACTTGAACTAATCTGATAAGGTTTAATAGCCAAACAATAGAAGATAACAAATTGTCTCTAACACTATAATAATAATAATAATAATAATAATAAATTTATTTTTATTTTCCTTCACAAATTGTCTGGCTTATGCTAAAATACAGGTAGTAGAACTAGGATAATTTGCGAAGGACTGGTGCCTGAAATGGGTTTGTTAAACCTGTGCTACAGGTCACCAGGCTACTACTATTATACAAATGCTATTAATACTGGGTGGCGCAAAAGTACTGGCACTAAAGAAAATACTTTTTTTTTTTATATATGACATTTTCTGTCATTCTGTTGTTGAAAATTGTGTAGAGAACAAATGTAAAATACACTGAAAATAAACATGGACCGTTTTACTCCCCAAGAACGTGGAATAATTGTGTCAATGTTCTTACGGAATAATTCATCAGTGATAAGAACACAACGTGAATTTCGTCGACGATTTCCCCACCGTCCGGCACCGATTGGTCGCACAATTCGACGCTTTGCCACACGCCTTGAAGCAACTGGCTCAACATTGGATAGACCTAAGTCTGGGAGACCAAGAACAGGCCGTTCAGCTGAAAATATCGATGCTGTGCGCGAAGATGTGGAAGAGTGTCCAGAAACATCAACGAGGCGACGTGCCACGCAATTGGGCATTTCCAGACGGACCCTGCAGCGTATTTTGGTGAAAGACTTAAAGATGTTCCCGTATAAAACTCAAATGACTCATCAGCTGCTGCCTGCTGACCACCGAGCTCGTCTAGATTACTGCCAGCGCGTCATAAACCTCAACCTTGAAGAGGATGATTTTCCTTCAAAATTGGTTATGAGTGACGAAGCGCATTTCCATCTCTCAGGGCATGTCAATAAGCAGAATACTCGGTTCTGGGGCACTGATAATCCGCGCATTATTCAAGAAACACCTCTACACCCACTAAAAGTTACTGTATGGTGTGGCATCTGTGTTGACAGAGTGATCGGACCCTATTTTTTCGAAGACGCTGGAGGCAATGCGATTACTGTCACTGGAGAACGCTACAGAACCATGTTACGTGAGTTTTTGATACCCAGTTTGGACGAATTGGGGCTGGAGCACATCTGGTTTCAACAAGACGGCGCTACGGCACACACAGCGCGCGACACTATGGACTTAGTGAGGGACGCTTTTCCAGGCCGAGTTATCTCTCGTTTTGGCGATTTGCCTTGGCCTGCAAGATCACCCGATCTGACCAGTCCAGACTTCTTTCTTTGGGGTTTTTTGAAATCTCGGGTGTATGTGAACAAGCCACAGACTCTCGCAGCTCTAAAAGAAAACATTCGTCAAGAAATAACGAACATATCGCAGGAAGTGTTACGGCAAGTTATGCAAAATGTCATAAATAGGGCTCAAATGTGTATCAACTCTGGAGGTCACCATTTAAAAGACATCATCTTTAAATCCTAATGGTACGAAATTTAATGGCACAAATATACATTTAAAAAAATCTAAATCTAGTTTTCTAATTTAGAAAAAATGTTATAGCTGAACCAAATAGGGTCTTTACTTTTGCGCCACCCGTTATTATAAATGCGAAAGTTTGTGTGTGTGTATGTTACCACTCAGCGCCTAAGCGGATGAACCGATTTCAATGAAAATTGGTATAGAGTAGATAGACGGACATATGCTACTTTTTATTCTGAGGATTGGTCTGGTTCCCGAGGGATACAACAAACCATATTTTAAGTGCGGGTGAAAACTAGTTTACTATAAATATAATGTGAAAGAGTTTGTTTGATGTTTGAATGTGCTAATCTCTAGAACCACCAGTCTCATTTGAATAATTCTTTTTGCATATGATAGCCTACTTCTTGAGCAAGGTTATAGGCTATGTATCATCACGCTACTGGCGACGGGACCAGAGCAGTAAGCGAAGACGCGGGTGAAACCGCGCCGCCGCAACAATATTATTGACAAACACTAAGGCCTCTTCTCATACAAAGAAGGTATGGCATGAGCAATGATTACTATTAGAAAATAATATTAATATCACAACAACTACACTCAACACCATCTAGACCCAAAGTAATCATATATTGTATCTTGTATTATATTATGGGTTCTAGAATGTGCAATGGATATACATAATAATTTTTTTTTTGTAAACACATAAATATTATACATAGAAACAATGGTTTCACTATTTATACAAAATTAATAATGACAATTAAAATGATAAATTCATTATTATTTTTTTTTTTTTATATTATAGCCTACCAAAGTGACTCCACCCCGCCTGATGGTAAGCAGTTAGTGGAATCCAGAAGTGGCGGCCACTATACCAAAAGCCATCGTCTTAAACTGCTGGTATGGTGGCCTCCACTATGGCGGTTGGGAATTGGGTTAGGGGAAGGGAATGAGGGAGGTGAGGAAAGAGGAAAGGGGGGAAATCGGGCCTCAGGCGCTCTCACTCACCGAACGAAACGCAGTAGTACAGATACTACTACTCTTAAGTCGATCTTCTATGAGAGGGTAGTACTTCCCTGGACGATCCGGCCCATTCATGCTGAAATCAGCGTGGATCTACTACCGTACAAATTATTAATAATAATATTATTTTATCTCACTCACAAACTTCTTATTCTGACAAAAATATAGATTATTAAATCTAAAATAATCATTGAAATTACTAAACATTGTTACATCATTGAATTAGCCTAATTTTATCATTACATCATATGGAAAATATTTATTTTAGTACATAATGACATGTTCTTTTATGTGAGGTATAATAAAATATATTAACATCGGCAAAAAGCCATATTATACTGTCAATTTTTATGCCTAATAGTGACAATATAATATTAAGTATTTTTTTATAATAAGTATATAATATTTCTTTGAAAAATCTATATCAATATTCTTATAAAGATTACTAATATGTAACATAATTTATTTATTTTTGTGCTTTCTATGCATTCTAAGCATGTAGGTATTTACAAAAAAAGTATGGATGTCCAGTACCCATAACACAAGCTCTGCTTAGCTTGGGACTAGATGATGGTGTATGCTAGTGTCCACATATTATATTATTTTGTAGTGTATACAGATTCTTAGTGTTATAATCTCCTGTTTAGAATATTGACCCATTCTGTTTCTTCCCATAGGCATTGCAAATCAACTATTTTATATCAATTTAGGGAAAAGCAGGTAGCAGCATTGAGCGTTGAGTGGGAATCAAGCTCACAATCTCTGTGTGGCAGTCCGTAAACAGTACCACCAAACCACAGAAGCAGTCCAACGAATTACCTAATAGATACCTTGGTTATTAAAACTCACTTATCTGGATAATTTGCACAGCATTTGAAATGGAGAGTAACAGAACAGTGAACTCCTTTAATATCTGAATTATGTAATGGGTGTAATGTTAACATCAGATCTAATGGCCGCCATATTTTCCATGCTACGGTTTCTCTGTTGTCAACTACAGTGTCACCATAGATCGCCTGAAAGAATATAATTACACATTAATACAAGGCATGCTGGTATAAACTAGCTTTTTAAAAAAAATATAGGTGAAGTTTTTTTAAGTAATAGATGGCTCACTATTAATGATAATAATGAATTAATATTAATAATAATAATAATAATCATCATTTATTTGCTTAAAATGTAGTATAGTAAAAGATGGTACATTTTTTGTAGGTACAATGACACATTTTGCCATATAAATAATAGGAAAGTACACTTTAGCTGCTCAAGCCCCATGAAATGAGTGTTGTGGGTAGAATTAATTCAATGTGGTTATAATATTGTAATAGGTTACCAAACTAATATCTGGTTAGAGAGTCTGGGTGTACTTTGTATTTATTAATTCTGTTAGAAAAGTCTCTAGTTGCATTTTAAAAATCAATTTAATGTCACTAATCTAGCAGCAGCTAGTACCATAAAGTAATATTGAATATTGAGATAAATGCGCTGTGTGTGTACGTGTAACTAAACCTGTACTAAATTCTTTAGAACTCATAAATTTACCAATACCTTGGCCTAATTAATATTCCCGCCACGGCTAAATAAAAAAAAGTATACATATTTTTTATGCTCAAGGCAAAGATTTCCATTATTTTTTCTTACTTTCTATTAAAATATATTATATGTGTTTTCTTTGTATTTTATTAATTACTTTAAGTATTTCTAAAATAAATAATAATAGAACACTAACCTGCAGTGCAGCTAATTCGTTGTCTTGCCGTTCTTCGTTAGTTTCGTCGCCCATATTGAACAATTTACGAAAAATTTAACATAGACCTTATGATAAAAATCTACGTTTCACACAGCTACCGTGAAATAAGACAATGTATTTTGCTGTTTGAGCAAATTATTTTAAACCGCTGCTGCAAGCAAAACAATGTGAATGAAATGAAAATGATTAAGAATAGATGTGATTGTGACATTGACAGTAATCAGCAATGACAGCTGCTGTCATCTCTGCTCTCGAGTCACAGTAGGTACTTTTCGTTTAAAAACTATACTTCAGCCCCTACAGCCTTACAAACTTAATATTATTATTAAATTTTTACTAATGAAATTTTAATTTCAATGTGTAGAAACTTTGGGGGAACAAAATATAGGTAAACAGTAAAAAGGATTTTAATACCTAATAAATAATAAACCAAATAATGTTTAAGTATATTAAATTTTATAGGAATATATGCCGTTCATCGACCTCTCTCTCTTACCGCCTATGCGTTCCACATAGTGGTGTGGGTCAGCCAAAAGAGTAGATAAATTAAGTATAAGCGTCAAGCTCAGTCTTCCTTTTATATCAGCTTTCCTCCACTTACTTAGCTCTTGCTCGGAAAGCAAAAGTCAAAATAGGAAACTACACTTTCCTACTTACTTACTTTATTAGTTTTTCTTGAGAGGCGACTGGATCTTCAAATAGTAAGAGAAAGATTGTAGTGCTGACTGACTCCATCATTGCAACGACCAAGAAGTTTAATCATCGTACACCTTACAAGTTAAGTAAGTACCTAGTTTATGATCTTTTCTCATTCACTACTTCCTTAGAGCATTGGTTTAATGCTCTAAGACTACTTCGTTTCGTAGGTAGGTAAGTAATAATAAGGATTAAAAATAAAAACATTTTTTTTACTTACGACTGGCTATCATAGTTTGACTTTAAAAAGGAAAGTTTAATGCATTTATTTTAATTTGTAAAAAATATTATACGCAGTTATTGAAGCAATAACGTGGAAACTGGACTTTGTTTTTGACAACGTCCTCAAGGATGGAATTAAATGTTGTAGACCATGTGCTGATTCCATTCCAATTGGCAGAGGATCCAAACTGTAACAGAAAAATCTTGTAAAAATACGGCAATACCTTATTAACTATCATATTAGTATGTAGTGGTCAGAGGCTGTCTGCTGCAGTCGTCTTTGGGTTGCAAAAGTTGCCATCATCTGGTCAGTTGCGCGGCGCTGGGCCTCGCCCCAGAGCAACCAGATGTCTTGCCTGGCTCACGTTGATCGCAGCAGCATAAAAAGGGTGCGACCCACACGACACCTACCGTCTTTAGTGAAATTAATCATGACTTTAGGCTCGCCTTGAAATTCTACATGATGAGAACGCTGCCACATATCGGAGGTCAGCTCCGAAAATGTCCGCAGCTTTCTAAGTATAGAATTGCTAAAAATACCGCATTATGATAGATAAGTATTGAAAAAGATAACATCAACCAACTTTTAGACCTCTTTAGATATTTTAGGTCTAATGATATTTATTTGCCTAAAGTACTGCTAAAACTACCAGTGTAGGCAAACGAATAAAGTTGGAGATGCGTAAACTTACATTCCTCGAAAGCACTTGGGTGACGTGATTTTCTGGTCGGTAAATCATTCGAATGTGGGCTCCTTCTATAGTGTTTATTCTTGCTGATACCATCATATCTTCCGTAATAACATTTTTTGAAATCTGAAAGAAAATTGAAAAGAAAATAAAAATCGTAGCTTTTGTTCTCAACAAAAGCCACCTCCTATAATTATGTCACATGTGACACTTTATTTTATACATAGGCAGAGACATAGTTAAGTTGATATCGCTCCAGGAGCAGCCATCCTATTTTTTTAGGATTTTAGGGGTTTTAGGCTTTCCTTCATATCCATGAAAACTAGTGAAACTGCATTGCTATTTAAGTAGGTACTTTATACTTACCGTAAAATCAAAAGCGACATTATTACACAAGATTTCGCCTGTGTATCTTTGATTGGTTGGGCCATCGCCGGTATTTAAATCTGCGATCACGTCGTATCCTATGTTCATATGGCGAAAATGCAAGCGTCCGTTGACGTTAGCTTGAGGTATGACCGTCACGTTGTTTTCAATGGTTCTGCTAAACGATGACGACGCGGTGCTGACGTCAATCTTCTGGATGGATTTGACGAAGCCGTTGGTATATAATACTGTGCCTTGTAAATGCCAGTTAGCGATGAGGATACTGTAAAGGATGAAAACAGTATTTAATTAAGTAGGTAGCTGATTTATATGGCAAAAAAGGTATCTGTAGGTAGGTACCAAAAACAAGGTACCATCAACTAGTCGTGATGGCTTAGCAATCTCCTTTAAACCATATCTCTATAATATTTTTATTGACACACGTCAGTTACCTACGGGTGCTTGTAATGGTGCCCTTTGTCAACACATCTCTTAGTTGTTCCTTGTCTGTCTAGTGTTTAATATAATTAAATTTCTGAAATTCAAGTGACTGTTTATAAGGTTTTCTCTCATAGAAAGAAACTTACTCCAAATTTTGATGAACATCAGTCAGCTTTAAGTTATGCCATCCTCGTCGTTCCACTTCATACACAAACTCCTGTATTACACTCGTGAAATAACCGACAGGGTCAATTAGTCGCGCTCTTGTTACTGGAAATAAAAACTCTCTTATTGGCAGTTCTAAGTTTTCTAAAGTTATTAGTAGCAGTACAAGTCAGCAGTTTACTTGATTTTACTTTTAAACAGCAAGAACGCAACATTAGTTTGTGTTGTATTGCTCAAAGCCTCAAACGCTAGTCTTTCTTCCTCCAAAACTCTTATCTATGCAAAATTGGATTTTGTGTAGGGTAATAGCCTACACTATACCTAAGTACACTTAGCCACAAATGAGTTCGTTTCCCATATAGCACATTATTCGACCCACAAAACAATTGTAGCATGTGCAACCTTTCGCGTTCATGATTAAGTTTTCCCCAACAAAGAAACAAATAAAGATTAAGATTTGAAATTGGCACTGATTCCATAATCGTCTCAATGCACTTACCCCATACTTCTCCTGGAAGACTTTGCCCTTCAATCTTTATAACACATAGAATCAAAACTAAAATAAATTTATACATTTTTACAGAAAACTATTCTTAACTGTTTTATTATCTTGGAGAGTGTTAATAATTATTCATAAGATTAGATTTATATCGCTGTTATCGTATATTACTTTGTAAAGATTTGAATGTCATTAACAGTCATTAAGATATCAATTGCTACTGAATAGCGGTCAGAGGGTACAGGGGCCCTACCACAACCTCTTAAGCAATTTATAACCTTACTTTGTCTCTATCCTTGTTTTTATGGTACAAAAGAAAAAGACAAAACACAAAGTAACATTTAAATAATACTGCTCTATGAGATGGTGGGAGGCCCTCTGGTGTTAAAATTTGGTAATAACACCTTCATTACTAAAGAAGACAAAGAATTTTATATGTACAGTCCTCAAAAGCGGAGCCGCTCTGCAGAGTGGAAAAACGGAACGGTAACTCATCGCGTGCTCTCGGTCTAGCTTTTTTATACAACTTTGGTGGCAACCAAGCATACCCACCTGGTAGTAAGTGACAACGGTAACCTATAGAGATGGCTGTGTTTGACAAGCATTGCAGAAGTAATAATGCTTAAAGAACACAACCAATCTGTTGCCGACCACGAAGAAGAGGATGGGGAAGGAAAAAGGAAAGGAAGAGGACAGAGGCGATATTTGGGCCGCCGGCACTCTCACTCAGCGAACGAAATGCAATAGTATTTATGGATACTATTACTATTACGTCGATCTTCTATGAGAGTTTAGTACTTTCCTGGTCGATCTGGCCCATTCATGCTGAAACCAGCGTGGATCTACTACTATGAAAAAAAATCGTATGAAAAACCAATCCGCAACTCCGCTCCGTATTACTGCCTCGCTTCGCTTCTCAACCTCAAACCGCTTCAGTAGACTGGCAGTCTAAAGTGTGAGTGAAGACTATGGCAAACATTTATTACCTGTAGTGCACGAAAACTTATAAATCTAATGGAGTTAACCTTGTTTGCATTAAATTAGTAGCTTATTATCTGTTCTTGATATTGGTCAACCTGCTCAGCCTTTCTTTTTTTTCGTGGGAAATGTACCACGCACACACACCCGCTCGGGAAAGGCGAGGGCCACGACGGACCCCCGACCGCACTCAAAGAGCGCCCGGCATACCAACCAAAACCGGTGTTCCTCCAGACGGCCAATGTCGGGGTCACAGGAGACGCTCGCGCATTCATCCGCAAAACCCGACGGTTAGGGGGAGGGGTAGTAAGTAACTTATCTTCATTTATCTGGTTGAACCCATCAGGATTCAAAAAAAAATTAAATAGATATACAGCTTAATATGACCAAACATATTCAAATTATTTTTTCTTATGTCCAAGCTCTTGAATAAGGGGAATGAGACACTAGACCACTTATTGATAAGAATCTTCTCTCACAAAAGACGTCCACTGCTGGACATAGGTTTTCCCAATTTTCGCCACCATATCCGGTCGTTTGCCGCCCTCATCCATCGTTTGTCTGCCACCCTTATAAGGTCGACGATCCACCTTGTGAGGTGTCTGCCCACGCTGCATCTTCCGATTTGTGGTCGCCACTCCAGAATCTTTCTGCCCCAACGGCCATCAGTTCTAGAGATATGTGTCCTGCCTATTGCTACTTCAGAGAAACAACTCTGCGAGCCACGTCAGTTACCTTGGTTCGCCTGCAGATTTCTTCGATTCTCAAACGATTGCGCAGAGAGACGTTTAACAGAGCCCGCTTCATCACCTTCTAAGCGACTTTGAGCCTTCTAACAAGATCCATAGTTAGCGACCACGTCTCGGAGTAGGTTGATATGAATTAAAAAAATAATGTCTCTACACATATCTATTTTAATTAATTTTATTTAATAAATATAATATCACAAGAATATAATGTCATTATCAATGTTATTGATTCCAAAAAAACAAAAGCAGTTAAGTTATACTTCATCTTGCTACATTCTTTGTAATTAAGCCGAGCAGTTGTAGCAAAGAGTTGGAAAGTCAATATGTGTGGAAACGATTTCAGTTGTGATTGGCGCGAAGATAGTAGGACCCCAGGCGTTAACAGCATCGTTGGACATGGTATTGTCAAACTGAAATGATATAACAAGTGATATAGACCAGGTAACTCATGAAGTATTAAGTAGTAACAGTCACAGAAGTGCCAGAAGCACAGATTTTTATGCCGGTGGCCCCTCTTTTTGACGGTGAAAAATATGGGTAACAGCATGCAAAACTTTACTGTACACAAGGAAAACTCACTATCCACTAGTCAGATAGTGTAGTTATGATGTTCTCTCCACCCCACATGAAAGTCTGCCTAGACGGATTACCCTATTTTGGTCGGTGCGTGGAAAAGTATCTCATAAAACCACCATAGTGGAGACCACTTTAAGTAGGTGCTACACTGTTGGTAGGTATTAGCAGTTTACTACGATGGCATTTGGAGTGATGTACCTACACTATTCCTGGACACTAATGATCACTTGACGCCTACTGTTTGCGGACCATCACTGTGCCATCAGGCAGTGGAGCCATTTTGTTATTTATCTACACTAATGTATAAAGCGATAGAGTTTGTTTGTTTGAAAGCGCTAATCTTTAGAACTACTAGTCGGATTTTAATAATTCTTTTTGCGTTTGATAGCCTAGTTTTTGAGGAAGGTTATAGGCTATATAACATCACGCTACTGGCGACGAGAGCTGAGCAGTAAGCAAAGATGTAACTGAACGCGGATGAAACCGCGCTGCGGGAACCTAGTGGAAGTTACATAAAAATGACAAAATACTATTTTGCGTATTTTTTTTTTTATATTAAAGCCTACCAAAGTGACTCCACCCCGCCTGATGGTAAGCAGTCAGTGTAATCCAGAAGTGGCAGCCACTATACCAAAAGCCATCGTCTTAAACTGCTGGTATGATGGCCTCCACTATGGCGGCTGGGAATGGGCTTAGGGAAAGGGAATGAGGGAGGTGAGGAAAAAGGAAAGGGGGAAATTGGGCCTCCGACGCTCTCACTCACCGAACGAAACGCAGTAGTACGGATACTACTACTCTTAAGTCGATCTTCTATGAGAGGGTAGTACTTCCCCGGACGATCCGGCCCATTCATGCTGAAATCAGCGTGGATCTTCTACCGTAATAATACGGTATACGGTAATGCGTATACCGTATAATTAATGTTTTGTTCGTCTTACCAATGTTGTGAAGACGTCAGTTAATTTGTTAGCAGGCATAAATGTGACGAGGTTATGACTTGTTGGTATAGTTCCAACTACAGTCACAGTAATTCCATCGTGGTCAATTATTTTGGTTATCTGGAATTGAATAAATATGATCAACTATCACGTAACGTAGTAAGTAGATATACTGAAATCTTTGCATTGTGATATAAAAAACGTCCTCAAAATGTTATATGATCCAGATTGAGCAAAAATGCTAAACGCTGAAACCTGCTATTGTGGCTATATATTGCGGGAAAATAATGAGGAGATTATAATAATATGATGTAATTTATTGCAAATTATTAAAATATTTTTTAACATTATCAAGACTTACTTCACCGCTGTCCGTAGCCGTCGCAAACGTCAGAAATGTTAGATACCTGTGTTGTGTCGTAGGTACTAAACTGATCTAAGTGGAGCGATTCTTTAATATCGACTGGATACGGCAACTTACCGTAAAAGCAAAATTGATCATAGGATACACATAAACAGCAGTGTAATGTTCTGTTCCATCTTCCATCGCAGCTTCCACTTCATATCCTATGGCCACATTGTGCATTCTCAAGGTGCCTCTGAGTATCGCCTGCGCTTGCTGATTACTGTTCAGGTTTACTTGGGATTGAACAGAAGATTGTAGCAAGTCAACCGCTTCGATGGTCGCGACGAAACCATTCTTGTAGTGAACTGTACCTTTGGCGGTTAAGTTTAATGCTACTTCGCTGTAATATAAAATAACTTTGATGAAAAATGGAAAACAGTAAAAACATTTAAATAATTTTTTTTTTATAGCACAGACCTACCGATGGGTGTGAATAAAAGATTATTGTATGTTGAAAAGGCAAAAGAGTGAGACCTATGTTTGGATCGTAGAGGCGTTCTATAGTCTCTGCTTACCCCATTAATGGGAGACAGGCGTGAAGTTATTTATGTATTACATGTAATAAAGTCATAATCACATTTGACAACTGGGATGACAACTATCCCAAATGAACACTCCTGACTGATAAATGCTAATAGAATGAAATAGATTAAAAAATGTATGGGATTGATATATGCTAACACCAACATTGACGTTAGCTTATTTATCCATCCCACACATTTAATAATCTATTTTATTAGCGTTTATGCCACTTGTCTAGGCCCTCAGTGTATAATTAGTTTCATAGGTATGGGTGGTAGAAAAGTTTATAGACTTAGGCAAACTTAAAAAGAAAACCTACACCTGAAATAAAATGAAATATGTTTATTCATATAGGTTAATTAAATTAACACCTATGAACGTCAAAGTTTACAAAATGTCAGCAAATTAACCTACAGCCAGTTCGCTGACGAAGTAGAGCCATGAGAAGAACTGGTAAGAAACTCAGGCCACTCTTTTTAATCGCCAGGTTATTACAATTTTTGTAAGTTACAGTTTTAAGTAGCAACTCTATAGATACTTAATTACTTACAGCTTTCTATATTGTAGAGAAAAATTAATTGTGTGCTTTACAGGCTTGCCTCAATTTGCATATTGCTACAAAAGGTAAAGACAACATGAAATGTTTCTAACGATGCAGTAATTTAATAATTTCATTATTACGAAAAAGCAAATAAAAGGATAATTACTCTACGTTAACAGTTACATCTGGAACTCTTAAGTTCCACCATCCTCTCTTCTCCACTTGCTGTACTGTCTCCGTAACAACGTCTATCACGTAGTCAATGTGGTTTACTACACGAACATTGTTCACATTGTTCACTGAAAATATAATAAAAATTATTATGGTTCTTTTGGGTTTTTTCACAAGGTTTTTGATCGCATGGCACTAAAATTTTTTGTAGGGTAAACGCACAAAAAAGTTATGAGCTCTGAGGTCCTACCAAAACCTTTTAAAGTAATTTTATTATAACCTTACTTTGTGTCTATCCTTGTTTTTAATGGTACAAAAGAAAAAGACAAAACACAAAGTAATATTAAAATAATACTGCTACTAGAGGTGGCGGTAGGCCCTCTGATCACTACACGCTAGGTCTCCGCAGAAGTGACTGCCTTACAGTAAAAGAAAAACGGTTTGAGGAAGCTTCAACTACATAAAAACAAGTCTCAAATTGCCTTGAGTCAATAAGCGTAGGTACATAATGATCAAATAATATATCAAAATAACTACACTCAACGCTATCTAAACCCAAAGTAAGCATACACTCTTAAATGAGTAAATTTTTTTACAAATACATACATATTATACATAGAAACACCCACAAATTCAAATAGACATGTTCATGCACACAAACATTTGTACTGAGTGGGATCGAACCCGCGACCGCTGCGTGGCAGTCGGTACACAGTACTACCGAAACAGAGAGGCAGTCAAAAATCAATGCTTTATATCATGTCTGTGCTATAAACATTCTTTTTATTTGAAAAAGTCACTCCGCAGTGGAAATATTAGTTAGCTGGGTCAAAATAACTAGACAACTAAGGCAGCTTGCAGCCTGACGTAAGTATTTCCGAGTTGCCGATGCAATGCTGCTTTAAAGAGCTACAATTCTACTCAGCAGAATGACCCGTATTATTTTCAACTGGCTTCCTGCAGCGCGGTCTTACTCTCGTCTTTGCTTACAACTCTACTGCCATCGCCAGTAGCGTGATTTTACATAGCCTCCCTTAAGAACTGGGCTATTATTCGGTAAATGAAGAAATATTCAAATCTGTCTGGTAGTTCCAGAGATTAGCGCGTTCAAACGAACAAACAAACTCTTCTGCTTTATTGTTATAGTTGGTACGTTGTATATATTTATTGTCTCTGGAATAGACTTGTTTGCCAAACAGTTGTAAAGTCTCTTCTTTACCCCACGAACCATTCGACGCTTCGGGAACACTCGTCCCGAACATTGGTCCAATAGTATAGTACCTATAGATTGGCGACTGGCGTAGACCAGTAACTAACTCTTTATCATTAAATCTCATAAAACTAACGAAAAAATTAAAAACAATTATTCTACAAGCCTGCAAATATCCAGTGTTGAACATATAAGCCTTTTATAAATTCAGGCGTTTTCTCTAAACACTACTTGCTTGGAAGACACCACACACAGCGACACAAATAACAAACTTACCCGTATTTCCAAAAGAATAACCACATAGAAACAAAAATAATAAATAAGAAAAATGCATTGCCACAAAAATATACCTAAACAGAACGGTAACAAAAACAGACGTCGATAATCGTCTAAAAAAAATTATCGTAATAAATAATTTGAGATATTAATCATACGTAATTGTTGATAACTGATGACTTTTGATGATGATTAATACTGTTCTAACAATCTTTTGGTCATTAATAGATAGATTCAAGGTCAATTAAGTTACTGATTTAAAGAAGAATTTGCAATTAAGTTGTAATTTACAAACAATGAGAAAACTTAGTAAGTATTAGATCTACCTACACGCTGAAACTGTAACCACATTTGGTGGATGTGTGTAGCGTGCGTGCGTGCGTGCGTGCGTGCTTGCGTGCGTGCGTGCGTGCGTGCTTGCGTGCGTGCATGCGTGCGTGCTTGCGTGCGTGCGTGCGTGCGTTTAAACGGCTGAACCAATTTCAATGAAAATTTTTATGTAGATAAATTCGGTGCCGGAAACGGACATCGGCTACTTTTATCCCAGAAATCGGTCTGGTTCCCGAGGGATACAACATATTCTACGCGCAGGCGAAGTCGTGGGCGCTATTAAGGTTATTATATAATAAGGTTTCTAATAGCAAATTATTCATCAACATCATAAATAGGCCTACGTGTCTATTTTAGATTACTCTGTCAAATTATTTGGCTCCTTTTTACGGTTGACATGTGTCCGGTTAGCTAAATAAGTCGATTCGTGGACCTCTTTTAAATGCTGTTTCGATTTTATAACTAGGTTTAAGTTATAATCTTTGGATTATCACAATATTTGCAAAATGCAAATGTCTCAATGTGCAAAAGTTATTTATCTGACTGGTTTTTGTCCAAGTACTGAATATTCGCGTAAACATTTCGCAATAGCAAATCTGCGTTTACAGTTTCTGGTCAATGACCCTCATTAATTCATAGCTAAACTACGTACTACGCCAATAAGTATTAAATGTGAACTCTCCTGCTGGCTTTACTTTTATTTGCCATTGATAATTCCTCTATTATTCCCACACACTAAAATGCAATAAAAGTATTTTTGTTTCTGATCTTTACGTCAATATCACAGAAACAGCATGATATTCCGTAACTTAAACCAAACATGTATACCTGGGCAACAAGGAATACAAATTAAGTTTTTGTATTAACCCTATAAAAAAAAAAGGCTAAGCATAAAATTGTTACCAATAAAAATAACGATGAGATTGTAGGTAAGTTGTTGTAGTAGTAGGTTAATTGTACCTAAATAATTAATAACACAATAAATAGAAATTTCTCGTAAAATTTCTCGCTCAAATCGAAATAACTATTCTGGGTAAACACCGTACCCTACAGATCTTTACCGTTTTTAGTTGTTCCCGGACATTTTAAGTTTTAAGATGTATCTCTTTATTCATTTCTTAAATACATTGTATGGTAGTTGTTTTTTTTTTACATGGTGTCTGCGGAGTAGCAAAAAATTCAGCTAGCTTAGACTTCGAGGCTGCCAGGTTGGAGAGGAAAATTATCTCCGTTGTTTTTACGGTCATGCAAGGCGTGACACTAAACAAGCATCAGTTCTCATCACTGCTGAACGAAGGCCTCCTCCAAGATTCGCCATTCATCCACCAGTTGCCCGGCACCCATACCAGGTCGTCGATATATCTTTTTAGGCGTTTGCCTACGCTGTATCATCCGGTTTAAGATCACCACTCCAGACTTTGTTTCAGTTATTTCATACACAGCCTCGCTAATCGGCAGCTTTTTCTTTGTGGCTACTTATTCAAGTAGTACAATAAGGTGATTAAAATTTTATGACGAACCCAATGAAATACTTCAAAACTTGGGGAGTATTACTTTGTTGTAGCGTATAAAATCAGAAATCAAGGGTCTAAACAAGCTATGTCCCCTCCACTTATCGTCACAAATTAAATGCTTGACTATAACATTTTAACGTTCGTACTTAAAGCTTAGAGTCCAGTTATAGTTGGTATGTCGCTTAGTCTGTAAATATTTAATGTAAAATGAAAAATTTTAACTTAAATAACTTATCCTTACATTTCCGAGTAGGTATTTTTCAAACTAACATTTACGGACCAATTATTAGCAAGCACCCGTAAACGACGTGTGTGTATGAAAAGATTAATTAATGTTAAGGAGGTATATTTTAATCGCAGGAAAAGGCGTTCTTTAGTTTCTGCTTACTTCATTAATGAGAGACAGGCGTTAAGTTATGTAAGTATGTATATTTTTGGAGCCCATACACATTATGTCTGAAAACTCTAAGCTACTTTGCAAAAAAAGTGCTAAGAAAAGTGAAAAAGCCGTTGACTGATAAGTGTCTTTCACAACATCAACGTGGTGGAGGTCTAGTTACTACCTCAGTCCTCTTTTCTTTCTTCCTCCTACCTCTCCTTTTTATTCTTTGCTTATTTTCTTATTTTTTAAGTATAAGAAAGAAACTTTAAAAAATTCAAGGACGGCAACGGCTTGATTGCTTTTTTGTCAATCGGCCCTAAAAATAAAGTTTTAATTAACAATATAGAACTGAAATCAGCTATGAAGCTAACAAAACTTTATATTATATCGCCAGCTGTAGGTATAGTGCGAACCTAAACAAAAGTTTCATTTCAAGTACATGTTTACTGTTTATTTTTACGACCGATTAAAAGGCTCTATAAGGCGCATAGAATACGAATTGGTAACATAAAACAGTGTTAGACTTCTTGATGTTAACTTAAGATATTTGCTCAAAAATTGGCTTCGTTAAAAGGAAATTGAAAATTATTGCAAGACATTTAGAAAAGAAGGTTATACACGTTGTCGTTATGTAGTGGACAGTAGTGGTTAAGCCACCCGTCTCTTTTACTCGAGATTTTGAGTTCAAAATTAAGCAACTTTCAATGTTACCACAGTCATATTAAGTAACCTTTCCAAAATAAACTCAATTCCTATTGACTAACATTGAAGAAAAACATTGCGAGATTGCCAGAACTTTTTTTTATTGCCGACAATGGCAGACGAGCACGAGAGCAGAGACGTGAGGGTAAGTGTCGACTCAGAGTCCCTAGTATTGCTCCTGCAATGCCAGGGACTGAGCGAAGCCGCTGCCTACTGTGAAGGGAGTGGGCTAGGTGAAAGGATTGAGGGATGCGAGGAAAAAGGAAAGGGGGGCAATTGGGCCTCCGGTACTCTCACTCACCGAACGAAACGCAATATTACGGATACTATTACTCTTACGTTACGATGAACTTCTATGAGACGGTAATACTTCCCCGTACGATCCGGTCCATTCCGGTTGAAACTAACGTGGTTCTACTACCTTGAAGGGCTTATAAAAAAAAGACTGAAATTGCCTAAGCGAGTGTTGATCAATGGTATATCTTCTCTGTATGAGCTGAGGCCTTTGTCCTGATCTAGAACAGTGACAGTGACAGGCTGATATTATTATTGTTATTGACTCTGGCAACAGAAAAATCGCTTCGATATATTCTTTAAGGCCCAAGTGTTCTCGACCTTAAACGACCTTCTCGTTATAAAGTAGTATACTCTGAGAACATTACCTCGTTTAACATAATAACACGAAATGCTACAATAATATATTTAACATTTTAAAAGGATACTTAATACACTGACCCTTCCGCGTCAGCAAGTTCGATGAATTGATGCACTGCACGCCAAAAAAAGTACACCCGGCTTTTAAGTGAGCCACTCAATCTTTTTGCATATTAATGTACTTAGGTTAAAAGCATTGTGGGGTCACTGCTGATGCATTAGCTTTGCGCAAGCATTTATTATTAAAATGCGGCGAGATTATAATTATTTTACCTCTTTTGCTTAAAAAGGGAACTGACGATCTTTGTAAAGGATTAGGGAGGCTTAGGTTGTATCAAGGTAAAAATATTTAGTAGAAATCTTTCGGCAGAAATGTGATAATTTATTTATTGTAATCTAGTTGATTTACAAATGGAAAATTTTACGTAAATTTCTATTGCCGTAAATTTTAATGTTATTTCCTTTTACGTATTTCCATTTCTTGTATAAAATGGTATGTATTTACAAAAAAAGTATATAATTACTTACCTATGTTTATCTAATTCTAGAACCCATATCATGCTTACAAAAGGCTGTCTAGACCCAATCTAGACAGCCTTTTGTAGTTAATAATAATAATATATCATTTATTTCAAGCATTACATTACAATAAATACATAACGTAGACCCATAGACACATAAATACCGTATGAAATAACATATAACACATAGATAAGTACTATTTTGTTATCGGCGTCGTCTTACGCTGCGCAGTGTTGCCTAATCTACCACGAAAACTGTGATAAGCAACACCTTGCGGCCAAAACTCTTCTATGTTACTGTGTTATTATTATTTCTACGCTGCTGAATTTTAAAGAAACCATACATCGTTTCGTTGATATTATTGCATAGTGAGGAAACTTGACTTGATTAAGGTGATGATGATGAAATATTTGTTATCTTTAACGTTTTAAAACAGTATAAGGCTGTCAATCTTGCCACTACGAATATAAAACTATAAGAAATTAATTTGTCCCGAACTACACTATATCGGAACCAAGAATTGAACTGGCCCGTGATTTATACGGGTCAACCTGAAAATTTTGACGTTGAAAAGGGACATGAAAAATAACCTGCAACGATAAAAATTATGCCTTTGATTCTGTTTTGTTTGTTTCACATTAGTTTGTCTGAGAATGACAAGTTTCTAGAATAGTTCTCACTATGAATTATGTAAATAATTAAAAGGTTTGTTATGTAGTGATTACAGTAGTTCCTTTATTAATAGGTTATTTACTTAGTTTGAAGAAATGGACACAGTATGGACGTCAAAATTACAAAGATTAAAAGCCAATTTACCCACAGCCAGTTCGCTGACAAGGTAGAGCTACATTGACTTCGTTCAAAGTCACATTGCTCAAGAATTAGTACCGCTTAAAGACCCAATTATCATCCTCGGTGCTCTTCCATATCCTCCCTCATGCCATCCTTTCTAAATGGTTGACAACGTCTAACTTTTCAAACTAGGTACTCATTCTCGTTTACCGTACAACAAAATCTAGCAAAGCATATCTCTACTTAAAAATGCCTCTAGCACTGCAATATGCGCTCCCGTATTTCGCTACCGTTGTTCAATTATGACTGCAGGCACTTCTCCATGAATATTGATGTTTCAACGTCTATTCACTAGATTCCGATCGAATTGCTGTCGCATTTGAATGTCTATTAGGTGACTGCGATTTAGATGTTGAACATTTTCTAGTATGAGTCATGCAAAACTGCTGAAGCTGAAGGAACGTAACCTATTATGGTTTATAATTTTAGTATTATGTTACCATTTGTTCTTCCGTAATGATTGTATGTATTGTCACTAAAGAGTAAAAGTCAAATAAGCTCTAGGTTTAGATAGAAACACACCGAATGATTTAAATACTTAGGTAATGTTCGACTTCAAGGAAGGTAATGGTTTTCGAGCGTATGTAGGTATGTATGTATTTATGTATGCATGAATGCATATACATACATAAGTACATACATATGTATGTGAGTATTTATGTCTATTTCTTTGGCACGCTCTACAGTCTAAATGTCTTAATGTATTGTGTATTAATTGTGGGACTGACATAGGGTTCATAGTATTTTAATGCAGCATCAGCACGAGAAATTGCTTTCTTTCTTTTTATTTTGTTTTAGACAGGCGAGCTTTTTGTTTTCTAATAATAAATATTGCTTGTTAGAAACGTTTAAATGCAAACAAGCACGAAGGTCTTATCGTTCAAAGATTACAGAAGACCGACTCTATACCTTTTTTTTTTTATTTTTTTTTTTTTATATTAGCCTACCAAAGTGACTCCACTCTGCCTGATGGTAAGCAGTAAGTGGAATCCAGAAGTGGCGGACACCATTCCAAAAGCCAAACTACTGGTATTGTGGCCTCCACTATGGCGGCTTAGTGAGATGCTTTTTCACGCCCCGCTTAAAAGACCCAGGATCAAAATTAGATGGGAACACATGCGCTGGCAAAGAGTTCCAGGCTTTAATTGAGCGACAAAAGTATGAAGTGCTGAACCGTTTGGTTCGAGACCCTTTAGATTCCACTGTGAAAGGGTGGCACTTTAGTCCCGCACGTGTTGTTCTGGATAAAAAGGGAGAGGGTGGGATTAATTCAAAGAGCTCTTCAGAACACTCACACCTATGTACAACTAAAGGACGTAGGTATATTTTAGACAAATTAGGTAGGCATACTTAAGTAAAAAAAGTTGTGATGGCAAAGTGATTTAGGTATTCGACTACTACAATGCAGGAGGCCTCATCATCGGAGGCCGGAATCACGAAGCTACGTAACGTGTTCTAAATAGACCTGAGAAAATTAGTACTTACCTAAATGTACAAAAAACATAAATACCTCTAACCACACTTAAATACAGACACTCTTCAATTAAAATGCCAAGTATAAAGAACAGTTTAAGCAGTATAACCTTTATAACCATCAACTAGCTCAAAGAGGCAAGTGCAGCCGGCACTCAAAAAAAATATAAATGTTTTAATAAGAAAAACTTTCCAGTGCCGTAATGAAAAGTAGTCTTTAAGGCATCAAAGGCTGTATGTAATATGTTCATAACTACTTTAGAATGAATGCAGATTCATTTTTATTGAAGGAATAAAAATCAGCTGCATAAAATCCTCACGGTAGGAAACTTTTGAATAGGTGGCAATATAATGTATATAGGTACTACAAAATATAGGTAGGTATGTACTAATAACGCATTTTATTACGTATCCAGTAGCTTTACAGGTCTTGTAATCTGTGGAAAGTATAACTAGAAATTTTAAAGTAGTTGTTTGTATAAGATATCTACATGTTCGTAGCTGCCGTGAAATTATTCATGTACTCGAACTGGTTTTTTCCTACAACTTGATGGGAGTATTATTGTATTAGGTACTAGATGTGTAAAATGTGTTTATTATTAATAAGATTTTTTATATTAATTTTCCAAAGTACTGATGGAATGGTCTCAGGTTCGATCTTCAAGTCGGGTAAAGTGATTGAATTTTTTTTTCAAAATTTCTAAATTAGCCTGGAGTCTGGAATTGTGCTCGAATGGCAACAGGCTCGCCCCTTGTTACATGGGCGAAAAATGGCTAAATGTGGGTGGTTAAACACCTCTGCTTACCCCTTCAGGAATAAATGGCATGAATAAACTTATACCTAGCGTCATTACGATCTAACAGAACAAATCAGTCCGTAATTGAATTAGAAATTCACTAAATACTTCGCGACTTACGTTGGATAGTGAGAAGTGAAATAAAAGTATTAGGGGAGGGTTTGCTGCAGTGCAAATCGTCTAGACGTTGCTGACATCTGCTACGAAAGTTTAAACCCAGTCCTGTTATGGACAGAGTATTTGAACTCTTACATTTCAAAAGTATGCAGTGTGATAAGATAAGTATGTAAAGTCAAAGTCGGTCTGTGGTGCAGTGTGAATATTTATAAGTTATTGAATGCCCGAAGGGGTGCGTTCGTGGTAAGGACAGTTGGATTATATGCTTTAACTTTTTTTTTATACAATTTTGGTGGCAAACAAGCATACGATCCAAATCGTAAGTTTTAGGGATGGCTGTGTTTTCTAAACATCGCAGAAGTAATAATGCTTATAAAACACAACGAAGCCGTTGCCGACCACGGAGAAGGGAGTGAGGAAGGAAAAGGGAAACGGAAAAAGACCGAGGATGGATTTGGGCTAACGACGCTCTCACTTACCGAGCGAAACACATTAATATGAATACTAATATTCTTACGTCGATCTTCTATGAGAGGGTAGTACTGCCAATTCATGCTGAAACTAGCGTGGAGCTACTACCGTATAATTACTGTTGTAAATTAATGTTGTTACCCGTAATACGGTTATAGGCTATGTAGCATCACGCTGGCGATGGGAGCAGAGCAGTAAAGACGCGGGTGAAAACGCGCCGTGGAAAGCTAGTAAGTAGTAGTAAGTCTAAATAATTTTTGTATCTACTCGTTGTTAATAAAGTGGTGTTAAGTACATATCTTGCAGAAGTAATGGCCATTACGGTAGAAAATAATTGTGTGGTGAGTAGTTATGAATCTACATAGCGCATTTATATTGTATAATCTATCAGCTTGAAAACATTCATCGCCACACTTAAGCCTAATCTACTCCTCACCTCTACACCTCATCATCATCATCATCATCATATCTGGACATAGGCCTCCCCCAATTGTTGCCACCGTTGTCGGTCGTTCGCCGCCCCCATCCATCGGTTGCCCGCCACCCTAATAAGGTCCACCTTGTGAAGGTCTGCCCACGCTGCGTCTTCCGGTTCGTGGTCGCCACTCTAGAACCTTACTGCCCCAGCGGCCGTCAGTTCTACGAGCTATGTTTCCTGGCCATTGCCACTTCAGAGAAGCAACTCTGCGAGCTACGTCAGGTACTTTGGTTCGTCTGCGGATTTCTTCGTTTCTCAACCGATTGCGCAGGGAGACGCCGCAGGTGTAACCTAACATAGGTTACACCTGCGGGAAAGTATTTCTGTATTCTTTACAAGAGACGGGTAACAACATTAATTTACAACAGTAATTATACGGTAGTAGCTTCACGCTAGTTTCAGCATGAATGGGAAGTACTACCCTCTCATAGAAGATCGACGTAAGGATATTAGTATTCATATTAATGTGTTTCGCTCGGTAAGTGAGAGCGTGCGTCGTCAGCCCAAATCCCTCCTCGGTCTTTTTCCGTTTCCCTTTTCCTTCCTCACTCCCTTCTCCGTGGTCAGCAACAGCTTCGTTGTGTTTTATAAGCATTATTACTTCTGCGATGTTTAGAGAACACAGCCATCCCTAAAACTTACGATTTGGATCGTATGCTTGTTTGCCACCAAAATTGTATAAAAAAAAATTAAAGCATATAATCCAACTGTCCTTACCACGAACGCACCCCTTCGGGCATTCAATAACTTATAAATATTCACACTGCACCACAGACCGACTTTTAATTGAAACGCAACGATTATCCGTTCATTCAGCAACCAGTCGCATATTGATAACGTTTTTAATAAAGCTTTTAAAATCTGTTTTGTCCATGTCCATTAATGCTATTAAAGGATTCGCAATAGGTTTCGCCTGAGGCGTAGATACATTAATTCTCGGCAGAATAATGCCTCTTTAGTTTAAGGTGTAGGCAGAAATGTATAACACTTTTGAATACCATTTAACGGGCTCCGGCCAGGCTCCGGAAAAGAAAAGATTGGAGGGATAATTAGGCCTCTAAGCCAAGCTCACCAAACGAAATATCTATAGGTACTATTAAATAAAGCGAAAGTGTTTGTATGTTTGTTTGTTTGAACGCGCTAATCTCAAGAACTACCAGTCGAATTTGAATAATTCTTTTTACGTTTGATAGCTCAGTTCTTGGGGAAGGTTACCTATGTATGGGTATGTAACATCACGTTACTGGCGACGGGAGCAGAGTAGTAAACATGTTACTTAACGCAGAAGAAACGCGCTACAGGAAACTAGTAACTAACGTATGAAAAAAATTTACGTCGCTTTTCTACAAGAGATACTTCAGTCGATCCAGCCCATTCATGCTGAAACCAGGGAGGATCTACTGCCGTAATTCTATAAAGGCTCTGTGAACCAGTAGGATGTGAGCTTTCAGTAATAGGTATTACTTTAATATAACACCAAAACTGTCCCTATAGTGCACTTTTACATTCGCGCTAATTACACGAAGCAGAATAAAGTTATTTGAGCAATTAAACCAAACTTAGTTCTGTGTTATAATTTCAAGAAATTGTAGCTTGCGTTTGTTCTTGGTTGAAAAGGAATCTACGTTGCTGTAAAATTATGTTTATATATATTATAGTGAATTAACAAACATGCACACACACAAACTTTCGAATTTTAATAACGATTAGTAGGACTGCCTTGGTGTTTTATTGATGTGGTTGTTGTTGTATAATTATTATTATTAAATGATGTACAAAAAGTTGTTGTGGGTATTATTTTTATATGGAGTAATACTTTCTGTGATCTTAAGTATTTAATTTTAGTTGACATTTTCTGTAAAAATCTTTATCTCACCAATTTAAAACGTAGGTAAACTTTATCGAAATAATTTTCACGAGGCTTTATTATCAAAACGCCCTTTCCCCAAGAAATTCTATTTTAATATTGGCCATAATCAAATTAATAAACCGCCTAGCAAATTAATAAGAATTTGATTACACCCTGCGACGTGATTAAATAATGTTTCCAGTATTAGAAAAGATAATATTAATACAAAACTCGATTTCCCCAGTGTGTTGTGTTTAAAATTAAAATTGAATATGTTAATACAAACCTCTTGAGGTTCGAGGTGAACGTTCATAATCTTGTTTTATGAACGTTAGCTAACTTGCCAAGGTTTTTTAATAGCAAAAATATATACTTATTATATTTGAATAGGCGCCAATATTCCTGTTTTATTGTCAATTTATATTCTGCCCTGATAAGAGAGAAGGCAATTATTTGATAAAAAAAGTAGAAAAATTGGTCTAAAGTAGTATGGAAGCATTCTTCTGTAGTCGTGTATCTTTTCCCTACGTCATTTTTATTTAGCGCGGCATTACTTGTGTTCCAATGTATCCAAACTGCCTGACTGATGTATCGATTGTGATAGGCTCATTGTACGCACAAAAAATTGTTACCCTTATTGATTTACATTCTATTACAAAATTATTTTACTCATGTATACTATTATTAGCCGGAGAAGTTTGTTTGTTCTCTAAAACTACCAGTCAGATTAAAATACTTTTTTTTTGTATGAGAAGCTAGTAATATAAAGCGTATCAGAATGTCTTCACTTTATCTAATGGTAGGCAGTCAGTGGAGTGGTGCAGAAGTGGTGGAGGCTATCCCAAAAGCTATCGTGGCATTATGTATTAATGAAATTTTTCATAAACAAGATTTATATTGATTACTAGCTGTCGCATAATATTATTATATTTTTACTAATCGTGAACATGTCTCTGTTAGTACATTGACGATTTTTCATACAAACTTTCATCCCCTATTTCAAACCCTTCAAGCATTTTTTGCGATAAAAGATGTCCCAAGATCTAATCTATCTCTACACAAAATTTCATCAAAATAGATTCAGTAGTCTAGGCGTGAAAGCGTAACAGACAGACAATTCTGTCTGTCTACTTTACTGTACTTTCGCATTTATAATATAAGTATGGATTATTATATTTATTATACAAGATCCGGATTTAAAATTGCTGCATTAATGAATAAGTTTAATGATATTTTGTATTAATATTTTTGTAGTTAATATTTTATTATTAGACCTGTTCTACCCATTTTATTATTACTTGCCCATACCATCCTACAATTACCCATAATAATTTCAAATGAAACGCGTGACAATAATCGGGAAAAAGGTTCCATGCTTTGAGTGCCATCTTTGTTATTGACAGTTTAGTAATTGAAAGGTTTTGGAGTGGTATTGAACCTTCAATCAGCACCAATTGTGAAGGTTGTATTTAATATTGTACGCCTATTGTCATTAAAATTTCAGTGTGGAGAGTTGGTTATTAATTAAAGCAATAAATTATATGGATATGTTTGTGTTAATGTAATTTATCTAGTTTTTTTTTTAAGTTTCAATAAGAAAAATTACGTAAACATTTTAGAGCTATTTTTTTAAATGAAAGAAATATATTTTTATTGTTAATTAAGTATAAGTAAAACGTATTCTTTTTTGTAAGTACCTAAGTATTTTTTTTAAGATTATTACATTCCACATTTTATTATTTTCCTTTCCGATGGTGTCGGTTCAGAATAAACGTGATACATTCTTCTTTTTTAAAACATTTGGTCACCTACAAGACCGTGAAAGCAATCGTCGAGCCATAAAAATAAATGAACCTTTTGTTATAAAGTTTCAGTGAAAAAGGGTCTTGCAAAAGGCTAATTCTTATCTGTAATAGTATTCGGTAAACAACATTAAACAATGTTTACCACCCGATGTCGCTTCATGGCGCAGATTACAAGGAGGGTAGCAGATTAAAAAAAATGCAGCACGCCCCTCTTGCGACGTGGTCGGGGAGTTTGTTCTTATTATAACCATGTTATAAAACTATTTTATATCTTGAAGGCGTTTGAAGTTGTAATCAATAATAATTCGTCTTATATACGTTTTGCGTATTTTTTTAAAAAAAGAAGGAATTAAACATTATTTTTTCAGTGTACTAACTGTTTATTGGGCAGACCAAGCACAAAGTAAACCAAACTGATAAGGGTGCAGGCAACCGATGGATGAGAATAGCTCAACGGCAGTACCTACTTGGAGGAGGCCTATATTCAGCAGTTGACGTTTTTCGGCTGAAATAATAGTACTTAACTATTTATAGCTTAGTTGAACAGCTCAATTACTGTTGAATGCCAACATATCTGTCATTTTATTCCCTATTATATACATTACACTATTCTACTATTAAAAATTTAATTTCTTCAAAATCAAAAATAGAGTTTTTTTTATTTTTATTTTTTTATTATTAGCCTACCAAAGTGACTCCACTCTGCTTAACGGTAAGCAGTCAGTGGAATTCAGAAGTGGTGGACACCATTCGGAAGGGCAATTCAATACATTTGGGAAAATATTGCGGTTCTAAGCAGAACAACCTTCAGTCTTAAGGGGTGATTCGATCGAAGGTGCTAGGGGTGTTTTAATAAACGGATAAACTGATTTATAGGAACGAAATAGGATTTTTCCGGTGGCACAACCGCTATGTTGTGATATTAATAATTGCACAGTCATCCGAACTAAAATTTGGGGGAAAAGTTTTTTTTTCGAAAAAGATTTATGACTGTACAGTTTTTTTTTAAAGAAAAATCTGAGATAAATCTTTGAGTTTTTAGAAGCGATGTTGTGCTGGTTTGTTTATATTGAAGCAGTGAAATGAGTGAAAATTATAAAATATTTATTCATTTATATTAATTAAATAAGAACGTTAAAAATTACAAAATGTCAGACAATTAATCTACAGTATTAAGCTGCATGAAATTATGAACATTTTTTTTATTTATAAGGTGACTGGTGTAATTAAATAGCGATATTGTGGGTAATTACATACTTACGTAACAAAAAATGTTTCATCATTCAATTTTTTTTTTGGTTTAAAGGAAGGTTTCAAAATAAAGAAATAAAACTATTATTTAGTTTTATTTCTTTTTTATATGACGATGCATGACGCAAAGTTCAAAATACTCTATATACTCTTTATTGTTCCAAAAAGTAAATACAAGTATTCACTAGTCTCCACACTAGGATTCCCTGTGTCGTGGAAACTAGTCTCTTTCGTGTTAACAAGAAATTTGCTTAAACATTAACAAAAATAAAAGAAATCTTAAGTTAAATTTAGTATTTTGTGACCTTTGACTACCGTGAGAGGGAGTATGTATGCGTATATGTTTATATACTTATCTACTATAATTTGTGAGAATATCTGATGGTTATATCTGGTATTTCTACGGATATAGCGCCAATGGTCGAACGTCTCGACCGAGTTTGCATTGCGATTGCGATACGCAACAGGAATGCACTAGTGCTATAGTGGTACAAACAGATACCTAGAGGCTGTTCCAGATTTTATTATAAATATATTTTATATTAGTTTTGTGATAGCGAATTTGATGAATTAATAATGATATAAATTTTGGCGTAGCTAGCATCAAAGTGATCACCTGGTTGGAGAGGAGATCGAGTGATATTGGTACGCCATCTCTTGCCGTAAGTGTCGTAATATACGTCTAAGGGATTATCAGGTAACGGGCCATCACCGTATTGCGGTTACCAATTTTGCCTTTGGCCAACCTCTCAGGGCAATCAGAGCAAAAATCTTATATACTTTATTGTAGGTATAAACTGAAAGAGTTCGTTTGTTTTGTTTATTTGAACGCGCGGCACTACCAGTCAGATTTGAATAATTCTTTTCAAGTTTTATTGCCCAGTTCTAGAGGTAGATAATAGGCTATAAAACATCACGCTACGAGCGACGGGAGCAGAGCAGTAACCAAAGATGTAACTGCGCTTATTGTATAAAAAATTGGTAGGTATAACATGATACTTTAGAAACACATGATGTGTCAAAATTAAAATAGGTAATTATAAAAGTTTTTAATTGGATAAGTTTAATTTTACCCTCTGATAAAAGTCCATAGTAAAACGCACATCCACCATCTAAGCTTATATCAACAAGTTAGTCCAACTCAAAGCATTTATTTCATTTTGATCATAAAGTAAGATGCTTATGAAAAGTCAAAATTACATGAAGTCAGCTAATTAACCTACAGCCAGTTCGCTGACGAAGTAGAGCTGTGAGAAGAACTGGCAAGAAACTCACACCACTCTTTTCAATCGCCAGATAATTACAGTTTTTTGTATTAGTTAACAAGTTTAACACATCAACGCAACCAAAGAACAATACAAAGTAATTATTACAAAGCAACCAATTAATTTAATAACTAAGATTTAAAAAAAGAAAAGAAAAGAAAATAGAGGATTTCAATTATTTACTTTCATTTAGTATGGTAATTTGACTACGTATTTTAATTAAAATTAAAAAAAAGTAAATGTATTTTCCGGTAATATTGAACGACAAGGTAATACTGGAGGTATTAAATGTATGCCATCCCAAGATTGACCAGTCATGCCAGGTAGCACCCGTTCACGAGCATGACGCACAGACTGTCTTATTACAAAGGCATTAATTATAATCTTAAAATGTGGGATGAATAGTTCACGCTTTAGATACCCAACCAGACGCTGATATGACGGAGAACGTTATCGAGATTTGAAGGATCAGAAAATGGCATTACTACAGTGTCTCAAAGTAGAATAGAATATCTTTTTTGCACACGATATATTATAAAAATAAATTACAGTAGATGTATCAACATAACTTGAACCACGAACAAACCAAAACATCATCTTTCTATATTTTGGTTTTGTTAAATTTTTCGAAAAGCGCTAATCCAATTGTCATCAAATTTTCATAGGACCACTTCTGAAACATGACGTATCTTACGAAAAAAACAACACATACAAAAAAAATACATTTACTTTTTGAAGTCGGTTAAAAAATACCTGAGAATTTAAAAGATTTGTACCCTTCAGCAAGCGTGGTGACCAATACTAATGCCTCCATATGAAACGAGGCCTTTTCCTTCCGTGGGATGATAGGCTGGTAGGTATGTATTACTAAAATTTTAAACACGCTGTGAATGATAGAAGGAAGTACGTCAGTATTGGCTGTCGAACGGCGCAGCTAGATGACAGTGGTGCATACCGATCGAGTTTGATGACGTCACTTCATCTTACTTTATACTTATAGCAAATATTAACAGTTTATATAATACCTACATAGAAACATTTATCACAGTTCACATGTTGCCTTTACCTTTTGTAGCAATATGAAAATTGAGGCAGCCTGTAAAGCACACATTTTACTTTTTATTTTTCTTTACAACATAGAAAGCTGTAAGTAATTAATTACCTATAGAGTTAAGTATATTGCCTGTGTCACTTTGTAACTTACAAATTGTAACTTACAAAAATTTTAATAACCTGGCGATTAAAAAGAGTGGCCTGAGTTTCTTACCAGTTCTTCTCATGACTCTACTTCGTCAGCGAACTGGCTGTAGGTTAATTTGCTGACATTTTGTAAACCCTGATGCTCATAAGTGTTAAATTAATTAACCTATATGAATAAACATATTTTCATTTTGATTTTTTTCGCTTGCTTGACGTAATAATCAATGTTAAAGTCAAACTCTACAATATTGTATTTTTGTTACTGCCTCTGTCTGCTACTAGTCCTCGGCAGCGGACGTGTTAGTATTAACAGATGGTCCTTAATATTCCTTAATATTACAAATAGACACAAGCTTCTCATAAAGGAAGGAGTTTGCCATAGGCACTATGTTACTTGGCAGACACCAAGCACGATGAAAATGGCAAACTGGATTTTTATTATTCGTAAGAATGACTTCATTTTGAAGGCATAAACATCTGCAATTATCATGTGCAAATGATGTTCAAGTATTTTAACATTTTAAGCGTATAATGTGTAAAACAGTGCTGTTTATTGCCGACAATTTTTTTCCTTTTCATTGTGTGTGTAAAATATGAAATCACAATCAATTCTATTCTTACGTACAGAACTTTCTAAATAATATTGTATTTCTTGATATACAACTGAAATTCACACATACGACATGAATACCACTCTTATCATAAAGGAATAAAGTTTAAAATAACAAATGTGTAATTCTAAAGTGTATATTTATGTTTCGCGACACAGGTGACGTGGAGAAGTCGCGCCAATTTATAAACGTCGAAGTCAAGTCCCTTGGGAATCGTGTTTTGATACTCAGTATCGGGCTGTCAAACTTATTGTAAGTTAATAATACATTTTCTTTTTTATATTTTGTGAGTTTCTTATGTTTGTTATGAACTAAATTTTTGTTTGTTTATAAGAAATGTTAGCGCTGATACCACACTGATACCTAACGTGTTGATGGCATTGATCAAAGCGTTCACGCGTACAAAAATAAAGGTATTTAACGTCTTTTAAAAGAAGAGTTACAAAACTTACATATTATTTAATACTAGCTTTCCGCGGCGTAGTTTCACCCGCGTCTTTGCTTACTGTTCTGCTCCCGTCGCCATTATATAGCCTATAACCTTCCTCGAGAACTGGGCTATCATACGCAAAAACAATTATTCAAATCCGACTGGTTGTTCTAGAGATTAACGCGTTTAAAGAAACAAACAACAAATAGACAAACTCTTCCGCTTTATACAATAGGCACATCAATAATTGAATTTGATCAAACCATAAAACGTCTTAAAAAAGAAAAAAGAGTGAAAGTATTTTATGTTTCTCTACCACAAGTGGGTACCTCCCTAATTAATCTTTTTCTTCAATTAGGTAAGTATAGATTTACAGTTTTATATATTTTATTTTCTATTCTCAACAGTGATTGACCAGTCAAAAAAAAAAAAATATTTGCTTAAGCACGATCTGTTGTGCCTATCAACAGATCGTGCTTAAGCAAATAATTTGTTTCGAATCGATCTGTCGAGAAAAATGTTCAAGCTTTACTTCTCTGAAGAACACTGAAATCTTCTTTTCACTAGCAGTAAAACAAACTATCCAAAAAGTCCTCTTTGAAGTCACCGTGCTTGTCCAGGCTGCTCTATCTAGAAGAAGTATTGTTCTTTATAAAAGAGTGTGCAATGAACCACAAATATTTAACACTTGAGTTTATCTCACCCCTTCACAACATTTTGAAGTTTCGCGCAGTTATTTGTCATATTTTCAAGCCTGAGAAATATGCACTCCAAAATAAAATATTTTGAAGGCACCCCACGAAGAATTTGGTCAAAAATTTCAATAGCACGTGCATCATTTGGAATCGTTCAAATATTTGAACAAGGGGAGACTTACTCAGAGGTGTCAGTCACACTGTGCACCTTTTACAATGTACAGACGGTAGCGGTTTGAAAAATAGGAAGCTCGTGAACGATTCGACAATTTGTTTTCCGATGACATGAATATGTGGACACTCATTATAACATAATCTTTGGTAACGATTTACATTAGCTCACCAAAATGACACCACTTTGCCTGATATTCAGTAGTCAGTGAAATCCAGTAGTAGATGACAAAATACTGGAACTGTGGCGCCCAGTATGACGGTCCAGAATACACCACTTAAAATATCTCGGATCAAATGCATAAAGCTTCAGGATCATGAGTATAAAGTTAGTACTAGTAGTTTACTAGTACTAACTTTCTTATTAAATTTTGTTCTATGTTGACACCAGCCATATTTATCTCTGCATGATTTTAAGGTTGACTATTAAGTACGCCTTGTGCAAATTGTTTGCAGAAAGTAAATAAAAAAAATACTTACTGAAATGTTTGATTCAAGACTGTTTAGTTTCTGAAGTGTAAGGGAGGCTTTCCATTTAGCATAACGATAAGAATATAAATTATATAGTTCGTATTATAGCCATTAGCTACTAAATTAGACCAAACGCAAAACAGTACTTGCGGAGGGGTTAATATTGGTGGAAAAATGTAAGGTTTAGATTTTTTTTATATTCAGAAGCATCGATTCGAAGGGGAAAGTTCAGGTTGGCGTTGAAGAATGGTTATGCTTCCCCTTTGATATTAGAATTTTACAAATATTTTTAAGGGAAGAATGTCGCACCTTTAAATAGACATAAAATAAGATATTACGACACGCTATTTTGAATTTAAAACCAGTTAGCATAAGGTTCAATATATTAAAAGTCGTATTTCGTTTTACTACTTTTTGGAACTGATAATGGATGAAGAATAGAGGTGAGCTTTGGTTATAGATAGGCAATTTGTCAGGCAGTGGTGCTTGTCATGTGGTTATAGAAGCAAATACTTCGCCTTAACTTATCTAAGGTGTTAAGTTAAGTGCTATATCGCTAGGGTAAATGAAAATTGAAAGAAATGATAAAGTTCGTAAATTTTGTAGCTATGCAACGTTGGCTTTATTGTAAGTATTGTATGAAGTGTTTTTTATCTTTTAAAGTACGCGGTTTGAACCGACTTCAAAAAGGAGGAGGTTATCAATTCGGGTCGTATGTTTTTTTTTTGTATGTTTGTTACTTCATATCTCGGTCATTTATGAACCGATTTGAAAATTCTTTTTTTATTTGAACCCTTTCAAATAAAAAAAGAATTTTTCAAATCGGTGCCAGCCAAGAAGGATCATAATGACCTTCATAAAAATAACCTTGGTACCTACTAGCAAAAATAACCTACTTGATTAATCTATTAATATATGAATGAAAAATATAGATTTAATACAAGAAATCGAACGGAATCTAATAAGTGCGCGTCAAATTTTTTATGTATATCTGAACACAACTATCAATGACGTCTGCCTTCACGCGTATGACCGCGTTCGGGTAGTGCACTCAGGCATATTCCCCACGCGTGCCATTACCGCCCCGTGCATTTCAAAAGTTTGTCGCAAAGACAGAATTAAAGATCCTTCTTGACTGGCACCGACTCCAAAATAACTGATTAAAAACTATAAATAGTAATATATAATAGTATAGTATTATAGGTTTGATACCTATAATATTGCGTTATTACCCCTTTAATGTTCTTTGCTATGAAGTAATTAAAATATTATTTGCCACTTTTTAGTTAAGGATTGAACATGTAGGTATTGTTCGAAGTCGGATTTCATTTTTTTTCTAAAAACAATTTTATAGAAGAACATTTTATTAGGGCAGGTGGCAAGTAACCAATAGATGAAGACTTCATTTTACTTTATAGGAGAGAGCTGATTCTCTGCTCCGGTTCAGACTATTCCGGCTAAAACCAGTAAGGATCTACAAATACTATATAATATCTTACTTTGAAAATATTTTATTTTTTAATTTGCGGCGTTATTGGTGTCGGATTCCAATAATATTTCTCGTACACTTTATTCCAGAATAAATACCGTTTTGCAAATAAGTCTTTTTTCATTTTTAAATTGTGACTTATTTCTAGATAGTTAGGGTCCTCTTTTGTATACTTCAGCCATTTTACATCCATCAGTAGATTCTCGTAAGCTGTTGGGTTTCTGAAATTGAAAAAAGTATTACTTATTTATTGTTATATTAAATCAGCCTCATGAGAATCTATTTGAACTATTCATCCTCATCATCATACCAGCCCGCTATCTTTTCTCAGAGAAGGCATGAGCATTAATCGCCACGTTCGCCATCTTCTAAAGAAGCTATCTTTCTTAAGCACAGCTAACCAATATTTAGAATCTACTGCTGCACCTAGTTCCGCACCGTGAATATTATTATGTTAGATTTACGTATAATATTTATAAAATTGTTAAATTAGTATCCCAAATATTTATATTTTCTTGTGTTTAAGTTTCTATAATTTATAATTTTCTATTCTCCTTTTTCTATTTTTCTGGATAAGCGGAATTTAGGGTTGAAACCGTGTAAAAGAAATTGCTGTCGACACGAAAAGAAGAAGAAGATTTTCTATTTGTAAATAAGTACATACGCTTGGTAATGATCTGCTAATCGATGATACTATAACTATAAATAGTGGAAAAGTGAATTATAAGAATAGGTGAGTTAAAATTGTTTTTTCTTCAGATTGTTTCATATACATATAGCATGTATTTACGGCGTTATTTCTTGCCTTAGTAGCAGTACATTATTATTATTATTTATATTTTATTGCAGTTTATTTTCTTTGTGATTATTAATTTTAGATTTTATCTGATAATGAAAATGATATGCTATAATCATTAGAAACGTCAACTAATGATAGATTATCCACTTTTCTCATCAAACCCATTTATAAAAAAGGTACTTACTATTATTTTTAGAATAAAATACTTACTCATATTTAACAAAATTCGTCCACAAACTCGTTAGCCGGTCTCTTGTATCAAAGTCCTTTAAGTTAGTAGTATGCTCGAAAAAGTCTAATAGGTACGCTGTTTGATCTCTATGAGACGCACCCTTTATTTTATCCATATAAAAATGTTTCATATTTAACTTTCCAACATATGAGAATTCGTACAAAAACACTGGCTTTTTAGATTTAGCTGCATGCAATTCTGCAGATTTCATTATACCGTATTTAAACATTGAATCTGAAAAATAATCTACGTATTCTTTAACCGTATCATGAGACACTTCTTCACCTTTAAAATAATATTTCTTTATATCATGAATAAAATCATCTTTTGATTTATCATTATCAAAACGCAAATCTGCAGGAAGGAAGTCTGCGAAATTATCATTCATCAAATCACTCCATTCGGCAAATTTATTTGTTCTACTTATACCTTCCATGTTTGCGAATCCTGTTAATACAGGAATTTGTTTATAATCTTTTTTCTGCAATATCGTTAAAGGAGATTCAGTCATGAAGGGTTCGGTATTTTCAATTACTGCCTCTAAGCACGGTGCTAAACCAAAAGTTGAGTTTGTCAAGAAGAAATTCTTGCTCTGAATCGCTAAATCCTTGATACTTGCTTTCAACAAAAACTCATTCAAATCCATAATATTACCTGTATCGTTGTAACCGATAGATATAGCTAAATTTCTTGCTGTATCAACTGGGTGTCTATTTATAGCGAAGGGATTTAAAGCTGATCCACTTTCCAGGATAAGTTTATCTATTAAACCATCGGTTGTTTTTGAAAGTGCTAATAATTCGGCCATAGTGGCCCCAACACTGAACCCTGCGAGAGTCACTTTTTTGGGATCGCCACCGAATTTGCTAATATACTTATTGATGAATTTTAATGCTGCTACTTGGTCTTTTAGAGCTGCATTACCGGGAATTTCTTCAGTGCCTAAACAAGCAAACCCGATTGCTCCTAGTCTGTAGTTAAAGCTGATAACGATGACGTCATGTCTAGCTAAGTAATCGTATCTAGCCATATTTCCATTGCCTCCAGAGAACGCACCACTGTGGATGTACACCATAACTGGTACTAGATTATTTTCATTAGCGACTTCTGGGACAAACAGGTTCATAACTAGGCAGTCTTCTACTCCATCAAGAATCTTTTCTTCTTCATCATCATCTGTGAGGTAGACTTGAGGACAGTTCGCGTTTCGAATCTTAGCGTCTAAGGCACCAAACGGCTCCAGTGGTAAAGGAGCCTGAAATGAGAGATTATTATGTACGTTTTTTGTATTTTTGGAATATTATTGTTTTATAAATTTTAATTGGTATTTTTGGACTGGACATAGATTCTGGTCAAGTATTAGACAGGTATTGTTATAATAAACAAGCAGGCAGATTGTTGATTTCAGCGGCGACAATATCAACAGAGGACGCTTTTAGTCGTCCTGTGTTGAATGACCTCACTTCCGTCCTCTTAAGTGATGACCGCTAACCCAAGTGATGAACTGACTGCTGCGCTTGTTAAGTTTAAATGGTAGACAGTGGGATCTTTACTTTCTAACGGCGACTGTTACTTAATTATTTACTTTTGTAAATAATTTCAAATAATTATAAATGTGCAAACAAAACTTTTAAAAAGCAAATACACAAGTTTACAAGTGATATTTTCTATATTATTATTTTTAAAGAAATTAATTGAACAGTCAATATATTTAAACTAGCTGCGCCCCACGACTTCGCCCGTGCGTAAAATGTTTTGTTGCATCCCTCGGGAACCAAACCAATTTTCGCGATAAAAAGTAGCCTATGTCCGTCTCTGACACCGAATCTATCTATATATCATTTATCATCGAAATCAGTTCAGCCGTTTAAGCGCTGAGCTTCGCATTTATAATAATAATAATATTATTGCACATACCTTATACATGTCCCTTCCTTTAGGAACAGTTGCGTATGGTACGCCGTAAAACTCAAAGAAGTCTCCATTCCAGAACTTTTCTCCTCTTATAATACCTACATCTAATTCTATCACTCTTTCTTTACCAAAAACATTTACTGTAAATACTAAAAATAGTAAAAATCGTAACATTTTGTACGATCGTACTATGTTTAGGTCACGATATTACTGATAGTAACCGAAGATTAATTTCTTATCTATAATAATATCGATTGTGTTTTGATAATTTTGTTAATGACTCTTTGATATAATTAATACTAATCAGATTAATTTAGCATAGTGTATATATCGTGGTGTTTTACGATTGGATGATGGTATGAAAAGAAGCGATTGATCCGTGAAAATGAGGATTGGTTAGTAAGAAATAGACTGCCTTGGTCGTGCAGTTGAATTGCATGCGATGGCTGAATAAGTGGTTGTGGCAAAACACTCTAGTTGGAAAGTATATGAGATCGTCTAAAATTCTAAATTTTTTTGTTGTTAATTTATATTTTAATCCTGTGTTCTTTTATGTTATTTTTAATTAATGTGACTGAGTATATGTAAGCCTGTTGTTATCGGACACAATTTCAAAATTCCGGCTAATATTAAGAATTTAACGATAGAAAATAAAATAACATTTTGCGTCCTGATTGAACCTTTACGTGGCAAGACGTACACAGTATTATTGAACCACCTAGGCAGTTCAACACATTAATATTTTTAAGTAGCTACAGTGTGGCTACCATGGCTATAAAAAGTATTTGTTCTTGGTAAGAAATCTTTTTCTCCAGCTCCAAAAAATGGAATCATAACATAGGTTTTTATAAGTCGACATCTTTCCTACTAAATACATAAATAGAAATATATTAAGCAAGGAAATCGCGAAGCCATGCCGCAAAATATATTATCATATCATATCTTAAACGGATATATTTCTTGCGTCCGCCGTCCAAGTGTCCATAAGAGGAAGTTTATAGCATACGACACAACGTATGGTCACGTCTTTGTCTTATAATCTTTTAGATAAAGTCTTCGAAGTAATATTTTCTGTCATTAGGTAAATAATCAGTATTTATATTTATTTTGTTAGCTCAAAGATGCGATACCATTATTGTACATAAGAGATGTTTCGTACCAACCTACCTATATTTTTTAATCTAAATTTTGAGGCCACATTAGACGCTACCATGCTTCGGTAAACAGATTTTTGATATGGTGTCCATCACGCCCGGGTATTCTGATTGGCATCAGTTACAGAACAATTTATTTATTTACATATTCATTCTCACTAAATCGTCACTATGTCGCCATGGGAACGTCGAATATAAATTTACCTTTACCATCTCTTTATGCTGAATATATTCGGTTTAGTACGTTTCCATGTAGACCCGTGCATAAAATATGTTATCCCCGCTCGCACCTCGCCGTTGCGATATTATTTGTGTTTAGCGGACGCGTAGCGACGTCTGCCCTCATGCACTCAAATTTACCAACGTATATATCCGTCCTATGCTTGTTTCTGAAAATAAACTTTAGTTTGATCGGATTCTTTTATCATTTAAACCTATGTTTTCCTTATAACTTGATTGTACACTTTATCTCTCTCATTTTTGCAAAGTCCACCGCGTCTGATAAAACATTGTTATTTAAAACGTACACTAATTATAAATGTTTACTTATCATTTGAACAACCAGTAACTGGTACAATGTTATCTACATCTAATTATATTTTGAGGGTAGAAAAATAAATGCATAAAATTTTAAATGTTATGCTGTGGCATGCCATGAATTTTCATACCACTAGTTAGAAAAGACCTCTTCTCATACAGAGAAGGCATGAGCATCGATCGCCACGCTTACTCAAGGCTGATTGGTGATTTCAGACTTCCCCAGAATTCCAGGTTTCCTTACGATTTTTTCCTTCACCGTCAGTCAGAAATGTCCAGATAACCATAGAAAGTATTTTATTAATATTTAGCAAATAGTCGATTTCTATAAAACGTATAATTTTTCAAACGTGAGTTTTATTACACAGGAGCGTTTGCGGTAACGTGTAAAAGCGTTCGTATGTTTCGCTCAGTTTACTACAGCCGGCTGCGGTACGAAGGGCAACGTAGTCGATGTATTTTTTTGGGATTTCGCCAAGAAAAAGTAAGAATATTTACAGCAATACTCGTATATCTTAATGTAGAGAAACGAGAAAGTTACTAAAAGTATTTCTTGCTACGATTTCCAAGTCTTTGCAATTATGCTTTAATAGAAATTAAATACCTACATAGTACCTACTTACTTTCTCGATTAGAGGATCGAACTTAAATTTCGATGAGTATTGGAGTAGTAACTTCAACAGATCGCTCTTCAAGAGGTCGCAGGTACTCTTCAAGAGATTCTCTACTATGCTTGAAGAGACTAATGTCATTTGCAAACTATTATTTTTCCAGGGCAAGAATCCTTGTAAACAGATGACATCTCTACTATGGTTTGAGGTGTTTTACTTGACTTAGAATCAAAATCTAGAATTCTAAGTAAGACATAAAAAGTGACAAGAAAAATTGCAAAGAAAGTTCTGCTTTTTCACGTTCATTTTGAAGTTTGTAAGAGTTTCGTTTCATACATAGGCTGCCCTGCATAAATTTAATTTAGATATTTTAATTTTTCCACTCTATAATTTGGACCTGTCTTTAAACTACTTTTGTATGTTGCTAATACTTAGGGAGAAGGTTAGAAGGAAGAAATTTTGACCTACTAAAATGTGAAGAACACCGTATTATTATCATATTTTTTAAATCAAAGACAAATCATTTTTTATGTAATGATACATAAATTAATCGTTCTGATGGATGTATAATTATGAATTGTAGGTAAATATAATAATATTAAAAAACTAGCTGACCCGGCGAACTTCGTTCCGCCTAATAGTCGATCAACATTACTTTATTTTTCTAAAATAAACGTAGCCTAAGTTACTCCTTATTACATCAGCTACCTGCCAATAAAAGTCTCATCAAAATCGGTCCAGCCATTTCAGAGATTAGCCGGAACAAACAGACAGACAGACAAAAATTGTAAAAAATGTTATTTTGGTGTATGTATCGTATATATATTCATATACATGTAGTAAAAAACGGTTATTTCAATATTACAAACAGACACTTCAATTTTATTATATTAATTATGTAAAAAAGGGTAAAGGGTTCCGAGGACAAACTCTCCAGGTACACCACTATAAACTTATTGAAACTAAAACACCGTTCACCGATAAAATTTTTGGACTGAGCCGCCCTCATCCATTGGTTGTCCGTCACCCTTATTAGGTCGGTCCACCTTGTGATGGGCCTGTTCACACTACTATTATTATGAAGCGGCAGAGTTTGTTTGTTTGTTTGAATCTTAAGCTTAAATTAATGAATTTTATTTTTGGAACTACCAGTCGAATTTGAATAATTCTTATCTTTCTTGATAGCCTAATTCTTGAGGCAGGTTATAGACCACTAACATCACGCTACTGACGATGGGAGCAGAGCACTAACCAAAGACGTGGGTGAGACCACGCTGCGGGAAGCTACTACTATTATATAAAATGAAACAGTTTGTTTGTTTCTTTGAACGGTCTAATCTCTGGAACTACCAGTTTGATTTGAATTATTATTTCTGCTTATGATAGCCCATTTCTAGAGAAAGGTTATGTAGCTCATAGCGTCACGCTACGAGCGACGGGAGCAGAGCAGTAACCAAAGATGTAACTTAACGTGGATAAAAGCCGCGTTTAGAATAGCTAGTTTACATACAATGTATATATACTTACTTAATGGAGAAATTGTCTCAAAGGTATACAATATATAGTTACCCTATCCTAAATTGGTTTATGTGAAGAGAAACAATGTACCTATATGACCTGTCTAACTTTATGTCAGGAGTCTAGTTCAGTCCATTGTTTATTTGACATCGGCCATTAGCCTCTACAATGCTCAGTGGTATTGTCTAGGCTTAATTAATGTATAGAGAAACTTTCGTGTTTGATGAATTGCGTACCAACGGTTTGAAACAAATTAAATACATTTTCTAGCTATTAATATTATTAGAGAGTGCGAATTTCGTAATTTTATTTGTATGTGAAGGTTATCTTTGAAACTACGAGAGCTATTTAAAAAAAATCTTTTATTATTAGAAAGGTTATTCACATTGTTCCATTGTTACCTGACCGTCTCAAAGGTTCGGTGGTACTGTGTACGGACTGCCACACAGTGCAAATACTTGTGTGCATGAAAATTTCTATTTGCATTGGTCTAGATGTTTGGCTTTATAATATGTATGTATATTAAAAAAAATGAAAATATATATGTATATACGTACCTACACGATGAATACAGATTTCTATAAATATATGATTTTATAGGGTTTATAAGCCGTTGTGTGTTGTTGATTTCTTTGAGCACACTGTCTGTTGGTGTTCAATATTACTACTGCAGTCATTGCCTCATCTTTACTTCTGTACTAATATTATAAAGTGGAAAGATTTGTATTTTTGTATGCAACGAATAAACACAAAAACTACTGGACCGATTTTAAAAATTCTTTTACCATTTGAAAGCTACATTATCGCTGAGTAACATAGGCTATAATAATATTACTAGAACAATTAGAGATCCTTAGAAATCCCTACTAAAACTAACCCAAGGTGTAAAAAAAATTGCCAAAAATGTCTTTCATCCGCAGAAAGTATTATTGATAAATGATAAAACAAAAAAAAACTTCTAGGCTCCACCACGGCCGGTGTGGCACCACGCAGCGCAGTGGCGAGCAAAATGTTTAAAAATGTCCATACGTGCGAAGCCGAGGCGGCCCGCAACTTGCTTTTATGGTAGTATTGTGTTTCTGCTATTAAGAACTGACTTCCAGTACTCTTCTAAAAATGACTTTATTAACTGCAGAGGAGTTTGCATCTTTATCTGAAATGGAGATCAACCCGCAAGGCTCTTTTGGCTCTACTACTAAAATGTATAACGAAATACGTAAGTCTTTATTTAAAGAAATATAATATGTGCATTTTTGATAGAGCAGATGTACAAACATAGTTATTTAAAAATTAGAAATCAATATAACGACAGAAAACATCTAAGTCTAGAACATTTTTAGCCCGTCCGATATCCTTACGCCATCGAAAATCTGGCTCTCAAAGGATCAAAGTGAATGATTACTGCAATTTAAATCAAATTGGTGCGCAGTTACAGTGTATAATTAAAAAATATAACCCAATGTTAGGTCGAAATTTATCCAAGCGGCGGCTAATTGGTCGAAACTGTAATTTCCCGAAGGGCAATATGGTTCAAGGTATAAAAATACGCGATTATGAAAGAGTAGCTTTCTGCAGCGCAGTTTCACCCGCATCTTTGCTTATTGCTCTGGTCCCGTTGCCAGTAGCTTGATGTTATATAGCCTTTAACTTTCCTCGAGAACTGGGCTATCTAACGCAAAAAAAATTTTTAAATCCGACTGGTAGTGCCAGAGATTAGCGCGTTTAAACAAACAAAGTCTTCCGCTTTATACAAAAATAGTATAGATTTGAAAAGGTCGTTCTTTAGTGGGAAATATATAAATACTTATATATATAATGGCGGCTTTATAGGTTTTATTCGATCAGGAAAATCCACCAACACGGGACTGGCAACGGCGTCTTGTGATAAGATTGCCATCTCTGCAGTTGCTTCGCATGCGATCATGGATACCTATTACCTACTGCTCTTATTGGAGAAGGCCTAAATGCCTGTCTGTCTGTAAGTCTGGTAGAGATCGCTTTTAGCGATAAGGCCGTACATTGTCACTATTTATCGTTGTTTGTACGGTAGTAGATCCACGCTGATTTCAGCATGAATGGGCCGGATCGTCCGGGGAAGAACTACCCTCTCATAGAAGATCGACTTAAGAGTAGTAGTATCCGTACTACTGCGTTTCGTTCGGTGAGTGAGAGCGCCGGAGGCCCAATTGCCCCCCTTTCCATTTTCCTCAACTCCCTCATTCCCTTCCCCTAACCCCATTCCCAGCCGCCATAGTGGAGGCCACCATACCAGCAGTTTATGACGATGGCTTTTGGTATGGTGGCCGTCACTTCTGGATTCCACTGACTGCTTACCATCAGGCGGGGTGGAGTCACTTTGGTAGGCTATAATATAAAAAAAAAAAAAAAAAAGTTGCATAATTTTATATCTAATGTAAGTTACACGTGGTGTACTATAAAACATATTATATTCTAAGTGCCGTAGAATTCAAATGGTTTTATCTTAAATGTATCATTTAAAAAAAAAGTAGTATAGGTATATATTTTACATTTTCTTTGACTCATATTGCCATCGGCTTTTCTGATTTTATAATGTACCATTTCTTAGTAAGTAGTTCATCTTCCATCAAAATATCACAAGCCTATCTATTTCTTATAACATGAACCAATAAACAAAGTAAAACAATCCGATGATATAATTTTGTAACCAGTTGAGTTATTTGCTAATGAGTACCACTAATAGGGTTACTCTTGGTTACCATTAACCCTTTCTTATTCTAATTGATAAAAGATTACCGCATATTTCATGCTATTACAGCAGTTTTACCTAACGAAATAGTTTAATAATAAGCTACACAGTTTATAACTATAATAAACAGTTAACATTATTAAGGTCGTTTGTACCCAGACTTAAACAAGTTATGTTTTGTCATTTTTGTTTCTGAAACATACAGCTTACCTACGTAATAACTTTTAACTATAAATACAAAATTTAGTACACAGAAATTAATATTGTTTGTATGCCAAATAGATATATCTATTCTAAGTGCTGTTTTGATTAGAAATCAAAGAGATATAGAATACTTCTCACGGTAGTAGATCCACGCTGGTTTCAGCATGATTAGGCCGGATCGTCCGGGGAAGTAAGTACTACCATCTCATACAAGATCGACGTAAGAGTAGTAGTATCCGTACTACTGCGTTTCGTTCGGTAAGTGAGAACGCCGGAGGCCCAATTTCCCCCCTTTCCTCTTTCCTCACCACCCACATTCCCATCCCTTAACTCCATTCCCAGCCGCCATAGTGGAGGCCACCTTATCAGCAGTTTAAGACGATGGCTTTTGGTATGGTGGCCACCACTACTGGATTCCACTGACTGCTTACCATCAGAGAGGTTGAAATCACTTTGGTAGACTAAGACTAATATATAAAAAAAAATTATGAAAAAATAGGTAAAAATAATATTCCATAGTACTCACATCAAAATTATGTATAACCAATTTCAATTGGAAAATTTGAAATCTTCCATCTTTCAACTTATAAATGATAGAATTTATAAAATTAGTTTTGAATTAAAGTTTTTAGATAACGTCACAAATAAAAAACATACATAAATCACATAGGTACCGGTGGTAATACAGAGTTTGTCAAAAGAAAATAAATAAAATACGTAAAGTAATATGAGAGAAGACGTCTTCAAACAAAACTCAACTTTATTTAAACACCAATAAAGTTCTTTTTAACAATCAGCCAAGTTGACACATTTGCCGTTCTTCGTATTCCTTACTAAGGGCGTATTGCAGAAGCATTGAGGTATACCACAAGGACCTGGGCTTGGCAGATCATGGACGGTTGGGTTGTCGCAAGACGGCTCAGCTTTTTGTGGGCAGTAGAGGACGGAGTGTTCTTTAGGTGGACATTGTTCTAAAATAGTGAAAAGTCACACATTATAATTTTTTTTTTATTAAGCTAGGCATACGGAAAGGTCTTTTTTCAAAAGTTTCCAAGTTCTTCTATTTCTGGTGTTCCTCTGCTATTATTTCCAGAACATATCCAGATCATGAACAAAAAACTACACAAGCTAGCAAGTAATACACTTAAAAAGTTATAGATAGCCAGCAGTTAAAACGTTTAAATGGTCACCTATCCACAAATAAGTACCGCTATAAGTGCGCTTAACCACAGATTTCTTAATTCGTATCGCTACGAAATTCTTGTCAACATCACCACAACCGAGCCTTTAATTAGTAATAAAAACAATAATAATCTTACTCGTAGGAATTCCTTGGCCTTGCACCATGATAACAGCCAATGTCAGAAACGCAAGCACTGGAGTCGACTTCATTATATTATCAATAGATGTTTACACAACGATCGGAAGAAGCACTATACTATGAACTAACATTTGTATGGCATTATATACTACTTTTATGCATATCAAAACGGGACAGTGTTCTTGTAAAGTCCTAAATGCATGCATATTTTTACCCTTTTCCTTATTATTCATTAGATTATTTAAAACAATCATAAAATTAAAATATGTAAAGACACGTCCGTATTGGTTAAGGTACAGTCCCGCGTTAAGGTTGGTGTGACACATCACCATTTGCATGTCAGGTGGACAACGTCGTGTATTTTCTGCAATTACTATAGTTTAAAATAATTCCAGCATTTTAACTTTATTTTATTAATCATCTCAGATAATTATTACTTATATAATGAAATGCGCGACCAAGTAGGAAAGGTCGTTACTGTAGGTATGTACCTATTTTGGTCACGCGTTGTTAATAAATCGTGTGTATTTTTATGGTTAACAATGTATTTCTGATGAATAGGTACTAAACAAAAATATCCAACCTATTTTAGTAAAACTCTTGTTTTTGCATTTGCCGGGCAACAAATGTAATACTGCACATCTTGAAGGTGCAGATGTTAAATAATTTAAAGACGTAGTTTCTTAAGAAATAAATTACTTAATTATAAAATATCATGTTTTTGTTTAATAGGTATCTACCTACTAAGCATCATTGCGGGGTTTCACATAAGCGCTAACTCAAACTCAAAGCATTCTTATTATATTGATCATATAGTATGATGCAGGTAAGTCAACATTACATGAAGCCAACCAATTCGCTAAGCCTACAACCAGTTCGCTGACGAGGTAGAGCTGTGAGAAGAACTGGTAAGAAACTCACGCCACTCTTTTCAATCGCCAGATAATTACAGTTTTTTGTATTAGCTACACTTGGTAGTCGGAGGATTGGCAATCATTCATACAATCAGTCTTAAACACTGTTGTTTGTCTCATTTGGACTGATTTTTCTCGTGCTTTACTTGTTTTATGATAGTTTTTCACTGCACTTTCCAACCTCTGGCACCTAAAGTACAAGTATTCACTACACAGTCACTACATAAGAACCAAATTAGAAGCACCCGTAAATACAAGGAAATTAATAAAATGTGCGTGAAGTTCTGCATGTATATAATTACGCATACTCGTCCGAAAAATAACCACAGGTTAGCAAAATAAAGGAAAACTACGCTTTTCACACAACAAAACCGTGGGTTTAAGGAGCAAAGAAAGTTTTTACCGAGAAGGGTAGTATTAAGTTTACGGCCACTCGTAAAAATGTAACAGTAAAGATAACGGTTTAACTGTTTTTTCGTGTTGTGCTTTTGTTTGTCTAGTAAAAAATGAGCTAGGAATTGAAAAGATAATGCTTTTCCTTAAGATAATGATGTTGATTATCATTTTAGTATAGCTCGGTTAAAGCTATAACAATTCATGACAATAACTTCGAAATAATAGGTCACTTTACTGCTGTACTGTGGTTAACTTGTAAGAAAGTTTTATTTAAGCGGCAAATAAGCTCAAAACAGAAAAATATAAATAAACCAGCCTGTTTACTGTCCCACTGCAGGGCAAAGGCCTCTTCTCATATAGAGAAGGCATGAGCATTAATCACCACGCATGCTCAATCCAGCAATTTTCAGACTTTTGAAGTCCAGGTTTCCTCACGACGTTTTCCTTCACCGTCAGTCAGAAACGTCCAAGATTAACTTAGAAAGTACATATAAATTTAAAAAATCACACTAGTACTTGCCCGGATTTAAACTCAATAACTCGTGTTTACGAAGCGGTTGCCTTATCCAAGAAAAATATAAGAGAAGAAAATAAAGAACGACGAGAAAGAGACTGAAAAAGTTATAAAACGCTGACGAAAAACCGAATAACACTCAAAAATAATAACACTAATAAGCAAATAGTAATAGGTGAAAAACCATCTCTAAGCCGCCATAGTGGAGGCCACCATACCAGTAGTTTGGCTTTTGGAATGGTGACTCCACTTTGACTGCTTTCCATCAGGCAAAGTGGAGTCACTTTGGTAGGCTAAAATAAAAAAAAAAACAAAATGTAAAGGTTGACAAACAAAGACGTCGTCACTTTTGCATTGCAGTTGATTATTGTTATTGACTAGCTTTCGCGCGTCTTTTGCTTATTGCTCTGCGCCCGTCGCCAATAGCGTGATGTTACATAGCCTATAACCTTCCTTGAGAACTGCCCAACAAGCAAAAACGTCATATAGTCAAAAATCTATACGACTTTTAGTTATATGTCAGTTTTATAGTGGTACTGTGCTAACTAATTTGGTCAATTTAGCCACGATACTAATAAGTCATATTGTAAACGTCGAATAAACGCCTACACAACTAAATTATGTGACCTTATAAAATGATTTTAGCCACAACGTTTACTCGACATCATTTATGGTCGTATACATACAGAGAAGGCGGGTAGGTACATACGAGTATGACATTTCTTTAATAATCTATTTTTAAACCAATATACCTGTATTCATTTATGAAGCAGTGCCGGCATGTCACCGTTGGCGGACTACAGTTTATTAATAACTGAGCTCCCACCTGGGACCGCCCACAACTTTGTGACGCACGTTCTACTAGCCCCTTCTGAATTTACTAGCTGTACTAGCGGTAATAACGATAGTTTTGATACTGTTACCGCTTTTATTTAATGGCGTTACTATTATAAGAATTTGTTTATTTGAGCGCGCTAATCTTTGGAACTACCTTTAGAACTACTATTAAAGATATTCCTGAAACATAATACCTTTATTATAGTCGACCACATATTTGGTTTAAAATTCAACGACTCATTACGACTGTGGCGACTGTCACTGTGCTGAAGTAACTTACAAGCAAAAATAGACATAATTGTTTTGTGACATGCAAATCATATTTACTATACGTGTGGTAAAGCAATTTTATGGTAGACAATACCTACTATGGAGCAAAGCCTAATCACGTTGATATCTTATGGTTGTTACACATTAGATACTGTAAAATTTTGACCACAAATATTACTATTACACTTAAATCTAATACGCTTACATCAACGAGACTAAAACAATCACAGAAAACGCGTTTAGTTAGAAACTAGTGAAACTATTATAATTGGCATTCGGTCCATAGAGGCGTGCATTGGATTTAATCACGAACCTGGCCTGATATTAAATGTTATCGCCACAATAATAGGATTATTATTAACGTTATTATAATAGCTAATATAACCTCTAATTAAACTAGTTTGTGTCTACAAAGTTATAAGACTAGCTTTCCGCGGTGCGGTTTCGCCCGCATCTTTGCTTACTGCTCTTTTCACGTCGCCAGTAGCGTGATGTTACATAGCCTTATACCTTTCTTGAGAACTGAGCTATCATACGCAGAAAGTATTTACAAATCCGACTGGTAGTTCCAGATTAGAAATGAGAACGAACGAACGAGAAAGAAACAAAAAAACTCTTTCGCTTTATTCCCGCTTTATTTCTAATTAGCTACTAGCAGCGCAGTTTCACCCGCATTAAGTTAGGTACATCTTTGGTTACTGCACTGCTACAACTAATTTTCATATTCACGAAACCCAGAAAGAAAGAAAAAGAAGAAAAAAACTTTCATTGAAGACGCACAAAATATACAAAAAATAAAAAGAAAGAAACAAAAGGGTTTATTTGTATTTGCGACACTGAAAAGCTGCCACCGCATGTCGCATTAGAATATATAGAAAACCAGCACTTTCATTAAAACTTCAAAACTAGAGTCCAGATAGACGTTAGACAGTACAGAGACATCCTGAGACCCTGACAATCCACTTACCGGAGATCTGCAGGTATTTGCAAGCGACAAATCTCCAAGGAAATAAACTGGATTATTGTGTTTGTACTACGCTTCTATTGTTGAGAGAATTGTGAGTAATATTGCTATTTCTTCATAAATATTTTTTTATAGAATTTATCTCATGGTAAGTAATTACAGCTTCTCTTGGACTACCGCTCCGCCGGTTGCTAAAGCTATATTTAATACAAGCTTAGATTATATACTTTACATGAACTAGCTGCGCCCTGCGGATTCGCCCATGCGAAAATTGGTATGTGCAATGTAATTCGGCTATCAGACCGATTTTCGGTAGAAAAAGTATCCTATATGTCATTCATTGCAAAAAGAGTCCAAGTCTCTTAGTTTTAAAATAAATACAAAATGTACTTTATTTATGTACTAACCCACATAGCGGTATTTCATCAACTATATTTAGGCGACCGTATTTTATTATTTCAGTCCGATTTTCCGATTTTCGGGGTAAAAAGTAGCCTATCGAACACGCCACTGAATCTATAGTACATACCAATTTTCATCGAAATCGGCCGGTGTTTAGTGTTTAGGGACAGAGTGGTAATAAACACACACACACACACACTTACGTACGCTTGCACGCACGCACGTACGCACGTACGCACGCACGCACGCACGTATGCTTGCACGCATGTACGCACGCACGCACGCACCCACGCATGCACGCACGCACACGCGCACTGGCACACGCACACGCACGCGCACATGCAATGTTTTCAATTTCCACACTTTTGTGTCCTAAATTCGTCTTGTGGATGATGGTAATTTAATAATAGTTACACCCTAGTGTATTCATCTTCGGCTTGACAAGTGATGTTATTTGCTAACGTCAAATCATCTAGACTAGTATTAGGACGAGGCAATTCTACTATTCCTTGACATCAGTCAGGTGAAGCCGTGAAGACTTAGTATATGAATATAACGTCATACGTTGATGAGTGCCTAACCAATGAGGATAATGTAATTAATCTTAAAAGGAAAACTTCAATGAGGGACAAAGTTTATATTGTTCACCAATAAATGTATATTCGTGTTGTAAACATGAGTACCTAATAATGTTATAAACAGCCTCAGCCCTTGTCGTACAGAGTACTTTACTGGTTTAATACGCTATACGAGGAGTTGTTCTTATAGGTTCATGTCACAACCAGTGTATTTACCGTAACGTGTGTGTTTTCTCAAGGTTGCGGAAAGAATACTAAGAAAACACCACCAAACCGTTGTCTACTAATTGGTGAAGGGAATACCAGAAACGAAGGCGTAGAAACTCAAAAATATTATTAGACTACCGACGCTCACTCTCACTAATTAACCAAACAATACACAATATTAAAAATGTGTACGGGATGGTATGGTTAATACTTTTGAGAGTTGGAAGGAGAAGTAGGATCCCTCCAAATCATTTATCGCCATTTGCTTTTGTAAAAAGATTAAATAATAAAAACAAAAGTTGAATTGTCATTTAAAGAATTGTCTTCAGAGGGTCTAGACAAGTCGCATAAATGCTAATAGACAATAGAAAAGAATGGATTAAAAAATGTATGGTATTGACGTAAGCTAACGCCAACATTGTCGTTAGTTTATGTTGATCCCATATTTTTGAAGTTATACTTCTTTTGGCGCCCAATTTTTACGATACGCGCGCACACCGACAGAAAAAAGCAACACCCTGAAGTTAGTTGCGAACCTTTGTGTGTCGTTTCAGTACAAATAATCAGTGTGAATAAATAAAAAATATATTGGCGTTTATATCAATTCATTTTATTTTAATTATATTTTATGATTTTTCAATATGTTGCATGCTATTTATGTATATTTATGTATGTATGCGTTGTGTTATTATTTACTATTTTTGTAAATAATAACACAACGCAACTAAGTATAACTTCTTACGTGCGTACATGAGTACACACACTCTTTTTTTTTAATCTATTTTATTCTATTAGCATTTATGTCTAGGCCCTACTACTTACATGACAAGGGCTTTCTTTGACATTACCAACATACGTTATCCCAAAATTGTTGTTTAGAAAACGTATAGCATAGCGTCTGATCAAATATTAAGGGTTATTGAAAGCTCGTTGACGTCAAAAAGATGCAATTTGTCCAATCAAACAGCTCAGTCGGTTAAAATATAAGGAAAAGAATTAAATACGTAAACGCTCACACACACCATCTCACACAGGTAAGGTACCACAAAAGTGAATAGGCAATTTAAAACTTATGCAGTCAGAATGCCTAGGTTTCCTTGCAAGGTTACGTAACCGGTTTTGGTTTTTTGGTATTTTTGACCTTCTGCCGAAGTGAAGAGGGGAAATGTGTTAAGAGCGTATGTATAGTAGATACATACGTATCTATATTTATAAATGTATGTTTGTCTATTTCTTTGGCACGCTCTACAGTCTAAATGGCATAATGGATTTTAACATATGAGGTGTCATTAGATTCGTATTAATTGTGTGAGTGACCTAGGGTACATAATATTACAATGCGTTAACACGAGAAAAAAACTGGATTTCTTTCTTTTTAGTTTGTTTTAGACAAGCGGGTTTGTTAATGTTCTTGTAGCGTCCAAAAACTTAATATAGTGCCGTATGTTTCCAAAAAACTAAATCGCTCTGTCCTCAACACTTGAGGAGCTGATCGAGTAGCGAGGCCATATAAAAGATAAAGATTACTAAACTATAAACATATTTAAACTAAAAGTTAAAATAATAAATATTTGTTTTCACTTTTTACGTAAAGAAATACTACTTACTGTATTCTTTGTGAAAACTTTTATGATAAGTAATGATCTTCTTTCTTAAACTGTTTTTTTTTTAAATTAAAATGTATACTATTATATACTTAAAGCGAAAGAGATTTTTTGTTTGTTTGAACGCGCTAATCTCTGTAAGTACCAGTCGGATTAAAAAAAAAGAACTTCTTGCGTGTGATAGCCCAGTTCTTAAGGAAATTTATAGGCTATGTAACATCACTCTACTAGCGACGGGAGCAGAGCAGTAAATTATAATACCTTTTCATTCAATTCAATTAATTTATTAAAAAAAAAATACTATTAGTTATAGGGACCTAGGTATATAGAGGAATTATATGCAGTATGAAAACTCATTAATACTTTATCATATCAGCCGAAAGCTCTACCTATTCTTAGTAAGGGAGACGCCGAAAAGCAAAAGTTTTAATAGCATCTTTGAGGTTTTGAAATAGCTTTTTAAATTTAAGAACCTTATGTAATAAACCGATTGTAAAAGTCATTTTGGTTAGGAACAAAAATTTCAATCAGAATTAAAATTCAATAATTAAAACTCAAAGATAATGACAATGTCACTGAACTAAGGTAACTTGCAAGCTAAAATAGACATAATTATTTTGTGATATGCGAACGACAGTTAATTACCTATACTACTCTAAGGGTGGTAAAGAATTTCGGTAGTAGATCCACGCTGATTTCAGCGTGAAGCATGATCGTCAGGGGAAGTACCTACTACCCTCTCATAGAAGATCGGCTTAAGAGTAGTAGTATCCGTACTACTGTGTTTCGTTCGGTGAGTGAGAGCGCCGGAGGCCCAATTTCCCCCCTTTCCTCTTTCCTCACCTCCCTCATTCCCTTCCCCTAACCCCATTTCCAGGCGCCATAGTGAAGGCCACCATACCAGCAGTTTAAGACGATGGCTTTTGGTATAGTGGCCGCCACTTCTGGATTCCACTTACTGCTTACCATCAGGCGGGGTGGAGTCACTTTAGTAGGCTATAACATATAAAAAAATATATATATTATGGTTATACATACCTACATAATTATTTGTACGGATCATAATTGCCATCGCGGCATTTTTTCCAATGATTAAATACCTATATAATGTTTGGATTTTATGGTCAACTGAGCCCACAGCCCGTTTAGCCCGCGGGCTCAGTTGACCACTATCGGTTTTTTTGCAAGTGGTCAACTGGGCCCGCGGACTGAGTTAACCGGTTAGTGGGCTAACCCCCAGTTTCTGAAAGGCTGATCAACGAAAAATTAACTAATCACCTGTTAAAGGTCATGTGAAGTACTAGTTGGGTTGCTAAAAGCATGAATATTTATTTTAATTTAATCTAATTAGTAACTAACTAAATCAAACCAAACTAATTATCCATGATTTTAGCACGCTTCTAGGTACTTTACATAAGATTTAACAGGTGATTAGCTAATTTTTCGTTGATCAGCCTTTCAGAAACTGGAGGTAAGTCACCCATAAAAATGAAAAGTGGTCAACTGAGTCCGCGAGCTAATCGGGTTGTGGGCTCAGTTGACCACACAATAGATGTTTGTCGCGATATACAATATTAGACACGTACACTAAAGCTATGATTTAATTATATTTGCTAGGCAAAATCAATTTCCTCGCTCTTAGTAGATATCCTCGCATAACACAGAAAACAGAAGAAACAATCATACCATGCGTCCTAAATACCTCTCATCGTAATACAATTCGTGTCTTAAATTCACTCAAAGTAATATTTCACTCAAATACAATACCCCACCTACCCCTAATATCCATCCATTAATTTAAAACGTTTTCACACAAAGCATGGTGTCTGTACGCAGAGAGTGGAATGGGTTGTGGAGAAGAAAGCTATAAAAGAATGCAAAACTTATTTATGTTAAATCTTTTTTATTATTTTCCACTTTAGTGGCTTTTATGAATAAAGAAAAGTCAAGAGATGGCACTTGGATGAAATTTGATTTGCATAAATACATGTTTTATTGAAAATGAATTCTGTGATAAAACGAATCCTTTATAATAGTTGTTTTTGAGACAAAATAAACCTAAATAAAGAATTGCTGTGAATGATTGTGAATCTTTGAATCCATGTGAAATGCCGTACCTACATTTTATATTTTATTTATACAGGTTACTAGCTTTCCACGGCGCGGTTTCATCCGCGACATTGCTTACTGCTCTGCTCCCGTCGCCAGTAGCGTGATGTTATACCTATAACCTTCCTCGAGAACTGGGCTATCATACAAATAAAAAAGTTTTTCAAATCTGACTGGTAGTTTTTTTTTTTTTTTTTTTTTTTTATATTATAGCCTACCAAAGTGACTCCACCCCGCCTGATGGTAAGCAGTCAGTGGAATCGAGAAGTGGCGGCTACTATACCAAAAGCCATCGTCTTAAACTGCTGGTATGGTGGCCGCCACTATGGCGGCTGGGAATGGGGTTAGGGGAAGGGAATGAGGGAGGTGAGGAAAGAGGAAAGGGGGGAAATCGGGCCTCCTGCGCTCTCACTCACCGAACGAAACGCAGTAGTACAGATACTACTACTCTTAAGTCGATCTTCTATGAGAGGGTAGTACTTCCCCGGACGATCCGGCCCATTCATGCTGAAATCAGCGTGGATCTACTACCGTACTGCGTAGTTTCAGAGATTAGTGCGTTCAAACAAACAAACAAACTTTTCCGCTTTATATAATAATATGGATTATATAAGTTATATACTATGGAATATACTAGCTCTTTAATGTACCTACAAATTTATAAATTTTGTTCTCACACAATCCGCTTAGGTAGACCACCATAATGTCACAAAATCTGTTCGTCAGCTACGAAAACAAAGAGAAACGGCTACGTTCTGTTTTCCTTTTTAAAACCACTACGTGCCAACTTGCGTTTCCTGCTGGCTGTGTCTGGCACCTCTTACAGTAACTGTAGGTATCTGTAGTGCAAGATACGATCTATTTTATTGCTAACTATTATATAAAGCGAAAGAGTTTGTTTGTTTGTACGCGCTAATATCAGAAAGTACCAGTCGGATTTGAAAAAATATTTTTGCGTTGGATAGAGCATTTTTCGAGGAAGGTTATAGCATCATGCTACTGGCGACGGCAGCAGAGCAATATGCAAAGACGCGAATGAAACCGCGGCACGGACGGCTAGTTGCTAATAAAACACAAGTAGCACAAGAGGTGCGCTCTAAAGCATTGCCATTTTACACCTAAACAGGGTTTTCAACAGGCCAACACAGTTTGAAAACAAAATGTCTACTGTGCAATGGTTATCATTTACAAAAGTGAATAAATTTGATAATTTTCTTAACCCTATTGAAACTGTGGAAAGTAATGACACATCTATGCATTCGTCCTTCTCTTTCAAAGTCCCCTTCACGCAGTTCACGCTCAATTTGATGGCGGCTGTGGCGCTACAAAAAGTATAATGCTCTTAACGCACGGTGCTCACTTAACTCGATTCAAAGTGAACTTCCTCTTCAGTTAGAGCTAAGAGAATAGCGTGTGAAATGGCTTATGATACTATTTAATCATTGCAAAACAAAGAAATAACTCCTTTGTTTGAAAGCGTTTTAATGAGGGTGTTTAATAATTTTTTGGCACCTGTTGGCGCCACTTCAACTGTCACATTGGGCCAATCAGAGGTTAACTTTCAAAAAGCGCTTGACAGCTAGACCTGACGCATCGGTGCTGCCACCTGGTGGGCGCCATTTTAGAAAACCCTCTCAGCAATTTTATTTGGTCCATAAGCACGTGAATTATCTATTTTGTAAATTAATAAAAATATTTGTTTTGATAGCGCTGTCAAAATGAAAGACCTTTTACCAAAATGGCGCCAAGTAGTGGCAAAATCCTAAACACCCTCATTGTATCAAAAATAGTATCTAAGAGTGGTCTGGGTATTTCGTCTGATCTCACTGATATACCATGGCCAGCGAAATGGTAAAAGACAAATTTTCTACCTATGATCTTGGTAATCATGTAACGTTGATAAATATGATCTAATACACGACTTTGATTATACTCGTATAAAGTACTATTAATTATAGATTTGTGGTATTCGCTCTAGATTATGGAGTGAAGAAGCGACGGTAATATTAGATTTGGGCAACAACATTACCATACCAAACATCACTATTAAATAGGTTTGCATGCTCGTACATTGTAAAAATATCGAAAACTCGTACATTATCGAGTCAAACCGCGTATTCCAAAGCTCCACGCACAAAACATTGTTTCCACAACGCGGTATATTCAAGATCGTTTGAAGATTACTCAGTTCAATACGTATGTTTATTTTTGCGAAATGAAAACAAAATGCGTAGAGATTACCTTTAAATCCTACAAAGTCTTAATATATCGTTGTTTTTGCGTATAGTCGTAAATTTTCTGCGCAATCCTGCTATAAAAACGTTTTTACTTTTATATCGCTGAATATTTAAAGGACTGGTTTTTGCGAGCATAGAATTAAATATCTTCACAAAATATTTGGTGGCACTAATAGAGCTAGCCTAGTGTTTAAGGACTTCTATAAAAAAGGTTGTGGGTTTAAAAGTATCAAAGTAACTTTTTCAGCCTTATGTTTGTCTACTCACCAAGTATTCCTTGAACACTATTGGCACAGATAAGATAAAACTGCTATTGGGTTACGGTTAAGATAACTTAACAAAAAATATGGGTATCATCAAAAAAAAATAAAAAGAGGTACTAAGTAAAGCATTTATATCCTACTAATAATATAAATGCGAAAGTTTGTGTGTATGTCTGTAAGTGTAAGCTTGTTACCACTCAGCGACTAAACGGCTGAACCGATTTTGATGAAAATTTTAGTATGTAGATAGATTCGGTGCCAGAGACGAACATAGGCTACTTTTTATCTTAATAATAGCTCTAGTTCCCGAGGTAAACAATACACATTTTCGGAGCAGGCGAAGGCGTAGGTCGCAGTTAGTTTGTAATATAATTTGTATTCATATTGTTGAGTAAAACTTAACATTGAACAAACAGGAAAATTATCAACGGTGATTAAATTGAGTTACTTTAATAATTTATACCAAATCTAGCCTTTATAATAAATTACAGGCAACCTGAACAAATCCTGACCCTTGGTTGATCACTAACCACTCGATAAGAAGAAGAATAATAATGCTAAGAGCTTTTTATAGTTTTATCTAAAATCAATGCAATGGCATAATAATGACAGTTTTTTGAGCTTAGAAAAAGATAATTAGCACCCTGTAATGACCAAAATCTTAATGTTATGAATGATCAAATATTACACGTTGCTAATGAAGATTATTAATGTAAAATGGTAATTAGCTTTGATTGCGAACACATCGCTGACAGTCAAAGCTAATTATAAAAGAAGTGACAACAAAATACAAAAGTATAATGAATAAAAAGCAAAAAATATATATTATTTACGGTTCAGTATAAATAACGAAATATCATTCATTTGATTTGACTCACAGAAATTCAAAGAGCAGATTCTTTTCACATATTTTCTTAACAAAAAATCTTAATGAGCCCTCAATTCAGCAAATCAAAATATTCGTCATGCCAATGTTGAATTCAGGAGTGAACGTCTTTCCGAAAATTAAATCAGCCAATCACAGACGCTGTAAATACGTCATCAATCATGGCGGCGAAATTCTTAAATTTCGAACTGTTTGAATATGTTTATTCAAAACGACTGGTACATTGTCTGCATTTTGAGATTCAAGACGCGAATTTGAAATGTTTATTTCGTTGTCTGCGTTAAGATGAAGGAATTTGGTTATTTGCCTACCTAATATTGTATTCGACACTGCTGCTGAATAAAATTCGGAAAATGTTCATTGTAATATAAGGTGCAGATATGGTATTTGAATAAAAATAAAACAAAACAGATTTACCAAAATTTTTAACTAAATCAATTTTGGTAAGATAGTTACTAGATGTTACACAAAGTCGAAAACAATTTTATTAGCGAAAGTTTATCATTCTGAAATTATTACTTGATCTAAGTTTGATGAAGTTAAAAGGTCTTATTGATAAGTAAGCAGTTCGTGATTATTGCACACAAGCTTTCCGCGGCGCAGTTTCGTCCGCGTCTTTGCATACTGCTCTGCTCCCGTCGCCAGTAGCATGATGTTACATAGCCTAGCTATACGTTCTATCTACAACCTAGGTTCACGAGTCTTCCTGAGAGAGCGATTCAAAGAGATAGGTATATTGACAGTTGCATTCCAATATATATATGCTAATGTTGTTTATGTTAAGAGTAACATTGGTCTATATACTAGGAATTGCGATGTGCATGAGATTAACACCAGGGCAAGCATAAACTGGTTGGCTCACACTATCGCTTCCATAAAGTCTATATCTCGTTTACGGGACTTGGTGTACGTTTATTTAATAAATTACCTATCGACTTAATGGATAAAACCTTAGACAAATTTAAACGATAAAAAGTCATGGGATGCTCGCTTGACGAAGGAGTAAATTAATTTTACTCTTAATTTTAATGACATTATACTTTTAAGGACATATTTTTGTTTATTCTATAAATGACATTTTTTATGATTAATATGAATGACATGCTTTCACAAATAATTTTTAAATAATTTTTTGACATTCATTTACATTTTGACATAATATATATAATGATTTTTTTTGTATTAATTTTAAATGACATGATGCCCGAGCCATATTTGAACAGTTAAGTATGCTCTAAGAGTTAAGTACACATTGTATTGTTTTGTTAAAATTGTATACTTAGTATTGTTAAAATTATACATTGAGATTTGTAAAATAGAGATACATTGTGAACTCCTGTGGTAAATTAAGTTCATCTTACTTTATACTTATACCAAAAATTAACAGTTTATGTAATACCTACATAGAAACATTTATCACAGTTCACATGTTGCCTTTACCTTTTGTAGCAATATGCAAATTGAGGCAGCCTGTAAAGCACACATTTTACTTTTTATTTTTTCTTTACAACATAGAAAACTGTAAGTAATTAAGTATCTATAGAGTTAAGTGTATTGCCTGCGTCAGTTTGCATGCTACTTGAAACTGTAACTTACAAAAATTGTAATAACCTGGCTATTAAAAAGAGTGGCCTGAGTTTTTTGCCAGTTCTTCTCATGGCTCTACTTCGTCAGCGAACTGGCTGTAAGTTAATTTGTTGACATTTTGTAAACTTTGCCGTTCATAAGTGTTAATTTAATTACCATATTTCATTTCATTTCCTATAACCTTCCTCGAGAACTGGGCTATCATACGCAAAAATAATTTTTCAAATCCGCCTGGAATTTCCAGAGATTATCGCGTTCAAACAAACAAACAAACCTTTCGCTTTATAAAATTATTATTGCACATAACGTACTTGGTCAATGACAGACAATGTGGACGATATACTAAAATTTAAAAACCTTATTGAAGTCTAACATTTTGTTTCTACTACCAGACAATATATTATAGTAATTGTATTTCGACTGGTAGGTTAGGTAGAAAGATCAAGGATGCTTAAACTAACCAAAAATCATATAGTAAGTACTACAAATAAACAGATAAGAACCCTCTGAGGGTCATCTCAAAACTGTAGCCACGTCTTTAATTAAATATTTTCATCTTCATCGTCTCAGTTGAAAGACAGGTAAAGTCTGGCCACACTGTATCTTCCAGTTCATAGACGCATATAAAGAATTTTTCCTCTAAAACAGCCATTAATTTTGCGAGCAGACTCCTGTTTATTGCTATAGTAATTTATACTAATATATACAGCGGAAGAGTGTGTTTGTTTGTTTGAACGCGCTAATCTCTAAAACTACCCGTCGGATTTTAATAATTCTTTTTGCGTATGATAGACCAGTTCATGAGGAAGGTTATAAGCTATGTAACATCACGCTACTGCCTACGGGAGAAGAGCAGTAACCAAAGATGCGGGTGACATCGCGCTGTGCTAAGCCAGTAGTATTTATTAGGTATAACACTTCTATAAATTGCTAATAGACTAGTCGACTCTTAGAACAGGCGATTAAACTTCATCCATTAGTAATGTTAATTTATGACTTTTAAATTATTATCTAATTAAACCAAGTATCATCGAGAATATTGCACTTACCCCCAGTTTCTGAAATTCTGATCAACGAAAAATTAACTAATCAACTGTTAAATCTCATGTGAAGTACCTAAAAACATGCTAAAAGCATGGATAATTAGTTTAATTTCATCTAATTAGTTATTAACTAGATGAAATTTTACTAATTATTCATGTTTTTAGCAACCCAAATGGTACTTTACATTCGATTTAACAGTTGATTAGTTAATTTTTCGTTAATCAGCCTTTCAGAAACTGGGGGTTAGCTTTATAAATCATTCGAAAATTTACAATTAGGTCTTTCATCTTTCCTAAAATACTAATGAATCTGCATACGTCTATTAGGTACTTAGAGTATATTAGAAAATTTCATCTTTAGAAAAAATCGAGAGATCTTGTCTCCTTAGAAGCACTAGAGCTGTCATCTTCATCATCGCAGGACAACTTCTCCAGCAGAACTGCTCCAGTTTAAGCGAAAATAATAAGAAAGTTCGTTGCCCTACCTCCGTCAAAACATATTGTGAGATTTTATGTCAGATAAATTTTAGTAGCAATATGTAGCTCGAGGAACACTTCTATGAATCTCGTAAAATAACTAAGTTAGTTTTACAAGTTATATGAAAATATAAAGGAAATTACGTCCTTACATAAGTTTTGTATTAAATTATTAAGTAGTTTGATATTATAGCTCTTTTAATTAAACACAAATACGTACATTGGAGTAGGCTTCGTCCAATAAGGGGTGTTTTATCCGGATGAATCTACGGACCAGTTTAATAAGTCCAATAATAATAATAATAATAATATGTAGACACTATCACACATCGTCATCTAGTCCCAAGCTAAGCAGAGCTTGTGTTATGGGTACTAGATAATTGAAATATAATACATATACGTACTTTTTTTTTTGTAAATACATTCTTAATATACATAGAAAACACCCAAACTGAAGACAAATACAAATGTTCATCACACAAATATTTGCCTTCCGCGGGAATCGAACCCACGACACCCGGCGTCGCAGTCAGTTACACTAACCACTAGACCAACGGTGCAGTCAAAATAAATACAGATGTTAATTTATGTATATACTAGTCGCACCCCACGGCTTTGCCCGCGCGTAGAATATGTTTTGTATCCCTCGGGAACCAAACCAATTTTCGGGATAAAAAACAGTCTATGTCTACACCTAATCTATCTACATATCAATTTTCATCGAAATCGGTTCAACAAGTAGTTTTAACAAACACATACACACAAACTTTCGAATTTATAATATTAATAGGATTTTGACTGGCCTGTTGGTCTAGTGGTTAGTGACCTTGACTGCTAAGCCGGAGGTCGTGGGTTCGATTCCCACCCAGGACAAATCTTTGTGTGATGAGCATGATTGTTTGTTCTGTGTCTGGGTGTAATTTATCTATAATATGTATGTATTTACAAAAGAAAAATGTATATAAGTAGTATATCAGTTGTTTAGTACCCATAACACAAGCAAATATAATTGCTTAATTTGGGGCTAGATGTCGTTGTGTGAATGTGGTAGAATATTATTATTATTATTATAATATTAATAAGTATTTGAAGACGGTTAAATACTAAAAAGCGCAGCGTAGATCCCCATAAGAACCTAAGGGTGGCGGGTAACCGATGGATGAGAGCGGCTTCAAATGATGTCAAAGTGATGATACGGAGGAGGCCTATGTCCTGTTTATGAAGTCTAAAACCAATAACAGTGCCACACTAAAATACACATATTATTCACATACAATTGATTTTAATTTGCATAATGTTCGTTAACGTTTTATGCTAAATTGTCAACCGTTTGTGTATTATTTATGACTAGTTTTACGCTTTTGCTTACTGCTCTGCTCCCGTCGCCAGTAGCGTGATATTACATAGCCTATAACCTTTCTTGAGAACTGAACTGGGCTTTCATACGCAAAAAGAAATGTTCATATCTGACTAGTAGTTCCAGAGATTAGCGCGATCAAACAAACAAACAAACAAACTTTCTTTCTATCTATACTTCATATAAAGCGAAAGAGTTCGTTTGTTGAGTTGGATTTGAATAACTCTTTTTGTGTACGATAGCCCAGCAGCAGTAACCAAAGATGTAGTTTAATGCACGTGAAACCGCGCTTTCGAAAGCTAGTACAATATAATTCTTAAGCATTTTATAAATCCTTCATTTAAAAAAATTATAACACCCCAAATATGAACTTTGAAAATTTGGTTTGTCCCAGAAAAGATAGGTTATATGTCAAATTTAGTTAAGGCTTTGTTCAAATTTGTCACTAGAACCTTAATATTGTTACTAAATTACCTTCTGTTATAGTGCTACTACCTACTTACTTACTTTACTAGTACTTAAATTACTGTGTAATATTCTACCTACATAATTATGTTACCTATTTCCTCCAATTCTCTTCCCTCTTTTGACTTCGGGTGGGCTTAAAACCAGCGCTAGCTGTGCCCATACCGTTTCCACTTTAGAAACAATGTATTAATTTTGTGTATGTAATTTTATGTTCGAGTGAGTGGAATAAATGATTTTGTATTTGTATTTGTATTTGTAATATAAACAATGCGTTCAGGGTACTGTTGCGACTGCCTCCCTACTGTAGCGCATCTGCGATGTTCGCGGATGCACATGTAAATTGTTTTGTTTTTCTCTAGTGCGCAGAGTGGGGGCCAGTTCCAACAGCATCCTGAACATGATCGCTAGTAGGTTTGATTGTGAGTACGTGAATCGCTGTTGCGTTATCTCTCACGGGATACAGCAGCGGTAAGTCGCGTACCTATCTACTAACATTTTTTGTGTATTTATGTTATGTAGCTGCCTTTTATTTATATAATTACTAACAACTAGTTTTTAAGTATTACTAACATATTGAGTCATGGTCACTTTAATAAAGAATTATTTATTATTATATTATTATATATAAAAACATATTTATATTATATTATATTATGCGAAGTTGCAATATTTAAAGTTGTCTATTTTCTTTTTATAGAATTTCTCTGACTTCGGTGTGCCTCTTGGCATAGGCCTCCTCCAACTGTTTCCACTGGACTCCAGTGCAATTCTTGTCGCCTGGCTTAAGGCCTGACGAAGGTCATCATCCCATCTTTTAACAGGCAAAACATATTTACTGCACTTAAAAAGCAAAATCTCGTTTTACGACATGTGTTTATAAAGACACCTCAGTTCACAGGCGGTAAACCGAGAACTTATGAGTGGGCATCTCGGGGGAAATAAGCGGGCGACAAGACATTATTTGTTTCTTTGACCCACAGGCAAGTTTATATGTGCTACTTAAAATAACTCGAGTCGATTGCTAGGTATTATTTATTTGTAGTTTCATTACATTACATTACAAATATTTAGTTTTTGCACAAAGGTAATTGTTGTGAAAAATTCCTCAAGCTCTACTGTTGTACGTTAAGAACGGTCATCATGGAACAGCAAAAGCATAATCACTAGGAAGTCATTACGCTACGCTTTTTATTTACTTTTATGACGTACAACAACAGTAGGGATAAGGAGAGTCTGAGTGGTATTACAAAATTTGTAAACTAAAGAAAGTTATTTATAAGATGTTGATTAGCTAGTGGCTTTGCTTTTGTTTTCTTGCTAATTTCAATGATGTCTATAATTTTTTTCATAAATCTACAAATCAAATTCAAATCCAACTGAGCGGTTACAGAGATTAGCGCGTTCAAACAAACAAATAAACTCTTCCGCTTTATCTACAAATATAGATTGATCGTCAATATCAAACTAGAACATAATTTAAACACCGATTAAAATCCAAAAAGTATGTACTTAGCTTTAGCAAACTGTCAAAATTGAAAACATTTCAAATCGATTACTAAAACCACCATTATTATTTACAGTTGATTAATCATTTTGCTATTCAATATTGACCCTTATATATTTTATATTAAAGACTCAAAAATGGTATAAAGAGTTTTTACGGGGACATAAAGCTGTCTGTCATCCACTGATGAGGTATTGAATCTATCGGCGGCTTTGATTTATATCTGTCCAAATGATCATTGAAACCAAATCCTGTAGAAAAGTTTTGTCTGCGTTTTGATTTATGGAAGAATAGATTATGACTATTTCGATGGTTCTAAGAGAAGGACATTACAGACGAATATGTGATAGAGAAAAATAGTAAGTATTGTCTTGGTACTTAGATATATTTTGCAAAAATATTTATTCCCATTTGACCATCACAACATAATACGCTACCCGATCAGTATAACCTACGCTCAAATGCAAACAATTTTAAATAATATACATGTTATGCTTTTCCCGTAGCGCTACCGGTAGAACCAAGACGATGCCTGTGTCACTACTACAGGCTACGCGGCGGTACTAGGCTACAAACGAAGTGACACACCGAATCTGACAAATGGAGCATAAAAATTCTATTGCTATTGAATTTATCAGACATGAAAACAAAACTTAATGAGAATTAAACCCTTCACAGACAATCTTAAAAAGAACAATACATTTAATTAAAGTAAAAAGAACTAACTAATTGAATTCAAGTTTTCGAAACTTCCACTTAACTAAAGTTGTTGATGTAGAAATAAAAATGTGAAAGTCACTAATTACCACCTTGAAAATTAAACTTGTCATCCGCAGGTTTTTCTTGGGGCCTCTGCAAAGTTAATTAAGGCTTATAAGAGCATCCGCTTCAGAAAATTAATATCTTATTAATGTTTTCGATATTTTTTCTTTTAGTAAATTTGTGTGGCTGTTTTTTAATGATGTTGGTAGTAAATAAGCTTGTACTATATGTTCCATCTTACGGAACTTTTAATTTATGGGGCGTTCTGTGACTGTACTTACACTTATGTTTTGGTATTTGTTGGGAATAGATTATGTACCTACTTCATTAAAATATCTCATATTTGGTATTAGTTAGACTAAAGAATGTGTTACGACAAACTAATACCATTGGTATTAGAAAAGAATTGATCCTGGGTCTTATAAGCGGAGCGTTAAAAAGGATATAAAGAAAAGAAAGAAAGAAAATATATTTATTTGACACAAACACAAATTCTTACAAAGTCAACACAAATACAAATAAATAATTATAATAACACAATTATTAGTTTAAAGTTAAAATTACTTTGTGTCTCAAGGCTGCGCCAAATAGGCCCAGTTCAGCAGTATGCCAGACCACTAAGCCGCCATAGTAGAGGCTACCATACCAGTACTTTGGCTTTTGGAATGATGTCCAACACTTCTGGATTACACTGACTGCTTACCATCAGGCAGAGTGAAGTCACTTTGGTAGGCTAATAAATAAAAAGATCGATCTGTTTGTGATTAATTAGATCAGACAAAATTAGCGACCTTCTATTTGATTATTTTTATATTTGTTTCGCGGTGTAAGGAGACCAGTTCTGAATATAATACCCTTTTTTGAGTCGTCAGTGATGACTGAAGCGACAAACTGGAGTGGACGTCACCAGGCTCAATTATGTAAAGTATTGTAATGATATTTATATTATTTTGTGTCGACATAACAAATTATGTTTTTTTAAATGTGGCAGGCGAGCGAACAATCTTACTGGTGGTAAGTGGTAATTGGCATATAGAGTCCTGCAATACCAGGGATACAGCAAAGCTTTGTACCGTGAAATGAATGGTCTCAATAAACCTCGTTTGAAAAAGAACATAATATACTTTTACTAATATAAACAAATGCTTTCATGCATACTTTTATCAGCATCTGCATTTCTGAGGATCAAAAAAAATCTACAAATCCCTACTTTAGTCGACATCATATTTTTTCTTCTTAAACCCGCAATATAAGATAGTAACAATAAAATCTAAACTACGTTCGGATTGAGCTCAATTTTCCGTCAAATTAAGCAGACGGGATAAGCCGTTAAGGGCGTTCCGTCACATATGACCTTGAGCGTTTCGCTTCCTCACCACCCCGCGCCTCACCCGAAAAAAACATTGCGTGCGAGTTCGCCCTCTAGCGGCAAGTAGCAGTAGCACAACTATAAGACAATGACCTTACTTGTCCGAAACCGCAGAACTAAAATCTGATAGACGCGCCAATAATGAATTATTTTTTTAGTATCTTTTATTATTTCGTTTAGTAAGTATGTATATTTTTTAGTATATATTATTTATATATTTATTATTTATATAGTAGCGAAAGCAAAGATAAGTGTTTAGAATCATGACGTTTGTTAAATATGTAGTAGAAATAAAAATAACTACTGTGGGTTAAACCAATAAACTCAAAACCCAGCTGCTGTGAAATGTATTGCCTGATCAAAAAAATCGTTTAAAACTATTTTTATGAATTATTGAATTCAAAAAAATATTTAATAATATATATAATATTAATATTTTTTGAAGTCGCTTAAAAATTAAGTCCCAATGACAATACACCATTGTGATAAATTCCTATAATTGACATGATGTGTATTCTTCAACTAATACTAGTACACTTTAGTTTAGTAACCCTGCCGAGTTTATACTTATTTACCTGCCGAGTTTATACTTATTTAGTTAGATATATATATATATATATATATATATATATATGTTTTTTGTACATGAACAAACTAAAACATTTTGACTTAAAAAATGTATTAACATCCTATTAATATTATAAATGCGAAAGTTTGTGTGTGTGCACGTATGAAACGTATGCGTACCTCATCTTCATTTATATTTTTACTATTTGCAATAGTGTCGCTAGTATCATGAAGCCGCTATGCTAGCAGTTTGAAACAATTTCTATTAAAATAGTGTCTTCCACTTCTGGACTTCATTGGCTGCTTACCGTCAGGCAGAGGAGTGCGTTACCCCAGCAAAATGTTGATAAAAATGTGCTTATAAGAGGTGAGAGTATGAGAGTATAACAGATTATTAGTGCGTCGTAAGGAGTAATTTGTTTGCCTATAGCACAATTTGTTTGCATTATAGTTTTAAAGTTATTCGGAAAAAAAACAGATTTTGCTGGGGTAACGTTTGAAACATTACCCCAGCAAAATGTCTTTTCTTTAAATTTGCCCGTCTGATTGTTAAGTGTTCAAAATTAGCTCTTACAAAAGCCAAGAGTTTTCATAACTTTCTAACTCCACTGCGTCTTCATGGACTGATGATATGAGGTCCTGCTTCAATAATAAAAAAGCATCTCATAAAGACCACTAGCCAGCAGTTTGAAACAATGACCTTTGGAATGGCGGCTACCACTTAGTCTTTTGGATCCCACTGACTGTATCATAAGGCAGAGTGAAGTCACTTCGATAGGCAATTGTACGGCACGGTTATATTGATGTATGTAAAGTAAGGTTTTGTGCAAGACAACTTTTTCTTGGTTCTGTAGATACGTACCGCTACCAAACTCGAGTAACAAATCAGACTACACTTGTGCATTGTCCTTTCAATTCGGCCTCTATCATTAAATGGCAAATCTTGCGGAGTGTATAGGCTTGGAGCCTATTAAATGCAAAACAATTTTGAAGTGCTACAGACTGTGGACCTCCTAAACACTATTTAATTTCATCAGCCTTAGTCCACGAGGTAGGAATAACAGGCACAGTCTGCCGAAAATGAACACAAAATAGTAGGACTGTGATAGCCACTCATGAGTTGGTGTTGTCTGATATCTGGTCCACTGCTTTTAGCGATTTACAGTTTGCCATAGTAAATTCATCCTTTATAATAAGGCTTCTATCGCGCAGCCAAATCAGTAGAAGGATTATCTACTCTACGAACACGAATCTAATCGAAACAAAACGCTGTTCTGTCTCGAGCAAAGATGTATACAGAATATTATACTAAATGATTCATAATTTATTTCCATCCTGTAATCTCGCTTATTGATACATTTTGACATAAAATGTTTTTTTTTGTATTAATTATATATGACATAATGCCCGAGCCATAATTGTACAGTTAAGTACACATTTTGTATTGTTTTGTTAAAATTGTATACTTAGTATTATTAAAATTATACATTGTGATTTGTGAAATAGATGTTCACCATGTACATTGTGAACTCCTGTGGTGAATTAAGTTCATCTTACTTTATACTTATATCGAATATTAACAGTTTATATAATACTTACATAGACACATTTATTACAGTTCACATGTTGCCTTTACCTTTTGTAGCAATATGCAAATTGAGGCAGCCTGTAAAGGACACATTTTACTTTTTATTTCTTCTTTGCAACATAGAAAGCTGTAAGTATTTAATTACCTATATAGTTAAGTGTATTGCCTGTGTCACTTTGCATGCTACTTGAAACTGTAACTTACAAAAATTGTAATAACCCTGCGATTAAAAAGAGTGTCCTGAGTTTCTTGCCAGTTCTTCTCATGGCTCTACTTTGTCAGCGAACTGGTTGTAGGTTAATTTGCTGACATTTTGTAAATTTTGACGTTCATAAGTGTTAATTTAATAAACCTATATGAATTAACATATTTTCATTTTCCTTATTTATTTTCGGTTCATCTGGATATCACAAATATAACTTCAGTAAATCGTTCTGTTTATTGTATAGCCAGCAAACATTTTACGGAAGTAGATCTTTTAGAATAAGCGGGACGGTTTGGCTGGAGATGTACATAACGACGTAAAGTGTAAGTTTTGTCTGAAAGTCAGTGGTCCGAAGGCATAGTTACCTCCTCGGTCCTCTTTATTTCCTTTTTCTCCCACAGTATCTTTACTCTGTATGGCCACCACTGCACTGAATTTGAAACAGCACCATTCACCAGCAAAACTAAATTCAAATGACGGAGCTGATAAGGATTTTCAGTTACACATGCTTTAAACAAAGCGTCATCATTCCTATGTGTATATCATTATTTCTATAGAAATTGATATTTTTCAATGTACCCTATCAAAATTCAAGGATGTTGCACAAAAATGTATAGTATTGGATAAGTAGATATATTTATTTAGTAATTAGTGTTTTTAATTTTAGGTTTTTTATGATATCGTATTGGGTTTTTATCTGTAATGATATTGTAAATACTTTTTCAATAAATAAATAAATAAATAAATGTTGATTATCTTCTAGTAAGTGCCCGTACGTAAGGTACACAATATCATGTACCCTTAGCAAAATAAGTAACACGAACAATTGCCAAAGTAGACGCATTGTACCCACTGTTTGAGTGATTTGGATGTACCGTGAAAATTACCTCGCTAGAGATTCATTATAAGTATAGATTACTTCAATATGTACATACAAATATATGTGTACATACATATATTTGTATGTACGTACATATTGTAGTATTGTAAATGTATAATATAATGCAAAATCGGTAAAGTAGAACTAATGTAATATTATCGCTAAGGAACGGATCCATGCGGACGACGTCACGGGGTAGTTTTACAGTACATACACTTATAATATAATATAATAAAGATACATACATACATAGAGTGCTAAAACATAAATCTTTTGCCTTTACCTAGTTAGGTAAAGACTGTACAAAAAAGAGTAGAATTCTTTATACTGTGCCACCGTGCCGGGTCTATTACTTTCGACATACACCTATCACTCGAAAAATACGGTATTAGTTTTGTTATGTCCAGTAGGCACTCAACAATATATTATTTAATTTTAGGATTAAACATTCATATAGTACGATAATAAAGGAACAGAGAGTAGGATTTTTAATTTACCTAATTGTGATAATTTCACAGTCTTCAAATATTTTAGTTTGGTTAGAGACTAAGACGTTTTGTAAAGCCTTTTTTCTTCCTTTCTTGCAATCAAATAAATAAATCAAAATAAGATGCATTGAAAGTAGAAGGGTAGGTATTTACTTTAGCCTAGTATCTTATCACTGATTTTATCAGCTCATGAATAAAAATCTAACGAGGTAAATACTTGAATATTTTATCGGTATCACTTACCGATAGAATATTCAAGTACACACCGTATGTATATATAGAATGTATAGGTATTTATGCTCGTGCAAGATAACGTAGATAGTTAGGTAGCTAACAGCAGCGTGTATGGTTGTTTTGTGTAGGTACCTAACTAGGTCGCAAACCGACGCATGTCACGTATAATCATTGTAATTTGAGTTCTATGCTAGTTGTACGACCGACGCCGACGTTCGTGTTCCGACCGAAGCACCTCGTACCTACGCCGGCGTCGCCGTCGTCGCGTCGCGTCGGTCGGAATCGGAAAGCGCCCTTGCCACATGAGTAAATATCCAAGTTAGATATTTTACTCATGTGCCCACCTACCACACACCTAGTTCGAAATGATAGTAGACATAGACAATATTGTAGCAAGCTCATATTCATACCCCTAGGGTATATATTATAACAGCAGGAATTTACTGATTCTTGAGGCCTGGTGTTGCCTTGATCTTATCACGAGCGACAATAGGCTCACCACCTGTTACCTAGTTTACGTGGAACTAAACGTAATTAAAGGATATCCTAGGTAAGTATCTCAAAGAAGGTATTTTACTAAAAATATGAAGGTAGGTATATACCTACTTACAGGATATTCATGTGTTGAATCTTTTGCATTTGTATTTGTTTCAGTCGTGAAATTTTAGTCATTTTGATGAAAAATAATAATAAATGTAGGTAAATACCTACGTATTTAATACACTAAAAAAATCTAAATAACTAATCTAATTTATTTGCAACACTAAATCTATCCACACAATATTTTTTTTTTGATATTATTTATTTGCGATTATTGAATTACGTAAATAATTTTAAAAAAAACCGCATACGTCCGTCCGTCAGAAGGGCTTGCGCCGCTCTGCCGTTCTGCCTCCCGTCGCCCGCGCAGAGCCCCTGCGACGCTGATTCAGCCAAATTATCAATAACTATTGAAACATTATCCTAATACATGAAATAAACCTACAGAGTTGACATTTGGTTTATTCCGGTTGATTCAATATAACTTTTATATTTATAACTATAGTAATTAGAAAGTAATATTTCGAAATAAGTGAAATCACGTTGTTTTAATATCGTTGGTATAAGTTATATAATCAATTATTGTAAATAATTCTTCTACTATTCTAAAGTTCATGAATCAAAGTATATTGTTGGCAAAAAAAAAAAGAATAAATAGCATTAGAATCTACTCAATTATCGAGATGAAAGTCGCGGATTTCGTCGAAATTTCGTCGGAACCACCTTAAGGCGATGACAGGAGAAAAAATGCAATAATATCAAGTTATTACAGCTATCCGTAATACTAACGTTTTGAGGATTTTTTATTCGATTCTCCTTGTTCTAGTTAGATTATACGTTCTTTAGACTTCCTTGTAGTTGGTTGCCATAGTAACCGATGACTGTTTACTCAATTAAAATCTGGAACTTTTAATAAAATGGATTTCGTTCTCATTTTGATCCTGGGTCTTTTATGCTTTTATGAATAAGTATTTTTACAAACCTGTTATGGTGCAGGCTAAGATTTAAGATGATGGCTTTGAATAATGTCAAGTACTTCCCCACTGATTGCTTACCATCAGGTTTTGTGGAGTTACTTTGGCCTTCTAATATATTAAAAATCCAAGCCAACCAAACCAACGGTAGTAGGTAATCAAGTTGGCTTGTAACGGTAGCATGTGTAAAGTTATTTAGGATTGGGTAACCATCGTGTATTAGCTTGTAGAGTAGGTACCTACATATAAATTTATTGTTTCTTTTAAAGTTTTAGAGACGATAGGTGATTTTAATAATTATATGTGATCGTTTGTATGGCCTTTTTGTGAACGGCCACTCATATTCTGAATGATAGGTACATATTTCACTTAAAATTAATTCTTAATCTTTTTATTTATTACACAGAACATTAAATTTATTAACAATAGATTTCAGCAGTTGAAAGAAATCAACATTTGGACGCAACATCTGGCAAAGGGATGTAAGATATAATATCGTGGCGTAAAAAGAATCTTATACCAGAAATTTAAAACAAAAATGGTGTCCACCACTCTCCTGGGTCCACTGACTGCTAAACATCATGCACAGTGTAGTAATTAATGGTAGCTAACATTTAAAAAAAACCGTGATATTTCGCTTTTGAAAAGTTTTTTTTAACATTTTCTACTAAGATGTAAACCCGGGCTAATCGAAATAAATCTTCACCTTCAAATAAAAAATATCTTACACATGTAAATCATTGACTAATATCCAATTTTCCATTTCCAAGGACCCTTATATTTCAGCGGTCCCGGAGTAAGAGCCGCTCTAGTGACAAAAACTGTCCGGGATAGTCTGGGACGTGGATAGAGCGATAAATCTCCGGGATTGATTCCCAGGATTTCGTAGGGCTGTCCTCAGGTCAGAGGGTATTATTCATTGTACGCCAGATTTTTCTCTGATAACACAATCATTACATTCATTACTTTTGTGATGAAGTTTTTGCTAGTGTCAATTTGTTTTATCGAATTGGTTTTGTGCTTTTCGCCATCTCATCATTACTTAAAGCATCAATGGTAAGAAAAGATAACTAAGCAAAGTCGTCCGTTAAGTCGTCGTCGGAGAACGAAAGCTGACAGAGTAATTGGGCCTCCGCGCTCCGCTCTTACTAGATCGAAAGACACTATTACGTTTCGTTACATAAGTGAGTGTGTGGAAACCAATACATTAAGCCTTACTTTACTTTTTTTTAATACCAATTATATTCATTATAATGTTAAATTTATTTTTAAGAGGCGATTGTGGATTTAACTCATCTACACATATCAGTATCGAAGAGTCACTTTTCCGAGGAGGGAAGCCGGTGGGACTAAAATTTTTTGAGTTTCGGAAGGCTAGTTAGTCTTTAAGTAGACACGCAAGCAGTGATAGGAATATGGAGGTCAGGACATATTTTAACAGAGAAGCCGGCAGGAACCGAGTTATATGGACGCTTCGCCACTGATACATAATATAATAAAATTGCAGTGTCTGTTTGTAATATTGAAATAACCGTTTTTTACTACATGTATATGAATATTTATACGGTACATACGCCAAAATAACATATTTTACAATTTTTGTCTGTCTGTCTGTCTGTCTGTTTGTTCCGGCTAATCTCTGAAATGGCTGGACCGATTTTGACGGAACTTTTATTGGCAAGTAGCTGATGTAATAAGCAGTAACTTAGGCTACGTTTATTTTAGAAAAATTCTTTTATTTTAGAAAAATAAAGTAATGTTGATAGACTGTAAGGCGGAACGAAGTTCGCCGGATCAGCTAGTATGAAGAATATAAGTCTGGGCTTTCTTTACGTTTGTTAAAAACAGAATATTTCGTAAAGAACTCACTTTCTTATGCAGAGCAGATTCTGAGCAACGGCATAAAATATGAGCGTAAGTAATAATGTTAAGTGTTACTTTCAGTGCAATAATACGTTGAATGCAAGCTGTGACACGTATTCTTATTCTGCAACTGTACAAGAAAAAGTGGTCTTTGTTTTAAAATAAATATGCTAAAATTTAATTTATAATTAGGTACAGTAAAATACTATCTATGATATCCATTGCCGTGTGGTCTCCATTCAAGACACGGGAGTAGATGAGAGCTGTTAACCCATCTTTTTCCATGCCGCATGGGTATCGTAAGAAGCGGCTAAGAGTATATCAAATAAGTCAGTCTGCTTGTGACCACGGCCGGTGTAACCTGGTCGAAACGTCAAGCAAAATAAGGTATGTAAATACCTAATGCATGATCGCGTGAATTCCCGTATATTTAGTTCTAATAAATCAAATAAGATTAGCATCGTTCCCTGAGTATTGAATACGACCTTACTGCCGTCGCCAATCCGCTTGCTGAACGTGGTAACCCAAATAAAATGTGACAATGCAGATAACCACCTGTAATTTGCCATTTTATGCACTACGCCTGGTTTCGAGTATCGACGAGCCGATATTGAATGGTATATTCTGATCCGGAGGAAAACATATTTAGTGTTATATATTCGTAAGTTCTTTATAAATAATATATATACTATTTAAAACTTATAATATTTATATAACAAATATCTCGAAGCTATATTGCCATTGCAAGTTAGTCCTCAAGGGAGCATACCTGCTGTTTGTGTAGTATGTTGTCAAACTTTGTTCATATATATCTCGTTCAGTTATTTATTTAATGAGACGTTCGGATTAACTCGATGTCTTACTATCCCCGTGTGATTTGATAAGCCTTTAGATAATATATGACAGCATTACAATTTGAACATTTTGTTGTTTATCTAATTGGTAGTCTGTTTTAAACAATGTAAATTCTATGGATGATTCAATATGATCTACTGCCTGTTTGGTGGACTGTGTACGGATTGCCATGCAGAGATCGCGGGGTTGATTCCCGCTCAGTGCAAATATTTGTGTGCATGAACATGTCTATTTGCTTTGGTCTGGGTGTTTTAATGAATAATATGTAGATATTTATTTACAACGATAATAAAAGGATTTATGTATGTATATCCGCATTTTAGAACTCATAACACAAGCTATAATATAATATGCTTACTTTGGGTCTACATGTCGTTGTGTGTAGTTGTTGAGATATTATTATGATTATTTCAGCTGAAAGGCGTTCAGTGTTAGATGTAGGTTTGCTCCAAGCATCTCCACTCTCGTGCTGCCAATAACGCGACTTCTTTAGGTGAGATCTAGGTCGAATTAACCGAAGTGATGAAGTATAGGTGTGATTGCCGTCGACAGAGAAAAATAAACAAGAAATGTTCTGTGTGTACCTACGTCAAAAAGTAATGGCAACAATAAAGTAAGTACATAAAAATAAACAAAAAAATAAAACAATTAGTAGGTACCTACCTAAACTTACTTAAAAATTATAGGGTTCTCCTAGCAGTTCCGGCACAGCTGCCTTCGACTACAAATGGGTCAAATGAAAATATTTTTACATAGTTTACTGAGACTGAATAAAGTTGAAGTAACAAGAGTTGGGATAAGCTGAAATGTTTAGAGGGAACATTATACATAATTATAAAATTACCAAAAATTCAATATTTAATTTTGGATAGTAAAATATCTCAAACTCTGTCATTTTAGTGATTAGTAATAATAAATTACTAAATTGTCATTAAAGAGATTTGATACTCATTACACAATTTCGATAGTTTAGTCTAACATAATGTATTTACCTACATAAATTACAGTAGATAGATGGCTGTGTTATCTGTGCATTGCAATGTTGTTTATTAAAAGGAAGAGGAGTGAACAAAACGCAGTAGTGTAGCAAGAACGTTGCGTCTATATAACCAAGGGTACATAAACAGACGGATGTCTTACACGCTGAAACTACCAATGATCGAGTGACGTAGTATAATATGTGGATAGTACCTACCAAAGACATGTAAAAAGATTAAGTACTTGTTACTACATATATACCTATATAATCTCTTTGGTAGCTTACACCTACTTACCATCGAAAAAGCTTACTAGCTAAGCAAAATTTTCAGCTTTGATTCTGTTTGAGAATTATTAATACAGCACATTATGTTCTGAATTCTCAACTTAGTAACGTTAGCAATACGAGTAAGTGCATCGAAGTTATACGTGAGCTATAAAATAGTTCACTTTTATAATCCAGTTAAATGTTAAAACGTTTGACTGTAAAGATGTTGCTACAACTGTGTGTTGAAAATCATAACAGTATTTATTGAATACTGGTCAAACGTCTTTCGAAATTATTTTATATAATACATAATTATGAAGTAAATGACTAATTCTGTCATTTAGTCACACATGTTAAAACACCAGTGTGAATAACAGAATGTTTTTCCTGTTTATCACACTGTTAAAATTGCTACACCATTTATTATACAAATAATAGTGTATTGAATAATTGCGAATAACAAATTTTTGTCGATAATTATCCAAATGTTGAACTTTCCACTCAATGAGTGATTAAGTTGGCTATGGAGATTATTATTTTTACTAAATATTGCACTCGGCAAAGGAGGTAAGGGACCACCTTGCCTTTTAGGATAGTATTCATTCACCTTCACCAATCACAGACCCCACTTACTGCTTACTGTCAGACAAATTTAAAAAGAGATCTTATCCATTAAGATTAGGTACACATTTCAACCATCTGATATTTTCAATACGCAAAATCATTCATTTACACGTTTACTGCTTCATGTCATGTTTATGTTATCAAAAAAGGATTAATATAATGTCGTCAATGTGTTCATACCTTAACAGTACCAACTGCAACAGCACGAGCGTGAGCTTGAGCGTTTTATTACCAACGGTATTCTGTTTGATGTTTGATGATTTTAAAATATTTCCAACGTTCGTATTTAGGTACATTTCATATTCATCGTATTTTGAGTATACAAAAATGCTGAAATTATATTTAACCCTATATATATATAATTTATTGTTTACTTATTTTTTACAGCCAGGCTGAGCACCTAAATAGCTTCGATTTATAGTTATACAACTGGACACTGTCATAACAGTAGGTATCTGGTTCTTGTTTCTGCTGGTAAAGTATCAATAATTCTAATGAAAACCCTGAATGAGCTAGTGTTTATAAGACAAATTTCAAATATTAATTTGTTTTATTTATAACTTTGGTGGTTTTATGGTAGGTACTGTATTATATATACAGATTCTTTGTCCAGAATTTCTTAGCAATAACTCAATCTTTCAGAATTGTGCTACAACAGGCTTACCCCCGGTTACATGGAACCCAGCATAACTGACGTAACGCGGGTGTTATTAACTTATGCCTACCCCAATGAAGAAAAAGGCGTGATAGCGTTAAAGAATAACAAAGACAAATCCTGGATAGTTCTGGTATCGCGTGTTAATCCCAGACCTCAAGCACAAGTTGTGAACTGAGCGACACGCGTGTTGGATTTAGACCCCTGTTGAGCACGGCTGCTGGCAATCTAACGCAATTTATAAGCGATAGCGATTGAAAGATTATTAACCGTGTGTTTTTTTTATATAGACTATTTTGCAAAGGGTTATGTACCCCGAAATAAGGTACTTTATTTAGTGCGAGAGTTCTCCAAAAAAACAAATATAATTTGCCGAATAATGCGTGCATCTAATGATGTACGTACCTTGTATCTAATATGGCGCTTGTATTTCAAGTGCACCAGGACATTACTCAACGGCAAATTTGGCAAAAGATACGCCTATTTTTTTTTACAAAAACTTCTGCAGTAGAGAATGAATCATCATTATTTTCTTGGCATTTGTCCCATCTTGTGACTCTTTGTACTATTTTTCTACTTCGCCCACCATTATCATGATGCCTGAATGTAATCAACCAGTTTAATTTGTCAAGTTCACTCAAAGGTTGTCTTATTTTTAAATGTGACAAACAAGTGCACCTACTGCCTGCCTGATGCTAAGAGCTTACTGAAGCCTATGGAGGCTTGCAGGAGTGTCAGTTTTACGTTACCAATTTTGAATTAATTTTAGTAATAAGATCGTTAATAATCACTGCTTATTATTAAACAATTCTTTCATATATGAGTATGTTTGTTTGTTTGAACGCGCTAATCTGAAACTACGAGTCGGATTTAAAAAAATCTTTTTGCATACGATAGCTCTATTCCCGAGGACGGTTATAAAGGCTATGGAACATCACGCTACTGGCGACGGGAACTGAGCAGTAAGCAAAGACGCGGGTGAAACTGCGCTGCAGAAAGCTAGTTTACATTATATTTAGTATATTTATGTTATATTTAGTAGTATTTATTTATGTGAATTACAATAATTATATCTATCTGTATAATATTTTTTTTTTTAAACTGCAAAAACGCTTATGACTTCAACCGCATCCAACAACACACCTTGTGTTGATACGATGCAAACTTTGGGTAGCGATGTCGCTAAATTATTGGTACGCTGTACTAGGGAGGGGAGAGAGGGGGGGGACTGGTAGAAACTTTCCTGTCTCCACGACGACTAAGGAGAAGTTTGCCGGCAGAATTATTGTTCGTCTCAGTGTTGATAGACAATTATAAATATTGTTGTGAAGTACGTTGTAATTTGTAAAACGTGGGGATTATTTACTTTCGCTCTTTATAAAATTAAGATCTGGTAACTTTGTGTGTACTTACTACTGCTATTGCCTCTGTGATTTAGTCGTACAGTACAGACCGCAGAAGTGTTGGGTTTGATCTCTAGTTCAAACTCTCAGCAGGCGTTACACCTGTCTACCTATTAGGAAAATACATCAATCTGTTTGTTCACATCATATTAAATGGTACTAAATATAGCTTTATGCCTTCTCTATCTTTATGAAAAAAGGCCTTTTGTTCCAATGCAATTAACAACGGGCTGATATAATCTATACTGTTATATAAAGCGGATGAGTTCGTTTGTTTGTTTGATCGCGCTCATCTCTGGAACTACCAGTCGGATTTGAATGTAACATCACGCTACTGTCGACGGAAGCAGAACAGTAAACAAAGGCGCAGGTGATACGCTGCGGAAAGCTAGTAATGAAATAAAGCTTAAAAAACGTGGACGTGCGAGAGTGTCGGAGGCCCAATTTCCTCTATTTCCTTTTTCTTCACCTTCATCAATTTCACCTACCCTACTCCCTTAACGGTAGGCAGCGGCTTCGCAGAGTCCCTGGCAGTGCAGGAGCAATGCTAGAGACTCTAAATCGTCCATGAGCGACCATCACATGGGCTGTTTGCTACTCTGCCATTGTTGGAAATAAAAAAAAACATGGACGTAACTTTCTCTAATATCTCCTTACAGTACAACAGCGTTAAGCTTTTTAAGTATGTATAATTTATTTTATCGTCGTGTATTCAGGCCATCGATATTTAACTCTATATCGATTTATTTTGTTCTATAGAACAAAAGCGACCATTAACAAGTCTTGTACAGAGGGTTGCTATTGTTTAAACCCCTTCCCTAGGGAACCTAGAACCCCTCTTTAAAGGGTTGTAGAATAAGTCACTTGTTAGTTAACCGACAGTCTGGAAATAATAAGTTTTTGTGTATAAAATTGACTATTATTTTTAGTAGCGTTAGTTGAAATAATAATAATAATAATAATAATAATAATAATAATAATCTACCACATTCACACAGCGCCATCTAGCCCCAAATTAAGCAATTATATTTGCTTGTGTTATGGGTACTAAACAACTGATATACTACTTATATACATTTTTTTTTTGTAAATACATACATATTATAGATAAATTACACCCAGACACAGAACAAACAATCATGCTCATCACACAAAGGTTTGTCCTGGGTGGGAATCGAACCCACGACCTCCGGCTTAGCAGTCAGGGTCACTAACCACTAGACCAACAGGCCAGTCAAAAATAATTTTAATAACGTCGTTGATACAGTTGGTTTTTTATCATACAGAAAAATTCATTAATAATATAAATAATAATAAATATTGATACTTATTACTTAAACAAAAAACTCTACAGAAAATTAATAAGTAGGTATTAACCACCGTGTTTGCTTAAGACGTAATGTCTAAGTTCATATTTAGGTAGTAACTTTGCCTTGATTGCAAGTCAGGAATGTCCAAGATAAATTTCAGACGTTTAGAACGTGTCACAGTCTTTTCAGATGACCTTGCTATTATATATTTTTTTCTGCCGTCTTCTCTTGTAAAGATTAAGCCCCCTTTCCTCTTTCCTTAACTGCCTCATTCCCTTCACCTACCTCATTCCCAACCGCCATAATAGAGGACACCATATTAGCAGTTTGGGACGATGGCTTTTGGAAATGTGGCCTCCACTTCTGGATTCTACTACTTAACTCCCTCATTCCCTTCACCTACTCCATTCCCAGCTGCCATAATGAAGGACACCATACCAGCAGTTTGGGACGAAGGCTTTTGGAAATGTGGCCTCCACTTCTGGATTCTACTGTCTGTAAAAGAGTCACTTTGTTATGCCAATATAATAAGAAACCGCTATCATTTGATTAATTTACAGCTTTAGTGAAGTATCTTTACAACCACTAAGTTAAACTTCGCTAGTAGATAGGGTCGTCACTTTCGTCGCCGCAAGGGTTGAATGAACTTAATAAATTTACACATGATTAATACTATCATTCCGTCTCATATATCATTCTCCTTCATGGAAGTTAAGCCATTAATAATGATAGTAGGCATATGTATTTATACATCATATTTAGCCTAGTTTCATTAAAGATACCTATATATAAGTTTGACGTTGGTTTGCCTGTATATCTATGCGTAATAGCTATTGTGTGATAAATTGTAGGTACGGCGGCCTAATGGTTTCTGGTCTATGAAGTATTTGTTGATAACTGTCTCCAAAATCTGTCAAAGATAACTAGGGGATCCAACCGAAATAAAATATTACAATTTGTTTTTTGTTTCGCCTACAGTGGGGATCAGAAAGGAATACAACAAAAAAACGATCCTCCAGGGTATCAGATTCAGGGGATCAGACCGGAATAACTTGAAGTATGAAGACATCCTGAAAAGATAGGATTAGGCTTAAAGATCTTTGTTCTCGAAACAATGTTCACATAACATAAAATTGTGTTACAATTTATGCATGCATATAAAAAACCTATAATAATTCATCGCTAACATTGATATACAAACAAGACTATCATATGTTAGTGTACAATTTATTAAATAACTAGATATATTGCAATTAAATTGATTAAAAATTTGGCTTTAAAAATTATTACTTAAAGGATAAAACACAATTCATTAAGACGATAAAATAGGTCGGTTTGCCTGTTTAAGGTCTATGTTTATGTAAATTGGTATAAACATTTCAAATAAAATCAGTAGGTTCATTACTAGAGGACTTAAGGTAGCAGCTGTTGACCTGCGTTATTGAGGGTGTTTAGGAAAAGTTTCGCCACCAGTTGGCGCCACTTCAACTGTCACATTGGACTAATCAGGGGATATCTTTCAAAAAGCGCTTGACAGCTAGACATCGGTGCTGCCCTCTCGTGGGCGCCATTTTAGAAAACCCTCTCAGCACTTTTCTTTGCACGTTAATTAATTATCCATTTTGTAAATTAAACATTAAAATTGCCGAAATGAACACTGAAAATTGGAAGACCTTTTACCAAAGTGGCGCCAACTTGTCGCGAACATTTTCCTAAACACCCTCATTGCATGCTAAAAACTATATTATTAGGTACTGCAGGCACCAATACCACAGATTACAGAAAACCTATCCAATACGTAATTATGTGCTATGATGTGATGTGTAAATATACTTGCTTGCTTGCTGTTCTACGCAATTCAATTACTAGATCAGGTAGGTAATTATTAAAAAGATAAGAGAAATATGACTACTAACTACTTTTGTATTAAGAAACTTTGTATGTTAGTCTTCTGATTTCCAGGTAGATAACTGAGACCGATTACTAATACCTTTATTTAGAAAACGGTTGTCTATCCAAAAACTAATCAACCTCTGCCCCTTGAAAGGAAATAAAGAACCGGGAGGTTTTAAGTTAAATCTTTGGTTACTGCTCCGCTCCTGTCACTCGTAGCGTGATGTTTCATTACATTATAACCTTCCTCAAGAACTAGGCTACTATATGAAAAAAAAAAAAATTACAACCTCACAAACTCATAAACCTTACCTCATAATTAGTAGAATAATCCGCGCAGCTGTTCATTACCTACAAAATTACCTACAAGCTCTACTAAATACTATCGGAGACAATAATATTATTCAGTAAACGTATTGTATGTGGGTGCATCGTCAACAAACGTCGTTCCCAATCAGATCTGTTTGTTTTATTGGTGTATACCTATTAATAGATTCAGAGGGTGTAACAAAACAGCTGAGTTACAAAAATGACCATAACTAATTTATTTATTAAGTACTAGCCACCAGTCCCCATATTTATTTTTATTACAAATATTTGAAATTCGCTTTTTTCTGTAATATATAATAGAATTATATAGTATTAATACTCTGATACTAATAATAAAATTGGTTGAAGTACAATAAAGTATGTGAAAAATATTACCTCACTGCTCGATAGATGGCGTTGTCCCGATTTTCTGAATCGCGATATGGTTTCGTTACCACTGCATGTATATATACCCTGAATGGCGCTGGTATCTTTGGTCGATCCGGTTGTTAAATAATTTTAACTTCCTCAAATTTTTTTAGTGTCCGACGCTATGCTTATTTGCTAGCGTTGTGGCCTGTATGTACTCAAATAATAAATTAAAATAGAAAAAAAAGTGTAACCATCTATTTCAAAATTCAAGGACTAGGAGAGGAAACTTTTGAATTCGTATAAATAAATTATTTCATTCAAACTCAAAGATTTTGTTTCAAAAGGAGATAATGGAAAATTAAATGCATACTGAGATTTAGTTTAAACAAATTAAAAGAAAGATAAATTAGACCTCGGCGACTGACGGGGATCGTCGACAACAGACTAGACTATCTTTTATTTATCGCGAAAAATGGCAAAAGAGGTTGAATTATAGGGTTAATGTTTGTATGAAAAATTGTCAATGTATATTAAACACTTAAACAGTGAAATAACCGACATTCACGCGGGCAACAAATAATATGTAGTAAAATAACAGCCTTGTTTAGTTCTGAACTCATCGCTAGATGGCGCTAGATTTAATACTGCTTCTGCGTGGTTGATTATACGCTACGCCTTTTGGCGACTAAGGACCTTAAGGAAAAATTACTAAGTATAATCTTACTTAGAAAGAAAGAATACATTTACATTTTGCATAATCCTTATTGTAAAGAAAATACGTATTTTGTAGTACCTACCTACAAAAAAGAAATTTGAAATTTCCCTTATCGAAAATCGAACTCAAACCTCCTAGGTGAAAGCTAGGTATCCTAGCCATTATATTTATACCATACCCGTATGGGACATGGACATACTGTGTAGGTACCGGTATTAAATACGATTACGATACTATTTAGTTGGCATTAGTTTGTTGATGACGATTGAAGAAGTTTATGAGTCAGTGTTTACACAAAGAGATAAAAAAACCAATGGTGTTGACTTATTTGCATACCTATTCAGATTTGACTATTAAAGACATGAATTCACATTTATCAATATTTATTGACTAGCTATCCGCGGGCCGGTTTCACCCGCGTCTTTGCTTACTGTTCTGCTCCCGTCGCCAGTAGCGTAATGTTACATAGCCTATAACCTTCCTCGAGAACTGGCCTATCATACGCAAGAAGACTTTCAAATCCAACTGGTAGTTCCAGAGATTAGCACGTTAAAACAAAACTCTTCCGCTTTATAATAATAATAATAATAATAATAATATGTGGACTATCACACACTGTCGTCTAGTCCCAAGCTAAGCAGTGCTTGTGTTATGAGTACTAGATAACTGAAATATAATACATATACATACTTTTTTTTTTGTAAATACATACTTATAATACATAGAAAACACCCAGACTAAAGACAAATACAAATGTTCATCACACAAATATTTGCCTTCCGCGGGAATCGAACCCACGACACCCGGCGTCGCAGTCAGTTACACTAACCACTAGACCAACGGTGCAGTCTACGTAAAGTATAGATATAAAAAGTGACTGCCAGTTACTCCGAAAAACATTACCTTCCTTGACCTCGGCAGTCGGGCAAAAAGGCCACGCAATCAACGAATTATAATACGGTTTTCACTATAGTACCGTATTATTTAATCTGTGGGCAATGGTGCATTAGTTGCTACTAGAACATTCTTGTTAGGTAGGTACCTAAGTAAGTAGGTATATCTACTAAAAGCATTGTTATGTAATACCATTAATAAACTATACAACAGCGAAAAGCGATCATCGAGTTAACTAACCCTCTACTCAACCCCTATATTGAAAATATTAGTTTTGATACGGTATAGCTGATCTTTACTATCACTACATAGTATAAAACAAAGTCGCTTCTCGTTGTCTGTCCTTATGTATGCTTAGATCTTTAAAACTACGCAACGGATTTTGATGCAGTTTTTTTTAATAGATAGAGTGATTCAAGAGGAAGGTTTATCTGTATAATACGTGCAAAATATAGTAGAGAAACACTGGTAATTTTAGAGGTTTCTAATGTAATGCAGGGATATGGCGGTTGCGGCGATATATAACGGCTGGAAGCCCGGCCTCTAAAGAAAATATGTTTGTATTGTCTAATGACATAAAAGCTGTGAACGTTGGTTAAAAAGACATTCTGTAGTATTTTTAGTACCAGCATAAAACCTGTGCGAAGCCGGGGCAGGTCGCTAGTTAAGTATATAAAGCGGAAAAGTTTGTTTGCTTGAACGCGCTAATCTCTGGAACTACTTACCTACCATTCGGATTTGAAAAATTCTTTTTGCGTTAGATAGTTTAGCTCTCGAGGAAGGTTATAGGATAAGGAACATCACGCTACTGGCGACGGGAGCACAGCAGTAAGCAAAGACGCGGATGAAACCGTGCCGCGGAAAGCGTGTATGTGTTGATGGTCTAATATATTTAGGGTGAGTACCTACCAGTCATAATGTCAAACTGTAGCTTAGGTAAGTAAGTATACCTGCTGAGAATTTTTAGGTAGGTAGATAAACTCAAAATTACTTAGGTACTTCGTATTTATTAATCTATGACAATACTTTACCCGATTCGGGAATCAAACTTAGGAATCGAGAACCACCGAAGCAGTTAAAGTAAATTCTAATATTCCCTTAATAAATACTTACCATCTGATTTAATAAAGTTATCTCTACTGATGTTCGGTGTCATTTATTAAAGAATGTTGAAGTTATAATTAAAAAGTTGAAGTTTGTTGATCTAGGTAGTATTTTTTGCATAATTTCTCAAACCATTATGTGCCATGGAGATAATCAGAGTAGATCTCGACAATTTATGATAATGTCTCCACAGACAACGCATTAAGAAGCTAGTGTTTGTTTGTCTGTAAGTTTAAGAAAATACGTTAGAAAGTAAAAGAAAATGTGGTTTAAAAATTTGTGTCGCGTCGAATTATGGCATTAAAATGTTTGGATCGTAATAAATGCCGTTATAGTCTCTGCTTACCCAATAAATGAGCGATAAGCGTGAAGTTATATATGTACCTATGTAGAATTAAGACTTTCTTAAGGTTTACTTTGCTGAATGAATTACTTTCCACAAACGCCTAAAATTATTAACTCTCGCTTTATAATATTTTATTATTATAAATTAGTGATGTATTATTATTTATTATAAGCAGAAGCTATAATTATATCACGGTTAAATGTTAGTATAGCATAATGTAAAGTGGTATGGCACAATTAGTATGAATGTCATCAAGTTCCTGTGTTTTCCGCCATCTTGTCTGCCTCTGTGGCGCAGTGGGAACGCAAGCGACTGCAGTGCACGAGGTTGTGGTTTCTATCCCCATACGGGACAAAACATTGTGTGATCCATGAATATTTGTTCCGAGTCTGGATGTACTTTATGTCCTCCGTGACACAGAGCTTGTTCTCTAGTGCGGTAGTTGCCTTTTACTAAAAATATAACAAATCTTCATTAGATAGTAGGTCCAATGTGGTACCTGTATTGTAAATAACTATAATATTTTTATTGCTTATTTAAAGTCAATTACTTACCTTACTATACAGTTCCAAAATAGGTACCCAATTTTAGCAAGCATAACCGCGCTACACACCAAGTCTTGTATAATTATGTCAACCCCCATTTACTAAGGAGACGACAGCTTTGGCTGTCGTTATCGAATGCCTACCGCATTCTACTGCGACGTTAGCGAGAATTATGTCGCCGCTAGATGGAGCCACTCTCTTTCTAATCAAGATCGTCGTATCTTATAAGCACAGTTTTGGAAAAGTGAGTCTTAATTTGAACTACATAGAAATGTTTTTTCTATAGCTTGTTTTATGCACTTACGCAGTTCTGGAGGCTGTACTGGATTCTGGGACTAAGAATTAGGTGATTTTACGTTTATCAAATGGTAGTTTGGGTTTGAAGTTAAGTAGCTGCGGTTAACATTGTTCGGAAATTTCGTGGCAAGTTTCTTTCTTGCGTAAGTGTAGGTACCATCTCTTCTGTTAAACGATGATGATAATTTTATTGTCGTTGAAACACGGTTGCTTAAACGTTCGCCAGGCGCTCAAGAATACCTACCTTTATTGTAGCTACTCATTAGAATTTTTTGCAAATTGGAGTCAATGCTTTACAGTATAATATATTGAGACAAATGGTGTCGACAACAAAACTTTGTATTATCAAAAAATGTTTCATCTCATACAGGTACTTACTTTAATAATAAGTTCACAAAATGTCTATCTACCACAAGTGCTGCCATCTATATTTGCAATTAAAAACAACCTGTACATGAAAACTCAACCACAAACGCATAACGCCATTACAATCCCAATTTGCCCCAATCCTACTCGGGTATCAAACAACTCGATCCTAAATTGTGTTCACTCGCCTGGCGAGAAATTGCATTATTCTTTGGCATAAACCCGTTTGTCACTTAGGAGTTAACGACAATCGCAATAAATATGCAAATCGGGTGGCCGATATTCGTTTCTTGTAAAACGTTTCAATATCGTTGTTTGAATAAGCTGCAGGCAATTTAAGATTGGGTGCGACGGATTTTGTTTTACTAAGCGACAATTAATAGGGGCTGTTATTGGTAGGGTTGAATCGATAAGGCACACATTTTCCTTGTCCTACAGGATGCTAACTTTATCCGAAAGACGACTAGAGGCCTCTTTTAGCAATCTTATTATAAACTTACTTTGCCTCTATCCTTGTTTTTAATGGTAAAAAAGAAAAAGACAAAATACAAAGTAACATTAAAATAATACAGCTATAATTAAAAGGTAGTGGTAGGCCCTTAGCTTCTCAAAAGTTTACTTTGGTCGATCCTAAGTCACCCCTCTTATACTCTTGAACTCAGCTCCAAAACGGCTAAACCAATTTTAATGAAAATTGGTAAATTTTCTAAATTGTAGATTATTATTATATTCTTTTATCCCTAAAATCGGTCTGGTTTCCTTGTGACATTTTACGTGCGGGCGAAGCCGCGAGGCGCAGTAGTAAAGAATGAAAATAAAAAAATAAATTAATAATAAATTGTTACTGTAATATTAAAATACGCTCGCCCACATATGGCTTAATATAGCTGATAAAACGTGGGTGTCTCTGCCTACTGCCTCTGGAAAAATTCCACTTGTGAATGTACATAAATGTCTGTGTCAAAAGTTGAAATGGCCCAGTGGATAAAGTACCGGCTTCATAAACACGGGGTAGTGGGTTCAAATCCGGGCAAGTACCAATTGTGATTTTTCAAATCATATGTAGGTACTATCTAAGTTTATCTTGGACATCTCTGACTGACGGTGAAGGAAAATATAGTGAGGAAACCTGGACTTAAAAGTCTGAAATTGCCAATCCGCCTTGAGCAAGCGTGGTGATTAATGCTCATGCTTTTTCTATATGAGAAGAGGCCTTTGCCCTGCAGTAGGACAGTAAACCGGCTGGTATTTTAAAAGATGTTGGCGTAACGGCTTGGACGCTTTTTGCAATGAATGGCGGAGAATACTGCCGATAGATGAATGTGGAAGTCTCAGGTTAAGAAGAGCTTAGACCTTAGTTAGAAGAAGTATAAGCGTACGGTCCACCGAATGCGTAAGTAGTACCTAGTCGTCAACTTTGGATATGACTTCCTGTGTTCTGCCGCAATTTGCACAAACAATTCTACGAAACAAAAGCAAGCAGTTAAAGACCGTGGCGGGAGAAGGAGATGAGGGGGGCAAAGAAAATACATAGATTCCCTTGCTCTTATTTATTGAACGAAAGTCGAAACGCATTAGCATGTATGTAGTGTATTAGCTTCCCGCATCGCGGTTTGACCCGCGTCTTTGCTTACTGCTCTGATCCCGTCGCCAGTAGCGTGATGTTACATAGCCTATAACCTACCTTAAGAACTTGGCTAATAAACGCAAGAAGAATTTTATAATTTAAATCTGTCAGGTAGTTCCAGACATTAGCGAGTTCAAACGAACAAACTCTGCCGCTGTTGTAATAGAGTGTAGTCTACGAGAGGGTGGTACTTCCCCGGTCGATCCGGCTTATTCAAACTAAAACCAGCATCTACCGTAAAACAGTACTACGTACATATAAACAATACAATAGTAAAGTACATATGTAAAATATCTTCGAACATGAAATTGCAGACCGACATCAATAGCACCAAGTTCCAACAACTTCATCAAGAGTTACAGGAACATGCAGGAACAAGTTACAGCCGCACAATAAGCGATATACTTACTTAAAAACTATTTCACTACTCCGACGAATGAGTGTGGAAAACATTCGATAATTCGATAAGCTTAACTGCTGTAAGATGGGGTGAAATAGGCACTTCGGGATCAGTACCAGAGGGCCTAGACAAGTGGCTAAGATTTCTATTTAAATAGAATAGATTATAAAATGTACAGAGGTCCTAGACAAGTGTCAAACATTTCTATTCTATTCATAGAATAGATTAAAAAATGTATCGGATTGACATAAGCTAACGCCAACGCTTATGTCAATTTCATACATTTTTTATCTATTCTATGATTAAAATAGAAATGTTTGACACTTGTCTAGGGTCTCAGGATTGACATAAGCTAACGCCAACATTGTCGTTAGGTAATGTCAATCTATCTTATCTATCTATAGCTTATGTCAACCCTATTATTCTTATACATCTTTCTATGAATAGAATAGAAATATATGCCACTTGTGTAAGGCCGCCGTAGATTTTTAAAGATATAAGACAGACTAGCTTTCCGCGACGCGGTGTTACCCGTGTCTTTGCTTACTGCTTTGCTCCCGTCACCCGTAGCGTGATGTCACATAGCCTATAACCTTCCTCGAGAACTGGGCTATCATACGCAAAAAGAATTTCTAAATCCGAATGGTAGTTCCAGAGATTAGCGCGTTCAAACAAACAAACTCTTCCACTTTATATAATAGTAGTATACCTAAATTGGACTTTGCAATTAAGTGAAAATGCTTGTACAAGTGGTTATGGTAAGGTGGTGTTACACAATCGTGAAACGCTGCTAACAATTAATACCAATATTTTGTTTTTATGTCATGTTATTACCTCGTACTCAAGTTTTCTATTAAGTCAAAAAAACATTAAGTAGGTAATATAATAATATTCTACCACATGCACACAGCGCCATCTAGCCCCAAATTAAGCAATTATATTTGCTTGTGTTATGGGTACTAAACAACTGATATACTACTTATATACCTTTTTTTTTTGTAAATACATACATATTATTGATAAATTACACCCAGACACAGAACAAACAATCATGCTCATCACACAAAGGTTTGTCCTGGGTGGGAATCGAACCCACGACCTCCGGCTTAGCAGTCAGGGTCACTAACCACTAGACCAACAGGCCAGTCAAAGGTAAGTAATTATTTTAGATTTTTTGTCAATTGATATTTTTTCATTAATTTTACAATGTTTTTTATCAAGTACTTAACAATATACGTTTTCCATCTAACAAATGCTGCTTATATGCAAATGCTTTCCCTCACTGGATGGTGGAACTTCATAAAGTAATGCGTTGTAAATTAGCAGAACAATGGGGAACTTTGGGCAATTGTTGCCGTGTTCTGTATTAGTATTTTATGTCTTTGTTGCGAGTGGGATATTTCCGTACCCTTGGAGACTTGTTTCTTAGTTTTTGGTACTTAATGTATGTAATTGTTAATAAGTTTAAGTAGGTATTTAAGTTCTGATTGTATTAAATTCCGAAGAAGAAGAAAAGCTTTCCGAAGCGTGGTTTCACCCGCGTTAAGTTTCATCTTTGGTCACTACTCGGCTTCCATCGCCAGTAGTGTAATGTTACACAGCCTATAGCAAAAAGGAAAAAGAATTTTTAAATCCGTCTGTGAGTTGCAGAGATTAGCGCGTTCAAATGAACAAACAATTTCGCTTTAATATTAGTGTTGATAGGTAAATATCGTGTAATATATAGGTTGGTTCTTTATTTCCATCAGTGTCTTAAAACGCTACTTAGAGTATCAGTAATACTCGGGTATTATTTATTTATTAACACATTACGGCGAACACAAATCCGCTTGCAAAAATACAATTCAACTTTACAAATGTTCAGCGAACACAAAATAGTAATGTATGGGTATAGAATCTACGTCTGTTACTGTGCAATCACATAAGCGTTATCAATACCTGCACTATCTTTATTTATTCTTAACATACTCTCAGTACTTTGCACCTAAAGTTTCAGTAGGTAGGTACTTACATAAAAGTTTACACTTTGTTGGTGAAAGAAACGCAGTTTTACGTTGTTTTCTCGTTTATTCATAGATAATGGTTGCACATACTATTATCTTAGAAAACAACAGTTTTATGAGAGTTTTACCACAATAAATATTATACATGACGTCATACTTAAAAAGGCTAGCTCGAACTACGGCGGGCCGCAGCACCGCATCGCATCGCATATCGACGGTGTAGAATCAATAAATAGTAACTACAAAAAGTCAACTTTACAATAGGCGATAAAAACCATATTCGGTTGACTTTTTTTTATTTTGGTCTATTGCTTTTCTTAAAGATAAACAAAGCAGATTTCAAATACAGAATGGGAGATATGTTAGTGAAAACTTTACATCTTTCTTATATATTCTTTCTTTTCTTTTTCTTTTCTGTACTTAAAATGAATTGCCAGTAAAATTTACGCAAGAATTGTTAATAGGTATTGCAAGATGTAATTATTTCACAAAATTGATTAAAAACGGACATACGACCTTTACGGGCCTATGCATTACTCTATTTTACGTACAATTATGCAAAAAACGAAAAATCGCCAAAATGTTAGTTATTATTTATTGATTCTTCACCGTCGATATCAAAAATCTTACTACATCACTTTAGTATAGGATACATTTGGAACAATCGGTGGGCCGCATTGCAACTCACTGCTACACTACGACTACTTGTGCTTTTACGCAATTTTGCAAGGCTGCGGCCGGGCCATACTATGCGCCAGCCTTAGCGACACTCACATATATTCAGCTCTATTCAGCTTATGCCCATAGAAAACAACGATTTTGTATAGAGACGTTACGCGTCCGTTCAGCTGAATAAGTGTGAGTAGGTAGTCCCTTCTGAGTTTCCACTGACGCAGAGCCGGACGGAGTGGAGAGGAGCCGAACCACTATTAAAGGGTATCATTTCTTAGCTTTGCTAGAAGACAGTACTAACGATATTCGATTATGAATTCTATTGCTTTTGAATAAAGCATGTATTCCATTAGAATTGTTTTGTATTTCAAAACTTTTAGTTAATACTATTTTAACAAGATCTCAAATAGGAGAGAAAAGCATCAACATTTCAACTGAAAGACATCTACTTCAGGATAGCCACGTCGAATTTTGTAAAACGTTTTATACTTTACGACTGTTACACAAAAGGTCGGACAGAACTATAAAACTAAAGCTCATGTACTGACACAAAGTCGTACAAAGTAATGCGTACATGTGACCTAAGCCTTAGATCATAAAGCTGTGTACTGACCTGTAAACATTACTATAGGCTCACTGTTTCATTAGAAAATACAGTAAAGTAAGGTATTTACAAAGAGATTAATTAATGAATGCAGTGTAAGTACGTGAGTCGAGAATGTAAGCAGGGATCAGAATGGAGTCATTAAATTAAAATGTAAGGCAACACCTCCGAATATTTAAGACATTGGTATCATGGGTTATTCCTTAAGGGTTATAACCCGATCCTCGAGGACCTCGTCCCAAAGGAACTATTCTATTCACATATGATTTACTAGACTGTGCAGGTAGGTACTACAAAGCATGTTTGCACTTCACATCTGTGTAGGAAATTTGGATCTCACACAGCTTAGTGCTTTCGTTACTGCAGGCTTAGAACCACGTCAAAGACCATCAAGTATTCGCAATTCGTTTATCACAGTTCACATGTTGCCTTTACCTTTTTGTAGCAATATGCAAATTGAGGCAGCCTGTAAAGCACACATTTTACTTTTTAATTTTTCTTTACAAAATAGAAAGCTGTAAGTAATTAAGTATCTATAGAGATAAGTGTATTGCCTGCGTCACTTTGCATGCTGCTTGAAACTGTAACTTACAAAAATTGTAATAACCTGGCGATTAAAAAGAGTGGCCTGAGTTTCTTGCCAGTTCTTCTCATGGCTCTACTTCGTCAGCGAACTGGCTGCAGGTTAATTTGCTGACATTTTGTAAACTTTGACGTTCATAAGTGTTAATTTAAATAACATATATGAATAAACATATATTTCATTTCATTTCATAAGTTGGTTGATAGTCATATATCATCAAATTGTACATACCTTTGATTTGATTTGATTAGTAGTAGATCCATACTGGTTTCTGCATGTATGGGCCGGATCGTCCGGAGAAGTACTACCCTCTTATAGAAAGAGTAATAGTAGAGTAAAAGTAGTAGTATCCGTACTACTGCGTTTCGCTCGGTGAGTGAGAGCGCCGGAGGCCCAATTTCTCCCCTTCCCTCTTTCCTTACCTCCCTCATTCCCTTCCCCTAACCCTATTCCCAGCCGCCATAGTGGAGGCCACCATACCAGCAGTTTAAGAAGATGGTATGATGGCTACCCACCACGTCTAGATTCCACTGACTGCTTACCATCAGGCGCGGTGGAGTCACTTTGGTAGTCTAATATAAATAAAAAATACCTACCTACAAAATGTTTTATGGCCTAAGTCTAGTGCAATTAAGTGTCGTGAGTGTCGTAATGTCAGTTTGTACTAAATTGTGCTTACAATAGCAGATGTAATGTCGTCCGGTTATAGCACAACTGGGAGATAAACTTTAGAGCGTTTATTTTAGAGTTTCTGGAGTCTTTTATGTTTTTATTGCGGTACAAGCAGATTAAGTTTTTATACTGTAGTTGTATTTGCTGTCTGGCAGTGATACCTACCCGCAGCCTACTAGCGAAGTGCACACAATCTAGCGGTGGTATATAGTAACGAATCAACGATCGAATGATGGAGGTCACATTATCATGGAGGTATCGTATCGAATCGTCCTAACACAAGAGGATCCTGAGGAACTGCAACTTTCTGTGATGTACGTTACGGTAGTAGATCCACGCTGGTTTCAGCATGAATGGGCCGCATCGTCCGGGGAAGTACTACCTCTCATAGAAGATCGACGTAAGAGTAGTAGTATCCGTACTACTGCGTTTCGTTCAGTGAGTGAGAGCGCTGGAGGCCCAATTTTCCCCCTTTCCTCTTTCCTCACCTCCTCATTCCCTTCCCCTAACCCCATTCCCAGCCGCCATAGTGGAGGCCACCATACCAGCAGTTTAAGAAGATGGTATGGTGGCCAACATTTCTGGATTCCACTGACTGCTTACCATCAGGCGGGGTGGAGTTACTTTGGTAGGCTAATACATAAAAAAAAATGTTATAAGACTGACATAAGTGCAATAGTCATTTCGCCTGCCTGCCAACTTAATTATGACAAAAAAGCATGAAATTTTGCTTTTTTTCATTTGCATATATGTCTTGCTTTTCTTTTCAATACTAATCCTAAGTAGCGTATATTATACGGTCTATTTTACCCAAGACTTGAATAAGTTACGTTTTGTCATTTTTATTTCAGAAAGATACTGCTTGCCTACATTACACGCAAATAACTTTTTAAATTAAAATATAAAATTAGTCAAAAATGCCAAATACATATTTAATCTGAGAACTGTTTTGATTGCAAATCAAAGAGATAGGATAATAAATTGCGAAATATTTTAGTTATCACAATCTGTATACAAGCAAGCTTTATAAGGATCACTAGGAAAGAAATTTTAAGACAAACAAAATTACGTCAGCTACATCACAACGAAAATAATAATATTATGTAATTAATTTGATACATTTGACAACATTCTCAAAACATTGGATTAAACACTACAACAATCCAACCCAATAATTTTCCACAACAGGGAACAAACTTGTAACCATAGTAAACTGTTGTCAGAACTTTACACGTTTGGGACTAACAGTTGAAATACACAGAACAAACTATTTTATATATAACTCATAAAATATTTCTTTATACAAAAACGTGGATTTTAAGTTGGGTATAACAATAAGGCTCTTGGGATAAGCTTGTTTTACAATTATAGTGCATGATAAATAGCTTTATGGTTTATATTTCTATTTGGTTTTAAAAATAAAAGGTAAAGTTCGGCTGTTTATCCTGCCAGCGGCGCAGTTTCACCCGCGTCTTTGCTTACTGCTTTGCTCTCGTCGCCAGTAGCGTGATATTTATAGCCTATAACCTCCCTCAAGAATTGGGACCCTACCTCAATCTTTTATAGCAATCTTGTTATAACCTTACTTTGTTTTAATGATACTAAAGAAAAAGACAAAACATAAAGTAACATTAAAATAATACCTACTGCTTATGAGATGGTGGTAGGCATCCTGGGCTACCATACGCAAAAAGAACTATTAAAATCTGACGAGTCGTTCTCTTTTCTTGTTTTCTGTGTTTTTTGTGTGTCGCCTCTAGGCAGTAAATAAGTTATTTTTCTTTCTTTTTCATAAAGACACTATCGCTTAGCTGGGGTAGAGCACAGCACTTCGACACTCAAAGCTTTGACCAAATAAATAAAATCTGATCAACATTGGCGATCATGAAATTAGGCCCAACAGTGGAATGTAGGCGAGTAAATAACAGTATCAGTATTCGTTATTATTATGTCTACTCTTACCGGGGGCCTACTCCTTTTATAGCAGTATAATTTTAATGTTACTTTATGTTTTGTCTTTTTCTTTTGTACCATTAAAAACAAGGATGGAGACAATGTAAGGTTCTAATAAGATTGCTAGAGGTTGTGGTAGGGCCCCAGATAAAACATATTCACGATAATATAAAACAAAAGTGTAATATTTTAAGTTTTCGATCTCTTAGAATGTTTCGCATCAATGGTTTTTTGAGCAATTATTATCGGCTCCACTTGACTTGACAGCTGGTCAAAGGGCGCTTGAGACTGAAGGGCGTCCACTCAACCAGAAGGGATAAATCAACGATCGATCATTTTTGTTACAGGAAGGTTATGATTAAGTTTAAATACTATCTATTGCTTATTTCACCTGTTTGAATTCGCAGTCAAGGAGGGTATTGCTTTTCGAGCGTATGTGCGTATGTATTATTTATTTATTACCTATGTATGTATGTATGTATATTTCTTTGGCACGCTCTACAGCATAGATGGCTTGATGGATTTTGACGTATGAGGTGTCATTAGATTCATATTGATTGTGGGAATGACATAAGGTATATAAAACTTCAATACGGTGTGAGCACGAGAAAAATGGGTTCCTTTCTTTTTACTTTTTTTAAGGCATTTATTTTTATTATGTTATTTCATTTGTATGTAACATAATAGGTAGTTTTTAACCCTGTATTTAAGTAGATAACTCTAAGTCCGTCTAGTAAAGATTGGGCCTTGTTCCTAGATGCGCCGATAACTTTATTAGATAAAGGTGTGCTTATTACATTTTGATATATTGGTATTTCTATTAATTTTTTTAAAGTTTTCGAGGAAAAACTAGGTATATAGTGTAGGTATTGCATGCTAAACCCGCTTCTTTCACATTACTCATTACTACACGCTGTAAAACGTATTATTTAAACCAAATGTATCTTCTAAATGATGAATTACTAAACTCTTCACCAATTAGGCAATATTAAACACAAACAAGAATTCACCCTCGACACCTTAGAACGCGAAGGGGTTTTCAAAGAAACTTTAACGACTCTCCACAAAGTAAGGGGTGCTAAAATACCCCAATAACACTCCCTTTTGCGACAGAAGCGGATTAGATGCCGAAGGGGTTGCTACAAAGGAAAATCGTTAGGCATGCTAACACAATTTTTTTACACAATAGCATAATGGTGGGTGTTAAAGGTACGAATATTGGTAAATTTCTTATAGTAGGTAGGTAAATATTTTTGTTTATATCAAAGGTAGTTTTCTTTAAAAGTATTGTAAGTAGTAAATTGTTGTAATTATAAGTTGCCAAATATGTTATTTTTAAAAAAAGAAGCTAAATTTTCTTCTGGGTTTGCTTCTTTTTGTGGGCAACAAAGTAGTAGGTAAGTACACACACATCACACTGCTTACTATCTCTTCAGTATGTATTAATGAGGATGTTTAGATGAATTTTCGCCAACAGTTGGCGCCACTTTGGTAAAAGGTCTTTTATTTTGACAGCGCTATCAAAACAAATATTTTTCAGCGTTCATTTAATGTTTAATTTACAAAATGGATAATTCACGTGTTTATAGACAAAAGAAAATTGCTGAGAGAGTTTTCTAAATGGCGCCCACGAGAGGGCAGAACCAATGCGTCAGGTTTAGCTGTCAAGCGCTTTTTGAAAGTTAACTCGTGATTGGCCCAATGTGACAGTTTAAGTGACGCTAATTAGAGGCGAAAAATTTCCTAAACACCCTCATTAAATTACCGCATGACATCCACGGAAATATACTAAGTGCTTTACGCTAAGACCGATGACCATTCATATTTGAAAAAGGAAAAAGAGTAACATAAAACTTTAAATAGACTTAGGTATTCCTCGTTCGAATAAATGGTTCTAAATTTTCTTTACCAGATTGCACTCGTTGTAAACATTGTGCAGTGATTTTACCAAACATGTAGGTATTATTAACAGAAGAGTTAATTAGATTGGAGATAAACTTAATAAAGACATAGTAATGCATTTGGCTATCGTGATAATATATTTCAATAGTGAAATTCTCGACACAAAGTTTGCTTAGCTGAATAGTAATCGTACAGTAATAAACAGACGTACCTGTATTAGTACAAGTACCTTTGTGTCAGTGCATCTTGCCATGAAATTAAGTTAAGGCGCTTGCATTGAATTAAGCATAAAATTATTAAAGTGGGTAGAGATAGAACTATAGGTACTATATTATTATACTATCAGCATTAGACTATTGAAACACTGCCCCGCATCACGGAGCGTAGTGCGGGCGTGTGTGTTCTTGACTTCTTGCGTTGTTTGTAAGTATCTCTCTTTGTACAGAAATCACGCGTGGTGCAACACTGAAAACGCATTCACGCGTGGTGTAGATGTTTCTTTGCCACGCACCCCGCAGCGTACTGCGGGACAGTGTTTGGAAAGCCTTATTATGGTTGTATTTTAGTAGTATTGCTTTTGTAATGCAACAGCCATTACATACATAACTTCACGCCTGTCTGCCATAATTAGGTAAGCAGAGACTACAACGCCATTTGCTTTTTTTTATTGCCGACAGTGGCAGATGTGCAAGCAGCCCACGTCGGTTACGGGTGCTTGTAATTGTGTCAACACATCACCTATTTGGTCCATGTATGTCCGTCGAGAGCGACCCGTACCAACTTGTATAAGTATAAGTTGCATAAAATCTTCTTGACATATTCAGAAAAGCTGTATTCTTGTTAGCAATATTAATAAATTCTATCGCTCCGAAATATGTAACATGTATATCCGTCCCTTACACATTCCCTGTCTATACAGACAGCCACACGTCGAGGGCATAGAAATGCGGAAATTATGCAAAACAACTGTAGGCTTTCGTTTCAGTTTATTTCCACTTTTGCTTCTCTCATCTTTGGTTAATACCAGCTTAATAACCACCATTTTCTGTACGATGGTATGTTCGCGAGTTTTAAGTTTGGTGTTAAAATTAAGTAGTCTTTGGTTATACCCCACATAATCGTGATTCAACAGATTTATATAATACTGTATGCATTAAGATTTCGGTTACGTTATTTCTCACTCAAAGTCTAACAGCTCAATGAGGGTGTTTAGGAAATTTTAGTCACCAGTTGCCGCCACTTAGGTGAAAAGTCTTCCATTCACAAAAATTCAAATTCAAAATTCGTTCAATTTGAAATTAATAGAATCGTTCACGGTTTATTGGTTGATTGAAAGCGCTTTGACAGGCGCCTGGAACTGACGCCTCAGTGCTGCCACCTGATGGGCGCCATTTTTGAAAACCCTCGTTCGATAATTACGTAGTTACAGGAGCCTGAATATTAGAACACAGTTAAAATTGGGTGTTAATAGTGGTTTCCACTTTTCCAGCTGCCTGTTAGTCGTGAACCACCTTCGTTCATCGAATGTTCAACACCCTAATAGGGTCAATAAAAGGTCTCCAGTCCACCTAGTCAGCCAATTATCTAATATTTTTTCATTTTCTCGTTTTTTCTTCTTTTTCGGTCATCGTATTGGTGGTATTATACTATTGTTTTCTGCAATACTTAGTGTTATATGTTTAAAGACTCCAACAAAGATGAAGGCAGAAGAAGAATAAACACTTAATCTAAGCATGTTCTTAAACCAGACGCAGCCCTGATCCCTCACAAGGTGGATGGACGGACGACCTTATTAGGGTGGCGGGCACCCCATGGATGAGGGCGGGTCACGACCGGTCAAAAATTGGGGCAGGCCTATGTCCAGCAGTGGACGGCTTTCGACTGAGATGATGATGATGATGTTCTTAACTTAAATGACCTTTTAGATTCTTCCTAGTCAGTCTTGTTAAACTATAAATGAAATGACTGATACTGCATTCTAATACTCATAATTAACATGGGCAGCGAGAGCAGCGCGGCGACAACGACGGGCACATTGCCAGGTACCTAAACACACCACTGAGATTTGGGACCCTCTGCATTGTATTAGAAATTATTAGCACTGCTACGAATTTATCGTTTGACTATCCAGTATATGCAGCGACGCTTCCATTAATCGAACGAAGCTCAATCTATACTATTATTTAAAGCGGAAGAGTTTATTTGTTTGTTTAAACGCGCTAGTCTGGAACTAAAAATCGGATTTAAATAACTATTTTTGCGTATGATAGCCTAGTTTTTAAAGAAGATTCTATGTAACATCACGCTACTGTCGACGGAAGCAGAGCAGTAACCAAAGACGCTGTGAAACCACGCTGTGGGAAGCTTGTCAAATGATAAAATGTTTACCTCGATATTCTATGAAAGAGTAGAACTTTTCAGTCGATCTGTTTCTTTCAAGTTATTCACATCATTCCTACTGAAATCAGCAGCGATCTACTGTCGTAGGTATAAATGTTTTAAAGATGAAGTTCAAAAATATTGAGATATTCGAAATATCTTCGAAATTGACTTCAAAGCTTTAAATATAGTCTAATTAAATATGTATAGACTCATTTTAGTAAACTTTTGATAACAATCTCGAGTAGTGGCGGCCATGTCATATTAGCAATGCAGATAGAATTTTAAGTTTATTTTAAGTTTTTGAATCGTTCAACACTTTAAACGACTTCAGAAAATATAATGTAGATGATAGTTTGTCGTCCCCGCTTTGCCTGTCTCTCGTTCAAGTTTTTAATTGGTTTTTATGTTAATTTTGTTAGTTATTCTCTTAATAGCTTTGTGGTGTTGGTACACAATGAACTTTGGCTTAATGCTAAAGACGATAAAGTCATTGCTTCATGTGCAAGATCTGGTGTATTCACACAAATAACGTTTTTCTAGAGCCATTACAAATTTTAGACTTGTTTAGTACATTAGTACAGTCCTTTGTAGGTTCTTATATAAAAATATACTTGATTTGTAATGAGTATCTAACATATTATTATGTTAAGGCTTGAGAAAACTGTAATATAATCTGAATTTGGTTCAACCAATTACAATAAATAAAGCGGAAATCATCTCAAAAATGTTAGCTAGTGTCAAAATGAAGAACAACCCAAATCGTATGATAAAGTAGTGGTTAACTTGAGTTAATTCTCTAAACCATTCAGCAGAAACCCAATCACAAACTGAAAGTTCTATCCATGTAGGTACGAGTAACCCTTCATGAGATGCCCAACTCTTGCACGCAAGTTTTCCTTCACGAAAACACCAGTTCGCAAACCACATTACTATTCGAAACTATTTCCCACAACTGAACCTTGAAACTACAGATAAAGTTTAAAAATAACACCGTGACGTCCATATTGGGAATGCAAAAGACAAAATAACTTATTCTCGTCGCCTTTTGTGACGCGAAACATCAATTTGCACTCCTTTGTGTAGAAATACAAAAGCGTATTTGATCTGCTGCGAACTTTATTCATATTTGTCTCATTTCACCTTTTCTTTATTCAATAATGTGTCGTTTTATTACCTGTTTTTATGTTAAAACGTTTGTACATGTTGGCTTAAGTCTTTTTAATTTGAATGTAGGTATATTTTTTCTCAGTTAATATCTTTATTCAAAAGTTTAAAATAATTTTTTTGGTAAGCTTGATGTTACTCTTCTTCAAGAATTTTTGGACTGTCAATCAATTTTTTTTAATTTGACTAGTAGTTTTTTGTAGTTTTTTTTGCATACATGTTCAAACAAAAGTTTTCGGCTTTTTTAATATTAGTTGTTTATGTTTGTAGGGTAGTAGGTATTGGTAGTGTCTATAAATCCGATATATTCGTTGTACTTACTGCTCCAAATATTACACTGTAAATTAGATTAACAGACAAAGCTGGCATATATGCATATGTGTCTAATCCCCGAAGAATGTTTTTCTATTTTACTAAACATATTTCTAGCCATCAGCCTTGTCCTAAGTACTTAAATTTTATACTACTGTTACTTCTACTCCTAAAATATCCTTTTATCCGAGGACCTTAAAAATGTATGGGATTGACATACGCTAACGCCAACATTATCGTTAGCTTATGTCAATTCCATACAGTTTTTAATCTATTCTATGAATAGAATAGATATTTATGCACTCAGGTAATACTAATACCTAATATTTAATCCAAAGTTTGTTTGTAAGATTTAAAAATAATAACAAAGCCACTGTCAAATACTGTCTTAAAAATATGACATTCAATATTTTATACTAGTCGCAGGTGCGTCCAAGTTTGCTGCAGCCTGCACCGTAAGCTGCTTATGGTCTATTATTTAGAAATTTTGACTTGTCTCCCTTGTTTCAGAGGTTACAGACGTATGGACTTTTAGAAACAATTTTTTGAAGTATTTCAAAAACTAAACGTATGATGAGTTGACAGGTTTTGGTGTGAATAAAATTATTTGATGTGCTTTTATTTTAACTTAGCTTTTGCCCGCAGCTCTGCCTGCTGCGTAAATTTCGGTCAACGCATAATATATTTTTACTATTCATGAACATCTCTCTATTTATAGTTACATTGACGATTTTTCTCAACCCCTTCAAGTCGTTTTTCGCGATAAAATGTCTAGTCCAATGTCTATTGTATTTCTATACTAAATTTCATCAAAATCGGTTTATTGGTTTAGGCGTAAAAGCGTAACAGACAGACAGTCAGGCAGAGTTACTTTCGCATTTATAATATTTGTATGGAAGTATGGATTTAAATTCTGCATCATTGTGTGTTTGTGTTTTCGTAGATATGAAAATGGTCTTAGTGACTTTAGTTTCTTATTACCTTTAATAAAAGAGATTGGGCTAAAACGTACTTACTGAAATAGCATATGAAACGTTGCAAAGGTAGTAGATCCACGCTGATTTCAGTATGAATGGGCCGAATCGTCCGGGGAAGTACTACCCTCTCATAGAAGATCGACTTAAGAGTAGTAGTATCCGTACTACTGCGTTTCCTTCGGTGAGTGAGAGCGCCGCAGGCCCAATTTCCCCCTCTCCTCTTTCCTCACCTCCCTCAATCCCTTCCCCTAACCCCATTCCCAGCCGCCATATAGGAGGCCACCATACCAGCAGTTTAAGACGAAGGCTTTTGGTATAGTGGCCGCCACATCTGGATTCTACTGACTGCTTACCATCAGGCGGGGTGGAGACACATTGGTAAACTATAATATATAAAAAAAATGGAAGTAAATAATATATTTTATTTCTTTAATAACTTCATACAAAATAAGTAGGTACGTAGGTACAAACTGGGCTCAACATTGAAAACATTTTCTACCAAGTCAAGCTACATGAAAGATTGTAATTCTACTTTAACAATAACCAAACGTCACTTCGTAATAAAAAAGTATAACACACAAATTTCTAAGAAACGACGACGTAAACTTAATAGAGAATTACACATTTATTGTATGTTATAGCGTACATAATCATTAATAGTTACGATTATTCGATAATATTATTACCAAACACGAAAATGTATCAGCAAAACCTCAGATCTAAATTACTGTTCAACAATGGTTTCTTAGGATTGTGGGTAACAATAACACGGTATTGTCCTGTTCAAACACAGATAGCAAGCCCCTACAGAGGTTTAAATACGGACATAAGTAATGATTTAAGCTCAAACGTTTGTATTAAAGTATTCGCTGTGTGGTTGATTCTGTGAAACCCCATGTATTCTGTTTCGTGTCTGTTATTCTAGTATTATCTGCTTCAAAACTTCAAGTGATCTGGAGCAGAAGTCGATTTTCCATTACATTAGTCAAAGTCAAAGTCAAAGTCAAAGCATTTATTTCATTTTGATCATAAAATATGATGCTTATGAAAAGTCAACATTACATTTTGTCAGCCAATTGACCTACACCCAGTTCGCTGACGAGGTAGAGCTGTGAGAAGAACAGGCAAGAAACTTACGCCACTCTTTTCAATCGCCAGATAATTACAGTTATTTGAATGAGTTACAATTTAAACACAAAGTAATTATTACAAATTAACCAATTAATATAATACTAAGATTAAAGAAAGAAAAGAGAGGATTTCAATGTATGGTAATTTGACTACGTATTTTAATTAAACTGGTAAATGCACCTCCTGGTCACATTGCACGACAAGGTAATATTGGATTGAATATTAAAAGTATGCCATGCCAAGATTGACCAGTCATCCCAAGTAGCACCCGTTCACGAGCATGACGCACGGGCCAGCCATCATCACCCTCGCCATATTAGAGGGAAGGTAATGACTCATTCATTTAGATAATTATAATAATACCAGTCTGTTTACTGTCCCACTGCAAGTCAAATGCACTTTCTCATATAGAGAAGGCATGAGCATTAATCACCACGCTTACTCAAGGCGCATTGGCAATTTCAGACTTTATAAGTCCAGGTTTCCACACGATGTTTTCCTTTACCGCCAGTCAGAAATGTCCAATATAAAGAAGAAAGTACATATGATTTGAAAATATCATTGGTACTTGTCCGAAATCGAACCCACTACCTGGTGTGTTCAAAGTGGGCGCCTGGGGCCATTTTAACTATTATTGGCTTAACAGGTACAGAAAATGGGTGAAGTAATCTGATACTGCTTGCCACCACATATACCAAGCACCACCTGGCTCCCTAAGTTATCGAACGAGTGCAAGATAGTAGATGAAACAGAAAGTAAAAGATACAAAATGCCGATAATACGCGTGTTTTAGCGTGTATGCGTATGTAGGAATGCCTTATTTCTTTTGAGAAGAAGTATATTTCTTCTTTCGGTGTCAGAAATTGAGAATCTCGCCGCATAGCTACAAGCTAATACAACGTAGCGGTTGTAATATTATTATACTATCGCAATCTGTATATCAACGTCATTCGACACAGAACGAAGATCTGCTAAAGTGTGATGAATATGAAAAAAATGCCTTAAGTTCAGCGGCATCATCCAAATTACTAGAAAATACTCATTTTTTATATTTAGAAGCTATTGAATGAGGGTTGATTAAGTGGGAAAATGGGAGTCGCGAGTTTTTGTGAAATTTTGACAGTTTTAGTGGAAGCAGGTGAATAGATTTAAATGGGATTCGCCATAGAGACGGTATTATTAATGATACGTGTATGATTGCCGTAAGGCAAGCAATACTCTCATACAGGCACACTTCAAAATTTTCACGCGAACGCGAGCAAGCCCGTGACTCGCGGGCAACAGCTACTCTTTTATAAGTATAACACTATTCTTATCATTACATTTTTCAATAAGCGCATACACTAGGTATTCAAAATCAAAAGTTTTATGACATTAAAGTGGTGTTAAACTAAAAGTACTCAATATCGACTAAACTAAAAGCCTTTCTCAGCCAATACTTTATAATAGTCTTTAAATTGTTAAACGCTCAGCTTGGCAGACGGTAGGTAGGTGTCAGGGCGTCAAAAGAAGGCCTACGTCGAACATTGAGGGTCTCTAAAACTTGATTGTCTTTTATACCAGACGTTACGTAGATTTACAATTTTTTGGATAAGATTTTTATGTTAGTTTATTTTAAATTTAAACGTATTTCGGTAGATTCGTTAGATAAGCTTCATGACGCAAGTGGTTTCAAAAAAAAATGGCAGTAAAAGTAATACTCGCTTGGGATTGGTAAAATGGGATCTGAAGTCATAGGATGAATACGGATCAACCCGTAAATTAATACAACAACAACAACATCAACGTTTCCACAGGTATGTAGTTCGAAACTTATGTTTTTTTTTTCGAAGACTTGATGATGAAAATAAATAAATAAATAAATATTTATTTATTTTTCTTAGTAGCTTTGTACAACACTCTACGATTGGTAGGGTTGGCACAATTCTTTTCCGGTCGCTTTATGGACATTGTAATGACAATATTTAAAAGATAGTTCTCGTTTCTCTATCACTGTATTCTACGTCAAAATATTGACTCAAAAATCTTTATTTTGTAATCAGATAACCTTAAAAATATAGAGTCTAGGTAGACGCATTATATTTTAAAAACTCGTCCTCTCTGCATTGCCTTACAAATCTTGGTCACCGTCTTGAACTTTCGTCTCAACGAGTGTCGATGCATGTTCGCGACTTCTAAACTTTTTGGCCTCCGTGAAAGGTATGATCTCAAACTTTCTCAAGAGTCGACTCTTTTACCAGACCGGTTCTACTTCTGAAGTGACACCTGTTAAGTGGCAGCCACTGCTTATAACATTAACATAGGCCTCAGTCCATCTCTTACTAATACTGTTCATTATGACTGCTTCTGTGGTCGCTGGTACTGTGTATGGACTGCCACGCAGAGGTCGCGGGTTCGGTTTCCGCTCAGTGCAAATAATTGTGTGCATGAACATGTCTATTTGCATTGGTCTGGGTGTTTGTATGTATAATATGTATATATTTACAAAAAAAGTATTTAAGTATGTATATCCGCATTCTAGAACCGATAACACAAGCATATTATATGCTTACTTTGGGTCTAGATGGCGTTGTGTGTAGTTGTTGAAAATATTATATTATTATATTATATTATATTATTCTGCACCTTTACCTAATTTTGCCAAAAGCAAGATACAAATTGTATTGTAAAAGTACATGTTGTTCGCTAGATTTATGTATTGTCTTGCAAATGCCACGCATAGCCATCGCTCACTTGGCGCGCTGTTTTTGAACACACTGACGAGTTTTTTTTTTTTTTTTTTTTATTGCTGTGATGCGGCTGTAATGTCACTGCGACCATGAATGGTCTATTGTGATCGCCGCTTGATATCGAGTTACGCACTTACGAGTTTACTATAATATATAATACTAGCTTTCCGCAGCGCAGTTTCACCCGCGTTTTTGCTTACTGCTCTGCTCTCGTCGCCATTAGCGTGATATTTCATAGCCTATAACCTACCTCGAGAACTGGGCTATCATACGCAAAAATATTTTTCAAACCCGTGTGGTAGTTCGAGAGATTAATGCTTTCAAACAAACAAACTCTTCCACTTTATATAATAGTTCAGATAAAATTATTTTTGAATAGTACCTAGCATTTATCTTAATATTTCTTCGTAGCTCCTTCACTTAGCTGTCACTAAAGATCCATTGGAGCGGACTAGAGGAGGCTTTTAAAGAAAATTATGACGCGAAGCCGTCTTCAGAGTTTTAAGTCATCCCTATAGGGGGGCGGCCGGGCGGCAATATTTGCGTATTAATAGGCATTTAAATTTAGTATGAAAGTAGCTTTAGAAGGGGAGGAAGGGTTGTAGTAAATTAACAAAATGTTTGCTGTGTGTTGTGTTGTAATATGCTATTTGACTACATTCAAAGTAGGTATACTACTAATTGTTGTCATCCTCAAAGAAAATAGCGAGAAAAATATATTTCACTTTGTTTTGATGTAAAAAAAATATTGAGTATTTTTGGAAAATAAACGAAATAAATTATGTTAAAATTTTGAAGTCACGTGGTTGCAGCTCCGGTGACGTCACACGCAAGTAACATACGCTTTAACTGCACTGATAAGCCCAATTGTTTACTGGCGTTTGATGTCACGCGTGAAATGAAACCGGCGCCATTACATAAATAGTGTTTTGGCGCGTTTCAGTAAATTTAAACTTCAATAATCTTTATCTTAATTTTATTTTAGGAAAAGAAATACATACATCTTTTCAATTATCGTGGAGACATGGTTAAGTGGGCCAGAGCAAAAAGTCCCTGACTTCTAACCCAGGACTAGCCTGTATCTTAGCAGAATATTGTTTTTGTGTTATTAAAAGAGTAAATATTTCGAAAATATTAATGTAGTATTATTTTGTAAATCTAGTCAATTAGCCTATTGTATTGTACCGTTTTTGCTGTAAATCATGTTTAGAATTATTATGAAACTCCACTGCTGAAAAAAATATTGATATTGTAAATTAACACATTTTAATACGTTTAGTGCTACGAATGCTACTATTGCGTACTCTACCATAATACCTAAACTATGCATACTATAATAATAAAAGACAGTAGTGTCAGAAAAATCAGGTTGGAAACGAAAGAATAAATACTGGCGAATAGGCGACTTTTTACTTTTATTATGACTGATAATTTATGAAAAGTAAGACATAACGTCTTGTATGATCCTATATAATTAAAATACTGTAAATGCTTAAATCAGACTAGTATTAAACTGCAGTCTATTTAATTTATCTACTTTTATCTCGAATTTTCTCTGACAGATGCATTTCTCTTTGCTTGCTCAATGTATGTGAAGGCACAGTAATACTATTTCTGCCTTTGATCTTAAACACAAATACCGATTCCTTTTATATCATTCACGTCGTTTCTTTTATGTGCTTCTTCATCTTTGTTAGTCGCCTTAAATATTTTTTTGGAATTATCTTGGCACTTATCTATTAATGTATTTATGAAAAGCGAAGGGTCTGTGAATTAAGTTTTTAGACAGGCTGGCAGTCAGTCAGCTTTAGTAACATCATTTAGTCACCTACAGATTGTAACACTAACAGCTAATTAAAAAAGCAAAATGTATTAATTAAAAAACAAAAGCCCGACCGCCTAAAGCAAACTAAAATGAAAGAAACCGATTTTTTTCGTAGGTACCGACGCTACGTTGAATAACTCGAAATTTTATATACCCTGTCACTCTCAAAATTAATACGAATCTAATGACACCTCATATATTAAAATTCATCAAGCCATTTAGGCTGTAGATCGTGCCAAAATAATATACACTGAAATATTCACAGGTAGTAGATCCACGCTGATTTCAGCATGAATGGGCCGGATCGTCCGAGGAAGTACTACCCTCTCATAGAAGATCGACTTAAGAGTAGTAGTATCCGTACTACTGCGTTTCTTTCGGTGGGTGAGAGCGCCGGAAGCCCAATTTCCCCCCTTTCCTCTTTCCTCACCCCCCTCATTCCCTTCCCCTAACCCCATTACCAGCCGTCATAGTGGAGGCCACCATACCAGCAGTTTTAGACGATCACTTTTGGTATAGTGGCCGCCACTTCTGGATTCTACTGACTGCTTACCATCAGGCGGGGTGAAGTGGAGTCACTTTGGTAGACTATAATAAAAAAAAAATATACATACATACCCATATACATTCATACTTACATAGATAAATACATACGCTCGAAGAACATTACCCTCCTTGACATCGGCCGTCAGGCAAAAAACTTGTCTACTTTAATCGTGTATCGCATAAAAGTTTTACTAAAGCGACACCTGAATTAAATTTCACATAAATATAATTTATAGGTTTTACTTGACTTTTTGTAACCCTTAGATACTTATTTCCTCATTTGAATATTGTCCGGCAGAAGTGATTTTACTATCTATATTTGTAATGTTATGTATGAAGAGACTTAGTTCCAAATGGAGTCGGAAAAAATATGTTATTGCATGATATTCTGATAGTGGTTTTGGTTATATTTTTGACTGTATTAAGAACCTTTTTTATGTTTTGCAATATTAAATACTAAACAGTTGTCTTCATTCTTGTGACATATTTGAACTCGTTACTGGATAGCATGCTATTACAGCCTTAATTCAACTGACGTAAGTACTTGTACCTTGTAACACATTGTTATGTATTAATTACTTGCTTCGTCTTTGCGGGATGCTACTATTACTATGCCTTTTACGACATTTATATATTGTATCTTTGGCTATTCTCAACTTTTCATTTTGGTGAAGTTAGCGGAGAAAGAGACGGCAAAAAGAAACGCCCATTGTGCTTTATACTTTTGGAGATACCTGTTTTCTTTGAAGGAAAAATAATAGATAAAATTTGACGATGTAATAGGAATAAAATTCTAAAGAAAAATTCTATCAATTCTAAAATAGAATTCAAATTACTTTGTTTAACGGTATCTAGCAGTAGCGAAGAGTCACTTTTCCGAGGAGGGAAGCCGGTGGGACTAAAATACTTGAGTGAGTTTCGGAAGGCCAGTTAGACTTTGAGTAGACACTCAAGCAGTGATAGGTATAAGGAGCTCAGGGCATATTTTAAAAGGGAAGCCGGCAGGAATCGTGTTATATGGACGCTTCGCCACTGGTGTCTAGACATATCACTTATGCCTATTATCAAAAACTTTTCATTATAATTATCAAATCATTTCAAAGTCTCAAATACTTTTTATTTTAAAATACTCAGTATACACGAATACTTTTCTTGAACATTCGCGCTTAGACATAAACTTAACCTTACAGTAAAGTGATCTCTACACCAGTCTGCCAAAACACGACATAAGACTTGCAAATCTCCATTCACAACTTGGAGATCTTGCGAGCACTTTGCTTGATCAACAGACGGACGATTTGTGGTTTGGTAAACTAGCAACAGTGTGTGGTCCTCAGATTTATAAATGTGTGATTTTTTGATGTAAAAAATTATGCTTTTAAATAAAAATAAAATATTTCTAAACAAATTAAACATGATTTTTTTTTATTTGAGGTAGTTAAAATTATGATTACTATATATTATAATCAATTTAATTAGTATTTATATTGGTACTATTATATGAAGCGGAAGATTTGTTTGTTTGTTTGAACGCGCTAACCTCTGGAGGTACCAATCGGATTTGAATAATTCTTTTTGCGTATGATAGCCCAGTTCTTGAAGAAGGTTTAAGGCCATGTAACATCACGCTACTACCGACGGCAGCAGAGCAGTAACCAAAGACGCGGGTGGAACCGCGCTGCGAGAGCTAGTAATATATATTAGCGTTATGTAGTTGTTGTGATATTATTATATTAATATATAATTCACTTTATATAATGACGTATTTATAATGTAGCAGTGGTGTATATTTTACTAAAGTAATCAGTCAAACCATAATGAATGAAACTAAGGAATGGATCCAACAGTACAGGCAGAAGCATCCTCCAAGCGCTGATCCGACTGCAGACATGGCGGTATTGGTATTGGTATTGGTATTAACGGGCTGTTTTCCGCAACTCCACGACTGTGCGCGTATTTTGCGTGTGGGTGGGGGGCGATCACTCGATCCATCCCAGCTCCTCGAGGAAGGCCAGCAGACTTTTGATGTCCCCGACAATCTCTTGGAGTGAATTCGGGTCGCCAAAGTATTTTGCCCTGTATGTGGCGACCTCAGGGCAGTGTAGCAGTATGTGTGCTGTTGTTTCGTCTGCCCGCATGCAGGCTCTGCAAAGCGGGCTGTCTGTAATTCTCATGACAAATAGGTGTTTATTGAAAGAGCCATGACCGGTGATGGCGGCTGTGACTGTGCGAAGTTGTTGTTTTGACAGTCGGAGCACCTGTTTTGTGATGCGAGCATTCAGCTCTGGCAGTGCTTGCTTAGCCTGCCTGCACTCGGTATGGTTCTTCCATGTGTTTTTGTGTTGATCTATGGTGTGATTTCTTACCAGGGTGCGTAGGTGACCAAAGGGGATGGCAACCGTGGGTTCTGGTCCCACGGCATTCATAGCTGAGCCTTCCCTTGCAAGCACGTCGGCTGCGTCGTTACCCCGGGAGCCGCTATGCCCTTTGATCCATTGTATAGTGATGTTGTTATTGTTACCTACCTTACATAGTTTTTGGTGGCAGTCATATATTAGTTTGGAATTTATTGTATGGCTTCCTAGCGCTTGAAGAACAGACATGCTGTCCGAGAGTATGCGGATGGAATGATCCCTGACCTCTCTTGCTAGGATCGCCGAGGCTGCCAGGGAGATACCCATACACTCAGCTTGGAAGACAGTGTTTTCGGCCCCCAACGGTGCTGATATGTGCATGTTTAAATCCTCGGAGAAGATCCCGGTTCCGGTCCCTGTGCCTGTTTTTGATCCGTCTGTAAATATCCTGAGTTCCCCTAGTCGCAATCCCTCGCAACTCTGGTCCTCATGCAGTTGTATTTTGTATTTCTTGTCAAAGACAAATTGTTTCGGTATGCGGTCGTTTACCGCATTGATTATAGGAAATTTATTTGTCAGTCCCTCAAGTAGAGACATATGTTTTGTTTTACCTTTGTACCACAAGTTTAGTGTTTTGAGGCGTAGGGCCGTCATTGCTGCCTCCTGTTGGATGTAGAGGGGGAGTGGTGGGAGGCCCAACATAGCCTCTAAAGCCGCCGTCGGTGTGGTCCTGAAGCAGCCTGTAATAGCTATGCATGCTAACCTTTGTATCCGTTGAAGTTTGTTTGCCATAGTGTCCAGTTTAGTTCTCGGCCACCAGACTACTGCCCCATAAGAGAGTATGGGTTTGATGACGGTGTTGTAGAGCCATAGTATTATTTTGGGTTGTAGTCCCCACGTCTTACCAATCATCTTCTTGCATTGGTAGAATATAATCGTTGCCTTGTTTATTGTGTTGTCTACATGGTTGCTCCATGTTAGTTTACTGTCAAGGGTGACGCCAAGGTACTTGACATTGTTTGACAGTTTTAGTTCGGTGTTGAAAATCCTGGGTAAAGTAAAGTGACCCAGGCTGCGCTTCTTGGTGAACAAAACAAGCTGCGTCTTGTTGGGGTTTACCGAGAGGTCATACTCCTTGCACCATTTTTCAACTATATATAGCGCTTGTTGCGTGAGGTTGCAAATGGTTCCTGTTACCTGGTGTGAGAATGGCAAGGTCATCGGCGTAACCTATTGTGTAGTCATGGTGGTTGTTTAGTTTGGTGATGAGGTCATTTATTACCAGATTCCACAAAAGGGGGGACAGGACACCTCCCTGAGGGCAGCCTCTAGCTAGCATTGCTGAGTTCTCATCATCTCCAAGTCGTACTATCCGTTTGCTCAGTGAGTTTGTGATCCACTCCACAAGTACCGCCTTTACTCCGTGTCGGTGGAGCGCAGCTTGTATACTTGCAAAGTGTGTTTTGTCGAAAGCTCCTTCAATGTCTATGAAGGTGCCGAGACAACTGCCTTTTTGTTCTAGTGCCTCCTCGATTCTGCTGACTACCAGATGAAGAGCCGAGTCTGTTGACTTACCTGAACTGTAGGCATGTTGATTCGTATGTAGTGGTATGCTTTTTAGTGCTCCATCTCTCAGCTCCCTCTCGCATAGCCTTTCCAATGACTTTAGCAGGAAGGAGGTTAGGCTGATTGGTCGATGTGATTTAGGGTTTGTGTAGTCTCCCTTACCTGGTTTTGGTATGTATATTACTTTCACTTCCCTCCATCCTTTCGGTATGTATCTGAAGGCGATACATGGCGGTAACGACGATCCTTTAATATTTTTGCCTCTAATAATTTTCTGCGGATAAGCTTAACCTATTAATATTATTAATGCTAAAGCTTGTGTGTGTGTGTTTGTTACCACTCAGCGCCTAAACGGTTCATACGATTTCGATGAAAATCGGTACGTAAATAAATTCGGTGCCAAAGACGGTTATTTAGGTAAGGTAGTTTTTATACCAAAAATTGGTTAACAAAACATATTTTACTTGCGGGTAAAGCCGTGGGGCGCAGCTAGTATATTATAATTGTGGTTCTCTGTAACAGCAACAGTTCACCAACTTTTAGTCGCCAGTTTGTATCTCAGATAAGTATCGCGGGAACTGAACAGAACGAAGCACCTGTTCGCATCTTAATTAATTATACGAATATAATTACATCTTCAGTGTTATTAACGTGGAACTTTAAGAAGATTACCTTTGAACTTTTCACTAAGAACCTGTATTTATAAACAGCATAAAAGGAATTCACTATCAAAGGCAGCTGTGATTATTTAGTTTTTAGTAGTAATAGAGTTAAAGGTGAGATCTGTATATTTTAGAGTAAGATATATTGTGGATTGAATGATGATAAAATGGCTAAAACTAAAAGGAGTATGTTAAGGTGGTTTGGACTATGGAAAGGATGGATGGAAGAAGGATAAAGAAAGAGATTTATGGTGCGGGAATAACTGGGAAAGTTGGTAGGGGTCACCCTAGTTATAAAATACTTTTTTTATTATGATGACGAAATAATATCCACAGCTTTGTAAGCCATAACCACAGTATTAATAAGCACGTACACGTACACCCCTTCAGATTAGAGAGCGCAAACTAAGTGAGATTGCGCTCGTCGACCCTGCCGCTCGCTTCCCCATATCCTTCCTCATTGTTGCTCCGCGCAACATGAGTCGGTTGATTGTTTGTAATAATAAGACTGTTCCTTATCTATACAACTGCGTTTATTATTCTTCATTTTTAGTTAATTATTACATTATTTTCTCTTGATTGACTTACCTGTCAAAAAAGGGGATCTGACTAAATTTGTAGGGGATCAGAACGGAATTAAGGAATAAAAATAACCAGAGGGGATCCGATCGGCATAACTCGTTTTTGTAAGCATTGCAGAAACAATACTTATGCCGATGTCGGTTTTATATTTCTCGAACGAATTAATTAAAGGGTTTTAATGAGATGTTATTTAATTAGTACTGTTATATTATTAAAGTTCTAATTAATGTTACACTACATTCAAATAATTATAATATTATACACGTTGAATAAAGCTTTCTAATACTAATACTACCCGGGAAGTGTTCTATTCTTACTGTTAAGTAGTGTTTTTTTTACATTAAGGATAAGGTGGGAGGACTGAAGCTTTAAAATCGTAGTTTTTATACTTGAGTCATCAGATTTCTAAGCGATAATTACCACTTTCCATCATTTGAGCCGCAATTACCCGCAGCAGACTTCATTCTAAAATAGATTTGGCTTATAAACGTAATAGGTCCCAAAACAATGGTTTCCCTTACACCATAATAAATAACTTTTAACAGTACCTTCACAAAATTTAAATTATTAGTCCAATACATTATGAAACAAAGGATATCGGTGCGCGTGAGTTGGAACCATTCAGTTTATAATTGATTACTGCGGTCCAATCGCCATTTGTATCGAACCTACACATTTGTGTCTCTGCGTTAGTGGTTTGTTCTATACTGCTCTTCAGGAATATCCTCTCTTTATATAAATTTAATTTAAACTGTAGATATATTCGTTTTTGTTATTAAATAAATTAATAAATTTATGTCGAGAAATACAATAAACTATCATTTAATGTCTGTCGGCTTGTGGTTATAAAGACCACATTGCCAAAAATTTACGACGTGGCAATCTTATTAATTTGTAACCTGCAAGTTGTACTAGTCTACCACCCATGGGTACTACGCCATTCTTGTCCCACTGTAGAACAAAAGCGTAGGCAACAGAATATTCTCCGAAATTATGCAATATAAGAAATCAAAGGTAAATTAAAGTTACAACTCGATAACATCTTAATTCAAACTTATGGTCGCCTGGTGGTCGTAATTCGACCATAATTTATTATTATTTTTAAAAAATATTAGAATTCTGCACTCTTTCTCTAAATAAAATGTAAGTGTGCGAAAATTCATCCGTCCACGCAATTTTTGTACAAAGTGGTACAAAGATTTTGCCTCACGTATGTATAGATTTTACAAACATTAAGTATTTGAATTTAATTTTTAAGTGAACGTAACATAAATGTTACATTAAATTTGAATTAAGAATTATTTATTATTGCCCTAAAACATCAGTTATCTCCCTTAATGTTATATAAACAACCAATAACATTGCCTGGATCAAAGTTGAGTGGAGCAACGTAACCACGTCTGGAGGCGACCGCAAGCCCAACTGAAATTAATTGCGGGCCCACACCCCGTAAGATATTGTCAGACAAACTTAACTAGATTCTGTTTGTTCTGTATAGACACTCTTCACGTTTGGTAATTTAGGCTAACATAACTTAAAACATCAAGATATGGCTACAACTTTAATTTGCGAATACTCAAAAACCAAACTGTAATATTTTAAATTCGTTTTCTAATACCTAATGCATTGAAAACGTGTGTTGTAACGCAATATCATATCATCATTATATGAAGTGGAAGAGTTTGTTTGTTTGTTTGAACTGCCTAATCTCAGGAACTACTAGTCGGGTTTTAATAATTCGTTTGATGGCCATGTTCTTGAGGAAGGTTATAGGCTACATAACATCACGCAATTGGCGACGGGAGCAGAGCAGTTACCAAAGATGGAATATAACGCGGATGAAGCCGCGATGCTGAAAGGTAGTCTCTAATAAAAATAAGCCTCAGTTTCTTGCCATGTTTTCTTGTAACTCTAGACTTTAATCATCTGTAGATATTTAGCATGTCTATTCTCAATAACGTACAATACACTAAATGATAAATAAATAAAGGGAGTCATAAATCAACCCAAAACTAAAATATTCATCCTTAAATATTCTCAAAGGACTTAGTAACTAAATTTAATCAAGTTTAAACGAAAACTTAATATAATATTAAAACCTCAAATTCAACTAACTTGATATTTGGTTACTTTTAAATCAAATTATAAATTCACAAATGGAGCTGGCGAAAGTTAGCGATTAATAAAGAATTTTGTGAAGACCGCCACGAACTTGGGAAGATAATATTTAAGTAGTTCGTCATGATTTGGAAGTTAGACAAAGATTAAGCATAAATTATATTTAATTTTAAGAAAACGCCGGATTTTAAATCACTACGTACTTCGAAGTATAAAATTTGAGTTTTCTTTCAGAAATGCAGAAGTCTTGTTAAGTATATAATCATAATATAAACAGTGGATATAACATCGCGTATTTGGCCATTTTGGGTGCCTCCGTTGGAGTCAGGCGTAGGCTGTACTCGACTTTTGGGCAAGATTTTGATTTGTATCTGATTGTAAAATTGCACCCGGTACCTGCAATTGATTTTTTATTCGAACACATTAATGATTTAGTTGTATCATCATTTAGTAGCATTGTTAATTAAATAACCAATCCACAACCCGATCGATTGAACTCAGATGAAAGGTCAATGCAGCAATAAACAAAAAGTTTTATCATAAAATGGCCTCCGGTTCTACAAAATGACTTCACAAATTGAAATCGACAACAAACCCATATTTTCGATATACCTGCAATATGTATTTGTTTTTAAACTCAATGAATATTGAAAATGCTGCATAGTACAAACATAAAATTCGATCAAAATTGGATGGTCATAAAGTTTCTGTGTTAAAATATTGTCACAAATATTTCGAGGTTTAATATGCTTTGTGACCGAAGCGAAATGTTTTGTTTTATCCATTGTGGATACTACCAATAATGTGTGTATGGAAACTGTTTGTATAATTAATGAATCAGTTTGGTATTGTGATAATTTCCAGCCTGCATTAAATTTCCACGGTTCGATAGATAAATATGTTGGGAATATCTTGGAACTCGTTACCAGTACATGTGTTTTAAGCGGTGCGTGAAAGCCAAAATAATTGGGGCCACCATGTCTATTTACAGGGTACAGGTTCAGGAACTTTGTACATGTTTAAAATTCGTTAAAATATTAAGGATTTTTTCTTCTTTCAACTTTAACAACAGAGAAACAATAGGTAGTAGTAATATAGAAAAATACGAAATATATTCTATCTATACATTTTAAAAAATACGATTATCATTCCTGATTTATGGTACGAGATCAATAATACCCAAAGTATGTACTGCGTAATGCGTATAAACACAGGGCTTGCAAAAATGAGCTCAAAACAAAAATCAATAAAAGTTAAAGAATACTATGTTCCTGTCTCACTAAGGATTACGGCTTGTGTCACGGGCTACGGGCTGAATTTACAACCAACAAAAAGTGGCAGTTTGGAATTCACGTGCAACCTTTGACACTTACCATCAAGTGGCCGCTGTACCTACTAAATATCTGCCACGATTGGCTACAAAAAGAGTTTATCCTTCGATCCCGATGACAATAGATTGTTATAACAGTAACTATAATACTTCTTAGTGTAAAAGAAACGTAAAATGAGTGTAAAAGTGAAGTAAAATGAGGCCTTTTTACCTTGGCCGAGTTAACACCCCACCTGATGCCCCTGATGTTAAGTGGTAACTGTCGCTCATAGAGTTCTGTAACGCCAGGGACTCGTGAAGCGAGTAGGGAACAATGAAGGAAGGTGAGGTTTGCTTACATTTTGATCATCAGTATAAGATTGAAAATCACGCAATTTAATTTCTTATCCGACGGTGCGATACAAATACTAAATTATTAAACAAGTTATCAAATATGACAGTTACTTCAAAGAATTACAGTACTAAACCTCCCATGAGGAAACTACCTTAAACATAACTAACCATAAAAATGTCTGGTTATCACGTTGCAAACGGAAGGAGTTCACATCTGCTCTCCTAATGCAATACGGTAGAGGCGTTTATTTTATTTTTATAGCCCAAAATCTTCTTACAAAGGTCGCTTTTTGTCCCCGTATCAGAGGGAGCGTTTTTATTTTCGCTACGTTTGTACTGTTATTGTAACTGCTATAGTATTTTGTAACTTTTTAGTGATGATATTTGGATAAATAGTAAATGTAAAGACACATGTGTTCTATGTAAAAGGTTATAACTTAAAACTGGTAAACTATCAATATGATTTAATCAAGTAAAATTTTCTAACCGTATCTGACTTAAAAATGTAGACTCACGAAGTCTGAAATCACCAATCTGCCTCCTGTATGAGAAGTGCTCACAAAGCCGCCATATTGAAGTTTACCATGCCAATGATTTAGCATGTTGGCTTTTGGAATGGTGATTACTTACCCGGACTAACCTGGACATTTGACTGCTTAGCGTCAGAGAGAGTGCATAATTTTTTTACTTAATACAAAAAATAAGAAATGTTTCGTATATGTCGAGTCACTTTACGTCGAGCCTAAAAGTCTATTATTCTAAAACAATAGACTCTATTATATATCATATTCAACACAAAGACTCGACGTAAAGGGACTCTCTGTAAAGGGTGTCGACATATAGGGAACATACCGAAAATAAATACAATTTGAACTCTTCAAAATGCTCTAAACAATTACGTTAAGTATATACGTCAAATGGTGTTACGCTACAACAATCAAGTATGTTAAGTAACATGCTGTGTGCTTACCTACGTGTCCTCTGTGCCCCTCATAAAATAACAATAAAAAGAATGTCTAACATTTAAACTTTATATTCCAACTTTATTCTACATTGTCCGTACTTATTTTCCTTTTAAATTTTACACTACGTATCATGAAGGTACACTACGTATCAAGTAGGCACTTTTACTTAACGATTACAACTATGTGAAAATCAATTAAATGATGAATATTCTTTTTTTTTAGCCCATTCGAGTTTGTATGGAAGTGATCGCTTTTAGCGATAAGACCAGAAAGCTGTTCGGTTCTATGTTTTATGTATTATGCAGTGTGCAATAAAGTATATTATATTTATAAGTCTATCTATGTAATTATTAATAATAGATTTTATTCTAGCCACGAATAGACCGTAAAAGTTCTCGAGTGCTATTAATAATGATTTGATTAATTTTAACAGTCTTTGCATTCAAATAATGCATATTCGGCAAAAAACATTACACCTCATTTAGTGACATTATCTATCATTTTGTAAAGAGTATGTAGGGGGTAAGGTATGGTGAGAATAATGTGATTTAATCGAGTTGAGCTTACGCCGTGTCGTCAATGGTCCCTGATTGAGTTCAGTAACAACGTTAACGTCAAACACTGATGAACTTTGCTGCTTTGAATGACGTAGAAAGAAAGAGGTAGCGAGAAGAATGTACAGGACGTCAGTGCGTATATCACGTAATTCACATACATAGTCTTGATAATTTTAATTATATTATTGAGAAGTAACGTATTAGTATGTATGTAGAAAGGATATATATTTTATTTAATATTTAGGTTACACGAGTGACACTTTGTCAATTCAACTGACGTATCAAATGAATAAAAACCCCAAACCAAATAAAGATATGGAAAAAAAAAAAACTTATAGTCAGTTTTCATGACCAGGGAGCATACCCTTATAGTAATCTTATTATAACCTTCTATAGGTAAAGTAATATGTATTTCCACCTTAACCTAACCCGAGTTTTTGTAACCATTGATACTCATCTTTATCAAAAACATAAAAAAAAAAATTTAACACAAAAAAATATTAATGTGTACACAACATAAATACCTATTTGGAACCAAGCGAAATTTTTCATCAGCTATACCAATTCTCATGACTTACCCCACTCATTGCGCCATATTCAAACGACGCCGTCTGTGAAGTACGAACAAAGGTGAGTTTGTTAGAGAGCAGGCTTCCAATCATTCACATTATAGAACTTTCGATAGTGTTTAACACTTGTTAATTACAGCGCGTTTTATTGCAACTTCGATAGTTTTTTGATTAGTTTAAATGTCAATAAGTACCTAATTAAAATGTGGAAGGCGTACCTCTAGCAATGGACATTAATCGACTTAAACGATAAATTATAATAAAATATGGTCATCTTTTTCTCTTTTATAATAGTCTCATATTTAAAAAATAAATTAATCTACAGAGGTCCATGACGGACAGTTCCTACTTATTTAACATTGCTGTTAACTAAAGCCACAGTAGATATTAAAAAATGCTTATATTTTACCTACCTTTTTATAGTATTTTCTTTTATTTACTTTAATTAATATGTTAATTATTTTACGTGGCATAGCATAACATTACTCATTTTGTACGAATGGGTAGGGTAAGTATGTAGAAAAGGTTCTTTATGCGGAGAGACCTTTAGCTGGCAGAAGTAGGTAATTTATAACCACACCCTACCTATCAATACTCAGTAACTTCTATTATACTACGAATGTGTAATGATTTCCTTCATATGATTAATGTAATTACTCAGAAAACGTTCACAAACTTTACCCGTCAATCAAATTAATTCGACACACAAACAAGAAGTGACGGAGCTCCGAATCACTACATATTGTCAACGTAAAATCTCATATTACAATTAATAATATAACGACCAACTTTAGACGATCTCTGCTAAGTCCAACAACATCACTAACAAACTAAGAGCTTAATGCATTCAAGGGGAGTCAGAAAGACCTTCTTATCCTGGCCTGCATTCCGTATTCCGCCGGTCAATATGCAAGGGCCTGAATTATTTAGTAACCACTAAATAGAGATACCTACATAGTTAATATTCAGAGGGAGGGACAATATTTTGGCAGCAAATACTAAGGGTTGCGTTGAAACGGAATGCGTGATTCAGATTGCTCCGCGAGGGTCCCAGTTATGCGATTAGGGAAATACCTGGCTTTAGGGTGGATGAATTGACTGAAATTTCGTATGCGTACGCATAGGCTTAATGTTTGGAGAAACAGATGTGATTGTGTTTCGGATCTCGAGTTCGGTTTCCTATAACAACCTCTATTGTATCTGTTGTTTGGATATAATTATCGCTTTCGTTACTGTAGATAGTTATGTACAAAGTATAACAAAGCTAAATGGAAATGGAATGGTACACCTCGGTAGCGACTGAGTCCGATAGTGCTTTGGATTCGTTATGATTTTAATGTAGGTACCCAGCGACACAAACCTTATTACCTGTCCTTTGCTAGACTTAGATCTCTCCCATACATTGTCATGCATAATAATTACAATATACATTGTCTATCAAGTTAGGTACAAGCGTACGGCCCACCCGATGGTAAGTTTCAACCGTAAACTATAGCTGTATTTTCAAGCATAACAAAAGTAATAATGATTAGAAAACACAACCAAATCGTTGCCGACCACGGAGAAGGGGATGAGGAAGGAAAAGGGAAAGGATCTGGACCCAGGGTATTTGGGCTGCCGGCGCTCTCACTCACTGAGCGAAACACATTAGCATTAAAACTAATATTTACGTTAATCTTCTATGAGAGGGTAGTACTGGCTCATTCTTACTGAAACCAGCTCTACTACTAATATTCTTCCAAATTGTGTGTAGCAACCACTTTTAATTAGTACTGCAACATTACCTACGGTATAATTCGATAAATTTTGCAATACGTATAGAACGTTCATTATTGACATACTCATTACGTATTCAAACCGTGCAATGTCCTGATTAGCCCTGATGAGGGGTAAGGCAATTTAGTTACATTTGTATTTGAGGTAACCCTTTTGTATTTGCTCCTGTAGCAATCGAATTATGTGTATTTATTTCCTTATATTTTTTTGGTATTTTTTATATCGGAGTTGATCGATACAAAGGTCCATAATATGTATGAGAATATATATTCCGTTCTACCATTTCATAGCAAGATCTACAAAGCGCTGGACTATTTTTAACGCTCGAGATAGAAAACATTTTATCACATTCTTCGATAGCCATTTGAAACTTGCACGCGTTTCAGAAAAATTCAGATTTTAGTGAGAGAAAGGGTCTGTAAAGAGAGATGTTTATAAACCCTCTATGGTTAAGAATTGGTGGGCTAGACCTTGAATTTTTTTGTTACATTAGGCAATAATAGCTTGATTACGTTGCTGAGCATTTTCTAGGCTATTCTTAGATAACATAGATCATACATTAATATAAGCTACGGCACATAATGTATCATTCATCAGGACTGGCCTGTTGGTCTAGTGGCTAGTGACCCTGACTGCTAAGCCGGAGGTCGTGGGTTCGATTCCCACCCAGGACAAATCTTTGTGTGATGAGCATGATTGTTTGTTCTGTGTCTGGGTGTAATTTATCTATAATATGTATGTATTTACAAAAAAAAAATGTATATAAGTAGTATATAGGTTGTTTAGTACCTATAACACAAGCAAATATAATTGCTTAATTTAAGGCTAGATGGCGCTGTGTGAATGTGGTAGAATATTATTATTGTTATTATTATCATTGGATGCCAGTTTGCTACATAAGTTGTAATAGTAATATTATTAAGTTTTTTTTATTCAATATGAAATACGAAAATAGTTCTACATTTATTATGAACCAATACACCCTGAGGCACTGGCGGAGCCAACATAAAATCGCTTTCTTTGCCCGGAAAGGGTGGGCAGAGATTTAACACATCCATAGTTCGCCAGCTGATAAATCCCATGCAATAAGGTAAGACGGGACAGACATATAGGGACTATTCTTGGATCAAACATTGCAATCAAACACATATAAGTTGTTATATTGAGCTCGGCACTCTTATTCACCAAACAAAACGCTATAGTATAAATACTACAACACTTACTCTTCTATATTTTGAGTGGGTATGTACTACTTTCGCACCCCGTTCTTGCCGACCGAAACCTGCAAGAGTACGCTACCGTAAATTACAACCTGCATTATGTACAACTTTCTATAAAGAAGAATGATAATTCAGATTCTTTTAAATCAGTCTCTCATTCTTGTGACGTAGCAGGCACCCTTACAAATAAAATAATAGGACGTCATGAGGGGTGTAATTTACAGAATTTTCCCTCTCATTTTAAGATGATTTTGCTTGAGAGGGGCCGATTGGCGTGACTTGCCGAAGGGGTTTACATAGACTTATGAAGAATATGAATAAGAAAATAAAAGTAATATATTTATGTACAAATTAATGTTGCGTTTAAACTTAGGTAACTCTCCTACAGCGGTTTAATAGATTGCCAGTTGTTCATATTTTTTAAGCAAAAGAAACATTAAAAAGTTTTTACTCGAAACCTGGATACTCCGGCTGCCGCTGCTGCTGATTGCAGCAGGTAAAAAAGATCGTCAAAAAGGAAAGGACGGGATCAATTCATTGAGTTCATCAAAATATTCGAATAATCAACCATTAAGAACACGTTTAGCCTCAAAGCAGCTGTAAAGTCCTTAGAGTCTTAGATGGCTTCTGGGCTTCAGGTACAGATAACGTGTCGCTTTAATATATTTCAACATATTAGGGTACGTTGTACAATGTACGTTTTCGAAACAGAGCGTCACAGAAGAGGTGTTTCTCACAAGTTTAACACAAGTCTAGCTACAGTTGACTGTACTTCACCGGTCCATCTATTCGAATATGACCTAGAAAATACTATATCCCAAGAGAAACTGTGTCAGTGACTGGCCTGTTGGTCTAGTGGTTAGTGACCCTGACTGCTAAGCCGGAGGTCGTGGGTTCGATTCCCATCCAGGACAAACCTTTGTGTGATGAGCATGATTGTTTGTTCTGTGTCTGGGTGTAATTTATCTATAATATGTATGTATTCACAAAAAAAAATGTATATAAGTAGTATATCAGTTGTTTAGTACCCATAACACAAGCAAATATAATTGCTTAATTTGGGGCTAGATGGCGCTGTGTGAATGTCAAAAAAAAAATAATAATAAATAAATCTTAAAAGTACTGTGGTTATACATACTATATTTTCTAGCAGTCATATCTATACTCATTGATAACTCTACGTAACACAGGGGAGCATGCGTCTAATAACGATGAAGACAAAACTGATTTATTGTTGCCCACGATAATATCCGTTAGTGGCTTTGTGTACACTATTATTAAATAGAGGCAAATACTATTGGATAACGGTTATAGAGCTTAGCTGTTAAAATATCAATATCGACCGAATTATATTTCTACTACAGAGTAAAAGGGTTTTCTTATACAGGGAAGAGCGTCGATCTTTGTCTCTATCCTTGTTTTTAATGGTAAAAAGAAAAAGACAAAACACAGTAAGAATAAAATAATACTGCTATATGATTGATATGACATTTTGTACGGTAGTAGATCCACTCTGGTTTCATGAATGAGCCGGACTCAAAGTAAGCATTTATTAATATTTACAAAGCTTTCTAATTTAAAAGAAATAAACAATTAACTTAAGGCGATTTTACTAAAAAAGTGTTACGGGTATATTTTCCTATATTTTGGTATCAAAACATAAACTATTGTATCCAACATACGTATTTTAACATCAAAGCGTCCAGATTTCTTTTCATACAGTCTAGTCTACGGTGGTTTTTTTTATTTGCCATGTCCTTTAAGTCGCGTTTTCTTAGACATGATCCTTCACAGGTGAGCTCATTTCTCTGCATTCAAAGCGCTCAAAGAAACTTCTATGAAAAGAATGAGGGCTTAGTTTTCAGTGAACATTTTAAACCTGGTATAATACTAAAATTATTGGTTTTAAACTTTTATAAATGATGAATATAGCTCGTAGTTCAAGTAGTTCCTACTAATACTATAAATGCGAAAGTTTGTGTATGTTTATTACCACTCGGCGCTTAACCCTTTTATAAACACTACGGTAGACTGTAGACACAATAGATGTTTTATTGCCATTAGGCTATATCCGTTTGCTGTCCCGGATAGTGTTAAACGGCAAAACCAATTTCGATGAAAATTGGTATGTATAGATTCGATGCCGGAGACGAACACAGGTTACTTTTTATCCCGAGAATAGGTCTGGGACGAAATTCATTTTATGCGCGGGTGGAGCATATGCGCCGCTAGTTATTAATAAGTAAGTTAACTATCACGAATTTGTACTGATTTTATAGTTACCTACTTTGTGTCCCTTATTGTAAGTTTGGGAAAAACACGCCACGTCGCACCATCAGACACCCCGAAGTAAGATAGAATATGGAATAATCCTTATTTATACACTTGTCCTGATCATGACTGCTGTATTCTAATTTTTTTGTTGCTTTAAACAATTATTCCATGTGGAGCATATCAATGTAGCGTATTAGTACTTAATTATATATTTACATTAAATATAACTATTGCATTGTACTAAAAATAAAAAATATATATGTAAGAAAACAAAACTCAATCACAACAAATACCTTGCACACTGACAGCACCATAAAAAAAGTTGAAATTTTTTTTTACTTTTATTTAACCAACCGCAACGAAACTGTTGTGTAATTGTTTTTCAGCAGTAATTGACTTGTGGTGGCTGTCGATAAATGTTTACATTTAATCGGTTAAAGCCGAGGGTGAATTTTTGTCCACGAGTTCACGCACGGCTCCACTGTGCAGACTTTAGTGTGATAAATGTGATTGTTTGCGTTTTATATTTAAAACAATTGTCTGTTTAATTGTTTTTTGGACATGACTGGTGTTTATCTGTTTGCGATTGGTGCTGTTTTCGTAAAATGGTGATCGTAGTGATTGGTAATTTTTTGTAGAGTCGTGGTATAATATTGTTATAAACTTTTAAAACATTACGAATCGAAGCTGTCTCTCGACAATCCAGTTGAATTTCTCTACTTTTTATTTGTCACAAATGGACAGATTCTTGGCAAAACACTCATCGAAAGTAGAACCTTGTAATTAAACAAAATTTCACACTTATTTTTTATAGGTGACTCTTTATTCATTTTATTTTTCTGACTATGCAAGCCTCACTACAATTTATCTAGGATTACAGGACTATCAAAACTAACAGAACAAAATTCAAAGCTCCAAGTGGTTATAGACCTACAATCCTCACTTGTATCTTTATTCTAAGGTATCATAAATAAATGTATGATTTCTTTTTCCAAAAACTTTGCTGTTTAACCCATTGTGCAATTCCTTACAATCGCCATATACGCAAGAACAGATGTTAGACTGTCCATTGTCTCATGGCAATAAATTGTATGGCTACCATACTAGGTGTGAACACTATGAAGAATTATTGTGCACAGTTAACATATCTCTGTGAGAGCAAGCTTAAAGATACGAGAGAAAAAAACTATGATCTTTTTGCTATAACTAGATTGGCTGGCTAGTTTATTGTGTAGTGTACTTCGCAGTAGTCACTTACGGGTGTTTTCTTTCTCGTTTAAAGTCTTTCGTGTGTTTAATTGTTTTGCGAATTAAAGCGATCAAAAGTCCTCTTAATAAACACTTAGGTATATGTTTTAGGTCTGTCCAATCCTCTGTGCAGAGCATGCATAGAGCACGACGAAACCTTTGCCCACGTAGTCCTGGAATGCGAGGGAGTGATGCCACATCGGACACAAATTCTCGGCAACCTGAAGTCTCGCCGCGAAGCCTATAAAGATTCCAGGTAACTTCTGCGCTTCTGGGCGGAGATGGGTTGGATGAAATAATCCAGCCGAACCAGACGTTAAAAGGGTCAAGAGGTCGAAATGTGGGCAACGAGCCCACCAACAACTAAAATGTAGCAAGCGGTCGAAAGATGTCCACTGTTGAACGAAATCCTCCTGCAACCATCTCTCCTTTGACTGATCGCCAGCCATATCTATCGGGTGCCCACTGTTTTTATCAGGTTGTTGTTCAACCCTGTGAAGACCTTACTGTAAATGAAATTAATTAAATTAAAATTAATTTATTTCGGAATTATTTCCATTCAATAGTGTGGTTAGTAACATGTGGTAAGTAATGATCATGCTGACTAATGTTCGTCGTCAAAACGGTGCACCTTTTTGTCATAATTTCGGCAGTCATCAAATACAATCTCCGTCTACTATTACTTTAAAATTAGTTAATATATATTTTGTAACTGTATTAAATACCGATAAATGAAGTACCTACTTGTTGTTTTCCAATGACAATTCAACATGTTGTTTCTAACAGTCCTTAAAAGATGAAATACTTCCAAACAATAGGTGAATGACGCTTCAAACAGACGAATGTTTGAAGTTCAAAACGAAGTCATTGTCAGAATAATTGCGATGAATCTTGTGCCAATTAATATATATAATTGCGAGGAAGTCAACACAAGCATTTTCCGATTAGTACAGATATTAGTCACTATTGGAGAATATAAACATATTAAATATATCTGTAAAAAAAGTTTTAGTCCATTTTGCGTATGGGGAGATGTAAACTCGGCATAGCTAAAAGGGAAAAATAATAAAATTCATTGTTTGAATAATTTTAGCCGAAAGAATTTCATTAGACATAGGTTTATGAAGGCAAACACTCTTTCAACAGGTCGTTGCTTCACCTCGTGAGGGGTCTACCTATACTGCGCCCATGTTCTGTTTTTTTTTCTAATATTATCATTTGTTTATTTATTTATTTTTATTTTTTTATTTATTAATTTTATTAATATTTTTTTACAATTGTGTTTGAACATAACAATTAAAAATAACAACTAAAAGTAATTAATAATAATAATACAATATAATTATGAAAATTTTTTTTTGTAGTAGCCTACCAAAGTGACCCTGCCTAATGGTAAGCAGTCAGTGGAATCCAAAAATGGTGGACACCATTTCAAAAGCCATCGTCTTAAATTGTTGGTATGGTGGCCTCCACTATGACGGCTGGGAATGGGGTAGGGGAAAGAAATGAGGGAAGTGAGGAAAGAGAAAAGGGGGGAAATTGGGTCTCCGGCGCTCTTACTCATCGAACGAAACGCAATAGTACGGATACTACTACTCTTACGTCGATCTTCTATGAGAGGGTAGTACTGCCCCGCTCGATCCGACCCATTCATGCTGAAATCAGCGTGGATCTACTATCATTAAAACATTTCAAACATTTAACAAAGAGTTAATGTTTAAAATTTAAAATAACCTCAATAAAGTTTAAAAATATAGTAATTATCGTCGTATGTTTTTTAATTTTATAGAGTACCTAAATTATCAACGACGGTTTTGCAATGAACTTAAATACTTAAAACCATATACTTGATAAATAAGCATTTTCATCTTTTTATTTCTCCGTAGTATGAACGTACACTCGTTTTAAACTTTCAAAATTCACAAGTTAACTAAAGTATTTAGAAAACATGACAGAGTTTGATCGCTTCAATGGCCTCTCCCGGGATAGGCTATTAACAGAATACTTACCACAAAACTTGTACAAAGTTCACTTCGAAATACAAAATGATGTTGCTATAACCTTTTAAGCATAATGGGCAAATTTCCTTTTCAGTATTTTGAAGAATAGATTTTCGAATTAATTTGTGTTATGAATTTATCAGTTCAATGCTCTTTTCAAGAAGCAAAAGAGGTATTTTAGGATCGCAGCAAGGCGTTCTATAGTCTCTGCTGTCTCTGCCATTACTGGGAGACAGACGTCAAATTAAAATAAGTAACAGGTATTTATGTATGTATGCTCTTTTCTAAGTGTTTCTTGTGTCCTTTCAACAAGAAAGTTAGGGATCTACGTAGATGTACCTAACAAATATGGACCGATAACTTCTGGCTAAACTGGAGCTAGACGTAGGTATTTACCACCTAATCAGACATGTGAATGTCAATCAAAGCCCTGATTTTGTTGTTTTAGAAAATCGAGACGCCTAATAACTTGTTAATGTGGTTCACGCATGAAAAAATTGCCATTATAATTTTAACAGGCGTGTTACATTTTTTTGTACATTGTGTGTTTTGTAGACATATTTATTTGGAAGAAAATACATAATTAGTAACATTTAAATTGTTTTCGTAAATACGTAATATTATAAACAAAGAAATATTATTGACGCTGTTTTCACCATTAATTCTGTTCATATAGCAGTAACTAGTAAATAGCATATATAGCAGCTATTTTAACGACATAATTATAATAATAATAACAATCTCTACACAAACAATGGAACAGCCTTCTTGTTATAACAACGCACAACGGTTACATAGCAATGCTAGCAATATTGCTAGTATTATTATTGATTGGCTGTAATTACCCCTATGTGGCTAGGAGTGCGCGAGAAACTCGCACAAATATAAATAACACTTAATTGTGTATTGTGTAATCTCCGGTGAAGAAAATATGGAACGACTTCATTTCATGTCGTGGATGTCTTATGAGACGTCCAACCGTATATCCACACCGCAGTTTTTTTTTTATTGCCGCCTGTAGCAGACCAACATACAGCCCACCTGATAGTAAGCGGTAAGTATCGCTCATGAACGACTCAGAGTCCCTAGCATTGCTCCAAAATGCCAGGGACTCTGCGAAGCCGCAGCATACCGTAAAAAGAGTGGGGTAGGTGAAGGGATTCAAGGAGGTGAGGAAAAGGAAAGGGAAGAAATTAGAAGGGAAGAATTGGAAATTGGCACAACTGTGCAACACGGTAACACAATGTAACTCCTTGTTACTGTTGATTGTTACCCATCGCGTCCAAACCGCCAATAACATAAATTAACAAAATATAACAACAAGCAATGTATAAATTATAAAAAACTAAAAGTCTAAAACAAAGTGAAAAGAAAGAAACTCATTTTATTTTCTCATGCTGACGCTACATTGAAATTATATTTACCCTATGTCACTCCCACAATTAAAACGAATCTATTGACACCTCATACGTTATAATCCATCAAGCAATTTAGGCTGTAGAGCGTGCCAAAGAAAAAGACATACATACTGACATACATTTAGACATACATACATACATACGCTCGAAAAACATTAGGGTCCTTGACTCCGTCAGTCGGACAGAAAACAATGTTATCGATTGTTAGAGCAACGTTGATCAACAAAACGTAACACAGCAACATTTATATACTAACAATAAATAACTTTTTGATATCGGATGTTGCTAAGTATTAATTAGAAACGTTACCAGGTACCTAAGCAGCAGAAGCAGCGTTCTCTGAGTACCTACTGAATATTACATTGTTAGTCACCATGACTATGAGACAAAATCTTCTACACAAATATGTCTTTACTCAGCAAAGTGCTGGTTTATAACAGACTAGCTTTTGCCCGCAGCTCCGCCCGCTTAAATGTCGGTTACATCTCTGTTTATATTGTCTATTCTATTTCAACCCTTTTAAGCCAATTTTTCGCGATAAAAGATGGCCTTTGTTGTTACCCGAGGTCTAATCTATCTCTATACCAAATTTCATTACAATCGGTTCAGTGGTTTAGACGTGAAAGCTTAACAGAGTTACTTTCGCATTTATAATATTAGTATTAGTATGAATTTAATTTTAAAAACTTTAAATTGCTAACGAACGACGTCATCACATCAAAAGGAATGTAAATAAATGCTTAAACACATGAAATCTGCATTAATTCTCTCTAAGGGCCACTTGCTTTAACTGAATTGCTAAGAGACCCCAAAATTATTTGTTTGACGACTCAATTATGTAGCCGAAGGTATGCGACGAGCTGTTACGTTTAGGGTTCTTTACGTGGAGTACCTTAGAGGATGCTATAGGCCATGAGGTCAACGGGTATCTAGGCCTTTTTCTATACATATTATATAAAATGCTATAAGAGAGAGTGGTTTAATAATTTACAGAGTGTATATAGGTCTACTTCTAGAGTCCAAATTTGATGACAAATGTAGACATTATAAAGAAGGAATCAGAAATTATAAAAGCTTAAGTTAAATTCAGACCATATCACTGTAAAGTTACGTTTTCTCATACAGAAAGAATTGATCACCATAGTAATGTCTAAATTGCCAAATTATGCATAGGTAAATAATAATAAGGCAACAACTACATAACGCCATCTAAGCCCAAAGTAACCATTTAATAATAGCTTGTGTTATTGGTGCAAATAGGTATAAGTATATACTTAATTACTCTTTTTTTTGTAAATAAACCATTTACATAGTTTTTTTTTCTTTATATTAGCGTACCAAAGTGACTCCACCACGCCTGATGGTAAGCAATCAGTGGAGTCCAGAAGTGGTGGCCACCATACCAAAAGCCATCGTCCTAAACTGCTGGTATTGTGACTTCCACTATGGCGGCTGGGAATCGGATTAGGGGAAGGGAAAGAGGGAGATGAGAACTGAGGAAAGGGAGAAAATTGGGCCTCCGGCGCTCTTACTAAGCGAACGAAACGCAATAGTACGGATACTACTACTCTTACGTCGATCTTCTATGAGAGGCTAGTGCTTCTCCGGACGATCCGGCCCATTCATGCTAAAACCAGCGTGGATCTACTACCGACAATAGTAGACATAGTATAGACCAGATGCAAATAGTCATGTTCATGCACACAAGTATTTGCACTGAGTGGGAATCGAACCCGCGATTTCTGTGTGGCAGTCTGTACACAGTACCACTGAACCACAGAGGTAGTTAATACACGATACTTTTATCATAGATTTCAAGTAGAATTAAAAAATGTATATTGATACGCTCCCAGGCTCCAAAGACAAAAGTATCACAATCTATGGATCATCACAACTTTTAAAGAAGTAAAGTAAAATTCGAATGAAGCTATATTGGCTTACACAAAACAGTTGTATATTGACACTTTGAAACTTAACCGAGCAAATATTCCGTAGTTTCCCTGGCCCGATATAAGTGTTGGTTGAACGCGCAATTTGCCCGGGTTATTAAATAAAGAACTTTTTTGTTTGCGACAGAAACTCGTTTTTGTAAACGTGACGAAAAGCAAGTCACATACAATTTTGTTTAATGTCACTTTTGTGTTAAACTTAAAACTGAATAAAATGACATTTTGTGAAGGTTTATTTACTAAAACTATATATTTTTGTATCTTAATTTTTTATATTGCCGACAGTGGCACAGACGAGCAAATAGCCCACATAATGTTATGTGGTAACTTTGCCCATAGACGGCTGCATTGCAACAATGCTAGGTACTCTACGAAGCCGCTGTCTACTGTAAAGGTAGTGTGGTATGTGAATAGATTGAGGAAGATGAGATGAAAAAGAAAGGAGAGAAATTGAGCCCGTTGCCGCTTGATAGTGTGATCTTTGATCTAGAATGTGGAATTAGCACATCTGTTCTTAAGGATGTTTTAAGAGGTGGTTAAGAGGTAGGCCACGAACAACAGCATTATTTGTTGCGTTTACCAATCTTGCGGTACGCGAAATGACAATTGCAACCTCTTGCCTTTAGCTTATGTCCAGCAATAGACATTCATTATTACTACATAATATATCCAATAATGGCTTTCCACGGCGCGGTTTCACCCACGTCTTTGCTTACTGCTCTGTTCCTGTCGCCAGTAGCATGATGTTACATAACCTGTAACTTACTTCAAGAACTGGGCTATCATACGCGAAAAGAATCCCACTTGTAGTTCCAGAGATTAGCGCGTTCAAACAAACAAACTCTTTCGCTTTATAAGTGTTCCCAATCTACTAAGGTTTGGTCTCAAATAGCGATGCACTCCATTATTTGTTACTGAGATTTTTCGTGCCCAAAATACTCTGGAATCCTACAGAATAAAATACACTCATACACAACATTGTTCTGCTGCTAATAAAATTTAATTTTTTGACTGTGTTTGTTAGACTATGTTTTGCAATTTTGCGAAGTCAGTTTATATGAGATTTTAAACGTTTAATAAACGGAACCAGTGTGTGCATGAGGTTTTGTGTCATTTCCATTTTTAGTAGCAAATCCAGGTCAAATGTTGGCATCGAATACAAGGGAAAACGTTGTGTAATAATAACTGAACAATTGGCTACAATTTTCAATGTTAAAAAAATAATAATTTTTGTTCCGTTGCAATTCAGTATATATTATCACTGAAGTGTGAAAGAAACTTCTCGCAGAAGGCATAAGAATTAATCGCCATGGTTGCTGCAACAATTTCAGAAACGACTTATATTTTTCTTTTCATTTTATATTATTTTAGACAGACAGACTATATTAATTTATTAATTCTTAATTTTTGAAGTGGAAATGGCATTAAATGTCGGTAGAGACCGCCTAGACGGACATACACAAACCAAATTGGTGATGTGCTGACAAAGGGCACAATTATACGCACCCGAGAGGCAAAGAAGGTATGTTTAGTTTGCCGCAAAGAGCGTTCTATAACCTCTGCTTACCCCATTAATGGGAGACAGGCATAGAGTTACATAATAATAATAATACCACAAAAAACAGACAACGTCATCTAGACCCAAAGTAAGCATATATCAATAGCTTGTGATGTGGGTTCTAGAATGCGGATAAACATACTTATACACTTTTTTCTTGTAAATACATACATATTATACATAGAAACACATTATGTTTATGCACACAAATATGTATGGATTCAATCTAAAAATATCATGAGTATGATTTAAGTGCAAATTATTCGCTATAAGATTCAGATTCTTTGAAGGAAATCTTAATAAAAAGGAAATTAGATGCCTTGGGGATGCCGCGAAGACACTTTATTGTCACCTTCGTCCTATATTAACTTCTCGGTCTTTCAATGGCCGTCCTCGTTAAGCTTTTATAATGAAAATTTAGTTTTTGCTTCATTGTTAATTTTAGCCGGTAATGGCGTTGAAATTCCGTGACACCGGCTTTTGTAACTCATCGTTAGACTCGTACAAGTTACTCATGCTTTAGTTTTAAATTAAGCATGTTTTAAAGCGAGTTTAATTGAGATTAATTATTATCGCTTTTTATATTATAGTTGTACCTTTTATCTCTCAGTTTTATTCTAGTTATAGACTTATGTGAGGTAATAGCCGACAAGTTTGAAATTAAAATCCTCTTTTCTTTTTTACAATCTTCAAATTATATTAATTGGTTAATTTGTAGTCATTACTTTGTATGGTTCTTTGGTTGCGTTAAGTGTTAAAATTGTATCTAATAAAAAAAACTGTAATTATCTGTCGATTGAAAAGAGTGGCGTGAGTTTCTTGGCAGTTCTTCTCACAGCTCTACCTCGTCAGCGAACTGGCTGTAGGTTAATTAGCTGACTTCATGTAATTTTGATTTTTCATAAGTATCATATTTTATGATTAAAATGAAATAAATGCTTTGAGTTTGAGTTTGAAAACAATCTATCTCTACTTTACATTGATTATTGAAGCAAAGCGATTTAGAGGGCAAGATTCACAGACCGCACTTTGACTTTACTTTGATGCAAAGATCTACTTTGTACCAAAAATATGTTTGAATATGAAGTTGAAAGTAATCTTCGGCAATACAAAGCTTACTTTGCGAAGGTGCCTTTGCTGTAAAGTAAAGTCACGATTGAGAATCTGGGCCTAAGAAACATATTTTTGGTACAAAGTAGATCTTTGCATCAAAGTAAAATCAAAGTGCGGTCTGTGAATCTTGCCCTTAGTCTCATAGTATTAAGCAAAGTATTTTCTTCTATGACAATTTGATTTCCCGTTAAATTCTATACCAAGTAATAGATTTTGATACGATTTTTACTAACGTTTAGATAATTTCTTGCAGAAAATTTTATGTATCATTATATAAGCCGAAAGAATTCCACTGCTGGACATAGGCCTCCAATTTTCGCCACCTTGGACGTTCGTGAGCCGCCCTCATCCATTGGTTGCCCGCCACCCTTATAAGGTTCTTGGTCCACCTTGTGAATGCCTGCGTCTTCCGATCGTGGTGTTCACTCTAGAACCTTTCTGCCCCAACGGCTGTCAGTTCAGCGAGCTATGTGGACTACCCATTGCCACACACAATTATATATAAGTATGTAACTATAATGTAAGGTTTTTCAAATTCATCTCCTATCCCCTTAACGCCATTTTTTTGCAATAAAAGATAGCCTTGTATTGTTCTCAAGTCTATTTCTATACTTACCAAATTTTATCAGAATCGGTTCAGGGTTGAACAGACAGTCAGATAGAGTTACTTTCGCATTTATAATATTAGTATAGAAGTATGAATTAAGAAAAAATCCATTACACAAATCTTCACTAAAGCTTAACGCGTGTTGCTATGTCCAAACTTTGTTCCTCAAATTGGCTGGCAGGTTAAAACAAGAAAATTAAGAAACAATTACACTTTAGGTGGTTAGTGTATTCCCACGGTAATGTCTGAACTGTAACCGGCTCAGATTTCCCCGGGGTGGGTCAATGACCTGTAAAAACATAGGATGCGCTCTATACATACCGTAGTTTTACCTAGTGATAGTGAAGGATCGAGAAATTTGAAATTGTCGTTTTGGGAAACAAGCAATTATATTATTAGAAAAAAGCCCTTCTGCCCAAAACAAACTGAAGTTTTCTTTTCGTGCTGACGCTACATTAAAACTTTATATACCCTTTGTTACTTCCACAATCAATACGAATCTAATGATCCCCATATTTAAAATCTATCAAGACGTTTAGGCTGTAGAACGTGCCAAAGAATACGACATACATACCCACATAAATACATACGCTCGAAAAACATTACCCTCCTTCAGTTGGCAGTCGGGCAAAAAATACATAAATGCACATGTTTGAAGGTTAGAAATAAAAATTACGAAAGTATCAACAACGGAATTAAAACTTTTTTCTAAAGATAACTAGCACTAGTTCCCTAGTGCTCACTCACTTGTACAGATCGCTTTATAATGAAAGACCTTTGCAAAAAACTGTGTATTTTTAAAAACACTATTATTATTAAGTTCTTAGTAAACAGTAGTACAAAACTTGACGTCGATTTATTTTGCAAGACTTGTTTCAATTTCAAAAAAGTACACGACAGCATAATAATTTTGTGTAGGGATAGCAAAATAAGCTATTTGAGGTTTACATATTATTGGACGAAAACGTGTGTGCACATCTCTGCTTACCCTTTGGCGAAAAAAAGTGTGATATTATGCTATGTTTTGAACGAATTCCCATATCGAAACGTCGACAAAACTATTGATATTTTTTTAATAGTCGGTAGATGATGTTGCGTTTTACGCATCACGATGTATCTATACTTATGCTGGTAAATTTACCACATTTATATAAAAATCGACAATACAGATTTCGGAAATCTGTTAATTTAATATTTATTTTATCGATTGGTAGACTATTAAATCAATTTTCATAAACTTGTCTTTATAAGAACTACTCTACCGATTCTATTCTTCAAAGGCAAACCGAAAGTACAATAAGGGGCTATAAAACTACAAACGGCGATACGAAAATATAAAATTGCATAATAATAATACCAGCATGATTACTGTCCTACTGCAGGGCAAAGGCCTCTTCTCATAAAGAGAAGGCATGAACATTAATCATTAAGCTTGGTCAAGGCGGATTGGCAATTTCAGACTTTTGAATCCAGGTTTCCTCACGATGTTATCCTTCACCGTCAGTCAGAAATGTCCAAGATAAACTTAGATAGTACATGATTTGAAAAATCACATTAGAACTTGCTTAGATACTAAATTGCACTGCTTTCATTATTACAAAAGTAGGCTTCAGCCATAAAAACAGCCAATCACTAAAACACCAATCATTTCTGCAGACTGTACTCTAAAATCCCACCCAGCACATAGTGGAATGTAAAAAGCGGTTCTGCACTCGATCCGCGCAAATTATCTGAAATGAAGACATTATCCAGTCAGGGCGTGCGCTCGCGCCGTACGTGATACCCAGACTTCACACATTGGCCCCAACATTGGTCCCAACGGCGCAGAAAATAGCACTGTCAACGCTCCATCAACGTTGTGCAATTTTTAGATCTACACGTTGGACGAGTATCATTGGGGCCAATGTTTGAGCCGGTCTGACGCCATCTTGAAGGGTAAAGTTGAAGGACGGTAAATAGGTTGGTTCGTGAAGCTTTTGATGGCTAGCTTAATGAAAGGTTCAGATAATCGGTTAACGGGGATATAGGCTATTTGATAAAATCGTGCGATACTATTGTAATGTAGAGTTATTTTTATAGGGTTTAACGTAGTTTTCTTTTTTATTAGCCTACCAAAGTGACTCCAAAACGTTGTAAATTAGAGAGTTTACAAATGTAAAAGAAAATATTGAAAAAGTAAATCGAGCGTGAATTAAAAATCAAAATAGGTGACTTCTTCTTTCTTCTTCTTTATGTAATTCCTTGAACGAAATGCTTGATATCGTATATTTTTCGAGCTATGTAATTTTTTTTATTGCCGACAGTGGCAGACGAGCAAACAGCCTACGTGATGGTAGGTGGTAACTGTCTCTCATGGACGACTCAGAGTCCCTAGCATTGCTCCTGCAATGCCAGAGAATCTGTGAAGCCGCAGCCTACCGTGAAGAGAGGTAAGGTGAAAGGATTGATGGTGGTGGAGCAAAAGGAAAGGAGAAAAATTGCGCCTCCGGCACTCTCACTTACCGAACGAAATGCAATAGTACGGATATGACTCTTACGTCTATCTTCTATGAGAGGGTAGTACTTCGCCGGTCAATAGTCAATACGGCCCATTAATGCTGAAACCAACGCAGATCTGCGTTATGTATGTATAAATGTATTATGTGTGTTATGTATGTACGTTATGTATGTTAAAATTTAGAACATGCAGGCAGATTTTCATGAGCGACAATCACCACATACCATGAGATGGGTTGGAGGCTTGTCTACCAATGTAGTCTGACTGGCCTGTTGGCCTAGTGGTTAGTGACCTCGACTGCTAAGCCGGAGGTCGTGGGTTCGATTCCCACCCAGGACAAATATTTGTGTGATGAGCATGATTGTTTGTTCTGTGTCTGGGTGTAATTTATCTATAACATGTATGTATTTACAAAAAAAAAATGTATGTAAGTAGTATATCAGTTGTTTAGTACCCATAACACAAGCAAATATAATTGCTTAATTTGGGGCTAGATGGCGCTGTGTGAATGTGGTAGAATAATATTATTATTATAGTCAATCAAATATTTTGATTGAAGCCAACACCTTACCGGTGATTCGATGTTTACTTCCTTTCAGTCAATTCAAAAGCAACTTAAAACACATTTGCACAAGGTCGAAAATTAATTTTAATAACTCAACTCATCTTTCAACTTAAACCCAAAACAAGATGGAGTATTTATGGTTTGATACCGGTAATTAAGGCGTGTATGGTAGTAATGAAAGTGTTTCGTATGTGAGAACAAAGGTAACAACATAATGATTAGATAAAGAACACACCTTATTGGCCATGATTAAGTTATTTTTGGAAACAGGTATTTATTCTGCGACTCACACAATTAAGGATGTAATTTTGCATTAAATTTATGGTATTAAACTCTGGATTTGTTTGCTTTATTTTTGACCGACTGCCGAATTCAAGGAGAGTAATATTTTTCGAGTGTATGTATGTTTATATGTATGCATGTATTTATGTATGAACGTATGTCTGTCTATTTCTTTGGCACGGTCTGCAGCCTTAATGGCTTGATGGATATTAACATACGAGGTGACATTAGATTTATATTGAACTATTGGCCCGCCCCGGCTTCGCACGAGTGGACATTTTTTTTTAACATTTTGGGCTAAATAAAGATACTTTATATAGAAAAGTCTTTCCCACGCAATTATAAAATTTTTCTCTCCGTGAGAACCATCCACGTTCTTCAAGGAATATTACAATAAAAACAATTGGCAAAATCGGTTCAGCTGCTCTCGAGTTTTGGCGTTAGCAACACATTCAGCGATTCATTTTTATATTATAGACGTGGGAGTGATATAGGGTACATAATATTTCAATGTAGCGTCAGAATTACAAAAAATGGGTTTCTTTATGTTTAGTTTGTTTTAGTCAGACGGGCTTTTTGTTTTAAATAAAATATTTAGCTTGTCGAGATGGTATTGCAGTTTTGTGCTGCTGGATAAGAACTGCTATAGATTTCGGGCTGGATACCTGGCTAAAGTTATGTAGGTTTTTGATTAATTCTTGGTATTTTTATTTTTTTTATTTAGCCTACCAAAGTGACTCCACTCTGTCTGATGGTAAGCAGTCAGTGGAATCCAGAAGTAATTCTTGGGGATGAGATCTCGGTTGATGTCCCATACCCAGGATACTTAGGCTATCCTGTAGTGGTATAATAGTAGACATAATCACTAATCTTCAAACTGTAGCGAGTCTCCAAAAGATGTTGCTATTGCTTAACAACTAGGCTATCGAATCCGAAGTCAAGCTGTTCCTTCAGCTGTCATTCTAGTCATAGCCAGTGGCTAATAGCCTAAAGGCAAACAAGTGATTTGCTTAGCTAGCCAGCTAATTACAAGCAAGTCGACTCATGGTAACTTGAATTATAGAGAAATACAAGTTCTCGCTATCTGTTACATTTTCTTATTTCTAAAAACAACAACGCAAGCAAACGTTATAAATCTAAAACAAACCCTGTGGCACTCGTGGACTGCCGCGTTAAAGCTATTGCACAGCATTTTTAATCAACTTATGCAATTATAATTATTTATTTATTTTATATTTATGCAGTATTTTTTTCTTTGATATTAATTCAAGTTACATTTTTTGAGCGTGGTGAGTTACATTTTTTGAGGGTGGTGACCGATAAGAAAATATTTTTTTCCTTTATTGAATAAATGAGAAGTTAATATCGTTTAAAATATTTTTATTATCTTAGAATACATGTAGGTTATTCAGGAATTTTTATCTTCCTACTAAGTATTTTGACTCCGAAAAAGAATAAAACTGGGACATAACATTACATTGATGCATTATTACACGTTATTAAAATCTTAGTTTCATTTATATAGTTCTACCAGATAAAATTTATCGCAAATGTGACAAAATATTTGGTTTATGTGTAGTAAAAATTAACGCCACTAGTGTTTATCCTGAGAAATAAATTTTTCCTACACGTTAAGCGAACGCTCGGCCGAGCTACATGGTAGGAAGGAGTGGGGGGGTCTTAGGTTTTATTTTCGTTACGGAATTTCTTGATTCGATCGCCGCGCTCAAAGCCCGCTATAAAAGCTATGCAATAGCTTAAAAAAATGTTTTGCTTTATTACTAGTTTCAAAATTAATTTAATTTTTGAAGTCTCGCTTCTTTTGGCGCGATTGGGAAAAATGATGAGAGTGAATTTTTACGATGCGCGCGCACACCGACAGAAAAAAGCAACACCCTGAAGTTAGTTGCGAACCTTTTACACCCTGAAGTTAGTTGCGAACCTTTGTGTGTCGTATCAGTACAAATAATCAGTGTGAATAAATAAAATATATATTGGCGTTTATATCAATTCAATTATATTTATGACGGTGATAGATATTTTTTATTGATCATTTATCAGTAAAAATATTTATTTTGAATATTAGTGGTAAGTGGTTTTAATATACTGTTTTAAGTGCATTTATAGATTTGAGGTTAACTGATATGTATGTATGCGTTGTGTTATTATTTGGTATTTTTGGATTGTTACGCTAAAGAAGTATAACTTCTTACGTGCGTACATGAGTACACACACTCTTTTTTTACCTTAGATTCAGTAGCATATTCTTACAATAGACTACTTTACCGCACGATACCACATAATGTATACCGACTATTAATATACACAATATAACATTTCGCTAGGGATGTGCTATTTCAACTATCCCGGCATGCGGTATTGGCTACTCGACTATGACAATGTGGTTCGCATAGTTGTTCATTAATCGAGAGTGAAGTTAAGTTTAGTAAAAACAATTTTTCATTTATTTAAACAGGTATTTGCAATTAATTAAATTAATTAAAATATAATAATAATAATAATAATAATAATAATAATAATATTCTACCACATTCACACAGCGCCATCTAGCCCCAAATTAAGCAATTATATTTGCTTGTGTTATGGGTACTAAACAACTGATATACTACTTATATACATTTTTTTTTTGTAAATACATACATATATATAATAAATACATATATATACATAAATATATAAGTATGTTTATCCGCATTCTAGAACCCATATCACAAACTTTAATATATGCCTAATTTGGGTCTAGATGGCGTTCTGTGGTTGTTGTGGTATATTTATTTATTTATTTTATAATTTAATTATTATTGCTTTTTAAATATTTAATTTTATTTAATTTTTTTAATATTTACAGTATTTTTGGTTTATGTTTTGGATGCGTGATCTCCGATATGCGGGTACTGTATGGAATCATCTTTTCTTGTGGGTTTTGTAGAAGAAGACTAAGGAATAACAGCTAGTATACAGATACATGCGTGTCAAATAAATATCATCATCATTTTGCGCCTGCTAAAGTGTTGTAGATATACAAATAAGTCCTATTAGGAGAGTAAAATCTTCAGGTTGATTACGTGATAATAATATGTTGTTTAAATTGGAAATTTTCGTTTATATTTGTAAGTTTAAATCTTAAACTATGATTTTTATGAAGCTGAAAAATACAAGATTTAAAAAGTCCCCGCTATCCCGGACTTGTAAAACTTGCCCAACACTAGTTTTCCACATTATAAAGTGGGGTCATATAAAAATGGAGTAATAAACTGTCCCGGTTAGTGCAGAAAAATAGTGGTATCCTACATATAAAATGTTTAAAGGATGAATTTTTAACAGTTAAATGGGAATATACTTTTAAATGTGTGAATATCATATGGTTCCAAGATCGGTGTTCACGAGAACACTCATGGAATAGATATTATATTTTAAAACTGTTAAAGCTGTTATTGCATGTACAAAAAATAAAAGCGGGTATTCTATTATTGTTTATTTTTCTATTTACACTTTATTGTACATATATCAACTTTCAAATATGTTATAGATCTCACAGTACAATATCATAGTAGGTACAATGGGCGGCCTTATCGCTAAGAGTGATTTCTTGCAGGCAACCTTTTTTATTGTTTCACTTTATGAAAAGCCATCCTTCCTATGCTTCATTCAAAGAAGAAGCATCAAAATTTATAAAGCTAGCGTGAATGTGAAGATGCGCTGGCATTGAAGGGAATCGAAAACACCATGTCGCGAGTCAGACCTCATAGTCATTTAACAACTCAACTAAACAAGTTATATTTGCATAAAAAAAAAATTGTTTATTTTTATAATTGAATTAAAACACGTAGCAATATCCCTTACGAGTTAGACGATTTTTCTACAAGAAGGCTCTCGTGTGATAAAACAAATTATCTGCCATCATTCGTTTGACTAGTCGCGCTGGTTAATTATACGTCGATTAAGTTATAAATATAAGTAAGCTCATCACTTCTCGTATATGCTAGTGTATTTGTGTTTGTTATCACTCAGCGCCTAAACGGCTGCACCAATTTCGATGCAAACATTATTAGATATATTAGATAGATTCCATGCCGGAGACGGACATAGGATACTTTTTATCCCGAAAATCGGTCTGGTTTCCGAGTTCAGTAATTAAACTCACACATTTTCCGCACGGGCGAAGCCACAGGGCACAGCTAGTATATATATATATATATATATATATATATATATATATTTTTTTTTTTATTGCCTACAGTGGCAGACGAGCCAACAGCCCACCTGATGGTAAGTGGTAACTGTCGCTCATAGACTTCTGCAATGCCAGGGGCTCTGCGAAGTCGCTCCCTACCGTGATATTAATGCTCTCTTTAAACCTCGTTTGAAGAAGGACATGTCATAGCGCTCTGGAAACACCGCAGCTCATCATAATAAAAGCTACATTCTCTAACTCTTAACTAACATTGTGTTCACTAACCACCATTAAAATCTTCATTTAAATAAGGCTTAATACTAATGCACGTTTTTGTTCACATAGAAAGCTAGTTCGTAAAGTTAAGGGTCGATTGCAAAAAGTCGACAATGAGCTATTAAGGCTTGCTCGTTATAAGAAACAAAGAGGCGCCGGCCGCGCCACCTATCTGCTATCGGGTGATGAGCTTGGATTTTATAATGATGGAATGGAAACTGCTAACGAATATGATATACTATTGTATGAGAAGTATTTTACGTATTTGTCATCAAAATACCTACTTCTTTATAGCAAAGCTAGTTATGACTTTATACTAGCGCCAGACATTTTGAATGAGTATTGAGCATGGACGTAATATACTAGTTATCCGAGGCGCGGTTTCACCCGCATCTTTGCTTACTGCTCTGCTGCCGTCGCCAGTAGCGTGATGTTACACAGTCTCTAAACTTCTTCGAGAACTAGGCTATCATACGCAAAAAGAATTTTCAAATTCGACTGGTAGTTCTAGAGATTAGCGCGTTCAAACAAACAAACAAACTCTTCTGCTTTATATAATAGTATAGATTGAGGTATGTAGGTGACAGGAAAGAGTATAAATGATGAAATAAATAAAAAATAATATAATAATAGACACAATAATTACAGTTTTAGAAATGTTTTATTTCGGTGACAATGAACTTCACAAAGGTAGGTAAAATTGAGTGGAGCAGGCAGGCTAAGGTAGACATTGATGAACCGCCAAGCTGGTAAAGATTACAGGTGGCTCAGAACTCCTTTAAACGGTGGTGCTTGGTAAAGACTTGTGAAGCGCTGAGCGTATTTCTGCTGAAATGATATTAGATATCATCTTATCAATGCAATTTGTTTCAAGAACATTACTCCTATCTATAATAAAAAAATGAATCGCTGAATGTGTTGCTAAGCGCAACCCTCGAGAGCAGCTGAACCGATTACGCTAATTCTTTTTTATAATATTTCTTGAAGTACGAGGATGGTTCTTACGGAGAGAAAAATTTAAAAATTGCCCGAAAACATAAAAAAAAAACACTTTTCTATATTCCCATACAAAAGTATCTTTATTTGTCGAAAAATATTTAAAAAAATGGCCACCCGTGCGAAGCCGTTATTTACAATTTTTTTTTAATAAGTAACAATTACTATTTACCCATATGGAGCAAGATTACGTTACAATCCAGCCTCAATAAATCCAAGGCATAATGAAACTCTAATGGTCGGCGCATAGTCGCCTTGTAAATATGATCGTTAGCATTTATTCACGTAATTACTTTATTATGAGCGTCCATCTTCTACATTTTATGGTACACACTCCTTAGATATGTTTCTCAATGTTTTCCTTTATATTTTGTTTAGATTTAAGATTAATTAATTGCTATGCAGATTTAAAAAAAGAATTCATGAGTTTTGATTGCATCTCGTAAAAGCTTAAGAAGCTAAGGCAACTCTTTTTAATCGCCAGGATTATATAATTTTTAAATTTACAATTTCAAGTAGCATGCAAAGTGACGCCGACAATTTTTTTTACTCTATAGGTAATTACAAGTATCTATGTTCTAAAGAAAAAAGTAAAAAGTCAACGGTCTATCATCATTATCTTAGACGAAAGAGGTTCACTACAAGCCAAGCAAGTCCAACCATTTGCACATAGGCCAGTCGTAAGCGGGAGACTTACGATCATCGGTTTAACTCTAACGTTTGTACCTACATCTATTACAATGAAAGGATCTTACAAATTCAGTAGCCTTAATTATTCAACACAAGCACATTTTACTGCAGTTCAGTTTAACAACCGCTGTCTTTACATATTAGTCGGTCTTTGTTAGTCAAACTATAAACGAAACTGGTATGAAATGTTACGTGTTGGTTACAAAAACGGCAAGTATTTAAAATGTCTTGAAGATTATGTTTAATGATTTATTAACTTCACCACATTTCGGAGAATAAAGAGATGAACAAACCAAACGAAACACCGAGCTATGCCACTCGGTTCTTGATAAAGGTTATAAGCTATGAAACATCACGCTCCTGGCGACAGGCGTCGTACAGTAATCAAAGACGCGGATGATACCGTGCCACGAAAAGCAAAAATACCTACAGAAAACTTAATACCCCACTTCTTTTTTGAACAATAAATTGTAACTAGAACGTTTTTATTCAAGCCAAACACCAAACGGATTTACCGCCGGTGTTGCTCAATCACGGCTAATTTAAGTATAGCCAGGTGAAAAAACAAGAAATACGTAATTACTTTATATCGACTGATCGGCCATTCGACTACGCGCTGGTAATCATGGGGTCGGCGTAAAGGGTAGTATACACATCGCTCTTGTTATAAGTAGGTTTTGTAAGAAATATATTTTGTTTTGCGCTACGAATTTAATGTTTTTTTAACTTGATATGACTTTTTAATAGTAATTATTATTTCGTGTCCCTAATAAATGCCGTGCTGTCTTTGGAACAGTTATACTACACAGCGTTCTCACTTTAAATACACAGTACCGCACGTCTTAAGATATTCAGTATAATAACCCGGGTCAATGATTTAACAAGCACCTCGTGGCATGGAGAACTCTCCAGACATTCACGGGCTTACATTTGAGGCCCCTTTTTGAGGATGCAGTGGGAGGAAGAAAGCAAAGGTGGAGGGGATAGAATTAAGTTTAAAATAAACAAACAAAACGATTTGTAGTAACAGTAGAACAGTGTGTACTAGACCTAATGATAAATCGTCTGTGGTGAGCTTAATACTATAATTTACGTAGCAAGACGCTATCTTATTAGATTTTGATAAGCTACGACTCTTCTTGGTAGTTGATCGATTTAATTCAAGTATGCATCATGTTTTTCTAAACTTATAGGTACGAGTAATAAAAAGACTTCATTCTGCTGCCTGAGTTAGTTCACTAACTTTTATAGTCTGTATATAAAAAGGCCTATAAAGGGTTCGTATTATTATTTGATGAACATTATTGCCAATTCATTTTAAATAACAAAAAAATTACTTCTTTTTAGCGTTTTGATGGTAAACAAATATATTGTGCTTCTATAGGCGGCCATATTAACTGCATTGTCATTAAATCGTCTACGCAGAGCACGATGCTTATATTCATAGACATAGTTTGGGTTACACCACAGAATCACTAAAAATATGACTACTATCTATATAATTTAAACAATATACCGTATACCAATTTTATTTCTGTATTAGCTAGTCGTTTAAAGTGGCGGTTATCACGTTGCCGTGGCCTGTCTGACGCTTCCCCGGGGAAAATGTACCGGTTAAGTAAACACGTGCATGTGTTTCCTTAATCATATCTCGTGAAGCAGTACTGGGATACATTGGTAGGTAAAGAGCATTGGCGAAATAAATAAACCTATACTATAAATATGACGCGTTGGACCTCCTAGTGCCGTTTGGAACTTCAAACTTGAATTGTCCCATTAGACCCTATTAGCAACATGTTCGTTCTGATTTTATCAATTTTAAGTTCGAAGAGTCACAAAAGTGACAGCAACTGCGAGTAGATACTAAATTATAACCGACCAGTTCAATCAGTTTTCCTAAATTTAATATTTCTTATGTAAAACCTAAAGTTGGTAGCGACCGTTCACCTCACCGCGAGCATTCACCTGTAATGCAATGTTACAGATCCGAGCATTACATCAGTGAGGGAGGCGAATCGAGCATTATAGTGCGTAACTTGTAATGATACAATTCGAGCATCACATTGGTGATGGAGGCGAACCGAGCATCTGGGCGACTTGATGTTTCAACATGTAATATCTATACTTTGTTTGAACACGGTATTATCTGTAACTACCAGTTGGATTTAAATAACTCATTTTACGCATGATAGCCTAGTTCCTGAGGAAAGATATAGGCTATAGAACATCACGCTACTGGCAACAGGAGCAGAGCCGTAAGCAAAAACGCGGGTGAAACTGCGTCGCAGAAAGCTGCATAACTGGCTTAATATATAATAATAACTATATTAAACCTGGTGACAAAAACATAATTCATTGTTAATCATTAATAAAACGATACGAAAAAGCACAAAAACACAATATATCGCAGCATTATTACACATCAGTAGCTTCAGATAATAATTGAACTAAAAAACCGGCCAAGTGCGAGTCAGACATAACACAAAGGGTTTGTAACCATCGTACAAAATTTTACAAGTGGAAGAGGTGAAAACTTAACTTACTTATACAGCTTATAACCGAGCATTAGGTATTAATATGCAAGACAGTTAACAGATCACCAGGTGGACCGTAATTTTTATAACGCTCGCAACTCGCAACGCAACCCGCTCATACTTCGCATGAGGTTACTAATGTGTTTTTCACGACATAATTGCATGTCTTTGAAATGCCCAGTTTTCTTTGCTTTATTATAATTGCATGCATCGAGATATTTTATAAACTACAGTGAAAACCGTAAACATTATTAAAATTCTTTGGTTTAGAAGTTATCACAAAAAAGTGAAAAGAAAATGACGGCTTGGCCTTGTACTATTTAGGTATATTAGAGTGGTTTTGTTGCATTTTAAAGCGGCAAAAAATACATAGGTACTATAAAAATTTCAACTGCGTAAGTAGATTCCTTAGCAATAGGATTCCGTTCGCACTCTTTAAGTACGGAACTCTATATGAGTTAATTCAAGCGTGTCGCACCGATAGTGGTAGCAGCGCAGGTTTGGTCGATAATCTTGTATTCTTTATAGTAACCATGTTTACACGTTTTGGTCGAGCAAAAGATAAATGAAAATTATTACCTTTTAAGTTTATTTTTGGTGTATAAAATGTGAAAAGTGTAGAAGTAAAGTGTTGTTATAAGATTAAAGATAATAGTTTTCGCGTAAATGTAATAAGCTTATGTTCGCCGAGTGTATTAGTTTTAATTCTGTAATATCAGCAAAATTAAAAAATAATAATTTGTGCATTTTACTGAGACTCATTTTCTCACAAACCTGTGGCGGTATAAAGCTGAAATGAAATGAAATGAAATATGTTTATTCATATAGGTTAATTAAATTAACACTTATGAACGTCAAAGTTTACAAAATGTCAGCAAATTAACCTATAGCCAGTTCGCAGTACTAATGATGATGAAATTATATAAAACGTATGATACTGTTCAAAACTGTAAACGAAATAAACTTTTTAAAGCAATCAAACAATAAATAGACAGACTGTATGACCCATGCTTTCTGAGACCTTTTAGTATACAAGGTAAAATATCAACAGGTGATACCTACGTACATGTGAAAAAAAAATAGTTACCTTCAAATAAGGCTTTAAATATAGTCAAAATGTCAAACAAAACGTACAACGACCTACTAGTAGAAACATCAGAGCTTTTAGGCGAAGCAACTCAAACAGATGAAGCGATTTTTGAAGCTGGAACCGCTGAAACATCAACTTTACTACCAGTGCTTTTAGAACTTCGAGTAAGGTACACGGTGTTGTTACGAAGACTTGACTCTGTGTACGATCAAATGCTGCAGCCACAACAGCGCTTAATTGTAAGAAGGCTGCTTGAGTCATGTCTTGGAAGACTGATAGAGATAAAACATGATTTAGTGGAGATGAGATTGACTAATCATACTTTTGATGATGATGAAGTAAGTGTTGAAGCTCAAGCATGAGTTATCGTGTGTGTTTGCTTTGATTGAGAACTGTTTAAAGTATGTGTAAAATTAAGACCATGTTTGGTTTATATTATCTTATGGTTTGGTCACAGTCTTATAATAATAATACTGTGGTTTGGGCTCATATGCTTTTTTTTAAATATTAGCCTACCAAAGTGACTGCACCCTGCCTGATGGAAAGCAGTCAGTGGAATACAGAAGTTGTAGACACCATTATTTGTTTTAAACATTAAAACCATGCAGTGTAGGTTGCATTGAAAAAGTCACATTTGTATTTGCCCGTGCCTAACCTATCACCTTACGTATAAGAGAATCGATAAAAAAAATTAGTACAAAAAATATCATTGCCATCTCAATTGTAAATTTTGCATAATATTATTTTGCTACTTATGATAAGTCTACATTTGTTAACCTTCAGGCGTTAGTAAAACTTCAAGTAACACCTTACGAAGCCGAGCCATGCATACCGCTATTCTTCATTCGAGACAGAGAAGAAGAAATCGTCAGCAGGCGACAGTTTATTACTGACACTTTGAGGAAGTTGGGCTATGAACCTCCAAAGCCTCAGCCTTTGGTGCTCACGGAACAGCAAGCTGTAATCATTATACAAAGTCATGAGAGAGCTAGGCAGGGAAGATTGAGGTATGAGAGAAATTGAGTATTATTGTTTGCTGTATTGTATTCTTGTTCGTTTGAGTCGAAATATATATATAACATAATATAGCTAAGAAATACAGTCTTACATTTCAGTCCAACTACTTCCACTACCTTCTCAGCGTTTTTGCTTTAATCATTAAGTTTTACAAGTAAATGGGTAGTCTTAGTTGGATAGTACGATAGTCTTAGTTGGATATTTTCTACTGCCTTCTAAGAAAGTGTGACCGTGATTTGGAGTACGGTTTTTCTTGTAGGCTGTATGGAGGTATATACTTTACTAATGAGTGGTAATATTATTTCTGCTCGATGCAATAAACGATACTAAATTTAAATCACTCATTTTTAGAGGACAATTTATGAAAGAAATTCGGTTGCTGAAAGAAAAAGGTCGAGACCAGAAAGGTGAAATGACAGCGGCTGCAGCTACATCCATTCAAAAGGTTTGGAGAGGCTATTTAGCCAGAAGAGAAACCAAGAAAAGAAAACAAGCTGAACAACTTTTAATTGGAATGCAGTTACCGCCTTATTCTGAGTCACAAGCAATTAAAAATGCTGAAAAAGTAAGTATCATTTTCGTCAATTTTGTTTTCTTTGTATGTATAAATGTGTATAAATAGATGAGGGTGGCTCATTATTAACTAAGGGACAACTTTTTGAAGTTTAGATTGTATCTGCCTATAACAAAAATTAGGCAAAAGAACATTCTCTTCGGAAAACAAGCATGTACTCAATTGTTAGTGATTTGTATTGTTTGTGCTAGTCTGACTGATTTTACAAGCGGCGGCGGCTAGTATATTGTTTCTTGTTACTTAATTTGTCTTGGCATTTGTTTCAAAAGAACTTTTCTTTAAGTAATATATTAAATTTTTGAATTAAATAATTTGGGTTTGACAAGAATAATTTCATTGTATTCATAAAGAAAGATGGCCTATGTCCAGCGGCTGACGTCTTTCGGCGATGTTGTTGTGATACATTAAATATATTGCTTTGTTAATGCAAAATAAAAGGGATATACCTATCGTAATTTTTCTACGTAACTTGTAAATATCATTCTAGGTAAAAGTATATCGTCACAAACTACAGAAAGAAAGAGAGGAAGAGTATCAAACAGCGTTAGTCACTATCGAAGAGTCACTTCGAGAGCAGCACAGTGCTAAAATAACTGAGCAGATAGGAGATGAATTGAGAAGATGGGTCAGGGAGTACTATGACAGAACTGAAAAGTTTCCCGAAATGCCATCAGAGGAAAGTGGTGGTAGTAGAGCTATGTATAGTCGACAAGGTAGGCTTATATACATAAGAGTAAAACTATTTAAAGACCTAAATCTTAGTAAAGAAAACTTATTAATTGAATCTAGCATTAAACCAAGGAGGAAGATATTATATGTTTTAATGTTTAACGCTGTCTACAGCTTTTAGTGCAGGGCAGAATACGTATAAATGTACAGCAAGCAATGCACGCTAAAGCAAAACTATCTCACTAACATCAAATCACTCACACTAACACAGAACAGTAGCTAAAAATAATCATGTATCTTGACGAGAAGGAAATATACGCGAAGGCCTAGTTTAATGCTCTGGTATACTGAACCAGATGCCTTGAGCTTATCACAATGTTTTTTTATTTTATTTAAGGAACGGGCATGGACAGTGAGTTAAGCAAATCTTCTCCGGTCTCATCAAAAGAATCTAAAAGAAGTAAAGAAAGCAAGGATAAGAAAAATAATAAAACAGAAGAAAACGGAAAGAATAAAGAAGAGCCTGAAGATTTTAACACATACAAATGTACAACGTCGGCGTTCCTTAAAGATATGGTCGGAACCAATGAAGAGTAAGTTGAATGACTGCACCGTTGGTCTAGTGGTTTGTGTAACTGACTGCGACGCCAGGTGTCGTGGGTTCGATTCCCGCGGAAGGAAAATATTTGTGTGATGAACATATGTATTTGTCTTCAGTTTGGGTGTTTTCTATGTATTTTAAGTATGTATTTACAAAAAAAAAAGTACGTATATGTATTAAATTTCAATTATCTAGTACCCATAACACAAGCTCTGCTTAGCTTGGGACTAGATGACGATGTTTGATAGTGTCCACATATTATTATTATATATTATTAGTTTTAAGTCGTCAAGCTCTTGGTATTGAACAAAACCTTTGTATTTTCCTAATGTAAGCAGTTTAAAAACATAAAATTATTTTATAAGTTACTAAGTTTACATCTTTGTGATTTAGATATGAAGACATATGGAAGTACAAAGACAATACGGAGAACACTCACGATAGGTACTACAAAGATATGATAGAAAGAGAAAAAATGGTAAAAATAGAACAAGAGATAAGAAACATTGTAGATGAATTGATGCGCAGTGAACTTGAATTGTTGCAAGCCGCTTATGATAGAGATAGGGCTCTGAAAGGGAAAAAGTCAAAGAAACAACAGAAAAAGGTAAATTGATTTAGAAATATTGTTGTAAAGCTTTCTTTTTTTAAGCCTTTAATAGTACTAATATGTACTTCAGTCAATAAAATACTACTAACCATTCGTAATTCGTCATCTTTTATGAATTTTTTTTAAAAAATACTGATTTCACATTTCAGAAATCTTTATTTTGATACCTAATTTCTGAGCATTGTACGTTTTGGGTATAAATCAGTTGTAAAAACATCTTTTATTTTAATATTTTATTCTGTAAAGGTGCGACGTGGTGGTAAGAAAAACAAAAAGAAGAAAGAAAAAGATTTAACACCAGATCGAACAACGGAATCACTTTTTGAAGAACTTGTAACCAACGGAATAATACGACCTTATCCTCTGGTCAATATTGATGATTTTATTGGTGAGAAGTGCTTCGTAGGATCAGCCTTAAGAGAACAAGGAGAAGAGGCATCACCATGTCTTGGTGATGTACGGCAACTGGTGAAAGAGTACTGCATACTACCGTTAGGATCTGAACATGTACGGAATAACGCTCCTTTGGTTAGATCAGTGCTAATTACAGGTAAGATCACTCTCATAGTCTATCAAACAGGCAACTAAATAAATTAATTTCATTGATTTCGGAATTATTTCCATAATAGATTAGTAACAACGATCTTACTGTCTAATATAAGTAATAAAATAAATAAACGACAATTATTATTATTTGAATTATGAAATGAATGAAACTTATCTAAAGTCTTTTATAGGTCCAGCTGCTAGTGGCAAAAAGATGTTAATCCATGCAATTTGCACCGAAGTTGGAGGCATGCTGTTTGATTTAACACCGGCAAATATAGTAGGGAAATATCCGGGCAAGACCGGCTTAATCATGTTAATACATTTGGTGATGAAAGTTTCAAGATTACTGCAGCCATCTGTAATTTGGATGGACGACGCTGAGAAACCATTCGTGAAGAAAATACCAAAAACTGATAAAACTGATCCGAAGAGATTGAAAAAAGATTTGGTGAAGATTATTAAAGGTAAATATTTTAAAAACATTACATTGTGTTGTCTAGTCTAGTCGCTCATAAGATGGGTTGATGTTCTGATAAAGGTGAGAGATGGATGAGTACTGCTCAGGGTCCACTGAGTTAATAAACGTTATTTAATGATGATTAAACAACTAGACAAATATGCGTGTATTACAATAATGTTATTTAACATGAACAAATTCAAGCTAATGTATTTAAGTTACGTTTAACTAAAACTTGATTATCTGTGTTATTTTAGCAATATGTCCCGAAGATCGCGTAATATTTATAGGTACTAGTAGATCACCTTGGGAGGCTGAACAAAAGCTTCTTTATCAATGTTATCAGAAGTTCATTCAAGTGCCAAGAGCTGATTATGGGAGTATATCAATGATGTGGAGGACCAAGCTACACAAGGCTGGTGCATTAAACCCAAGGCTGGACCTGTCCTGTTTGACTAGAGTTTCTGATTCTTATACTATTGGTATGTTAGTAGTGATTTATAGAAAATTATATACATAACATTTCTATCAACAAAGTAAATACTGTAAATGACTAATTTTCTTGTTAAATAAATTATTATTATTTCTAAACTAATCTAATAAAGAGGAAAGATTTGATTTTTTGTATGTTTGTTTGTTTGTTAGTTATGGACAAACTCAAAATCTACGTAAACAATTTAAAAAATTCTTTCACATATAGAAAGCTACAATATCAGCGAGTAACATACATAGTAACATATTTTTTGTGGTATACCCACGCGGGCGAAGTTGCTGGCAACAGCCACTTGTTATAAACATTTACTTAATAGGTACTTAATACGATTTTGGCTAACTAATTTTGACTCTTCGAATATTACGCTAAGAACTCATTTGATACATTATTAATTTGGTCTTTGATAACTAAAATATGTGTGTGTTGTGATAGTTAGAACTTAAAATCATGTTTGAAAACAGTAAAATCTTTTGATGAGCATGCGAACACCTTGTAGATAGAATCTTGTACTCCTGTGCCACTGGTGGCTAAACATGTTGATGTAAACTATAATATCTGTACAACTTTATATGCCTGATGCCTTATATGCCTTTATATACCAATGTAATTTTATTTCGTAAATATTGCTGCATCGATTCCAGGTACTTTGCTAGCAGCATTAGATGCAGTGCTTACTACTAAAAGACGTCTTCAACTTCGTGTTAGAGCATTAACAGCAACTGAAGTGGCGGTACAGCTTGCATCTAGAGAACCAGTTTATGCGGAGCATGTACGTAATTCGTAGTTTTAATGTGATTAAATTACTATTATAAGAAGGCTGCCAAATTTTCTATAGTAACGTTTTCTATAATCAAGTCTTATTGCATATTTTTCTTTTCTTTTACAGTTTATTCTTTTCAAAAAACTAACCTAAAATTCTTATTCGAAAAGGCTATCTATGTATAACTCTATAAATTATTACAGTCTAGTGATTCAAACTTGTAGTTCGAATCACTAGACTGTAATAATTTTACATTACATATTTTATAGGAACAGTCAGCAGAGGTGTGGTGGTATAAAACTCCGATGGAAAGAAGGAGACAAAAGATTATGCAAAGACTGGAAGAGATGCAGATTGAAGCTGAAGCAGCTGCTAAATAAGTCATAAACAAAGTCAAGATACAAGGTCTAACAAAAACAACTACATGGATGAATATTTTAGTATATTTCAGTGAATTATTTATATTGTAATTAATCTAGGCATATGATAATGCGGATAAATGAATTTTTATCCTATATTAATAATTTAAGAAATAAATATTTTTGTATACCAGTAATTCCGACTTATTAATTATACTACCAGTAATTTCAGACTACACAGTTTTTTCTACGATGTTCTCCTAAGCACAAGGTATTATTACTATAGCACTAAGCAGTAACACTAACTTGTAAGGTTAGCCCAAAAAATCACCACATTTCATTTTACATTTCTAACAAAAATATTCCCTACAATATGGGTACGATTTTTCAATCGGTTATTTTCTAATTTTTAACGTCTACAGTAGCCGTGTGATCCACCAGGTGCTTTCCCTTTTACCCTATCCTTTTTACTTAAAAGATTCTCTTTGGAAAAGTGTTACAAGTTTGAAGGAGTAAATGCCTTCACTTTTTATTTTTTTATCCGAATATTTCGTTTCCTACTTTGAATGTCGGAATGTTCTTTTGAGTAAGTTCTCCAGATTTTTGAAGTTTAACAGATTCTTACTCGTCTTTTGTTTCGTATTTTAAGTGGAATGCTTTAAAATGTTATGAAGGGAAGCATGAAGCGGATGAACTTTGTTTTAACAGCTACTATTTGATATGTACTAAGTTTAACGGTAGACGGTCAGGAGCGCCAAGTATAATTCCGGTGTTCTCTAGTGAACAATATTATTATTATGAAATTACTCATTTATATTTTTATGAAACATGTACCAAAGTTTGTAGCTTTACGCTCGTATCAAGTTAAGTGAAAAGCCATCGTTCTTTTACTACAGGGGCATTTCTTATCTCGATAGAGTGCCTACAGAATCAAAGTCGCCGATACAATTGCGTGTACAATATTTGTTGAAAAATCATCTCTATGTCTACTAAACACGCAACCTAAACCACACTACGCGAAGCACATGAATAATGCACGTGTACTGTGACGTCATAGTAGTGACCACTCTCCTAAAGTTAACCTGAACTTACTAAACGGCTAGGCTAAACGGTCTGTGATTGGGTACGCGGTATTGATTGTTCATTAGATGCTTCCTAGAATAAAACATAAAATCCAGACTGCGGATAAATATATTTGTAGTAAGTAAAATATTTATTTATTCTCTGTTCACAATAGTCTTTATAATCACTTACACTGAATATATACTAAGAGATCAACATTGTGATAGACCAAAGCATCTGGTATATTGAATGTGATAAGTAACAATTGTATGATTTGATTTTTCTTCGAAGCATACGCTCCAGTAGTGACCGTAACTACGAGTACTTGATGATAAGTAACACCATGACTTAACGATATTTGTCTCACGTCAAAATTTAGTTCTCCTAGTAAATACTAAGAGCGTTGTTCAATTTTCATACAATTAATATTTTACATTGTCACCGGTGATTATTTCTTGAAGAAAAAGGCTATTTTATATTGGCAGTTAATAAACCAACCAATATATTATTTCTATAAAATGAAATAATCAGCGTATAACACAGCAACATCAATTCAAGTAACAACAGCTTCGTTATACCCGAATTGGCGTATCCACAATGTTCACGTTCATATCACAACGCACATGAATTTTAGATTTGCGCATCCGACCCGCGGTCTCTGTGATTGTTCAATTTGATGACTAGAATAACAAGCTCTAGTTAGTAAATCCAAAATACGACCTTGCGAAGCCGCTGCTTACCGTGAAATGATTGGGGTAGGTAAAAGGATTGAGGGAGTTACGGAAAAAGAAATTGGGGAGAAATTGGGCCTCCGGCACTCTCATCCACCAAACGAAACGCAATAGTACGGATAGATACTATTAGAAACCGTATATTTTAATTCAAGGTCTCAAACCTCCTGAATTCTGTAAATAAATCACAATCCAGCAATTTTCTTTTATCCAAGAGCAAAAACGTTCTATTATAGAGCTAACTGTTTTCTATTTGAGTCACAAAGGTGAACACGACCAAAGCAAAAACAGCCGTTGTATAAGAAAATGTGTAAAATGCAACGTTTGCTAGTTGTTAGCGGCACCTTTGTGAACAAGCCGAGAATTTTTCCACATAAAATGTGTTTGCTGATTCTTTGGGAACTACGAGTAGCATGACTTTAAACGTTATTTTGTATGTATTTTATAATTTTGATCGTTTTGTTGATTTTGTATTTAATATGTTAGTTTTATGCTAAAAATACTAAGAATAAATTACAAAGTGAAGAAGTTTTTACACTTATATATCTACCTAATTATTTCCCAAGCTTTAATGCTTCCTTCAGATTGTCAGTTTTTATTAAAAGTAATTTTTTATAATTTGCTGGGCACGTTCTAGACTTGCGTTTAGAAGATTTTCTGGATAAAGTACTGAATATTACCCAACCTGGAGATCAAATTTGAGACCTCTGTGTTGCAGTCCAAATATAATAACTCTGGAACTGTGCAGGTAATTCAAAGAACAAAAAAGGCTTGAGTTTCTTGCCAATTCTTCTCACGGCTCTACCTCATCAGCAAACTGGCTGTAGGTCCATTCAATCAGGTCAGGCAATTCCACGTTCATCAAAATAAAATAAACACTTTGAGTTTGAGTTTAAAGATAAATTTCAAAACATGTCTATCAATTTAACATTATCACCAGAGTTTTAACACAATTAATATCAAAGGGCGAACTAACTAAAACTCGGCTCAATTAGTCAATCAAAACAATTAAAACCCAATACAACTATAACTTCAATTTGCTTTGGGAATTGAGAGTAATTAATTATATGAAGTCAGTGTCAATTATTTTGTCCATCTCCAGTTTCACCAACTATTTCGTGTTTAGGGAATCGTTGTTTGGGAAGAAGTTTACTGGTTTTAATTAATACATTATAATCTTCGGCATAATTTTGAATTGTTTCATAATAATATGTTTTCCTTGCTTGCGCGGTTTCACCAGCGTCTTTGCTTACTACTCTGCTTCCGTCGCCAGTGGCGTGACGTTCCTCGAGAACTGAGCTATCATACGCAAAAATAATTTTCAAGTCCGACTGGCAGTTCCAGAGAATAGCGCGTTCAAACAAACATACTCTTCCGCTTTATATAATAGTATACATAAGTCTTTACAGTAAATTCTAAAGGGTCACGAATAGTACTGCATACTCATACCGCTTAATTAAGACCTGACTTCTTATTTGAGCACATAATTTTCCTTCCAATCTTAATCCCGATTTTTCTTGCGGGGCGTTATGAAACATCTTGCAAGGCCGTCATAGTGGTGGACCATTGTGGTGCCCACAACTCCTGAGGCCCTAGACAAGTGGCATAGATTTCTATTCTATTCATAGAATAGCTAAAAAAATTTATGGGTTTGACATAAGCTAACGCCAGACGTTATGTCAATCCCATGCATTTTTTATCTAGACTTCTTATTTGAGCACATAATTTTCCTTCCAATCTTAATCCCGATTTTTCTTGCGGGGCGTTATGAAACATCTTGCAAGGCCGTCATAGTGGTGGACCATTGTGGTGCCCACAACTCCTGAGGCCCTAGACAAGTGGCATAGATTTCTATTCTATTCATAGAATAGCTAAAAAAATTTATGGGTTTGACATAAGCTAACGCCAGACGTTATGTCAATCCCATGCATTTTTTATCTATTCTATGAATAGAATAGAAATCTATGCCACTTGTCTAGGGCCTCTGGACTCTATTGAATGCTTGCCATCAGGTAGAGTGGAGTCATTTGACTAGACTATTATTAAAATCTGGAAACTAATGAAAGAAAAGGACACGTAATTATAGGTATGTAAAAACTAGCTTAAGTAACATCTTTGGTTACTTCTCTGCTCCCGTCGCCAGTAGCGTGATGTTATATAGCCTATTATCTTCTTCAAGAACTGGACTTCAAACGCAAAAAAACAATTCAAATGTGACTGGTAATTCCAGAGATTAGCGCGTACAAACAAACAAATTCTTTCGCTTTATATATTGTACTAGCTATCCGTGGCGTGGTTTCACCCTCGTCTTTGCTTACTACTCTGTTCCTGTTGCCAGTAACGTAATGTTACATAGCGTACAACCTGCCTCGAGAACTGGGCTACCTTACGCTAAACGAAATTTTCTAATCCGACTAGTAACTCATCCGTTTTACATAATAGTATAGATATATTTCATTATAAAACTTGATTTATCAGGCTTGGCCTACTTCTATATTCAACCAAAGTCAGTTGTGGTGGGCTTATATATCGGCGCTTATCCGGTGTCATAAGCAGGTAGCTGTAAAGTTATAATTTTACTGTATCCCACTTAAGTACCCGGCAGATAGTTCGGGTGGCTGTGATAGTAGTTTTGGAACTAGTCGGTAAAATGTATCGATGAAAATATATATTTAGTTCTGTGACAGTGTTGACTTTTTTGTTTTATGCATATTTATAAGCATTCTAAACCATTGTAGTTATTATACTGTTTTGTTTAAGTGGTTGGCAAACTTACCACTAATTTATTTTCCATATTTCAAAAAAGATATCATGATACAAAATCTTAATAATAACTTGTATGATTAGCATATTCAGTATATTACGTGAACGTATTTACACACAAATAAAATAATTAGGTATTCCTTCCAAAACAATTCGGTAGAATAATTTTAAACGTAACATTTTATTAGAATTTACAATCAAAGATTACAATAAATACTACAGTTTTTAAACTATTTGTAAATATGGATCATCTCATCATAAATATTTTAATGCCTTTTATCAAAATTATTAAAACTAGTGTATTAGTGACTCAAAAATATCGATGTCCTTACGGATATAGACTTATGGGGGACTGCATGAGACTTAACATTCGCGGACCGGGCTTAAGTTCTCTCTGTGAATCAGTAGGAAGGGCTTGTGTGTGGTACAAACGTAAACGAATAATATTTTAAATTGTAATGAATTTAACTGTAATTTAGCAAATTTGTGTATTTTAAATGCGTACTTTAAAGGGATGCAATAATAAATAAGGTAGGTGTTAATTGAATTGTATGTATTTATATGGAAATTATCTCAGAATCATAATAAATTATGGAGATAGTGTAGTGAACTAAAAAATCCTCGTGATACTATTAATAATTGACTTATTATTAATTATTACTTTACTATTATTATTAATTTAATTTTGAAAATCTATTTGTAACGTTTTTGTAACCTAATTATTGTTTTTGCAGTAACTATATTCTGCAATTAGAGTATTCATTATTAAAATAAACTAAATATATTGACAGCTTGCGTTTTAGTACAAATCAGTCCTATGTTAAACAATGATAATTACGTTGTGGTGTAAATTCATAAGATAACACAAATTTTGTGAAGTTATTTCACTGCGTTTATTATTAATATAGAAGCACAATACTTGATCTGTATCGTTAGATTGACATTGCATCTGTGATCGCTACTCATTCCCCGCTATTCGCCTTTCTCTTAACCCATCGATAATCCGGAACTTACTCGCTACTTATCGATAGTAGATAACATCCCTAGTATTGCAGTAATGAGATTAGTCACTTAACACTTTATTTTATTATATTTATATTTGTAACACTTTCTGTTTACTTTGTTCAGCAATACAGTAGATATTTTATTGTGTTTGTCAGTACTTGTCGTGGTAATATTTTGTTTATGAATGGTTAAGGTGTGTACAGAATTGAGAACACTATTTTTTAAGCCTTAACATATAGTTTTCTTTAAATTATGAATTCTGGCTATGACTTTTAGGCTATGTATTGATTTGGTTTGTATGTACAGTTGAATATAGGTCCCTAACATTGTAGTTTTTAAATTATAACTACTATTTATATTGTTTTTTATGACTCCAGCAGACAACACTTGTCGGTAGGTTTCCTTTATGTTAAGTCCCTTTACGTCGTGTCTAGGAGTCTATTGTTTTAGAACAATAGATTTTCAGACTATAATATTTGATATAATAGGGGCTATTTTTTTAGGACAATAGACTCTCAAACTCGACGTAAAGGGACTTAAGATGAAGAGAATATACACACTTGCAAAATATGCCGACTTACGCATTGTAAGATATGTCCCAAACCTTTGAATCCACATACTCTCATAAACTCAATTCCCCATAGTCACGAGGTACCCCTATGATAAATGACAATGACGTCACAATGTCGGTTCATTTTTCTGACCACCCTGTAGAGCCTACAGGGTGTTATGAGATTTTGTAGCATTAAATTGAGTATATGAGTGATGTAGAGTGGTGGCTTTGTTATTAGTTTTGGTTAGGGTTGTAGTAAAGCAAGGGGATATTCGGGGTTAATATAAAATATTTTCTTCAAATATTATACAGTTCATAATTTCATATATACTAAAATTATAAGGATTTATAAAGGTAAAGATATTTGAAGAGAACTATGTCTAGTAGTGCATGTCTTTTACTCGACAATAATGGAATAAAAACGTTAAATCTAAAGTATTAAATTCATCATAAATGTAAAAGTTTGTGTTTGTGTGTGTTTTTAATACAACTGATGATGAAAATTGGTATGTAGATATGTTCAGTGCCGGAGACGGACATACGCTTTTATTTCGGCGGATTTTTATCCCGAAAATTAGTCTGGTTTCTGAGGGAAAAAAAATATTTTAGACGCGGGCCACAGATAGTTTTTATATAGAGTATTGTTACCTTATTCTGATTTTATGACCTTCTAACTACTTTTCGTAGAGTTAAATTAGTCAAAATATTAATATAATGATATACCAACAACTACATACAACGACATCTAGACGTAAGCATATATTATAGCTTGTGTTATGGATTCTAGAATTCGAATATACTAAACTTAATACTTTTTTTGAAAATACAAACTTGTTCATGCATACAAATATTTGCACTGAGCGGGCATCGAACCCTCACATTTTACTGTCAGTTTATACCCTCTTAATCGTAACATACATGACATCACTTCTTTAGTATAGAAAATGTGTCTAACGGTGCTCGAACTTGTATCTTGTCAAAACATTAACTTATTCCTTAAATTAATCATAAATATTTCAAAGGGTGAAACTTAATTTTCGTAATCGTTCGTACTTTAAAGTTCATTCATTTATTTGTAAAGGATTATAAATGCCGTTTGTTCAATTATTTTATGCGTCAAATTTGTTTGTTGGTAATTTATTATTGTATTAGCGAATTTATTGCTTGATTTGTTTCTCATTGTTTAAGTACAAACAGAGTTGCTTGTTATAAATAAACTTACTGCTATGTGTGTATGTGAGGTGTATTTTGAGAATAGATTTTTATTTTATACAACTTTGGTGGCAAATAAGCATACGATCCACCTGATGGTAAGTGGTAACCGTAACCTATAGAGATGGCTGTGTTTTCCAAGCATCGCAGAAGTAATAATGCTTAAAAAACACAACCAAGCTGTTGCCAGCAACGGAAGAGGACTAAGGAAGGTATTTGGGCTACTGGCGGCGCTCTCACTCACCGAGCAAAACACATTAGCATTAAAACTAATATTCTTGCGTCGATCTTCTATGAGAGGGTAGTACTTCCCCGGTCGATCCGGCCCATTCATGCTGAAACCAGCGTGGATTTTTGTATGATGATAGTTGTAGTATGACTTTCATAGTAAAATTGTCAACATAAAGAAAACCATTTTTCTTACCCAATCCTTAATTATTCATAATAATAATCCAGAAGGCAGTGCTGCTCGACACGAAACGTATTGTGAGGAGGTTCCTATATCTGGAGCCCTAACCGCCGGTAGCTTGGTCCCTCTACCTGATACCTGTGGGTTTACAATTTTTATATTTTTATTTATCTAAAAATTTATTTTTTGTAAAATGTTTTCAATAAAGAAGGTAATGTTAATAATACCCTTTTTGAACAATCTTAAATTACATTTTTCTTACTTAAACAATAATTATATTAGACACTAGTTATGATTTAGATTTACTTAAGAGTAGTAGTATCCGTACTACTGCGTTTCGTTCGGTGAGTGAGAGCGCCGGAGGCCCAATTTTCCCCCTTTCCTCTTTCCTCACCTTCCTCATTCCCTTCCCCTAACCCCATTCCCAGCCGCCATAGTGGAGGCCACCATACCAGCAGTTTAAGACGATGGCTTTTAGTATAGTGGCTGCCACTTCTGGATTCTACTGACTGCTTACCATCAGGCGGGATGGAGTCACTTTGGTAGGCTATAATATATAAAAAAAAAAAATGATTGTTTTGCTTTTCAGCATAGGTCTTCTGCTGCTTGCTCCTCTTGCTTGCCTTATCCAAGTACTTCCCGCCACTTTTTTAATATCACCTTTTCTTCTGACGACCTCTGTGGTTTGGTGGTACTGTATATGGACTGCCACGCATAGGTCGCGGGTTCGATTCCCGCTCAGTACAAATGTTTGTGTGCAAGAACATGTCTATTTGCATTGGTCTGAATGTTTTCTGTGTATAATATGTATGTATTTCCAAAAAAGAAATAAGTATGTATAACCGCATTCTAGAACCCATAACACAAGCTATATAAATATGCTTACTTTGGGTCTAGATGGCGTTGTGTGTAGTTGTTGTGATATTATTGTTATTATATTATTATTATTCTAGGATACTGTCTACCTTTTTTTTCTCTCTTTTTATATTCAGGACACCATTCTGTCACTCCATTAGCCCATTTTTCTGTCTTTCTTAAAATTAAAAATGTCCAGCAATTATTTATACACATTATTTAATCTAATCTTTAATTTATAATTTTTGTCACATTTTATTTATTAGGCAACAGAGCTCTGAAGAGTTTTCATTTATATTTCAATGAAATTTATTTTAAATCTAAAAAGAATGTAGCGTTGGCTACGAGCGTCAAGTAAAAATCTACGTTGGTAACTGTCGGAGTTGTCTGGTTATACATAAATTAATATAAAAACAAAATCATCCACATCACTCATCAAAAACACAATTCTGTCTAAATAACATCTTGTCAAAACATTAGATATTTAATAGGAAAATCTTAACATTTCTTTATTTATGACACCGGGCGTCTACGACTTCGCGACCGTGTTGATTTATCGCCTCAAAGCTGCGTATTTCTCGCAAAACACAGCTTATAAATCATAGCACAGATGTTTCAAATGTTATGCCTTGTTTTTGGTAGAAATGTATATGTTTTTTGCAACGGCATTGTTTAATTTTCACGGGTAAATGTATGGCTCTTGAGTATTTAGCTTGACGACTCGTAAAGCAGCAGAGTCTATTTATTTGTTTGCTTGTTTGAGCGCGTTTATCTATGGAAACTTAGTCGGATTCGAATAATTTTTGCATTTAAAAGCCTAGTTCTTGAGGAAGGTTATAGGCTATATAGCATCACGCTATTGGCGACGGGAGCAGACAGTAACCAAAAATGTAACTTAATGTGGGTGAAACCGCGCTGCTGGAAGCTAGTGTATTTATAGAAAGAAAGAAAGAAAGAAAGAAAAAGTATTCATTCGGCCCTGAGACATTCAAAAAACAAGAAATAATAGTGAGAATACATAACAAACAAAATGGGTACAGAAAATAACAAATAGGTAAATTTAAAACTAAAACTAAACTAACTTTAACAAATTGTTATATTAACAGGATTCATGTTTGCAAGTCACATCTGTGCAGGATCGGACCCCACTCAGTTTAATGCTGCAGTGCCAGAAACGGTGGCTGCTGGTCACCTGACAGCGCTGGTTTTCAGTGGGACCCACGGATAAGATAGATATATACAAAGAAAATATTATTAATACGTTTATATTTCTAGTAGTTGTTGTCTTAGTTATCATAATTATATAAGTCAAAGCAAAATAAGCACCCGATGTAGTTTATAAATGGGATCAAAGCCCGTAGATTCTGCTACTTTGCATCATCATAAATACTCTAAGCATATACAGCAGTAGTAATTGCAGACCCACAGTTTGAGAGACCGACCCTCCTGTAAACAACTAGTTAATAATTGCTCTTAACCCTTCATATGTTTTATTCATATAACCCCGTAAACCGAACTAGCATAATGAAAAGGGACAAGTTTGCATCACAGAGAATGTGCTTTACACCGTTCTGTAACGCATACGCTAGAAAATTTAAAGAAAGACAAATTTAATGTATGAAGGAAACGTATAATTGATTTTGATAAAGCATGTTGTTACGAACACTCTGTTTACACATATGACAGTAGAGTTTCCTCATTTATTAAGCTCTATGTATTGGGGCAGAACTTCTTATCACATCATGCGCTAATTGATAATACCTACTGAGGCAAAAATAACTGAATCAACAGTTTATTCGCTTCAGAAGTCAAGTACGTAAAGTACCTAATTACAAACCAAAATTTGCAATCAAAAAGATAATTATAAAAAAAAATTGAATTCTTGAACCGTGAGACTAAGGTTTACGATTATAGGTTTAGCTTTATAGGTTTTTATTTACTTACGAGTAACAAAATACATAATTCTAAGTATTCAATATGAAAATCAGTTTAGTCTAGTAGAAATATCAAGCTGAATTTCATATCGAATACTCTACCCCAGTTTCTAAAATACATTAACGAAAAAATAACTAAGTGTATGTTAAATCTCATGTGAAGTACCTTGGGTTGCTAAAAGCGTGAATAATAGTAACTAATTAGATAAAATTAAACTAATTATCCATGCTTTTTCCATGCTTTTAGGTACTTTACATGAGATTTAACAGGTGCTTAGTAAATTTTTCGTTGATTAGCCTTTCAGAAACTGGAGGTAAGTGCAGTAAGCAGCAATCTTGCCAAATTTTACAGTTATAGATATAGCTTTATGAGTTTTTATTTACTTACGAATATCAAAATACGTAATTTTAAGTATTAATTATGAAAATCAGCTTAATACTTGTGGAGATATTAAGCTAAATCTCATATCGAATACTTAAACTTACTTCTAAGACAAAGTAATTCCACTCATTCCTTGTTCGGCATACTAAAATAATTAAGCATAATTATGTTACACAACGGTGTAAGGTGCATCCACTGCCAAACTTATTAAGACTGTATTGAGCATTACATTTGATATCTTGTCCTCGTAGTTTGAACAGAGTGTTGTATGCAAAGTTTTCAGCAGTTCAACCACTGTTTATAGCTGCGTCTTCTCTATTAATATTGTTTAAATTATTTACTTTATGGATGTTTGCAAGCGGTAATAGCCTAACAATATTCGCGAACAACAAATTGATTCAGTTGTTGATAGTTCGATAAGGGAAACTTAATAGCCGTTGGCTATAGGCTCAAATTACTTTGTATATCCGATAAAGGTGTTAGACCTATTAATATAAACAATTTAAACTTTATATCAGTGAAATTAGATCTTCGTTCAGTTGTTATTAGGTAGCTAATTGTAAAACTTGTGACTTACCCCCAGTTTCTAAAAGGCTGATCAATGAAAAATTAACTAATCACCTGTTAAATCTCATGTGAAGTACCTAAAAGCATGCTAAAAGTATGGATAACTGATTAAATTATTTATGCTTTTAGCAACCCAATTGGATCACATGAGATTTAACAGATGATTAGTTAATTTTTCGTTGACCAGCCTTTCATCTATCTGTTGAATTTTATGGAATTTCAATTGTTATTTTCCCAAATCTTTTTAATGGTCATGCTACGTATGTATGTATGTTGCCAACGGTACAACAAATGGTTACTGAAGGGATTACAGTAATTGTTAAATGAATTTTCGCAACAGCAGGGGCTTTGCAAAGTCATAATATTATTTTCCAATATTTTGTGATGTAACTATCAATAAATAATAATAATATATAAAGGTTTTAACTACAGACAAAGCTACAATACATAGCTATATGTAATTACTTACCTATAGAATTAATTGTATTGCCTGCGTCACTTTACATGCTACTTAAAATTGTAACTTACAAAAAATTCTAATAACCTGGCGATTAAAAAGAGTGGCTTGAGTTTCTTGCCAGTTCCTCTCACGGCTCTACACTCCGTCTGTGAACTGGCTGTAGGTTTATTGGCTGACATTTTGTTATTTTTACGTTCTTACGTGTTAATTATATTAACCCGAATGAAGTAATATATTTGACTTTGACTTTGACTATTTTCTATATAACTAAAATGGCCAGAAAATCATTTTCCACTTTTGCTGTAAATGTAAAAGTATATGGAAATTTACATTTAAATGCCGAGTGTTTAAACTACTCTAAGCATTAATGTTTATAGAGTAAAACAAACAAGAAATAAATGTTTATACCTCACATAGCCATAGAAAAGCGAATTAAAATAAAACCCTTCGTTTTATTTCGAAAAATAAATGTACAGTCATTAACAATGTGTTGATGGTACGATCCCACCAAGAATTCTCATTACGTGTTCACACTAGGGACCAAAACCTTTGGGGACTACCTACTAAAGGGTAAATGTAGAATTAAACTCGTTGATCATTTAGAAAAACAAATATACAGTCGTTTTGTTTTTGAGGTGAAATGAAAAACGATCGGATTGTGATGTTTTATTTGTTTGGAGGAGTGAAGATTCCTTTTAAAACTCTTCATGTGTGCTAATTCTGAAAAAGTAGACACTTAAAGGTGTCAGTAGTAATTGTAATTGCTTGCTCTTTTGTACTCGAAACTGTACACTGGCATGATTTACACAATTAAAATTTACACGAAACTCACACCTATAAACAAAACAAAAGAATTCTTGCAAATATAATTCTAATTTGTTTATCTCTGAAATATTTTTCATTAAAATATTTAAATCATATATTCAACCCGGGACAAATATTTGTGTGACTGAGATACCTTTTCTGAGAGTACATTTTGCAAATGTATATATTTTGTAGGTATGTAAAGAATTCCGTGATTTTACCCGTGTTTTGCTTTTAGTATTCATGAAAGAGAGAAAGAAACCATTTTAAATAACCAAATTTAAAATATGACGTTTCATAGGTAATCATGATGGGTAAATGCACCCACTTTGTATTTAGAAAGTAAAGGGTGGGCTTAAATTAATGTGTTTTGATTCAGAGTTCACCAATGTGACTTTTTTCAATTCAAAATTTTTTTCTAAGTTTATCTGGTTGCTCATGTCGTTTTTGTATGAGAAAAACCTTTTCCTGCAGTAGAATAATAACGAATTGGTATTATTAAGTTGCATTTTTTTTATTCCCACAGGAGCAGACGACCAAACAGCCCACGTGATAGTAAGTAGCAACTAAGCCAAAGTAGGCAGCGGCATTGCTCCTGCACTGCCAGGGACTCTGCGAAGCCGCTGCCTACCGTGAAGGGAGTGGGGTAGGTAAAAATATTGAGGAAAATAGGAGAGAGGGGGGAATTGGGCCCCCGGCACTATTCTATATTCCATTCGATACATTGATCAATTCACAATTAAATCGTTCAGAAGTCGATTACGATTGTTTCACTAACGTATTTCAGCGATTTCAATCATATTTTAGCATATCTGCCTCTTTATACGGTATGCCGTTTTAACTTAACATCTATTCGCATAGGTATAAGAGCTATTGATTGTGCAACACCTACTCCGCTGGTACGTACATTTTCAATGCTCACTAATCTCCATGCTCCCTTTGTAAGCTTTCAGTGTGCGACTCCTTTGTGAGAAAGATTTCTTAGATTCTAAAATATTGGAGGTGAAAATTTAATAAAATGTAGCTTAGTTTGAATAATAAGCTTATTCAGCTTATAGCATTCTGATTTTATGATACTTGTATATTATTTAGGTAACTTAAATGACTAACATAATTATAACTGAGTACTATCAAAAGTCCTAAAGCTTTACAACAAGCAAGATCACAGAGCCGCCAGAGCTTATTTATGTTTTAACAAACAAAATATCGTATAGGATATTGTATTGTAGTGTTAGTGCGTAATTCTGTTTTCACAATTCACAATTATCGGATGCTAAAGGTATCTACGTAAAAACATTACTAACTTTTCTTATTTAAAAAACTGATTTTTATATGTGTTTTAGAGATTTTTAATTCATTATTTTTATTTTATTTTATTATGGTTAAAAACAATATTCGATACTGCCAGAAATTGCCCGTCGACGGGAACTTTCGCCAGACGCTTTTGCTATTTCGCAAAGATGCGAAATATAATGGCTAAAATAATGTAAGAAATAAAGAAAAATTGTTAATTTTTTACATACAGATGTCGCACAATAAACAACAACAAATATGAACACAATTGACTGGCCTGTTGGTCTGGTGGTTAGTGACCCTGATTGCTAAGCCGGAGGTCGCGGGTTCAATTCCCACCCAGGACAAACCTTTGTGTGATGAGCATTATTGTTTGTTCTGTGTCTGGGTGTAATTTATCTATAATATGTATGTATTTACAAAAAACAAATGTATATAAGTAGTATATCAGCTGTTTAGTACCCATAACACAAGCAAATATAATTGCTTAATTTTGGGCTAAATGGCGCTGTGTGAAAAAAAAAGAAAAAAAAAATACAATAAAACAAAAACATAAAACTGATAAAACAAAACACAAAATGGACTTGCACTCAAGTTTGCGTGCAGATGTCCGTCACGTTCACGCAACAAACTGGCTATTAAAAATATCGTCAGTATCGTGATGTTACATAGCCTATAACCTTTTCTAGGAACTGGGCTATCATACACAAAATCATTCAAATCCTACTGGTAGTTCATAATAGTATAGACATCACATTAACTACACACAACGCCATCTAGACCCAAACTAAGCATAATTATTATATTTTGTGTTAAGGGTTCAAGACAAGTATGTATTAAATAAATAGCGTTATACCCATCCAGTTCTAATTAATCTAAGTTCAAAATTGTAGCGCAGTTCTGTATGGTAATGAATGGATTCAAACCATTTTCACGTGGCTGAGTGTGTTATTCATTGATGGGTATGATGTGATTACTTAAAACATTGCGAACAGATCTCCAAATGGATTAGTTATATCGTCTTCTGTTTTACTATGTTTTGTTCTAATTGTGGTTTACCGGCATTCTTAATTAAGTGAGGTTTAATACAATATTGTTAAGTACAAGCACAGATAAGTGAAAAATCCGTTGCCTGCTTTTGAATATGTTGGCGGATATTCAAAATAAAAGATTTTGCTTTATAATATTCAGATATAAATTAGTCTCTCAGAAGCTCTTACTACGACACTATAACAACGAGTATATTTTGTAAATATTCCGAATACGCCGTAAACTTGTAGATCTGCCAATCAGATTTCGAACCGAATATTAATTTCACTTTTCTCAAAGGTTCATATTGCTAAACTCTGCCTATGAGTGTATGTTTTTAACCACTCAGCGCCTAAACGGCTTAACAGATTTTGATGAAAATTTTGTGTGTGCGTAGGTAGAATTAGTGCTAGACACGGATAACATTTTGTTTCGAAAATCGGTCTGATTCCTGAGTTATAATAATTAAAAAGACACTATTTTTAAGCCACATGGCGTAGCTAGTTGTACAGAAAATTTACTGTACCTACCTACTTATGAAGAAATACAAGAGAAATAAACCATAAATTACCATATGCAAACTGTTCTACATATCAATCCTCGTTTTCAATCTAGTAGATTGACAAAGCTTATTACATTTCTAGACCTAAACCTAGTTTACCGATCTCAAAGCACTAATATCTACGGTCCGAAACAAATTACTACAGACATAGAACTCTGTACAATCAGTGTGATTGTAAATTAGTCTCTAACAAAGGCGTGTTGTGGTCAGTTTTGATTGTTTTTATTCATGTTACATTTCAAAAGGTAATGCTAGACAGATTTTTAATAAATATTTCGATATGTTGTGTTTCATAATCGATACGGTAAGAATCTTTTTTCACAAAACTTAATTGTCAAACAAGCCACATCAATTTCTGAGGTTGATAACAATGAGCGAGAATAGATGAGTGGGAAGAATGAATAAAAAGAAGTGATAGGAGAGGTATATTTATTTATAAATCGAAGCTAAAATCCAAGCCATCAAGATTCAAACTTGATTGACTTGGTTTTTTTTTAACTTTTACTTTCAAAATACTCTAAAAGAGAGACAATTTTTAGAGTTTGTACTTATATTATATATGTATTTTGTATATTATACTATTTTAGGCTGCATGTGTGCATGTTATACCTAGACTCGAGCGTTCGATTTTGACTCGACCCCTCAATTACTGCTCCACACATATTTACTAGTATATTGAAATCTTAGGTATATTTTGTGACTGTGTCCATTCATTGTATGTTTGTGAACTCCCAAAGGAGTAATTATTGTGGTTAAAAAGAATACAATATTTTCAAAAGAGGCACAAAATCATGGATCTATTGCCTTTCAAATTGAACCTTGGAACAATAATAATAGAAGTATCAAAGGGAATTATACTCGATTAAATAGCTCAGATGCAATTAAGGGTAGACGCGTTTAGACTGTAATAAGTTATGAAATGAAAAATTATTTGGCAGACAGGAAATTAGCATACCTTTAGGGGAGTGTGATGAATTAGCGGTGTTGGGAAATAATGCTTTTGAATTAATTGAAGAGATGGGGGAAGCAATTTTTAATTTTGCTTGAAAGTGTTCAGATTGAGTATAATTGAGAAGAATGTACAGAATTTTGATAAATTATTTTCGTTTTTGCGTTAATTTAATGTTAATGGAGTCATTGACTAATTATGCAGTGCAAGTCAATGAAGTTTACAGAGCAAGGCTTAATGGGATATCTGAATCTAGATATTGTTGTTAATTACGGTAAACTTGGGTTTATATCTAGGTATTCATCTAATTAAAAAGAGTGGCCTAAGTTTCTTGCCAGTTCATCTCATGGCTCTACTTGGTCAGCAAACTGGCTGTAGGTTAATTTGCTGATCTTTTGTAAACTTTGACGTTCATAAGTGTTAATTTAATTAACCTATATGAATAAATATATTTTCATATTAGCTATAAAATATTTAGAAAGTAGGAATTGGTATATTAATGTACAATTTTATTATTGAAGACGTAAAATTGCTCGCATAGTGGATTACCCGATTATATTTTACAAAATTCGTACAGTCCAGTTCAGTTGTTTAAAAAAATACTTAACTGTGAGAATTTCACATTCTATACAAAACAATATACAGAGTATAACATTTGCTGTACGTCCCCAATTAGTCACACGTAGTGTCAAAGGCATTGTATGACAATCAAAGCCTTTGGTGACCCAGTTGTGCAATTTGTCCTACTATTTTCACTAAACTTGCAGTTAGGTATATCCAGCTTTAACTTTTTTAAAATAAAAAAAAAGCCACACTTACTTAAAAATAACATAAAGTTGAACTTTATTTTAAGTAGGATTTTTTTTAAAAATTGCTGTCATTTTGCTATTATCTTGTTAAAAAAGTTAAGTGATATATTTTTAAATAAATCACACAAAATTATTATTTAAAATATTAATGGACAATGTTTAATTGCACATGTTTTACATTAGCTATAAAATAAATTCAACCTTCAAAATCTCAAGAAACACATTTATTTATTTATTTAAGTAAGTATAAGTACATTCTGTCCCACTACAGGGCAAAGTGATAAAATAATCTATCTACAAATCTACACAATAAAGGACACTACTAAAATAAAAATTCCAAATCATGGTATGACATAAAAATATATCACAATCAAACTTTTTCCATTTACGCGCTTGGAACAGCTTTAGGCGTCATATATTAAGGAGTTACACACTGAATGAAAGACATTGCGATTATATTAAAAGGTTAAAACACAGCTTATTAAAATACATTATTAAAACCACACGCATTTTCAGCAGAAGGCAAGTCTTTAGACAGAAATAATGATGATGATAGTGATCTCTAATCTTGTGTTCCGAACTACTGATATTTTTTAGGTTCTAAATACCTGAATATTTCTTCTGTTGCAAATGAGCCTGTTTCAAAAGGACTACCTGCAAGCTACCTGCAATGCAAATGCTTGCAGGTGAGTTGGTGACTACAGTCAGATCATATTTGGTACAAAATCGTTGCTGCCCGTTACCTGGTTAGTATTACCATATTCGACTTTTACAATATTTACGAAAAGAGACAAGGTAGTTTATATTCTAGAACGTAGACCATATTATATTCTGTTGTTAGTTACAATAATTTTTGCCACAATTTTATCAAGAAAACCTGAAATTAGCTTCGTTTAATTTGCTTAATACTTAAAGATACGTATTGCACATTGTTACTTCAAGATCCATTTACAAAGCGGCCAACTTGTGTGGCTACACGGACAGACGATGAACTTCAACAACTCGTCGCACCGCAGCGTCCTTCTGAAGTGTCCCTTACATTCTTCGAATCTCGTGAGTTGGCTGAACGGTGACATTCACATATTTCGCTTTATGAAGTTTGTCTTCACTTAAAATATTTAACCTTTCGAACATTGCTTTTTAACGAGTTTTTTGATTTACAGAATACTTGTTAATAGTTTGAATGGTAGTAAGATGTATTATGTATGAGGTAAAAGTAAATGAAGGATACCATAAACACACATTTGACGAAAAGCTAAGTAGGTACCTTTTTCTATGAAAGTGACACGAAAGAAAAAGAAGACGAAGCGTAATGGCGTACAGAAACTACTCGTAATACTCGATACCGATATTCTGTGAGAAGATAGGTTTACTGCCCATTGTCCTAATAATTTAAATTGCACTATGTAGGTAAACAACGATGTTTAATAAAAAAAAGCGGTAAAATACAAACAAATTTATTTATAACATTTAACCATTCATATTTATTTATTTTATTCTTTATTTTACAAAAAAATATGTAATACCGTTGTAAAATACACATTAAATTTCAAGTATATAAGAATTATGCAGTCTACCTATGCAGTTTATGCTGTAATACACGTAAAAGGCGTAATAATTATTTTTGTAAAAATATATTGCATGAAACATGAATTTATACGCAAATATTTCGCTTACGTAAAAATTACAGTATTATGTTTTTTATTATGAGCAAGGGTAGGTTGGTATTTATTTTACTGAGTATTTTTTATATAAATTAGGTTTTTGCTTTGCTGGTTTCAGCATAAATGAGTCATGTTGGGTAGAGGAATTAAAAAAAAATATCTGGTGGCCTCCAGCTCTTCTAGAGTTAAGTATTTCTAAAATCTAAATAAATAAGCCAACAATAATAAGGTTTCTTGTACTACTAAATAAAATGTCTCTTTGCCTTTATATATTTTAGTACTGAATTTCAAAGAATTTGATCGTGAATATAGATTTACTTAATCTACATTATAATATAATATAAAAATGAAAGGATTGACTAAATACAATCTCTTAAGAGTTACTAGGCCTACCAAGCTAAAATTTGGCCTTACCTTAAAGTGATTTATATTTTTAATACGAATCACGATAGCAAATTTAAAAAAAATCTAAAAATAGAATACTAAAATACGTTCTCTGATTGTGAAAACCTACCCTTGTGACAGTACATTAAAAAGTTTATTGGTAGGCTTTGATTATAAACATAGTGTTTACGAAGATCATGAAAGCAAAATATTTCAAATTAATTTAAAAGCAGTAATCTCTTATTAATATAACAAATCTAAATAAATGGAACTTTAAAGCAAAATAAGGTATGTAAATACCGTATATTTAGATTTATTATATCATGCAACGCGAGAGTTTAAAAGTAAACTCTTATTGAGTCCTAGACTTTACAAAACAAAAAAAGTAAGCACTCGGAACTAAGAAATCCATTAGGGACAATAATCATAGAACAAACCATAAAAAGTCGAGTAACCGTAGAATAGAACGCAAAATAAACCACTCCTCAATAAACTAGAGCTTTTCATTTCGCTTCGGGAAAAGTACCACTTGGTACTTCAAGTGGCACTAACAAAAGTTTCCATCAACTGGACACGAGCACTAGCAAGTTATGAGTGTGTCCGGTACAAAAACGGGTAAACAGAATATTGAATGGGTAACAAAGAACGGAAAAGTGGCCACTGTGTTACCGGGCATGTGCGTTACTATGTGTTTGCGATAGTTAGAAAATTAAGTACCTATTAAATAATAATAATAATATCTCTACAACTACACAACGCTATTAGCTTGTGGTATGGGTTCTAGAATGCGGATAAACATATTTAAATACTTTTTTTTGTGAATACATACATAATTATACATAGAAACACCCAGACCAACGCAAATAGTCATGTTCATGCACACAAATATTTGCACTGAGCGGGTATCTAACCCATAAAATGCTTAATAAAAAGTGACAATGTCAAAATTAACTTTCGTAATTTTTGTTCGTAGTTGTGTCGTAGGGAATGAAGCTTTTTATACCAATACATTAAATGAAGTAACATTATTTAAAGTAAAACAAATAAAACTTTGTTTTATGAAAGACGATTTTAGTTTAAATAAATGTCGCTCAATTAAAGCCTGGAACTCTTTGCCAGCGCATGTGTTCCCATCTAATTTTGATCCTGGGTCTTTTAAGCGGTGCGTGAAAAAGCATCTAACTAAGCCGCCATAGTGGACGCCACCATACCAGTAATTTGGCTTTTGAAATGGTGCCCGCCACTTCTGGATTCCACTGACTGCTTACCATCAGGCAGAGTGGTGTCACTTTGTCAGTTTTTTCAAAAATGTATTGTCTTAAAAATACGAAACCGGAACAAATCGAATGCTGTCAGGAGGCTTGAAAGAAGGATAAGTCTTGCTCTTCAGTAAACAAAACAGAGTAAGGAAAAAACCGCTGTTCATCATCTAACAAAATGACTTTATTACAAAATAAACAGTTAAATAAAGGTATAGTCAAACTTCATTAATAATCAACGCAAAACGCTAGTAGGGGTATTACAGTCCAGACATGGGCGGTTCTGTTTAGAAAATGGCCGGGATTTTGCATTTCCCGTGCACCAAAATTTTCAGAAGGTTTAGTTACATGATATTTTGTTGCATATAGGAAGCCAGACAGAATAAAAATAGCACTACTGGTCTTGCATTATTGAAGAGCTTCAGTGCTGTTTGTGGCGACGTTTAATAGGTTCTAAATTATTGAGGTTTAACCTTTCCTATTCGTTTCAGACCATTTTAAGCCACTGCCGGATTGCCTCATTTTATAAAAAGAAGGCGTGAGTTTTACCATACTTCTAAGGGGTTATTCCCAAAATACTCCAAAGAGTTCTTAAACTACTCCATGCAGCAGCAGAATATGAACAAAACAATAAGCACTTTTGATTATTAATGATTCAGTGAAGTAACATGGGAATCAATGTATGAGATTCTTATATTTTTAAAACAAAATAATGGTGTACTTTAGAAATAACCCCTTATAAGACGGTTTGACGAACGATGAAACTAAAAGAATTAATGACGATCTTTCATTAGAAGTCTGATTTGAAGATTTTCGAGGCTCGAGTCCCATGATTGACAAACTATGTACATTATGTTCGTAAAAAAGCATTAAGTGTAACCTTTTGAATACACTAGAAACAAAATTATGAATGTATCTTTTAAACTTTGAACATATTAAGCAATATAATAGATGCAATGAATGTTGAGTTGATACGTAAAAGACGTTTATTGTTGAATGTAGTTTCTTCCACTTTGTCAGACCTGAACCGCCTTCATACATCGGTATAAATCGTATTATACCGATTATTAAATTCATTTACACTATAACGATCCCAATTGGCAGCATTGGAATTCAAATATAAGCCGTAAAGTTTTCAACTTGTTGCATTACCCAATTGTACGCAAAATATACACTTCAGTAACAACACAAAAATGACACAAAAACAACACAAAGTTTAAGTATGCTGTGATCATCCAAAATATTGTTCGAAAAATAAAAACAGGGGTTGAAATTTGTCTCAGGGGTGCGAAATCGAAATTACCAGTACTCCCCTCGTCGATTTCAAAAAATATGTCCCCGAAAAACATTTGGTGTTTGATAGCCGTATTGTTGAATTTATTGTTACTGCCATTTCGTGATGTTTGCGCCAAATTGAGACATTTTCAGCCTCTTGGGGTGACCTGATGTAGTGTTTTGCTCTCCAAAAGCTTGTACACGACAAATAAGTAGTGACTAGAAGCAATTTTATTAAAACGAAACCATATTCTATATTAATATTAAGAGTGAAATTGCAAAAACGCAATATGTCTTCCAATTCATGGTCACCACTAAAACTTTTCTTCCTTGCCTACCTTTTTGCCTTATATTCAATTATAAATATTGATTAATTGCAGTAAGGTTTTAGTACATATGCGCTCGTACTGCAGCACCAAAAGGTACAGCAAAATCGTAAGACCCTATCAAGTAAATGTTTTATTTTTATTAATTCAAGTATGTTTAAAATAACAGACAACCAATTTTGTACAGCGCGATATTGTCAACAACTACGAGTACATTACTCCTCTTTGTTCGTAGCACTGTTCAAGCTTCAAGCCTCGGTTGACGTTGGCTTGCACGTGCCAAAATCGCTGGACATGACATTTTCTCCACCAAAATTACTTCAGGTGTGATTTTAGTAATTTTAGATGAGAATACTAAGCTTATAGAGCAAGTTTGTGTTGTTTTTTAGATCAATTTTAATTTGAAACTATGTTACCTTCGGTTGAGTGATAATTGCTAAGCTTGTTATTTATATAGTTTTTGGGAATGCTGGCAACACTAGCATTGTAAACATCACTTGTGTATTTAAAACTTGAATTTTATTAAATTATTGATCTAAACAATGTATATTTGAGTGAAATCCGTAGAAAGTAGTGCAATATTTAAGTGGTACTGTTAGTGGCTAGAACTAATAAAGTCAAACAACAATTTTATAGTGTAAACAAAACAACATCTCATCACAAAAAAACTCGTAAATAAACATTAAGTGTGAATTCTGAACAATTAAAATCTTGTAACATTCATTCAGTTATAAATAATAGTGCAGTGAATTACCAGAAAAACAATTTCTAATAAAACCGTTGATGACATTAATTTTTTCAAATAATATTCTGATTTAATGAAATTAGACTACTAGTGCCATCTAGTACCGAGTAGCTTAATAAAAATTGACATTATTGACATTTATGACAAAATACTTGGTGTGACCATTGCTAAAAAATATATATTAATAATACCAGTCAGAAATATTATTTCCAATTTAGTAGAAACCATAATAAATTGACATGGAAAATGAAAACATCACATTTAGGAAACAACTAAAGCCAATGCCAAGATCAATTTCAGAGTCATCTATGTTACATGTCACAATGGAAACAAAATCGTTAGAAGACTTGACTGACAAATCAACGCATAATGACACAGACTTATTTGACACCACCATGATGAGTATACCAGACAGTATAAATGATAATAGGGTTATCACAGACTTGACGGAAAAAATAGAAGTACTCCAGATGCAACTAAATAGTGCTCATCAAGAAATTGATATTTTGCATAGTGAAAATTTTCGTCTAAAAGTTGACCTCCAAAACGCAATAAAAAAAAATGAGACATACAAAAAAATTTGCTGCACGCCGGTTAGAAAAAGTACATCATCATTCTCACATAAAAAAACATTATCACATCAGAATAGTGTACAAGCTAATCCACATAGATCACCAAATAATAGTCTAAATAATTATTGCATTATTAAGTGTAACAAAGAGACACAAACTAATATTGAAAATTACCAGGCTCCTGAAAATACGTCAAAAGTATTAGTTAATAATAATTATAATCTTAGTGTGGAACAAGAACCATCAAAAAATATCAAGACAAATCCTAAGACTACAGATATAAATAACACCATAAGAACAGAGTATTCATACACACAGTTTCCTAGTTTTACACCTACTGAACAAAATATACATATGCGTAAAATATGCATATTAAGCACAAACAATAAAAATCATATTTTGTCGATAGCTAAAGATACTTTTCAGACTTACGATATATGCCATTACATGAAGCCAAATTGTAATATCGAGCAGCTTTTAGATGGAATAAAAACAAAACTAACTGGCTTCAATATGAGTGACTTCTGTATTATTTTCTTAGGGGAAGAAGACTTCAAGATGACATACAGCTACAATAAGGCTATTGTACATATCAGAGACGTATTAAAAGATATCAAACATACAAATGTCATTATTTGTATGCCAACATATAAATATGGAAGGTTCTCCAGCATATATAATTGGAGAGTGGAAATATTTAATAACACACTGTATAATGACATAATGAATCATGATTATGCCTATTATTTAGATAGTAATTGTTTTCTCAAAAATGACTACAGCATGTTTCATAGATATACTGGAGAAATAAATAATTTAGGAATAAGAACCATATTTAAGGATTTACTGACACTAACTAATGACATTATACAACAAATTGATATTGACACTGGATCAGGCAAAAATGATAACTTTGAAGAATTGCAATCATCAACATGCAATTTTTTTCTTGACAAATCTATGACTACAAACGATTTTTTTCTTGACTAATCAGCTATATATTCTGCATCAAAACATCGCAGGTTTATTTTCAAAATCTGACACCCTTACAGTTTGTCTTAATGAACTGATGAAAAAGCACATAAATATAGATGTCCTCTGCATTACTGAGCATTTCATGATGGAAGGACATGAAAATCATCTCGACGTACCAAATTATACTTTAGCAGCTTGTTTTAACCGGAAAGAAAGCAAGAGAGGAGGTGCTTGTATTCTCATTAGAAATGGACTTCAATTTAGAGAACTGTCAAAAATAGCTAAAATATCATCGAGTGGTATGTTTGAATGTTGTGCCGTAGAGTTAACTAACTATAAAACTGCTCTTGTTTGTATTTATAGGGTACCGAATAAAAGCAATATTAATGAGTGTTTCGAAAAGCTTGATCTATTGTTGAAAGAATTAGTTAAAAATTGCTTTAAACATATTGTTTTGGCCGGTGATTTTAACATAGACATACTTAAAACAAACAATCATTCTATAGAATTTAAAAATCTGTTGTTGAACTTTAATTTAAAGCTAGCACTGAATCAACCTACACGATTAAAAAGTCAAACATGCATAGACAATTTTGCGCATAATTTCAACAAGCAGTGTAAAGCTACGGTATTGGAATTGGCACTATCTGATCACACCGCTCAGCTTTTAACATGCCCAATTAAAACAACATGCTCTATTAATAGTTGGCGAAAAATAGGACGGGATTACAGCAAGGAGAACATAAATAAATTTAAGTCATATATCAGCAGTCTATCATTCTCTGATGTTTATGAAGCATTTGACACAAATGCAGCTTATAATGCTTTTATTGATATTTTTTCATTACTTTACGATCAATGTTTTCCTAAAATTTCAATTTCCGTAAAAACAAACAAACATAAGTCGTGGATATCCCGAGGAGTCAGGTTATGTAGCAAAAAGAAGCGACAGTTATTGTGGCAGTATAGACTAAATCCGACATCCTGCAACAAAACAAAATTTAAAAATTACTCTAAACTATTTTCAAAAATTATAAGTCTAACAAAGCGATCACAAAATGATCACAAAATAAAAACATCACAAAATAAAGCTAAGACAACATGGCAATTAATAAATGAAAATAAATATAATATGTTAGAGAATACTATCTATCAACTTAAAATAGATAAAAAACTTGTTACGGATCCGATAGATATTGCAAATTTATTTAATAATTATTTTATAGACAAGGTTCAACCAACAAGTGACTCTAAAGTTTCAGTAACTAAACATATAATAACAAAAAAAGACTCAATGTTTATGAGCCCGTGTCTGCCACATGATGTATTAAAAATAATTTTTTCACTAAAAAATACCAACAGTGTCGGTTATGATGGTATTTGCACGAAAATAATAAAAATAGTCGCCTATGATATATGTAATCTCTTAAGTTACATAATTAATCTAAGCATAAGTGAAGGTACATTTCCTGACGCTCTTAAAATATCTTTAATTAAGCCGCTATTTAAGAAACAGGACAAGGAACAATTAGAAAATTACAGGCCTATATCTTTACTACCTGTATTTTCCAAAATTTTTGAAAGATACCTTTACAAAGAACTGAACACATATTTGGAAAAGAACAACATACTGTGTAATGAACAAAAAGGTTTTAGGGAAAATAAAACCATTAATATGGCAATATTTGATTTTCTTCACGTTGTGCTAGGCAACATGGATAGTAATACACCGGTCTCTTCTATATTTTGTGATATGTCACAGGCATTTGACCATGTTCAGCATAATGTTCTTTTAAAAAAACTTGACGCATACGGCGTTAGAGGTAACATCTTAAAACTCTTAGAATCCTATCTTAATGACAGAAGACAAATAACACACATTAGTAGAATTAACACGAGGAAAGTGGAAGAAACATTTTTATCAAAAGAACGCAAAATTATTTATGGAGTCCCACAGGGGAGCGTGCTAGGACCACTTTTGTTCACAATCTACATTAATGATTTACCTAGCTGCAACTCACACCATATGTCACTTTTTGCTGACGACAGTACAGTTACTATAACATGTAAATGCCGAGAATCCTTTGAAAATGATATAAATAATGCATTAAGTAGTATTGTAGAATGGTTATATAATAATAATTTGAAAATTAATATTAATAAGACATCAATAATGAATTTTAGCCAACGTTTAACATCCAAAAATTATGACATTAACTACAAAAATACTAAGATTGACGCAGTTAACACGACAAAGTTTTTAGGGCTGACGATAGATAGGGCTCTTAATTGGAAGGCACATATAGAAATACTAAGTAAAAGAATAAGTAAGAGTTCATATGCTCTATACAAGGTATCGAAAACTCTTAGCAAGGATGCACTCCTTACTGCTTATTATGGACTAGTTGAATCGGTTCTAAGATACGGAGTAATATTTTGGGGCAACTCTGCAGATAGAGAAATTATATTCAAAGCCCAAAAGAGATGTTTAAGATCAATGTTTAATCTCAATATGACAGATAGCTGTAAACCTTACTTTAAACAGTATAAAATATTGACTTTGCCGTCTTTATACATCTTAGAAGTTCTGATGTTTGTGAAGTCAAATCCTGATTTGTTTTCAAGACTGGCAGATGTTGTACCTCGAAGCAGACGTGATAAAGATAGATTATGTCTACATCCTGCTAAAACTGCACTTATGCGCAAGAGTGTTATATGCATGGCACCAACAATATTTAATAAAATTCCTAAGGCTTGGAAAGAACTTACAAATGTGGCTTTTAAAAGCAAGCTTAAATTAGTATTAATTGATAAAGCATATTATAACATTACAGAATTTTTAAATGATAAATTGTAATTCATAATTATTAATACAAATAATATTATATTTTAAACGTAGTCATCAAATTTATGAAAATGTAAAATTGTGATTGAATTAATGTCATGAATAATTACCTGTTAACTTTATTAAACTTTATTTACTTAAATTTTGCACGCCATTGTATAATGACAAACATGTCGGATCAAAACAAACTGTAACATCTTGCATGCAATTATATGTACACACATGTTTAAGCAAATAAAATTATCTTATCTTATCTTATCTTATCTTATTTATTGAAAAAAAAAATTTACGTACATACAGTATATAGGCCGACTTAATGCCGAAAGCATTCTCTACCAGTCTACCTTTTGAGGTGGTGCAGAGAAACAAAGTAGGTGCACAAGAAGTAGTTAGTTGTTAGTGTCGTATAACGTCACTAAAGCTAAATAAATTAGGTCAAATAGTTCTTTATAATTGTGTCCGAATTATGACCACAGACAATCTTAATAGCTGGCGGACAAGCTTGGCATCGTGAGTGACTACAAACATAATAAAATACACCCAGTAAATAGTATTTATTTACTGGGTGTATTTTATTATGTTTGTTGTTGTGGACATAAAATACACCCAGACTTCGAAATATTATACTATAATATCATAATATATTATAATATTACAACTACTCACAACGCCACCTAGACCCAAAATAAGCATATACCTATATATTATAGCTTGTGTTATGGCTACTACATACATATTATACATAGAAACACCCAGACCAATGCAAATAGTTATGTTAATGCATACAAATATTTGCACTGAGCATGCATCGAAGCCGCAACCTCTGCGTGGCAGTCCGTACACAGTATCACCGTACCACAAGGGCAGTCGAATAGCTGTTTTTAGCGGTTCCGCGGTATGTTGGTCCAAGTGTCAGAAAGTTGAGTGTGTCAAAATGACAAGGAAATAATGCCCAATTGTTAAAATGCCTAGTTGTAATCTTACTTACAAATTCGTTCCTAAAAGCAACGTGCTGTGTAATTAGATGCAGAACTTTATTGTTTAACATAACTATTTACAAAGGCAGCAATATAATCCGAGTAAACACTTCTAGTATTAGTCGAGGCTAGAACATAATGTAGGACAAATTTGAACGCGTGCCAAATATTGGGGTTAACATATTTAGTTGATGTAATTTAATTAAAGTTATAGTTAGTGATTGAACTTCAAAGTATTATTATTTATTATACACTCATAAAGAATTAAAAATTAAGAGAAACGCTTTAGAAGGCTTATTGCTTCGATGAACACTTTATAAATAATTTCTACTAATATTATAAATGCGAAAGTTTGTGTGTGTATGTGTGTGTGTGTGTATGTGTGTGTGTGTGTGTGTGTGTGTGTGTGTGTGTGCGTGCGCGTGCGCGTGCGCGTGCGCGTGCGTGTGCGTGTGCGTGTGCGTGTGCGTGTGCGTGTGCGTGTGCGTGTGCGTGTGCGTGTGCGTGTGCGTGTGCGTGTGCGTGTGCGTGTGCGTGTGCGTGTGCGTGTGCGTGTGCGTGTGCGTGTGCGTGTGCGTGTGCGTGTGCGTGTGCGTGTGCGTGTGCGTGTGTGTGTGTGTGTGTGTGTGTGTGTGTTTGTTTGTCACTACTCAACGTCCAAAAGTGGACGATTCTAGGCTAAATTTATGATAGATTATGTTCCAAAACAATTAAATAATATGACATTACGCCACATGTAATGTCAAAAACAAAAAGCCACTTTAAAGGTTTTATTAACACAAGATTGTAACCACACCACTCTGGCCACATTTCATACGAAGACATAAAACTAAAGGTAAATAAAAATAAAACAGAACAATACTAAGTCACAGCTGAAAACAGCGACGCGTTTCCGCTACTAACTGTTACGGAAGTTGGTAGATTAGTAGGTGAAATGGCCGCTTCTGAAAATTATTACGCTCTTAGTACACACGTGGAAATGAAAGCCAGCGTATTGTGTACTGTATTTGAAGTTTCTTGCTTTTTGGATAAGAACAGAAATAAATCTGCTGTTCTTCCCGTTATGTCTTGTATAAAAATATATTGAAGACAAAATTTGTTCATAATGAGGGACATTTTATGGTATTTTGTCCATTCTTCGTGGGTCGTACAAAAATCAAGTACTTACAAGCATTGAATTTATAAGATGGTTAATTGAACTTAAACTGTAGTTATATTTTATTTAAAGATCTATACATCATGCGACAGTTTGAAGTTGAACATTCTTGTACTGATTGTTTTTTTTATATAGCAACATCAATTATGTATGTAGGTACTCCATTCGTTTGTCTCCTTTAACCTTCACCCACTTTAATCTCTTTTATTAATTTTTTTTTTATTGCCTACAGTGGCAGACGAGCCAGCAGCCCACCTGATGGTAAGTGGTAACTGTCGCTCATAGACTTCTGCAATGCCAGGGGCTCCGCGAAGCCGCTGCCTACCGTGATATTAATGCTCTCTTTAAACCTCGTTTGAAGAAGGAGAAGAAGTTAGAAGAAGATCATAATTTCCAGCTCGTTCTCGTACTTTAAATATACCACGTTCACAGACTACAGCAATCACTTTCCACTGAATTCGTAAAACGAATACCGACATACCCCCTGGACTATATTTTTACCCGGCTACCGAAATCAAGAAAGGTAATGTTTTTCGAGAGTATGTATGTATTTAAGTATGTATGTATGTCTATTTCTTTGGAACGCTCCACAGCCTAAATGGCTTGATGGATTTTGAGAGTTGTAATTAGATTCATATTAATTGTGGAAGCGATATAGGGTATACAATATTGCAATGTAGCGTCAGCACGGTTTTCTTTCTTTCTTTTTAGTTTCTTTTAGGCAGGCGAGCTTTTTGTTTTATAATAATATTTATATTTTGCTTGTTGTATAGCGTGCTTTTATAACCCGTTAAAATCTAAATTTCTTTTAGCTACATTTCCTTTAAATCCATTATCAAAGGTTGGTAGAAAGCTTGTGTTTCTCGGTCTCATAAATAACTTGAAGTTCTTAAGAACAGTCGCTAACGTTATAGAAATTTTGGAAGCGGTAACAATAATGCTCGTACGAACAAAGGCAGTAGATTGTAAAAATGTTCTACGGGTCTTAAATTCTTTAATTTTATCTTTTCTAAGTTTATTTTGAGATTAATGTTTGAATTGTGTTAAAGGTGGCTGATCAGTAGTAGTAAAGTTGGAGATGAGGAAGTTTACTTATATTTGGTTTATTTACAGGTTCAAAGACTTTATACGAATCTATTTATTTATTTCTTTATGCACAAAACACTGCACAAAGGCGAGCTTAATGCCAAAGGCATTCTCTACCAGCCAACCTTTGAGTGATGCAGAGATGAAACCAGGTAAATCAGTTCAGGTATAAAAAAGTATATAAATTACATTAGATTTTACTTATATTATTATTAGAGTTTTGTAGCAACCATAGAAACAAACAGACAGATGGGCAACATGATACTATTTTTCAGAATCCTTAAATAATGTTTTATTTGTGAAAGTTATCCTTCATATTCAGTTAAAGTTTTAAATACTTTCTTAAATCTATTGATTTAAGAATACATTTAAAACATTATTTCATCATCAACTTCATTTGCCATATTTGCTTGAAAGTTGAATACTAAATTTGCTAAATTGTATTGTTTTGTATTGTTTTGTTAAAATTGTTTCTTAGTATTGTTAAATTTTTTTACATTGTGATTTGTGAAATAGAGATACATTGTGAACTCCTGTGGTAAATTAAGTTCATCTTACTTTATATTTATACCAAAAATTAACAGTTTATATAATATCTACATAGAAACATTTATCACAGTTCACATGTTGCCTTTACCTTTTGTAGCAATATGCAAATTGAGGCAGCCTGTAAAGCACACATTTTCCTTTTTAATTTTCTTTACAACATAGAAAGCTGTAAGTAATTAAGTATCTATAGAGTTAAGTGTATTGCCTGCGTCACTTTGCATGCTACTTGAAACTGTAACTTACAAAAATTGTAATAACCTGGCGATTAAAAAGAGTGGCCTGAGTTTCTTGCCAGTTCTTCTCATGGCTCTACTTCGTCAGCGAACTGGCTGTAGGTTAATTTGCTGACATTTTGTAAACTTTGACGTTCATAAGTGTTAATTTAATTAACTTAAATGAATAAACATATATTTCATTTCATTAAACTTCTAAATTGGGTCTAGTTCGGCTAAATCTATGTTTCAATTAAGTAAAGCTTAGGATAACCTTTTGGTTTATTTTAGACTTACATAACTATGTTTGTATGTATAATATGTATGTATTTACAAAGAAAAAAGTATATAACTATGTATATCCGCATTTTAGAACCCATAACACAAGCATATAATATGCTTACTTTGGGTCTAGATGGCGTTGTGTGTAGTTGTTGAAATATTATTATTATTATTATAACTGATTACACCTATTTTATATATTTTTTGTGGGTGGTTAAACAACTCTGCCTAACCTTTCGGGGATAAAAGGTGTGAAGCTATGTATGTATATATTATGTATTTTATATTTTAGGATGGTCAGCTAGTAGGGTGCAAACTCTAGCTAGTGTTATAAATACAAAACGCACTGTCGGACAAATGCTACTCAGGAATATTCGTGATGTGGCCGCTACTACGATTTCTACTGTATCAGCTAAGGGCAGCGGTTAAATGAAGACTCCCTCAAATGTTAAGTTTATAAGTTTTACTATAGAGATTGCCTTTTGATTAAGACGAACATAAATATAAAAATACAAAGTAAGTGGATAATTATAATTGGCCATTCTTCTAATTATATTAAGAAATATATTACTTATATCAACTGCTGTTGTCATCCCATAATAAATAAATAAAAAAATAAATAAGTAAATAGTAGTACTTATAAACAAAGTTTTTAAAAATATACAGCAAGAAGCATTTATTTCTTTCTTCCAAAATTTATTCGGATGTTTGGCCCGATTTTCGAATAAAAGAAACAGGAAACCTACAGCTTATAATGGCGTATCTTGTAAGCCCATATCTTAGTTCTTCCGTTCAGTTCAGAAACAGTACACACATCCCCAAAAACTTCCCTACAACAAAAATTAACGCCGTACGATTTTTACATCGGTCGCAACCGGATACCGCAGCCATTTCCTCACTTCCGGCCCCCAAGTGAGATTCCTTGTACAGCCTTCGTGACCTCTGAGGTCATCTATCTTGTTGAAATGTTTGTCTTGCCACCATTTTGATTTCAAAATGGATCTACTTGAACTGTAGCTCTGTGAATTTTCTTTTACAATATATTTATAAGATCTCGGTTCATGTATAAGATAATGGAAACTTTTCTATTGCCGACAGTCGCAGATCAGCAAACAGTACACGTGAGGGTAAGTAGTAATTGTCACTCATGGACAACTCAGAGTCCCTATCATTGCTCCTGCAATACCAATTTGAAAACAACACTAGAGAATAAACCGTGTTGTGAAGAATTTGTTTAGTTTTTTCTATACTAATGCGTTTCACCCGGTGAGACCTAATTACCCTTTGGGTCCTCTACCTTTTCTTTCATCATATTTTTCTCCATACACAGTAAACGACGATTATTTGCTTTCTGTGATGCTTAGAAAACACAGCCATGTCCATAATAATAGCATTTTACAGTTACCACCTACAATCGAAGAGAGCGCCGGTGGCCCAATTTCCCCCCTTCCCTTTTCCTCAACTCCCTCAATCTCTTCACCTACCCCACTCTCTTCACGGTGGGTAGCGGCTGCGCAGAATACCTGGCATTGCTGGCTGATTAACACCAGAAACTGAGTCGTTGATGAGCGACGGTTACCACTAGTTTTGATCACGTGGACTCTTTGCTCGTCTGTTACTGTAGACATAAAAAAGAAACAAGCGGACCCTAATGTTTGTCACTGAAGAAATAAAATAAATAGTAACAAAGCTAGTGTAATCAATTACTTAGATAACATTAAAATAAATCTTTAAGCTTAGCAACTTAAGATTTAATTTTGCATAGACTAAAGAGCATGATAAAATAAAATGTTCTTTTATATTTTATTTACTTCTTTAATTGTTAGTTAAGGTAACTTACAATTTTACAAAAAATCATCATAATCAAAAAAATCACCTTAACTCGCAACCCTAAACACTAAAACACAGAATATATACCAAAGAGCATCGACACGTACACACTCGTATACAACGGAGTAAAGTGTTAGTTGTAACAGTACAAGATAATAGATCTGGCTTGGTTCCAGATAGTCCCGATGATGGCTCACCGGATTAACCTATGTTGTTTGTTCTAGTATGTATCGTATGAATTTGTAAGGTTATAGCTTGTTTGATGCCAACATGAAGGTTTTAGTATTTTAATCTGTACCTACTGCTACGACCTACGCGAATATACACGAACCTAACAAGGCCAAGTATCTATGTGACGTTTAAACTCATTTTGTATTCTTTGAGTCTATCTACAGACTTATGGTGCAGAAAAACATCGTTAAGCAGCCTTGAGCAAGCGTTTATGCTATCTGCCTGAGAAGTTGGAATAATTATGAAAAAGTCTTAGATGATTTAATCGACTAAAATTACGCAGCTAAACGAAAATTAAAATTTCAAATCGTATCCGAACATTTAATAAATGTATCATGAGTACTCGTATTAAAGAAAAGTATAAAAATAATGCACAAAATTCGTAACAAAAATGAGTTTTATTTCAAAATAATAGTCTCAATTTTTTTTCATTACAATACCATGGCATTTAGCATTCCAAAATGGCGGCTAGTTTCCTACCAATAAATCCAAAAAAAAATTCGTCCGCTAAACTTTTGTTTTGGTACGAAAATGCGACAAAGAAGCGCGTGTGTTTCATATAAATCATGTTTGCAGGTGAAATACGATCACATAAAGCGTTTCCGAAAGCAATTAGTTGCTGTTACGACCGCAGCCGAGGCACAAGAAAAAATATATACAACGCACTAGTTGGTAAACCGTTGCGGTTGGAATTCACTTTTTCTTTCTCTTTGTTACAAAACAATATAAGTACTTACTGTCTTATGTTATTTATACTTTACTAGAATAAGTAGATATTTAACTTTATTTGATTTAAAAATAAATGTTTTCTTTCTTTATTTTCTCGGCAAGACGGTATCTATACATAAACAAAAAACCAACTTGCTTATACAGCAGGTTGACTGTACAAGCATTTATGTTGATTTTAAAGTCTTGTGCTACTATCTAATCACAGACCCTGTACTAACGTCGACATTAACAAGCATTTATTTATTCGATAATTGAATTATTTGTATTAGTAGTGATAAATTTGTAACTATAATTAACTAGAAGACTTTTATAAATAAATATCAGCCTGATTTTATGCCACTGGTGTAGGTCTTTTCATAGATAGACGCAATGACATTAATCACTACACTTGCTCAAGACGCATTGATAATTTCAGATTTATTTTCATCTTTATTCGTACGATTAATTTACTAACTAAACTGCCGGTTGTAGACTATAGATGTCGTAAAAACCGCAACATTTCCAAAAAACAGTGCGTGCACAGACTTAATAAAAATAAATATTGTATCGCTAGAATGTAGCGAGTTTACGATATAGCCAAAATAATTTAATACCGAGAATGGATTAGGTATTTATTTAGGTACTTTTAGGCAACATCGTTATATTCGAGATATACTATATCCTTTGTTTACCGAAACTGTTACCTATTCAGCGCTTCGTTGAATGTTATCGGAATTATTGGGAGCGTTCAGGGCCGATACTGTTATATTCGTATCTTGAATAGCTGAGCAATATTATTGTAGCTCGAATTTATTCGTAAATTAAATGCTAGGACTTTTTGCTGGCACAATCTGCTTGCATCTTACCAGTGAAGTATGGAAAACCTTCGACATAAAGTCTTAATGAATGCTTTCATTTTCCGTGATAGAACTTAAGATAGAATAGGGCAAATGGATGCGTCTGAATCACATCATCTCGTGTCTTTTACGATGCCAGAGTCTGGTTCAATTAAACTCTTTACCAGCGCATGTGTTACCATCTAATATTGGTCCTGGCTCTTTTAAGCGAAGCGTCAATGAATATTTCACAATTTTTTTATACATCTTTGGTGGCAAACAAGCATACAGCCCACCTGATGGTAAGTGGAATGGTGGCCACCACTTCTGGATTCCATTGACTGCTTACCATCAAGCAGAGTGGAGTCACTTTGGTAGGTTAATATAAAAAAAACCCCAATGAGTAAATATTAAATTACAGAATCAACTTAATCCGTAGGTAGTTATAATTTTAGTAGTAGTCACTAATTAGCTATACACTAAAATGATTTCACTATCGGCTATTTAAATACAGATGTTTTATAAATTAAAACACGTCAGGCATGTGTTAGGAATTTTACAGAAATTCAATATAAAATGTATGAACAGAAGCTCGCCTACAATGTACGTTTGAATTATGAAGAGTCGCGTTTATAGCGATTAATGAAATTTTGGGATAGATTTTCACGATACTTTATCACACAAAAACGTACTTTTTGTGTAAGTTTAACTTTACTACCATTCACATATACATCACTTTACGCCTGTCTCCCATTAATGGGGTAAGCAGAGACTACAGAACGCCTCTTGATACGATCCAAACATAATTTCTTTGTTTCTTTAACATTAATTAATCTTTTCATACACACACGTCGGTTACGGGTGCTTGTAAATATTCCCTTTGTCAACACATCTTACTACCAATATTTTTTATATACCAGTCTCAAAATTTAAAAAAAAGAATTTGTTTTTTGTAGAGGTGGAGGTAGGGTAGACAATTTTTTGCCTTCATATTATTTTTTCTAGGAAAGCCAGCAGTATTATGACAATGCCGCTAATTATTATAAAATCTTAGAACACTTTAAAGACAAGAATTGCATGCAGACACGTCGAGTTCGTAAAGAAAGTCGTATTGATATTAATATTGTAAACCTTAATTGAAAAAGGGATCGATAATGTTTAAGAAAGATCATAAAAATAAAAACTTTAATAACTCACTCGCTAACAAAGGGGCTCTACCTAACAAACCATTTTAATTAACTGCGATACAGGAATTTTCTTTATGAACCACCGGAAAAAGTGTTGCTCTGCCATATTAATTGGAAAATGAAAATTTCATTTTTTTCATACAAATTCATTCATCTAGTTGAATTAACAAAATGATATTCAAAAGTTTGCTTGTTTTTGAAGCGATGGACACAAAAGGGTTGTTTTTATTTGCAAAATAAATATTTTCCACCATATTACTTCACAAAGCAATTGCACAATAGGTATTGCGCTTTTGTTTTTTATGTTTGAAAATTCGTAAAATTTTTTAGTTTTTATTTTCATAAACTTCCGTGTCTCTTGTTGCTGTTGGCATCATATCAATATTGTGATCACTATTTCTGAAGGAAAATGTACACTGGTAGACAGAAAATATCAGGCAAGAATTGCCATCCTTGCCAAGCGGATTGGCAATTGCAGTAGCAGTACCCGTAACCGACGTCTGTGTATGTTATAATGTTGAAGAGGCAAAAGAGGTATATTGGGATCGCAGTCAATAGCATTCTATAGTTAGTACCCCATTGGGTAAGCAGAGACCCATTAATGAATGAGAAACAGGCGTAAAGTTGTGTATGTATGTATGTAATACCAATACTACACGCTTCTGGCCATCTTGTGTTGGATGATTTGCTTGCAGCTTTCTCGTGTGATGGTTTGAGCTTTATTGAACTACTTCGATATTGAGCAGCGAATGCGTGGTTAAGCAAGAAGAAACGTTTATTTTAAGTTAAGCATACATCCACAGAAATACATAAGGCTTGGGTAAATTCTAGACCAAAGACCACACGACTAATTAAATAAGCATTAAGTTCAAAAACAACAAAGCACTCGTCCTTCATAAAGACACAAAATTCAATAATGCTAGAACTTTCCATAAATTGCAATATTCAACGGCAGTTATCACAAAATGTTCCTAAATTCAGGTTCTACCATTCGTTATTTTCCAAATCCAAATTTGGGATGCCCTAAATAACCGACACCTAAAAAATGTGTACAAAACAAAACGGAATACAAAGTAATATTTGCGAAACAATGTCGTTAAACGCTTTTAATCTGAAAATAGATTACCGAAAACGTATTGTAAAACTCTATTTATCATGATTTATACATCGTTTAATGTGCAAGCGGACGCGATTTTGTTTTTTACTCCACTATTTTATAATTTTTGTGACAATACCAAATGCCAAAACCTATTTTCTAAATGCTCAAAATAGGAAAAATGTTTCGAAGGTTTAGTTTATAGTATTTTATAAATATACACTAAGTGCATAAAAAACATATTGTTACTTTAGAAAATAATAATATGTAAGAATTAAATTAGTTTTAAACTATGGATGCGCATTGCGAAGTTATTTTTTACCTAATATTTATAATAACAGTGTATTTTTTAAATATGCATATTTATAAACGTAAAACACCTTTTTTTTTATATTATAGCCTACCAGAGTGACTCCACCCCGCCTGATGGTAAGCAGTCAGTGAAATCCAGAAGTGGCGGCCACTATACTAAAAGCCATCGTATTAAGCTGCTGGTATGGTGGTCTCCACTATGGCGGCCGGGAATGGGGTTAGGGGAAGGGAATGAGGGAGGTGAGGAAAGAGGAAAGGGGGGAAATTGGGCCTCCGGCGCTCTCACTCACCGAACGAAACGCAGTAGTACGGATACTACTACTCTTAAGTCGATCTTCTATGAGAGGGTAGTACTTCCCCGGACGATCCGGCCCATTCATGCTGAAATCAGCGTGGATCTACTACAGTCAGTACACCTTTACGTTTAAAATAAACTAAACAGGAACACAGTGACTGGCAGAGTCACAACTTCACAAGGATACACGATACCATATTCTTAAGCTCATTAGCTCATGCAAAAAGACAAATAGGTACCCCAACCGTATACATATAACCCTATACAAAGAATCGCTTTATCTAAGAATCTTACACCTGCTCAGTAACGTGATAATTTTGCACGGTTCAAAATCTACGATTATTCCCGGTTTCATCCACACCTCCGGTGTCCACTTAATTTGAAAATATTACCGAATTATTACCCAAATAAAGTACGTGATATATTTAAGATAGGGTATTTATAAGCGGATATTTATGATCACCATTGATAACGAATAATGGGGGTAATCGGGGCAAAGTTTATGTGGCCAATATTATCGTTTATTGAGGTGTAAAACGATTATCGGTATTTCGGTGCTATGATTGGTCGTATTGTATTGTTGTGTTCTAAAATTGTAAGCTTTATGAATTAGTCGATATAAATAATGGACTTTATGTGTATTGAGGTAGAGGTCTTCTTAGCTTATGTGCTATTCAACGTAAACCTGGCCATTGCACGACGACTTTTAGAATGGTGTCCACCACTTTTAAACCTTGTTCACCGTTACCAAGCAGAGTAATAAATAGAAAATGGGATAAACATTTTGCACTCCAAGTAAGCACAGTATTGTACAACCGAAGTAGTAGTCGCTAACGCAATCAGAAAATTGAGCATTATTTCCTTTTCGTTTTGATAAACTAGACATTCTTGGGCCAACATACCCTAGAGCCCGGAGACCGGAGGCCTGAATTCCCCCTCTTTCCTCTTTCCTCACCTCCCTCATTCCCTTCCCCTAACCCCATTCCCTTCCCCTAACCCCATTCCCAGCCTCCATAGTGGAGGCCCCCTATACCAGCAGTTTAAGACGATGGCTTTTGGTATAGTGGCCACCACTTCTGGATTCCACTGACTGCTTACTATCAGGCGGGGTAGAGTCACTTTGGTAGGCTAATATATATAAAAAAAAGCCCAATGTAGTGTGACCACAAGTAAAATAATTTCCTGTTGGTCACACCAGTGTGACAACCTAGTGTGACCACGAGTCTGCAGGAGAACGATGACGGTCAAACCATCATACGGGCAGCAGTGTGCTGGAAAGAGACTACCACTGTGGTTGCCAGTTTACCTACAAGTGAAGCAATGACAAAAATCCACAATTATAGGTACTTCTTTCCATTATTCAATAGTCTTTTATTTTTATTACGTTATTCAAATATAGGATCTCACATATGTTACAGCATATAGAAAAAATATTGTCAGAATGCAATCGTTAAACTCAAAATGTTCATATCGTCAGGAAACCACGATTCAACAATTATTTACTTGTCGTCAAAACGCACTGCGACAAAAATCGGAAAGATTATTTTGATCATAACCAATCGCAGTAAACCGCGACTCTTTATTTCAGCAGCCATACAATTGGCATAACAAGAATTATATATATATTTTTATAAACTCGTACCATCTAAATTGCAAATCGCATACTGGCAGTTTCACATGTTCTGTTTGGCGAATAAAAACGTTGAAGACATTCTCATTTTCTTTTTCCTGTAGCATCCCTTTCTCCCCACACGGTAAGCTTGAGTTTTTAGCAATGTTACAACAGTTATATATAATTATCCTTATCACCAAATAGACTATGTGCCGATCGAAGTTGTATAAAAAATAATACTTTACTCCGGTATTCTGATAGGTGAATATGAGAGTACCGGAGGCCCAATTTCCCACTAGTAGGTTTAATACTTCTCCGGTCGACCAGGTTCATTCATGCTGCAAAGCAAGAAGTGTATTTATTATATATTTTATACCACAATTAATTTACCTGTATATAACGATTTGTGATAGATTTATATCTTATTTAATTACGCTCTCTAATTAGATGGGATAAACCGCTGAACGCCAATAAGTCACAGTGAATGACGGCAATTAAAGGGTGATTTTATAGAGACAAACATGGTTAATGCATTCGACTCTACTTGTTTTGATGTAGACGGCTTAGATTATGTTAGTGTTGGATAAGAATAAAAGTATATGTGGCAGACCTTATAGATAATGTTTGTTGGCGTAGAATTAAATAAACACGTAACAAATATTTTATGTGTGTTTTAAGGCATTTTATTTTTTATATTAGCCTACCAATGTGACTCCACCCTGCGTGATGGTAAGCAGTCAGTGGAATCCAGAAGTGGTGGCCACCATACCAAAAGCCATCGTTTTAAATTGCTGGTATGGTGGCCTCCACTATGGCGGCTGGGAGTGGGGTTAGGGGAAGGGAGTGAGGGAGGTGAGGAAAGAGAAAAGGGGGGAAATTGGGCCTCCGGCACTCTAACTCACCGAACGAAACGCAGTAGTACGAATACTACTACTCTTAAGTCGATCTTCTATGAGAGGGTAGTACTTCCTCGGACGATCCGGCCCATTCATGCTGATACCAGCGTGGATCTACTACACTATTTATTAAAGTCTAAGCTCAAGCTGTCACAGAAATAGTGCCAACATTGTAACGGTGATTAGCTGGTAAGTATAATACAAAACTGAAAATCTATTAATGACTGAATGTCGGCTGGGTAGTTAGAATATAATATACTGCGGTGATGTCTCCTTATTACCTTCGAGACATCGCTAAACGCTAAGCAATTGCCATTCCAAACTTCTTTAATCCAAGCTCAACAAGACATTAAGCCATGAATCTAACAGAGGCTTTATAAATCACACGACAAAATAATTACCCAATAAAATGAGAAAACACCACGGGGTCGATGACCTTAGAGGTCAATAATAGAAGGTCATAACAACCATTTATGTCCATTTAAATAGATTGCACCGTAAATCAAGATTGAAGCGTTTGAAATTAAAATTTCTGAGGTTATTAAATATGGTTTAAAGGTGGGAAATTAACTTTGTTATTGATCACGCTTTTAAATTGTCTTCAGTATCTGATTTTCACAAGTATATGTGAGATAACTTTAGCTGATACTAGCTTTTGTATGAAGATACTCCATGTTCTTTATAAAACCCTTAATTCAGTCTGGGTGTTTTCTATGTATTCTAAGAATGTATTTACAAATAAAAGTATGTATATGTATTAATAATATAATAATAATAATAATACCAGCCTACTACTGTCCCACTGCAGGGCAAAGGCCTCTTCTCATATAGAGAAGGTATGAGCATTAATCACCACACTTGCTCAAGGCGGATTGGCAATTTCAGACATAGTCCAGGTTTCCTCACGATGTTTTCATTCACCGTCAGTCAGAAATGTCCAAGATAAACTTAGAAAGTACATATGATTTGAAAAATCACATTGGTACTTGCCCGGATTCAAACCCACTACCTCGTGTTTACGAAGCGGGTGCCTTATCCACTGGACCATTTCGACACATACGTATATGTATTATATTTCAGTTATCTAGTACCCATAACACAAGCTCTGCTTAGCTTGGGACTAGACGACAGTGTGTGATAGTGTCCACATATTATTATTATTATTAATTCAACGCAAAACTACTGCAATAAGTGTGTTAGGGCTTCGATTTCATTTATATTTGGAATGTATGTCATAGTGATGTTTCGCAACAAAAATGTTCGTTCGTTATAATGCGAAAATATATTATATTTATTTATTTATGGATTAACAACAGCTGTTACAAATAAATTAGGTAACAAAGTTTAAATAACTTCGTATAGCCAATTACAATTATCCGCTAAATATCTAACTAGTGGAACATGTGACGGTACAAAAAAAGAAATGTAGGCACAATATTAAATTTCCCTTACATATGTTAAAAAAAGTTAAAATTAAAAAAGTATATGTAATGTACATGCATTTGCATGTACATTACATATACTTTTTTAATTATATGTTAATAATAGTAGGTAGCTTGATTACTATATAGAGTTGAGTTGACGGTAACAGTGAAAACTTGTGTATCAAAGTTTCTATAGTGTGCACGAAGACACGGGAGTGTCATTCTGCAATAACAAAGCCTCAACAATTTTAATTGTTGCAAAAGAGTCTTTGTAGAGTATTTGTAATTCTTAATTCAATATAGTTACTATTAAAGTCACTGCACATTTTTTATTATTATGCATATTTAATTTTGTTTAAGTATATTTTTTTGCATTCTTCTTTCAAAAGGGGGAAAACCGTGTCCGAAAATAATAAAACTTAAGTTATTTACTCATATTAGTCAATGTTTTCTACTTAAAATCAACCCATAACTATAGAAATAAAACGTTCACATTAAGCCAATGTCCCCATAAATATCCCATATGATAGAACACAACACGACACCATTAATTCCCATTAATATGAGAAAAATATGTTTTTCAATAATTACACGCCATACGTATATAATTTTGTGATTTACTTTACTTAAAGATTAGTTATTTATTATTTATTAATCTTACTTGACCTGCAATTATTCTTTTATTGTGAATAGCTTGCCGCGAGGCGGTTTCACCCGCGTTAAGTTACGTTTTTAGCTACTACTCTACTCCCGTCACCAGTAGCGTGATATTATATAGCCTCCGTTACATACTCGCTGCGCCCCACGGCTTCGCCCGTCCTTAAAATGTGTTTTGTCCCCCTCGGGAATCAATCCAATTTTCGAGATCAAAACTCATTAAAAAATACGATGATAACTTGTTATAATCTAAAAAATCTTGTTGATTAAATATATAAACAACTAGAATTAATAAATAACTAGAACATTCTCAAATAAAAAAAAATGTTTATCAAATCAACATTACGATATAAACTTATCTTGAGAATATTTCCAACGCGTATCCAACTCCCCTTAATAAAACTATAAATTACGAAACGAAATGTCGAGCAATCAATGTCACCGAAATAAAAAGGTGGTACGTGTATTTAATAATAGTAAAGTTTATGGGTCATTCCCTGTTTTATAGTTACAACCTTTTTAATTTGGAGCGTTAAGATTTTAAGATACATCAATTTTTGTTATTGAATTTTTGGGTGGCTTTTTAATTGATTTAGCAGGCTCGGACGTCGTAAAATGTTTAATCGCTGCTTGTATTGTTTTTATTGTACTGCCCTCTGCATTGGCTTCATCTGATTTGTAAATACCCTACGTTTCAACGGTCTAGCTTTTATGGCGGTCTTCAGGATTAAAGTAAATTGTGCTTTTGCATTTTGGAGGTCATACAGCCGCTCGTCGATTATTATAACAAAAGTTTACTATTGTTTTTGTTTTGTAATTGCACTCTCTATCTTTCTTTCTGTCTAAAGAATCATTAGATTAGCGCTTAATTGTCTGTTGTGACAAGCAAATATGAGGTAATATATAAGCTGAAATAATCATCATAACATTTGAACCAAAATAAGTCTACTGTTACACAGAATCGTCACGATTAAGAGCTGTCCTTACCGATCGTCGATCATGCAGAGCATGCACACATTACTCCTTCGCCATCCCGAACCTTTTTGTAATAAAGCAATGAACACTCAAACAAGAAACCACTACTACCCTCAGGCGGCGGCAGGTCAAAACGGATCAAACAGTAGCCGTAAGATCGTAACCTATTATTTGCTGTTATAAATCACGCCTACATCATAGTTTATAGCCTTATGTCTTTATAACAGTTAATTATATTAGTATTGTCTATTAATAAAATGATGACATGTTAATATTACGTGGGCGTCAACTGCTTTGTTTTTGAGATGGAGATTACATTTTGGGTATTTTTATGTTAGTGTTCGTATAGAAGAAATAACATGTATTACACAATTTATCATTTATATCACGGTAAGCAGCAGCTTCGTAAAGCCTCTGGCATTGCAGAAGTCTATGAGCAGTTGCTACATATACATCAGGTGGGCTGTTGGTTACTCTGCCCCTGTAGGCAATAAAAGAAAAACTATTTTTTGAAAATTGTGTGCCTACAGGAAAATAATATTATAATAATAATACTTACCGACAATTAAAAACATCGAATACAACATAGACGTAAGTGTATATACTACTAAGGGGCAGTATTGTTATTATGCCAAATAAATAGCACCTTACAATGGTTATAAAACACACTCAAAAAAGGCAAGTTCTCTTTTTAAGAGGGTTCTATCTAGCAGTAAATGTTTATGCTGATAGATGTACGAGTATACTAGTCGGTCATTGTCTTACCTCAAAAATCACCCACACAAACTCACAACTACCATCTTGTTATGTAAGTATGTGTGTGTCGTTCTGATCTATGATATTCATGTTTCGCCTCCAGGAGTTCCGCCCATCATAATTCAACAAAATGACACATCGAATTAACTTGTTTTAACTTAATTAAAATAACGGTAATACATGTTTTTAGATTGAAATCAGTAAGGCGTGAAACATTGCTTCATTCACGAAAGTTTTTGGCTTTGTGTGCAAGTAGTTCTTTATTTTATTAATGTGGCAATGGACTACATCTGCCGTAGAACTGATGTTCGCTGGAGTAAACGAGTCCTAGAGTGAAGACTTACACTCGGCAAACATAATGTCGGACGGCCTAGTCACGTGGACAGAATAGATGACCTAAAAGGTTGTAGGAGTAGACTGAGGAGGACGACTGAATGTGATGGCTTGAGCAATTGAAAGACTCCTATGTACATTAACAGGCTCATTGACCTAGTTACTTATAAAGATTATATTAATTCTCTTTGAAAGTTAGGCTAACATTTTAAATAGCAATTTTAATAATAAAATGTTCTTAGCTTTATGTCACCTGTGTAAACTAGATTCAGAACTAGATTAAGACCATACAAGCTGCGCCCTGCGGCTTCGCCCGTGCGGAAAATGGTATGTGTTTAATCAATGTCACTCGGGAACCAGAAAATCGGTTCAGCCGTTTAGACGCTGAGTGGTAACAAACACACACACGGCATACATATACACAAACTTTTGCATTTTTAATATTAATAGGTTTAAAACTGCGCCGTTTTAAGCATCTCTGCAGTACAAGAAAGCTTAATTAATTAAGTAAATGAAAGTAAATAACTTATAATCTTTTTTGTATAATTTGCACATTTATTTTCTAAAACAGAATTACGTTTAAAGTGAACTAATTCAAAATAACCAAGCATGTAAAATGTATCGTTCAACTGAAAAGCGCCAACTAGATTTTACCATATTTATCATTATGAATATTTTAGCTTGCACTTACTGTGATTCCAGACACTGACTGCTCTACAGACTTGTGTTCAAACATTAATGCTAGTTTGTTTTAAACTAACTGCTGCCTAACTATAAAAATATAATATGCTTATGTGCGTAGTTACTCGCTGATAGATGATAGATGATGATAGATTAACCTAGCTTTAGGTTAAAGAATTTTTAAAATTGGTTGCCGGCGGCTTTACCTACGTGGGTATATGACAAAAAATATAATAATATGTTTATGTGCGTAGTTTTTAGCTGATATTGTACCTAGCTTTCTATATGTTAAAGAATTTTTGAAATTGGTTACATACAACAAATTTACAAATAATCATATCTTTATAAAATATTAGTTTAAATCAAATCACTACATGCCTATGACAATGGCATGTCCTTCTTTCAAACGAGGTTTAAAGAGAGCATTAATATCACGGTAGGCAGCGGCTTCGCAGAGCCCCTGGCATTACAGAAGTCTATGAGCGACAGTTACCACTTACCATCAGGTGGGCTGTAGGCTCGTCTGCCACTGTAGGCAATAAAAAAAAAAATGCTCTACACATATGCAAACGCGTGGTCATTTAAATATTCTTTTGTGCTCTTTGGAGGCTACAAGAGTCCAAAAGGATATTGTTATCATGGATTATTATTCTAAGCTGACTGCTAATTATATACTTAAGGATTTGTATACAATAAATTTAAACAGTGGCTAAATATTTTTGCCCGACTGCCGAAGTTAAGGAGGGTAATGTTTTTCGAGCGTATGTATGTATGTGGGTTTGTATATTTATTTCTTAGGCACACTCTACAGCTTTAACATATGAGGTGATATGAGATTCGTATTAATTGTGGGTGTGACATTAGTTACATAACATTGCAATGTAGCATCATAAGAAAAAAAATGAGTTTCTTTCTTTTTACTTTGTTTTAAACAGGCGCACTTTTTGTTTTTTTAATAATATACATCACTTGTTAGCAAATATCACATCACGTCAGAAATACCTAAAAGAACAGCAAAGAAATATTATATATTTCAAGACAGTAAATGTACGTAAACAATTGTTGGGTATCCTTTATAAATAAATAAAAATGTTTAGCCAACATTGCATTGCCCTCTGAAATGCTCTCTAAACTTAACAATTAACAACATTTGCATACATTTAATATTTAATTCGTTGTAAAATATAAAAATAAAACCGCCAACAAATGGCCCGTCACCCCCATCACGCTTGACTGACGTGTATATTGACAATTGGATTGACAGCGCGTCGACGAGGTAATGGTGTTGCGAATTAAATATAGCAGCATGTAAGACAACCATGGATTGCTCATGGTACAAATTCTGTTTGAAATAAAAATCGCTTAAAAAGGACATTGACCTCAGCAAAACGGCTGTGATTGGTCGTTTCATTCGTTTGTAAAGACAACTTTGAAATTGGAACTCCATTGCTAAAAGTTGATAGTTACATATAATAGCTTTGCAGTTTTAAAACTTAGTGCTTTAATTTAGAGTATAAGTCAAAGTGGCTGTATTGGATTGGCAGTCTTAATAGTTTGGTGGCATTTTGTACGAACTAACAGACGGTGGGCCGGATTGGGTAAACTGATATTGGCCTTGACTTTCAAAATTAGCCCGGATTCTGAAAATTTTGTGATAAATCGCAATAGAATCGTTGTTACATGGAATTCAAGTTATCAGGCGAAACGTGAACATTATATACTTCAACCTACCGCCCAGCGATAATAGTCGTGATGTTTATATTAACTTACTAGCTTTCCGAGGCGCGGTTTCACTCGCGTCTTTGCTTACTGCTCTGCTCCGGTCTCCAGTAGTGTGATGTTACATACCCCTTAACCTTCCTCGAGAATTGAGCTACCATACGCAAAAAAAAATTTCAAATTTGACTGGTACTGCCAGAGATTGGCGCGTTCAAACAAACAAACAAACTTTATAATATAATAGTATAGATTTAATATGTATAATTATTTTCTTCACATTAACTCGCATTATTTGATTCCTTTCAAAACTCTCACACATAGAATTAATGCCTCATAATGACACCACCCGTTACAACGTATTAAACGAGTCAAAAGTTTAAATCGCAGTCATTAGTAATTAGAAAAGCAAAGACAAAATTATATCAAAACGCATAAGAAAGTTTATATTGCATTTAAGATTATGTAAATGTGCTCAAATTTGGTAATGTTTAGAGAACAATTTGAGCGCCACATGTATGTTCGTGAGACGTGCTGTAAATGCCTTTAGGGGTGAAACAATAATCGTATTCAAGTTATCGATAAAAATTACATAATTTCTTTGGTGACAAATAAACATACGCTTAACTTAATAGTAAGTGTTGTCTATTTACATGGCAGTGTTTTTAAGCTTTGTTGTAAAATGCAAAGAAAATACAGCCAAGTCTTGGTTGAGAGAATAATTATTGGGTCTCCGAGCTCCGGCGCACTTATTTACCACATTAAATATTTTAAGTTCCTGATTAAATTTGCAATCAACTATGTTTGCAATTTTAATCGTAAAAAGTTAAAAAAACACACATTCCATAGAAGATAAGGATACTTTGAGGAATAAATATCCAGCTGTTGGCGTTGACTAAAATTATGCTGATGATTTTTAAAACTAATAGATTTCATCTGAATCAATTTCGTATAAATATTCATCGTCAACATGTTCATGAATTTGTCTAAAAATTCTGCAAAAAAACTGTTACTTTTATAAATTTAAGAACAAAATAACTTAGTTTTCTTTATTTATTTGGCTAAGGAAAAAGCTTTTACAAATTTAGTAGTTATAATTGAATAAAAAGTGATATTATCGAAACTTTTCGGGCACTTGAAAATTGTTTTTTGTTGGTAGTTTCAGTACGCGCGAGCGCTGTAGATATTGTTTAAGTAGATAATATAAAATTAATTTTAAGAAAATAAGGTAAAATCTTATTTTTTTACTAATTTGTTGATTGGCTGATAAATAAGAGGAAACTGGAGTAAAACGGGATTTTAATATCCATAAGAATTTTCGAAATCAGTTTAGTAGATCCAGAGATTACCCTCTACAACCTCACAAACTGACAATCTTCATCTCTTTATAATACTAGTGTCAATAGAGGAATAAACAACAACAAAATATATCAAAATCATAATAATCAATAACATTATTATACCAAATTCATGCGCAATATGAATTCAGGGCGATAAAACGGTGTCGGTAACAATTTATTACGGTTTATGACAACATAACACATCACGTACAACTCAAGGGAAATTAGCAAGTTTACGGCTTTATTGTTTTCTCATTAAGGTGCTTCCTCACCGCAAACATTCACCTGTAATGAATGTAACGTTAAAGATCCGAGCATTACTTTGATAAGGGGAGAGGGGGGGGGGACCGAGCATTACAGTGCGCAACTTGTAATGATACTATTTGAGCATTACATTGGTGAGGGATACGTAGCTAGTACTACAGTACTTAAATTGATAACATAAAAAACTAATGCTCGGCAGGCAGTCATTTTAGCGTAATGTTTAAAATCGAGCCTGTAACGTTACATTACAGCCGTGGTGAGGGCGCACCTTTAGTTTTTAACAACATCGTTTGCAGTATTTTTATTGTTTAATTTCAGATTAGTTAGCTAATTTAGATTGAGGTTGTAATTTTAAATGGGAAGAGAATATTTATTAAGAGCTGCAGTTATTATTTTATAGGAATGTTTCCGATTATTTTACTGCGTTATATAGAGATGTTTTATGGACATAAATGTCGGTATTTCTTCTTAAACATAAGTATTCCTTTATCAATTTTATTAGATATCAAATCGTATGATGCTGATCTTTACAAAAATATAAATCGAAACGTTTGAATTATAGTCAGGCCCGTGCCATCAGTATTACCGGCTAGCTGAGAAAAATAAAAACAAAATAATATTAATAATATCAAAACAACTACACACAACGCCATCAAGAAAGTGCAATCAGTGCATCAGCAAAGTAATCATATATTATATAGCTTGTGTTATGGGTTCTAGAATGCGGTAGGTTCTAGATAGTATTATAAAGAAGTATGACGATGTAATGATTATATTGTTTTTAAATTTGTCTACCAAAGTGACTCCACTCTGTCTGATAGTAAACAGTCAGTGAATTCCAAAACTGACCAGTTGTCACAAACTATGTGTGTAGTTGACTCCACTATGGCGGCTGAAAATGAGATAAGTAAAGGGAATGAGGGAGTTGAGGTAAGGGGTGGAATTAGGCCGGCGCTTTCACACACTGAACGAAATGCAATTGTTTAAATACTCTACTTTTGCGTCCATCTTCTATGAGAGGGTAGTACTTCTCCGATCGATCTGTTCCATTCATAAATCAACAAGGATCTACAATCGTTTTATTAGTTAGGTGTTATGCGTATACGGTTTCTGGCAAAAAACGAAAATGGAAAATATTGATAAAACCAATGTAAAAATATTTATTTTATATCTTTCAGTGTGCAAAAAATTTTTCATCATCATAATAAAAGGTCCACATAAATTTAATTACTTCATAAAATATTAGAATAGCTTAAGATAACTTTAATTGAAAAGTTTATGATATTAAAAATTAAAACCCTTATTATATTCGTCTAGACAAGGGCTTTATCTTTTGTTTTAGTGTCGAAACGAGAATTATGTTCTTTTTCTTTTGAAGTTAGGGCTGTTTCTAAACCTTTTGCTTTGTTGGTTGTAAAAGGGTTTATCGCGTTAAGATTAATTAGATTGTAACTTTAACAGTATCAAACAAAGGTCATTGTAAAAGAGTATTTAAAGGATGAGTATTAAGATTTAATTCATTTACACAAATCTTGTGGTATTAAGACATGTTTTTAATTCAATGTGCAACTCGAAAAAGCCAGTTAAATTGCATTTAGTTTATAATAATACTTTATATTGTTTAATTGATAATGTTCTTTTCTGTAATAATTTTATTTCTTATGTTATTAAATAAATATACAATTAAGTACATATTCCATTTAAATTCTATTTCGTTGTGAAGGGCACCTGCGCAAAAATTTTACGTACAAAAATTTAAAGATAATTTTAGCATCAACGACATTTACTATTACAGATCTTAATAGAAAACACTAGAGACTATTACAAGCTCATAGATAGGACAAGATTAATTTTTATCGATATATAATATCGACAACGTCACATGCCTATAGTACGTGATGTTAAGATGAAAGTACGTGCCCCAACATTGAACATGGAATTTGATAGCGCGACACCCAACGTTTATACAGCAAACAGTTGCCAAATATATGGCAAACATTTGGCCAGTACACAAATCAAATGGCATTCATCATTCATCTAAAAACAATTATAGATATTGTAAATTAAATTACTGATTTATATAATCTAAAATGGAGTAAAAATGACTGTAATGAACATTGTTAAGACTTCTCTGTCGCATTAGGCTTGCCTGTAAAGATAGATGTAAGTTTATGATTAATAAAAAAAAAAGTTTATATTATAGAGATGAGGTGGAATAAAATAAAAATTACAGTAATAACAGAACTAATACGAATGGTAAACAAACATAAACAACAAGTTGTACAGTAGTAGATCCACGCTGGTTTCAGCACGAATGGGCCGGATCGATCGGGGCAGTACTACCCTCTCATAGAAGATCGACGTAGTAGTATCCGTATTACTGCGTTTCGTTCGGTGAATGAGAGCACCGGAGTCAAAATTTCTTTCCTCGCCTTCCTCATTCCCTTCCCCTACCCCATTCCTAGCCGCCATACCAGCAGTTTAAGACGATGACTTTTGGTATGGTGGCAACTTCTTCTGGATTCCACTGACTGCTTACCATCAGGCAGGGTGGAGTCACTTTGGTAGGCTACTATAAAAAAAAAAAGAAATGAGCAAACAACAAACTACAGTTGAAAGTTGACCACTGCTCGACTAATTAAAATAATTACCGACCTAGGTTCTATCTCCAAAGTTTGCCGTTGCTTCCAGACACCTGGCTGTTTACAAACACGCTCTTGTTGCACTCCATAATTTAGCGAACTTTTGAAGTAGGTATCCTTAGCTAAGTTTTAATGAGTGTATCTAGTGATGGTAACAAACCTGTGGAAATGAAGAAGACGCAGTTACACTTTTTTGATTGCTGCTAGATTTAGCGAAGTATCTAGCTGATAAAATCTGTTTTTTTAAACAATATGGCGGCGATGCTATAATCAGATGGTAGAAAGAATAAGTTATATTTTATAAAGTAACTATTGGTTGTTGTAGTTTACTTGCGATTTTATAATATATCACCAGTAAATATTACAAACTACCTTCCTGCGGCGCAGTTTCTCCCACGTCTTTGCTTACTGTTCTGCTTTCGTCGCCAGTAGCGTAATGTTGCTTATAAACTAGGCTATATTACGCAAAAAGAAATATTCAAATCCGACTAGTAGTTTCAGAGATTAGCGCGTTTAAACAAACAAACTCTGCCGTTTTATTTATAATAGTACTAGCTTTCCGCGGTGCGGTTTCACCCGCGTCTTTGTTTACTGCTCTGCTAAAGTCGCCAATAGCGTGATATTACCTGACTTTCCCTAAAAACTGGGCTATATTACGCAAAAAAAAAATTTCAAATCCGACTGGTACCTAGTTCCAGAGATAAGAGCGTTCAAAAAAGCAAACTATTCCGCTTTGTATAATAGTATAGATTTATTTTAAAACATAATTATGTAATACGCCATCGTTTTTATTGTATTTGACTTTGTATAACTTCATAGATAGCGCCTGTTTAAGTTTGAATATACACACACAGATTTGAATGAAATTTAATGCGGTATAAAATGTATTCAAAAATAACGCAGTGTTTACTTTATATAGAATAAAACGTAAGGTTGAATTAACACGAATAAAACTAATATTTATCAATAAAAGTTTTAGTGATTAGTAACCTGACAGTTAGAAACATGATAATAAAAAAATATATTAGGAACGCATCAAATAGGGAAAAACGTACCGAGCAAGAAATTCGTGAGAAACTTTCAGACGATTAACGCAATAAGTATGTGCAGGCGAAACTGTTTTTTGTTATTTTATTTATATGTAAGAATATTTACAGCTTTCATAATGGAGTAGCAATACATATAATTCTTATGTCATGCGTTTGTACAATTTTAAGCTAAATTTAATTTTGATATAGAGCAATAGACATGCTTGTTCTTTGACAAACAAAATGTATGACCTTATTTAGCAACCATACAAAGTTTTTAACAAACCAAAAGCTTAACAAGCAATATATATTATTAAAATACAAAAAACCCACCTTCCTAAAACAAAGTGAAAAGAAAGAAATCCATTTTTTCTCGTGCTGACGCTACATTGAAAATTATGTATACAAATCTAATGACATCTCATATATTAAAATCCATTAAGACATTTAAACTGTAGAGCGTGCCAAAGAAATAGACATACATACTCGCATACATACATACATTACCCTAATTGACTGCGGCAGTCGGGCAAAAATTAAGCAAATTTAAACGATATGTCTCACCAATACTCGATGACAACTAGACCAAACGAGTTCTCAAATATGGCAAGCGCACAATAGAATTAGGCAGGCAAACCAGCAGCTTAAAAGATACTAGTTTGATTAAATTAGATTTCGAAAAAAAAATAAACGGATGTTTTGGAATTGGAAACACTCTATTCCAACGGTAATGTTAAACTAACAATGAATGACGAATTTATACTAATATATAAAGCGCATTAGTTTGTTTGTTTATATGTGTGAACGCCTTAATATCTAGAACTACCTTTGCATTTGATAGCCCAGTTCTTGAGGAAGGTTAAAGGCTGTATAACAACACGCTGTAAGCGACGGGAGCAGAACAGTAACCAAAGATGAAACATAACGCGAGGGCAACCGCGCCGCAGGAAACTAGTACAGTAATAAAAACAACGAAAGTACCTAATAGAAAAATTATATGAAAGAAAGAAAGTGTACGATCATTATTTTTCATATACTCATAAATTCCAGTAAACAAACGTTGGCGTTGGTTTATAAAATCATCTATAAAAGTTACTATATTATTCAACAAAATCTGTCGCATCTTACTCCAGTTAAAAACTTTCTTTATAATAAACATCAAAATTACGGCGCTCAAATACGGCCCTCACGCCAGCCGTAAACCGTGACGTAAACGAAACGTAAACCGTAATCGCGTCAGTTACGTTTACGAGCGATTTCGCGCCAAGTGTGTGAGTTGATCAGTTTTTATTTTTATTTTGATGGATGCTTAGCTTTTTAGCTCGATGTGTGTTGTTATCGGATATAAATGAAGTTATTGTGTGGAAGGAAGCGAAGATTGAACATATTTAGTTTTGTTCTTTTGAAATTAATATGTTGCGATAAACAATGCATTAATTTGAGTTTCTTACAAAAAATATTCTATTCTGAAAGATTGACCGTCTATTTTGCGTTCTAAGATCCGTTTGTGTGTACGACTAGAATTTTTATACTCTGAAAGATTAGTCTCTTGATATGGTTATACCTTAAATTTACATAATATCGAAAGATAAGCTTATAATAGATTTATGCTTTACTAGATGCGTCCAGCAGTGGAAATTTCTAGGAGGGTGATGAGAACAATAATTATGAGGAGTGCCTAATTCAAATTGCAGTTAAATAGCTGCTGTAATCGCGAACGTTCATGTTCAATATACGTTGGCTTATCTAGGTTCCCTTTAAAGAAAAGTACGGGGTACAATATGAAGAATGAAAGGTAGAAAATAATATTGACCATGTCGATAGTCACTTAACCAATAGAAAATCCAAAGAAAAAAAAACAATTTAACCAATAGAAAATCGAATAAACTATTTGCATCTTGAAATCACATCACTGACCCCATTCTCCATCCAAAATTGAGTTCTAAAATTCAAAATGCAACCGTCGACCGGAAATGAATCCGTTGGCGTGAGTCTATGATACGGATCTGATGGAGCCGAGCGTCCAACATCCGGCCAGTTACTGCCTTTATAGGTTCTAATTTTGAATCCGATGTTAGACGGTTGTGGTTGGAAACTGGAAACGTTTGAAAAATACGGTTGAAATGTTGTCCACTTAGGGTTATTTTATAACGTGAGTACCATTTTGAAGACAAACTATAAGTTAACATGTGATTCAGGCCTCCTTCGGCCTCATTGGTTTGATAGATTTTCTATAACTACTACTTATTATAGAATAGATTAAAAAATGCATGAGATTGACATAAGCTATCGACAATGTTGGCGTTAGCTTATGTCAATGCCATACATTTTTTAATCTATTTTAATTGGGCTTCTGATTTCGTATTCAATCAGTGAGCGAATCAGTCGATCCTGGCTGCGTTCATGTAAATGCTCTTAACTCAACCAATTCGTAACTATACTACATAACTCTCAAATTTTAGGTCAAGTAGTTTCCGTGAGTTAGCGAGTGAGGGCCATAATGTTCGGGAAATACCACAATTTGTTCCAGAGCTTACACGTACTAACTTACAATAATTATATTTATTTATATTTATATTTATGTCTTATTCTGATGTCTGAGATACGTATATTAACGTAAAATTTCAAAGATTAACAAACATCAACGATGTGTTGATGTTTGTTTCTGATGTTCTGTTTTGATTCATCTATTCATAAAATCTTTTGCATTTCTAATATTTGAGTGATTTCTTTGTTCCGCAAGTTTTCTAATATTTAACCTTTAACTATGTAACATACACCATAAAAGAAAATAAATAAGATACAAATAAAAAATAGACGTTATTTTCAAACAACAAAATAAACTTCAAAAGTCGCTTGTTAACGTAAAGAAATCAAAACGAACAGTCATCCACAAACATGGTCTGTAGAGATTTAGCACCAACAGTTAGATAGGTATCTGGTGAATCTATGGCCGAGGCGAGTGTATGAACGCGCGACGTAAAACGATATATGCGTACACTATAAAGAGAGATATTTACGAGGTCGAGTGTACTTGCTCATTTGTTTGGACTGTCGAATGTTAGGAAACTGGTGGGAAACAACTTTCAAATCTGAAATACTAACAATAACACAGGGTTGTCACAAAAAAAAACCAAAGAACTTTGTCTTAAAAATTGTTGTAATCGCCCGTCTGCATTAAGCAAGCATGGCTATCAATGCTCATGCCTTCTATGGGCGTTCACACATAAGAGTGGCAACGTCGCAACTTAGTAAAGTAATTTTTAAAATATAGCTCTGATTCATCATATCAGCCAAAAGACGTCCACTGCTGGACATAGGCCTGATTAATTGGTAAAAATTTAAAATCACGAAAATATGACACTAAATTGAGACGTTACAACTCTTATGTGTGAATGCTCTGAGAAAAGGCTTTATTCTGCAGCAGGATAATAACAGCCTGGTATAGATAATTCTCTTGAATGTTCGGATAATCTTATTGTATGTAATGTTATCCTGCCGAAAGACTGCTTATTTATACTTTTTAATAAAGAAAATGGCCAAGATGTGCATTACGAAACTAAGAACGGTAATATAGTATTGATACCTGTAACATAACGTTGAATAAATTTAATATAAAATTTATATTAATTATTTTAAAATCGTCGACAATAAAAAGCTAAATGAGTCAATTATGAACTTGGTTTCAATTTGTGAAAAAAAATTGGGCTTTCAAAACTTTTTGCTTAAAACTGGATGAGATGAATGGAGAATAAGAACAAAAGTAGTACAATGAAACCTAAATAACTTTTCTATTTTGAGAATAGAAGCCTGAGTGAACACTTACGGAAATTAAACTGGTCATAGGTTCACATAGCTGTTAAGTTATATAAACTTTCAATACAAAATAGACTGTATAGATTTTAACAACGGTATCTTTTTCATTGGCACCTCTTTAGATCATATTGCTTTGCTAAATGGTTCATAAGAGAAATAATAAAACGATCTGATGAAAACAATGCTCTGGTATAGAGAAATTTTGCCAGCGATAAAGAGTCTTTTTAGGATTTTTATTTTTTTATTTTTAGTATGTGGACACCAACACACACCGTCATCTAGTCCTAAGCTAAGCAGATCTTGTGTTATGGGTACTAGATAACTGAAATATAATACATATACATACTTTTTTTTTTGGAAACACATACTTAGAATACATAGGAAGCACCCAGACTAAAGACAAATACAAATGTTCCTCACACAAATATTTGCCTTCCGCGGGAATCGAACCCACGACACCCGGCGTCGCAGTCAGTTACACTAACCACTAGACCAATAGTGCAGTAAAATTTCTAATTTAAAACTCCGCGATCAGTTTGTGGTACTTTTGGTTGTCTATCAAGATCCTTTTCTCCTAAATTCGTTTATGTATTAGGCTAAAATCTCCTATCAGGCATGTAAACAAAGTCACTTTTTTTTGTTAAACAAAGCTTACGACCATTTTTCCAGAGTACAAGAAACATGAGGTTCAGTAATAAAAAAAATGCTCAATTATAGAGAAAACAGATAATTTTCTATTACAAACTGTTACAGTTTAAAAAATGATCTTGTCTTTGACGTAAGTATGTCAAATATTTTTGCAATTGCAAAGTAAAATTACCTTTATGTTAGGCCGCTATTAGACTATCATAGAAATATGATCAAAGATGTTCAAGTCATTTTTAAATGAAGAAGATGACGGTATAATAACTACATGTGATTATATGATCATAGTTTGAGGGTCGTCGAACTATGATCATAGAATTTGACAGATATAAAATCATACTTATATGATAATGTAATACCGGCCTTAGATATATGAACAAGGAAAAACGGGAAATAAATATTCGACATTCGATTTTCATGATAGACGAACTGTCTATATACAAGTTTGTTCGGCAGTTTCGGTGCGCTAGTCTGACTCGCAATTGTCTGGTATTTTAACATGGCAGCAGGTGAAGCAACAGGTTCTTGAAAACTTACCTCATAATATCAGGTTGATAGCTGATCCATCTGATTGTATAACACAAGAAACAATACGCATAATTATTTTGATTTGAATATTTTTAAACATAACATATAAAATCACCAACTCACCTTACGCAAGCGTGATGGTTATTGGTCATGCCTTTTATTTATGAGAAGAGGTCATTCTACAGCAGGAATTATAACTGAGATAATATTGTATGTTGTAGAAGGGCTTTGAGAAATTATATTCCAGTAGTTCTGTAGCCAAACCTACATGGAATTAGAAGACTAACAGTACTGGATATTTTTCGACTGAGATGGTTACGAAGATGATTATTCGTCAACTGACAGACAGGTCTTATGCAGCTAATATTTAAAAGAATATTTTCATGCTAAAGCAAACATTTTATCAAATTTAAAGTTATTAAATAAAACTAATCACGCTAAAACTTTTAAAAATTAAAAATGTTTGACATCAAAGACTAGTTTAAACCAAATAAGATTTTCTTTCTAAATAATAGAAGTTTTAATTAAGATATTTTACTTAAAGAGTATTTAGCTCTGTGCAAAATGTCGTGGCAGTTTTCTTTCAACATAACTAAATTAGCTTTAGTCCGCTCTTAAGAAAAGTACCAAGCATGTAGGTACTATGATCGACACGTGTACTCGATAAAAATTGCTCACTGGCTTAAGTGCTACTCTATTAAGCTGCTAAGAAATTAGATTACAGTGTCTCCACTAGGCTTTCGCCCGGACAAGGGAGATATTAAAGGCATAACTTGGAACAATAGTGAATTTTTTTCAATATGATATTAATTTTAAATATATAAAGACTTTTTAGTATTAGAGTAGTGTTTTCGTAAAAATAGAAGTAAGGTTGAAGAGATGGAGCAGAAAGATTTCCAGATGAATTGTAACAACACGACTGAAAAATACTATACCTAACTACAGCTAAAGGCGGTAGTCATAGAAATACTAGTGAAACAGATAAAAGAATATACCCAGTTTCTTATTTATCACTATATTAGCTTTCCGGTTTCACCCGCTTCTTTGCTTACTGCTCTGCTCCCATCGCCAGTAGCGTGATGTTTTATAGCCTTTCTCAGGAACTGGATCATCATACGCAGAAAATAATTATTTAAATCTGACTGACAGTTCCAGAGATTAGCGCGTTCAAACAAACAAACAAACAATAAATAAACAAACAAACTCTTTTGCTTTATACAGAGTGTATACTTCGGTTTCATATTAAATGAAATGGCAGCTGTTACTAGTCCATATAATAATTTCAAATTAATCACAAAAATTTATTTGACAAAAGACAAAAATTTAAAATTTTCTAACAAAATATATAGTATTTCAGTAGTAACAAAGTAATACACCATTTATTACGACAAGTTCACTGACCTGTAACGAAAGGAAATGTTCGACTTGAATGAGTTGAAAATCTTTCGACGGATTATGACTTATGTCTGTGACCGTGTGACGTACTTACAGAGTGTTTAGAATTAAAGAAATTAAAAAAGTAGTCCTGTGTCTAAACTATTAAAGACATTTAGTTGTTTTTTTTTGTCACGCTTTATAATGTAATTGTATAGGTAATTGCATTTAATATCATACCGTCGTATACAGTGTAGATTTATAAGTAATTGATAATGTTAGGTATTATTTATCTAGTGTTATCTACAGTTCATATAAATTTCAAGTGATTATTTTTTGAAGTGCTTCGTTGCTTTTACCCTTTAGATGAAATATCTTGCACAATCTAAATTATTAAATATTTACGACCAACAGAACGCGACGGTTCTTCTACTTGCGTACCCCAATATTCATGTCTAAGACGCGTCACTGTGAACATAGAGGAAATTTAATGCCGCCGTCCGTCCTGTGAGCGTCTGCGTTAAGTGTTGTCACTATTGTGTAGGTTAACCCTAGAAGAACTCGTGCAATATTGTGATCTAAGAGATGTCTTGTCTGTTTATCGTCTTTTTTTGACAACCTCTTCAAGATCCAGAAGCTTGCAGTTTTTTTACAATATGTGTAGTTATAGTTGTATGAAAGTTATGTTTCGCTGCTTGTGTTGAGTTTTATAACAGGGTACGAGCATGTTGCTATATATCGAAAATAATTCGTAGGTTAAAATAATTGTCAAAAATGTATTTAAAAGAGAAAGTAACTGTAAGCTTGTACCATATTAACACCAATACTAACAGGTACAGCAATGCAGTTAATTAAATAATTAAAACAAATGATAATATCGTCCGGTGAATTAAAGAACATTAATAATCATAGGGAATCAGATCTGGGGGATTATAGGGGATTAGATCTGGGGGATCACACCGGAATAACTCAATTGATGTTCTACAAAACATTTTTAGTTTTAAACGAGCAACTTTTCTTATGAAATTCATATAAAAGTTGATCAATTTAATGGATAAAAGTAGCTCAGAATCGCTAAAATCAGAGATAATAGGTGAAAGTCTTACATTAGATCAAAATAGTATAAAATAAAAATAAAATAATTAATAGTGACCACCTAGTGATTGAAATGTAGATAATGAAAACTCGTTGATACAATCAATTACTCTTTTACATATCTATCTTAGTTTTCTTTCAAAAAATATTTTTAAAACGCTGTCCAGTTTTTACACAAAACTTATATTTACAAAAAATTAAATTATATGTATTGCAAATATTTCAATGCACCAAGAAGTATAATATTCTTCATCAACAATTGTAATATGTACGTTCAATTCATTATTAAATTAATCAATATCCTACTCTTTATTGACTCATTGTACCGTTACAGCCAGTGCCAATTAATACACATCAGGTCCTCATTATATCTGTTACAATTAACATCGAACTTTGTGAAATTGAAATGTTTTTAATTGACATCGTTTACCTTTTTATTTATTTTTGTTTGACCTTTTGAAGTTGAAATGAAAATATTAGTTGTTTGCTAGATAAATTGTAAAATCATTGAAATTTCGTATATTACAAGCAATCGGACGGTGAGTTGTTTGTAGTTTGAATGCCATATTTTGAAGGAAGGTATTGATGTCCTAAAGCTACCGAGTGCTGCAGAGACAATCCATTTTTTGTTGACAATTGCACATGATAAGGACATTGATATTTTTTTCAGTCAAGTTAGAGCTATTCCCGAAATAAAAGAGACAGAGATGAAAGGAACTAGGCTGTGCATTCTAAACCTATCTTTAAATAATCTTTTTCCTTTACACAAAGAAATGAAAAATCATATTTTTCCTTAGCTTAGCATTATCGCAATATATGTATAACCAGGTTGCCGCGGCACGGTGTCACCCAAGTCTTTGCTTACTTCTCTGCTCTCATCGCTAGTAGCGTGATGTTACATAGCCTGTAACCTTCCTCGAGAACTGGGCTATCATACGCAAAAAGGATTTCTCAAATCCGACTGGTAGTGCCAGAGATTAGCGCGTTCAAACAAACAAACAAACTCTTTATATAATAGTATAGATAAAAACTTTAATAGAATATTCTAAGACAGCAATACATAGTTAGATCTGAACGAGATAGTTCAAACATGCTTGTACGATACACATAAGAATGCCTTTAATATTTTTGCTCTTACGATGCACCACGTAGATACTGCATAGGGATGTGAACATATACATCGATATAATAAGTTGTATACACTGCACTCGATTGTTATCATAATAAATATAATAAAATATGAAAAAACCGAAGTGGAAAATGAAGCTATCTCGGAGTATAGTGCCTCTTGGGATTTCGATTCACTCTTTATTATGCTATTCAGCGCTATTCGATGCTATCCTGATTTTACTTAAGTGTTATATTTTCTGCTTTTACTACTGGTTTGCTCATAAGGATGATTCTACAAAAATTTGCCATGATGGCGATTGGAATGTTGTCTATTACTTCTTATCCTTATCTTTATTATTAGAAAATATAACTGCACTAATGATATAAAAATGTTTGTTTTATATATTAGTCTACCAAAGTTACTCCACTCTGCCTGATGGTAAGCAGTTAATGAAATCCAAAAGTGGTGGATACCATTCCAAAAGCCAGACTACTGGTATGGTAGCCTCCACTATGAAGGCTTAGTGAGATATTATTTCAATTTCTTAAAAGCTTGAAATATCTAGATATCACCTTAAATTAATTAATTTACACCTTAATTCCTAAAGCTAGTTTTGATACACAAATATATCATATCAGCCTTAGTCAATCTAAAAATATAACATACTAACTGTCACCCGTTGCTATATAGTCTTTGTCTTTTTCTGATGAAAAAGCTTTAATGCTGTAAACTTTCATTAAAAATTCATTCAGTAGTTTTACTTGAAAGAGTAACAACATAAACATACAAACTTTCGCGTTTATAAAATAAGATATCGATGATACCATCCCTAACAGGCGATAAGAAGGCAGACGGCGAACCAAAGGCTGTATCCAAGCGAATTTCAACAGTATCCGTTCAACGCGTAAATCATGCGAGTCCTATTGTTTGTTGCCGCTCTGTGCACGAGCGACGCATTCGTTTTTTGAAAACAAATTTTATCGATATATTTTGGATATTATGTAAGCACTATCGTTTGTTCAATAATATTTGAAGAATTTAATAAAATTTAAGGTGACTTGTTTTCCAAGTTTCGCGTTTTGCTATTTTTTTTTATTTATTTTACCTAAAACTAAAAATAATATCATTATTTAGAGAATAAAAAAACATTTTCTGTAGAGTTGCGTGGAGAGATAGGTTCCATATCCATAGATAGAAATAAGGTATGTCCCAGACCATAGGCCAGTCGGTTAACAAAATAGCTGTTTATCGTTCATATAGTTATTTATTTCACAAATTGGTAAGTGATATTGTCCTATAATAGACCTGTCGATGCTGTCTTTCGGTTCACGGGCGAGAAAGATCATTATTATGCGGTTGTGAAGAGTTAATACAGACTGTACGGAATAATCTGTAGTTCCTGAACTGTTGAAAACGTTCTGTTTTGATACTTCAAACACGTACACATGTATGATTGAGTAACGTGAATATACATTTAGTGTTTATCACGGCTGAATCGTGCGTGTTAACAAAATGGTTATTTGCATTTTATATTTTTTGTTTAGTTATTAATCTGTTTTGTTAAATAAATAACAGCGAGACGAACAATGTTTGATCCTGAGACTGCATATTCAACACCTTACTACGACCCTTTACTATTGTATGGCTTCGTACAATTCGGTTGCAACCGAATGAGTCTTATTATAATGACAATGGCGAGAATACGTAGCTTGCATAACTGAGGGCCTAGACAACTGACATAAATGCTAATAGATAGATTAAAAAATGTAACGGATTGACATAAGGTAACGCCAACATTGTCTTGGAACGCGTGTCAAACCAGTGGACATATTTCGACTGTGTTGATGATAATAATGATAATGGTGACTGTCATCAGATCTATGTATTAGATCGAATCTTTGGTTACTGCTCAACTACCGTCCGTCGTAGCGTAATGTTATATAGCCTGTTACCTTCCTCAAAAACTGGGTTAACAAACGCAAAGAATTATTCAAATCCGAGTGGTATTTGAGTGCGTTCAAACACAAATAAACTCTTCCGCTTTTATATAGTATAGACATAAAAGTACACTTTTTTGTTATCATTTTATAAATTATTCACTCGTAACACAGTCAATATAAACCAAAACCTCGTCGTACTGCCAGTATTGGTTAGTCAATTCCAGATACTTTTTGGTTTATTTACAAAACGTATGGTGTACTATCTGGAACAAAGCGATATGACGAACAAAAAATATATGACATTGTTGCGTCCATGTTTCGAAAGCTTTGTGTCAGAAAGAATTAATGAAGATTGGTTTAGTTAGGTCTGCAAAGTTAGGTGTATATGGCAAATAACTTGTATATCTTAACCGTGTTTACCGATTTTATTTTTGTCTTTTGTTTAACGCGTTGAACGCCAGACAAAAAACCATGTATAGCCCAGTAGGCCGCATCGGGCACCGCGTGACCGCGACACGTCGGGTCCAGGAGGCCGCGACAGACACCGTGTGTCCGCATGTCCTCGACTACTGCACCTCTAGGCGGCCGACTGACAGTGTTTTACTATTCTTTTTACCAAGGCAAGTGATTCGCGCGGCCCCACAGTAATGTCCGGCACACTAAAAATCTTAAATATTTAGAATTTATAGGCATTTCAACAAATTGTCTCTAAAAATATTGTAGGTACATAAAGTAATCGGTAACGTCTATACATATATATGACGGAGATCCCATTGGGTTGGGTTCCTCAGATACACCATCCTCTTCATGCATCTTGTTGGAACACGAAATAACACCACAGACAGTTAATTAATATCTTCTTTAATGATTATAGCACTTCACTAATCACAAATATTCACAAACTGATAGTATGGAAACGGATTGTCTTTTGTAAGAACAGTCCAGCTCGCACGTGCTCACTCAACTCACTGATTCGTTCACCACAGACAAGACATTGACGTCTTGTCAGTTTGACAACTGACAGCTGATGTTCTTACGAACGACAATAACCGTTAAATTGACAGGATAGTTTGAATGTTGTCACTAGTGACCTCTAATCGTTAGCATAGGGTAATATCTTGCTATTTAAGTGACACGTTGCGACACGGCCGTCCTGCGCCTTACACGTCCTCGTGTAAGTGTTCTGAAACAAATTATATCTGGGTACATTTTTTTGTTCGGCCATGCCTGACCACGTTGATCGTGGGTCAGGTAACATAATCATTAGACATCGCTTAGACACAGCGGCTTCACTTAACCAATGGCATCCCTTAACCAGAGGCATCACTTAACCAGCGGCATCTCTTAACCTGAGGCTTCCCTTAACCAGGGGCATCACTTAACCAGCGGCATCCCTTAACCAGGGTCATCTCTTAACCAGAGGCTTCCCTTAACCAGGGGCATCACTTAACCAGTGGCTATTATAGGTAACAAAAACTAGAATTACTAATCTAATCTATCAAAATCAAAGGTCAGTGAGGCTAACATCAGTCAGGCTAAAAGTCAAATAGCCTAAGGACTAGTCAAGTCAGTGTCGTTGTCGACATCACCTTCGTCAGTGTCAGGGATTTCGCTGAGAGGCATCTTACGAAGCCTGTCATGAGCATACTTGTAAGTCCGGTTGCTATTAAGCGCCCTTATCACATACCTATCGCTTTCTAAAACCTCAACGATACGAAAGGGACCTTTGTACTTAGGATCGAGTTTGCACTGGTTGCGTTCTTCGTTTTGTAGAAGAACAAAATCGCCTATTGAAAATTTTCGACCTGCAGCTTTCGTTCTGTCAAATCTAGTTTTGTCATATTGGGAATTTTTGTGCATAAAAGAAATAGCTCGCTCACGTACGGCATCGATGTCGATCTCAGGTTCGTTATCGTCTGAAAACAAAGCTCTAAGGGCCTAGATACCTTTCCGATTAATAGCTCGAGAGGACTTGATCTGGTTACTCTGTTAATTGTGCAATTAAGAGCTAGCTGTACTTCTGGCAAAGCATCCTGCCACGACTTTTCTTTGCTAACTTCGACCGCGGTAAGGATATTTTTGAGCGTGCTCATAACTCTTTCGACTTGTGCATTAGCTCGCGAACTGCCTGTCGCAATTAAGTGTAGGTCGATACAATGAGACTGACAGAATTCTTTGAAATCATTGCTAGCAAAGCAGCGGCCCTGATCAGCGATGAGACGCTTAGGAGAACCAAACAAGGAAATGCTATGCTTAAGAGCCCTAATACTATTTGCAGAGTCAATGCGTAATGTGTGTTGTAACAAAACAAATTTTGTAAAAGCGTCTATTAAAACAAACACATATTCCTTTCTGTCGTTCTTGCCACTGAGTTTACCAGTCGCGTCGATATGTAAAGTATGCCACGGTATAGGAGTCTTAGGAATCGGGTGCATCTCTGTTTGAGTTTTGCCAGACTGGGATTTGGATATTTTGCATGTCACACAATTGTCAACGAATTTGCGAACAAAGTTGGACATATGGTCGAACCAGTACATGTCATAAACCTTTTCCAACGTTTTTTCCCAACCTACATGCATGAGAGAATCATGGGCGGAATTTATAACTGACCAGCGTAGAGCTCGGGGAACAATTGGCAGCCATCGCGACCGATTGTTGCGCTGAACCTTCCGGTAAAGTACTCCAGATCTAATTTCATACGTCTTAGCAACGTCTTCGTCAATACTATGGTCGTTAAGACTTTCAATCAGCTTTGTGATCTCAGGATCTCGCTGCTGCTCGGCATGCAACCAGTTATCAAGCAAAGTTGTAAGATCTACGCGTTTTTGTTCGATTCTGTCAAAGGGCTCGACTGGAAGAGGATTTCTAGACAAAAAATCGGCATGACACATCCTTTTTCCATCTCTGTACACTATTTCAAAATCAAAGGATTGTAAGAAAGCCCACCACCTATGTACGCGTGGAGTAAGATCCGCTTTATTACGAGAAGACTTAAGGGAGTTACAGTCCGTTACTACTGTAAACCTATTTCCGTGTAAGTAATGCCGAAAGTGCTTGATAGCATTAACAACCGCCAGAGTCTCTAGCTCATATGAGTGATACTTAGACTCCGCGGCTGTAGTGCGCTTACTAAAATAGGCGACCACAAACTGTTTGCCTTCCTTGGTCTGCAACAATATAGCGCCATAACCAATTGCACTAGCGTCAGTGTGAAGTTCGATTGGACAATCAGGGTCAAAAATCATCAATACCGGTTCATTAGTCAGTATACGAATAATTTCCTGCCTAATGGTCTCATATTCGGGCTTCCACTCAATGTCACCCTTGCCGGGGCTAGTGAGAGCATTAAGTGGGGCCATTTTTTGTGCAAAGCCCGGTATGAATTTTCTGAAATATGATGATAATCCTATAAACTGCCGCAATTGCGTAATCCTTGTAGGGGGAGGCGGGGCAACTAAGGCCTCAATCTTTTTAGGGTTTGGGCGAATCTCACCGCAACTTACTACGTATCCAAGGTACTCTACCCTTTTATTCATAAAAGAACACTTCTTTAAATTGAAAGAAAATCCCTTTTCGGTTAAAACACGCAAAACAGTACGAATTCGCTCTAAAGATTCATCAATATCCAAATTGCCTACTATAAGAATGTCATCCATGTAAACAACTGCATAGGAATTGACAAGAGGGCCTAACGCTTTGGAAACAGCCCGTTGAAACTCTGAGGGTGCGTTACGTAGACCAAAAGGCATCGTCATGTATTCATAATGGCCTTCTGGAGTTATGAACGCTGTCTTCTCAATCGATTTATGATGGATGGGCAGTTGATGGAAGCCACTAGCCATATCTAAAGTGGTGAAATAGTAAGAACCATGTAGACGGTCAATCTGGTCTGAAATAAGTGGTAAGGGAAACCGGTCAGGTATGGTGTTGCTGTTCAGTTCACGGTAATCGACACACATACGATCCGTGCCATCTTTCTTCTTAACCAGAAGGATAGGGCTAGCAAACGGAGATGAAGTCGGACGAATAACACCACAGGCAAGTAATTCACCTACCTTTTCACGAACCACACTACGCTCTTGAGGGCTGAGTCGGTAAGGGCGGCGATAAACAGTCTTACAGGGGTCAATAAGTCGAATTTCTACAGGGTCAGTTTTTGCAGGGCCTGATGGGATACCAAAAACAAAGTGGTCCTTAAACTCAGTCAAGATATCTAACAGTTTAGATTTGTACTTTAAAGGAATATCTGTATTGATATTATCAAAATTAATATCACTAGGAACACCTGTACACGCGTTAATTATCGAATTTTTAATAAAAGTCACTTTGTCGAGGGTGACACAAACTTCTAACCCATGTGCTAGTACATCCTGCCCGATCATAATATCATGCAACAAAAACTTATCTGGTAAAACGTGAAACAGAATATTTAGATCAATATTGTTAACATTAACCTCAGCCATCACTTGCCAAGTACAATAAACACTAGTTTGTCCAACACCAGTCATTTTAACCAAGCTATTAACACGTGTACCTTTAAACAAGGCTGAAACTGATTCTTTAATTAACGAGCATTCTGCTCCTGAGTCAAAACGAAATGAAAAGAACTCACCGAAGTGTTTTAGTGTTCCCACAGGGGCGCTGACAGCGACGGCGTCTATGCGCCGTTCCGTAGGCTTAGTTGTTGACGAGGAAACAGCGGTATTTATGCCCGCGTTAGTAGCTCGAGGACACCTTGAGGCGTAGTGGCCAACGCCTTTACAATTGTAACAGGTCACATCTGGAGCGGCCTGCTTCGAAGCAGCTGCAGGATTGCTTGTTCCACCACGAGACGTTCCAGAGAAGCGATTATCTTTTTTAAGGCGACACACAGACACATGATGTCCTGACCGCCCACAGTGTGTACATTTAATAATGGGGGTAGTCATAAGCTTGCGTTGCTTTAGGTCGGGCTGGTCACTGTTGTTGTCACTGGTTGGAGCCTTTCTCTTCATGTACGACAGTGCTCTTAGCTCTTGTTGCATCTTAGTTCTACTCTCCATCTCGGTAGTGAAGGCAATACGGTTAACACGAGGTTCTATTTGGGCTATATGAGCAATAATAGTAGAGATAGCGATTTGCTCCGTACTCAACTTCTTCCAACGAGACAATAAAATATTCAGCTGACTAGCAGCATAAGTCGCAAGGCATTCACCTTCCTTAGGCTTGCTGTGATAGAGGTTGATAAGTGTCGAGGCAGCCGTTTCCGATATGTCATAGCGAGCGGTGAAAGCTTCTTGAAAATCATTCCACGTCATGCCTGGGAAAGACACTTGAGATAGCCAGGCCGAGGCCTGTCCTTTTAACGCCTTGCTCAACGCTATCATCAAGGGTGCACCAGATAGAGGCTGATCAGCCATGCACATGTCTGCCGTCGAAAGCCAAGCACGGGCGTCAACACTTGTCTTTTCGGGATCAAATGTGGGTAAGTGCACATTGCTGCTAGGCGTCGAACCTTTCATGGCTTGAATAAGAGCAAGAAAGTTTTGATTTTGTTGTTCTAGTAACAATTTCCACTTATCGTCATTATTTTCCATCGTGGGCTGCACTGGGGACCGTGGATCACATCCCACGCTTGATGACGGAGATCCCATTGGGTTGGGTTCCTCAGATACACCATCCTCTTCATGCATCTTGTTGGAACACGAAATAACACCACAGACAGTTAATTAATATCTTTTTTAATGATTATAGCACTTCACTAATCACAAATATTCACAAACTGATAGTATGGAAACGGATTGTCTTTTGTAAGAACAGTCCAGCTCGCACGTGCTCACTCAACTCACTGATTCGTTCACCACAGACAAGACATTGACGTCTTGTCAGTTTGACAACTGACAGCTGATGTTCTTACGAACGACAATAACCGTTAAATTGACAGGATAGTTTGAATGTTGTCACTAGTGACCTCTAATCGTTAGCATAGGGTAATATCTTGCTATTTAAGTGACACGTTGCGACATATAGTTAATTTGTTCGCATATAAATAGGTAGTATTTGGATGTGGAACCTACTGTCTTTAATGGAACCGCACCATCTCTTACAATGAGTGTCGTAAGTGACTAAGAGAGTACCAAGTAATACAGCCTTACTTGCGAATTTAAAATCATTAAACTGATGATGTCACAGCCAACCAAACATGGTGGTAAGCCATGGTAGGATTACCTTATGATAATAAAACTTTTTGGACAAGTCTATGTCACATCGTAGATTTTTTAGTGGTTATTAGGCAATCGTTCGTCATTAGTACCTACTAGAGGTATGCATTTAACTGTACATAATCTAAGTCTTCCATCTTAGATAAATAAATAAAAAAATTCTTCCCGGTTCTATTTTCTGTTGAAATTTTCCATCTCCTTAAGCCATGAGGCTTCGTAATGACGTTAACGGGTAACAATGACATAATAAAAAGGGAGGAAAGCCGTTTATGTTTATAATCTTTAAGTCTCACCTGAGCTCGCTACTACCGGTGCTCATCGAGATATTTCTTTGTAAATATATAGGTAGATATATTTCTTTGTAAGAAGGTATTGTTTAATTAAATTAAATTATTTAATTGAATAAATTGGAAAATGTGCCAGAATAAAACTTGTAGACAATTTTATAAGCTTTCATGCAGTAGAAAATTTTTTTCTCTATCTTGTTTATGAGATATTAGCGAAATACCGAAAAATGGGTACTTTAAACCCCTCCCCTCCCTCCAGCTCAGCTCCTAGGAGAGGAGACTTTTAGTATGTTCACTCCCTAATTACCCTAAACACGTTTCTTTAGAAATTGCTAAGTTACTCGCTCACACACACTATAATTCATTATTGACTGGAGTATAAAGAATATTAAAGAAAATATTTAATTAATGTTTAAAGTGATTTTAATTTACTAGCGTCCGCCTCGCTTCGGTATCAAAAGTTATGGTTTCCCTACTTGGTTCGCTATTATCATTGCTGCTACGCTCCTATAAGTGATAGTAATTTGCTACCAAGCCTGGTAACCATAGATACTTCTCCCGTTCCCAAAATCTATGTTTAATTGGACATTTCTTTGCCAGTCAAGAAGACGTACCTATACTGCTAGACGAGAGGCTCTCCTAAAAAGAGGTGGTATATTGGAAACTAGAATCATAAAACATGATACTTCCTTTCATTAATACCTGGTAGAAAGCCTACAAGATGCCTACCAATAGTGCTCAACTCGTTTGAATTTCGACGATTATACAGGACGAGATAGATTTCGTCTCCTCAAATAACGTAGTAGGGGAGGTTCACTACAGACTTAACTGGACGAGGCTTTTAATTATATTAGAATATAAAAACTATGACTGGAGCTTAAAAAGAACTCGAGATTAAGTTTATAATTAATGTAAATGCCTGCAACGAGCTATATTTTACATAGAAACACGTTTTTATTATTTTTATTACTTTTTGTTTCATCCCTTACAGCCATTATTTGGGTTATTATTTTCGTGTTTATTATTTAGGACAGATTTGTAATTATACGGTAATGGGTTTTTAAGCTTTAGGTGAATGAAGGTATCTGCTGGTTTTCTAATAAAGGAAGTAAAAGTGCTAAACAATAAGATGACTTTTCCCTATTTTTATCATAATTTTTTTTTTCTATTTCAGTTCGTTGTTTTTTTATATTTCAGTTAACATCGTGGTATTATATACACATACTAGCTTTTGCCCGCGACTTCATCCGCGTAGAAGTCGAAAATGGTTTTAATATGATTTTTAATTGTTCTACCTATTTTATTATTTTTTCTTATTCCTATCCTATCATCCTATTAATATTATAAATGCGAAAATTTGTGTTTGTGTGTGTGTGTGTGTGTTTGTTACCACTCAGTGACTAAACGGCGGAACCGATTTCGATGAAAATAATAATTGATACCTATGTAGATAGATTCGGTGCCAAAGACGGACTATAAGATATAAAATAAGACTATATGATAGATAGGCTACTTTTTATCCCGAAAATCGGTCTGGTTCCCCTGGGTTACAACAAAACATATTTTTCGCGCAGGCGAAGCCGTGGGGCGCAGCTAGTAACATATAAATTATTATGTTTGAATGTTTGAATACTTATTACATAACAATCTTTATTATAGTGTCAGGATTTAAATGTTAAATATCGATATTTTAATCCGCCCCTAGCCCAGTAGGACCACGGGTATGTACCCGTACCCGTACCACTATGTAGTGGTATACTCTAGTGCCACCAAACAAATTACCTGTAGGACAAATTGCTAGGACCACGGGCCCTTACCCAATATTGGGTATTTTGTTTTTGCTCGCCAAGTCTCAATTTGGCCGTAGTGACTTGTGTCCGCTTATTCCCTTTATTCCCGTTGAGTCACACCAGAATGTGTAACACTGTTACCCAAGAAGAAAAAAAAACTTGAAAAGTAAATAACACTGTTACTGATTAAACAGCGTGCTTTCCTCCCCTCCCCATTTAAAGAAGAAGGCAGCACTACCTTTTGACCCAGCTGATCAGCATCAACGTCCTGTGTCCCCATCGCAACTTGCAATAAAATTGGACCTATATATAACTGTTCGCTCTAAGCTGCCCATGATTGTTCCTAATAAAATTCAAATTTTCCGTTTCGATTTATTTTCGCCAACACGTCGACTAAAAACTGTCTACACAACGAATGAAAATATAGCAGATGATTATCTTCTCCTATCCTAATCATTATACGGCAATGGTAAGAATAAAAACTTGCAACAGATACCATTTTTTTTAAGTAGTTGTTTGGTCTTAGGATCGCACTGGGGTGTAGAAATGAAGTATCCATCCTCGCCGTAGCAAAACAAAAGTGGGTACTGTAATGCATCGTATGAGCGATGGATTTCACTTATTCGATGTTATGATTGTGTGCTATCATAACTCTCAATTTACAATATCCCGCGTACGTCCAACAATATCTACAGCAACTTCTTCTTCTTCTTCTCCCTTTATTATGGCAACTGAGCCGACGATTGTGTCAGCTATTTCTGCCAGCGTCAAGTGTAAAATAATATACTAGTTGATGATTTTAATGGTATAATACAATGATAAAAATAGAAAAAATGTGGATGAAATTAAATGACAACCATCTTCTGTGAAAACAAACGATGGCTTCAATTTTGTTGTTAATATACAATAAAATTATCAGAGGTTGACATTTAAACTACCACCCTACAGCAACTTCATTTGACGTATTTTGATTGAGTTTTTAAACATGACATGTGTCAAAATAAAATGTTTTTAAAAATAGTAGCTCTATGGAGTATTAATATCAACTTCAAAGTAAATCATCTCCAAAATAACTTTCTACCCCTTTTTAAACCCGTTAGGCAATGAATTTGAATAAAATACGAAACACATCTTCCATCAATTCTGTTAAAGAATGTTCATGCTAAATTTGAAGTAGATTGGACCACGGAATCACATTGTCCCATACAAACTTTGCCTCCCTTTTTCACCCCCTTAGAGGTCGAATTTCGGAAAATCCTTTCTTATCGGATGCCTACGTCATACAAGGAACACATTCTCCAAGTTTAAAGTCTCTACGATCAGCGGTTTAGGCTGTGCGTTGATCCGTCAGTCAGTTATTCAGGACAAAGCATTTTATATATATAGATTATAGAAGGGCCTTTCCAGCCCATCGCCATTTCTTCAGTATGGGCTGTTGACAGTTGGAACAGAAAAGTTTGAAATTGGTGACCACGAAGCAGAGAACTGATAATTTAGTAGGTGGGACCGATGGATGACAGATCAAAATCGGAATCTAAGCTTCCTTCAAATGCTTGACGAAAGCTAAGATTTTTTTGCTGAGTGTACAACCAATTTGTGTTTAATTGCGGGGTACTCACTTAAATTACAATATCGCATTTTTCTTTATTTTTCTGTAATTTATTGAAGAACTAACACGTGGTGCCACGTCAAATAAATTAAACATGAGTCTTCTTCTCCTTTTTTTTGGCAACAGAGCCGACGATTGTGTCAGCTATTTCTGCCAGCGTCAAGTGTAGAATTATATTCTTGTTGATGATATTAATGGTATATTACAATGATAAAATAGAAAAATGTAGATGAAATTTAACCCCACGATACAGGCTTGCCTAGTGTGGGGACCGTAGAACAATATTTGTCACCATATAACATGCTTTAAGTTTTTGGTAATGTTAAGTTTATTTTGTGTACCCACATTTTTATGCATGTTTTTAATAAATATTTTTTCATTTCATTTCATTTTCATTTTCATTTCATTTCATTTCATTTTCCTTTTATTTTCACTGTTAGTTTTGACTTAATTTAAAAAATAATCTATTACTCAATTTGTTTTACCTTTGTTATATTATTTAAAAATAAGATATTTTCTGCTTTTCTTTATTTATTTTTTACATTATCTTTTATTCTATGTACTTTGTGATTTTTTGCACAATAAATGCTTTTCTTTCTTTTTTAGATAAATCCAGAAATGGACGTCTTTTGATTGAAATGATTATGATGATATAAGCTACCAGATACCTAATATGACTGGCGTTGCTTACCCCTTAATGTAAAATAACGCCAGCTTTTGATTAACCTTTTTCTTTTTACCGAAGTAAGCCGTCATAAATTAACATAATAGCTAATGAACTAAACACTTCGCAAGTATTCACCATTTATTCGCAACAATGCAACCTTCTTAACTTTCCCGCTATAAATAAAGGCCGGTATAATTTTTAAAACAAATTAATTAAGCCACATATCTGTGGTATCAAGACAGTGCAGTATCAAGATAATAATCAATTTGAGACTCGTGTGCGACTTAAACAGACTCGATACAGGGAGCACTGATACACTTACCTGACCCAAGGTCTAAAACAAAGCGATTATAGATTGTGACAGGTGAAAGCATTTTTCTTTTGATAAAATATAACGGCCCGAAGTCAGTGGAGTTCAAAAGTGATAAATATATTTTTATTTGCGGACTAGGTATGGGGACCTTTATTTATTACGGTAGCTTTGTAAAACGGTTAATGACGCTCCGCTTGAAATTACTTTAAAAATATAAAAGTAGTTCGTTATTAGTTTAGTCGTATAAGCTGTTTTTTTTTTAGAATAAGATGGTCATGACGATTACTCATGAAGTCAAAAATAAAGTATCTTACTAAACCGCCATAGTGGAGGCCATTATACCAGTAGTTTGCCCTTTGAATTGGTGGCCACTACTTCTGAATTCCAGTGACTGCTTACCACATCAGGCAGAATAGAGTCACTTTGATAGGCTAATATAAAAAAAAAACAGCAGATCAGTATTACATTGAAAGTAAACTTTAACTTAACACTTTACTTATTTAGGTATCATAATCTTTATCGTACAGTAACTGCCTTTATAAAGTTCTCGGACAAATTGTCAAAATATTTCATAGTTTTCAATGCAACGTCGGTTCATACACATGATCAGCTTGTCATATACGCTACTAGATACAAGTTTATGCTTTAAACCACAAACTTATCGCGATACTAAGAGACAATAGCACCATTATTCTGTGTTGTGCAAGTTAACAATGAACCAAACACTGATTAAGCGGTATTCTGGTGATCGTAAATTATTTTGTTCTCGTACAACCCTTTAAAGGTAGAATCATAAACGTATCTGAGATTTAACATACAATGTATGAGGCTTTGCGGATTAAATATAAAACCTAAAGAACATCATCATAAGGATTCAAATCTAAATCTAAACTAATATTATAAAGAGAATTTTTGTATGTTCGTTTGTTTGTTTGTTTGCAACGATTTAACTAAAAATCTACGTTATCACGTTTAGAAATCAATAAATGCAGCGGGTAACATAGGCTATATTTTATTATGATAAACATATTATTTTTTGTCATTTTCAGAATTTTAATTTTCAAGCGCCTTCGTAAATCTATATGATTGCAATACGACACTATAAATTGCTATGATATTTTACTTAGGTGTTTGTTGTGAGATCGAACAAAACTTTTGACACCGTAGCGAAGCAAGGGCGAATCTCTAGTACTAAATTTAAATTTTTACTTATGTTAAAGCATGTTCTTTCACTGATCGGTTGTCGATTTTAGCACGAAGGGGTCAAATAGAACTTTCATTTGGTTTGATGAAACATTAAGTGTGAAGTCTCCTAGGAAATAAATTTGTAAGATCGTAGAGAGATATGTATATCACTAATTGTAATATATTGTAAATGAAGAAGTATGTAACAGAGATTATTGATCGCGAATGTGCCTTGAGCTAGCGTGGTGATTAATCCTCATGCCTTCTCTGTATAAGAAGAAATAGTATTATAATAGAACGAGGAAACTAAAGTGTGAAACTATGTGATAACAGGTGCTCCAAAAAAATAAGAATCCTCAACATATATATGCATTACCATCAATAACCAACTATAGATAAACACGAACAATTCGCATACCTCTAAAACAAAAATGTCGCATTCAACTGGCAAATCTCAAACACATTTCCTATTGGCTGTCTCGCCGCAGCGATCCGCAATCGACGACAGGTCGCATGGACTTCGTACGTGCACTGATTTATGCGTGGATCGACGACACGGCGGTACTCGGCGATAAATATAATTGTGCCGCTCTGACCCACCCAGGGAGCAAGTGGGTAAAGTGCTGTGTACAATGCGTATTGTTATTGGGTCCCGGTAGGAATACAGAAGCTATAGTTTTATAATTAATAAGTGTCAGAAGTTGAAAATTCTGAACGGATTTTGAAGTCAGTTTCCGAAATCATCACCCCGTTTTTTGTTTTGCATTACTTGGGTAAGTAACTTTAGTTCAAAGATGGATTTCCTTTGATGGAAATGATGATGACAATGGTAATAATTACTCCTCTTAAAATGAAGAAGTTTTAGTTGTTTTTTATTACTTTGAAAATTGGTGTAAAAGTCTCCAGTTGAACATTTCACTTACTCTCCGACTTTTTACAGCTGATCATGTTATCATTAATTATTACTAAGCACCCAGAGCTTCTAGAATAACATAATTAATACGAATAATAAATACTAGTCATTGTGCACAAGTTCTTACTACAGATGTACCACAAGCAGTTGTAGAGAAAGACAGTTACATCGAGTAAAAACAGAGCATAGCATAGCAGAAATATTTCACAAAATAATTTTATTGAATAATAAACACTATAACAACGGAATAAGAGTTGAGTCGTATGCAAAAATAAGTTTGCCAAATTGCTTAAGATTGTTGTCGAATAATCTTATATTTTATTTTGTTCATAGAATTTCATAATTTATAAAATTAAATTTTAAATGCTATTATTGGAATGTCTCTAAAATATGCTATAAAATATGTCGGATACATTTCTGGACATCGGAATGATGTTAAATATCTGTACCAGTTTTCTTCAAGTCGGAAATCGTTTGGAGGCTTAGTACTGCAGGAAAAACGGTATCTATGGTACTACTAGATAAATCTTAGCTAGGTAATGTTAATCAAATTTCTGATTTGAAGAATTTGACGAAATTGTTTTAATCGTTACAGTAGCTATATGCAGAAGAACTTATTAATCATCATCATCAACAATCAAATCATTTCTTCTACTATGAAGAGAATTTTTGGGTAACTAAAGGTTACTAATAAGTATTTTTACAATAATAGAAATTGAAAAAGTGAAATCCGCAATAGTATTTAATTTTTTTAATGAAATTAAATAGTTTGAAATAGAAAAATATAATATCAAAATACTCTAATTCATCTTACATAAATAAAATCGCTAGTATTCCTAAAACTATTACTGTAAAAGTTGAACCTATGCCTCTTGCAGCAGAACGGTAATATCCTAAATTTCTCGTTGTCCTGTCCATTTGCAGCAAAGCATCCATCGTTTCCAGACCAGTGGGAATGATTTGTTCTGGAGGAAGCAAGAAACCAAACTCCCCAAGGTCACGGAGTTCTATTAGATATACCATTGGCACACTTGCTGCGTACTTCACCCAGTCGAAGCTAGTGCCGCTCATTTTATCTGTAATTACAAATAAACCGTGATTTATTTTATTATCAAATGATTGTAAACGTAAATTGATAGTGGTTATAATTATGCCTATTGATGTTAAGTTGATTAATAATAATAATAATAATAATATTCTACCACATGCACACAGCGCCATTTAGCCCCAAATTAAGCAATTATATTTGCTTGTGTTATGGGTACTAAACAACTGATATACTACTTATATACCTTTTTTTTTTTGTAAATACATACATATTATAGATAAATTACACCCAGACACAGAACAAACAATCATGCTCATCACACAAAGGTTTGTCCTGGGTGGGAATCGAACCCACGACCTCCGGCTTAGCAGCCAGGGTCACTAACCACTAGACCAACAGGCCAGTCCAATAATAGTAATAAATAAAGTAATAAAAATAGATTATGTTAGTTGTATCTGATACTTTTGGCATCATTATTGTTATATTAAAACCAATTTCATCAGCATTATCGTTTTAACCGAAGGACGTCTATTAAACCAAAGCATAGTTTCATCATTAATATGAGGAAAAAATAATGTCAAGTAGTAAAAGAATCATCTTTTTGCAAATGCTATTTAAATGCCTACTGCCAGGCATAGGTCAATCCAATATAACTGGGAGTGCCAGACAACCAATTTCCCCCCTTTCCTTTTTCCTCACCTCCCTCAATCCTTTTACCTACCCACTCCCTTTACGGTAGGCAGCGACTTCGCAGAGTACCTGGCATTGCAGGAGTAATGCTAGGGACTCTGAGTCGTCCATGAGCGACATCTACCACTTACCATCGCATGGACTGTTTGCTCGTCTCCCACTGTAGGCAATAAAAAAATATATTCATTTTGACCGGTTTTGAGCCTTCCTTGTCTATCTTGTGCCCGTCACTTTTACTGGGCCGTCATATTTAAATCAAGCATTTTATAAAATTTCATATTTCTTTTTTGATCAGTGCTGATTTCACTACATACATAAAATATTACTCACACATAATATTCGTAGAAAGTCCAACACGGTATTCCGTACCATATCTTTGTTTCAGCGCATTAGCACCTCTTATAGCAACTTCATACTGTAAAAAAGAGGTTATTAAATTTTAAGGCATGCTAAATTATAAGACAAAGCTAAGTAATTAATTGTCACTAAGTAGACCTACCTACTTAGTGACAATTAATTACTTAGCTTTTAAGAACCAGTAAGAAAAAACATGAAGTTGTTGCGTGACTGCTAAATAAAGTCACGAAACATTGTTTCATACGTAGTTCTCCCAGGAAGCACAGTTTGTTTTTAATATGACTTGGATTTTTCTTGCAGTCTTCATTATTGTGGAATAATTCATTAATATAGAATATCGGTACAATTTCATCCACGAACACCAAGTTTTAATACTCGAGACTCCTATAATATAGAAATAGCCTACAACGGTTACATGAGGCCCAATTTCTCTCTTTCCTAATTTCTCACATTCCTTAATCCCTTTTACTCCACTCTCTTCACGGTAGGCAGCGGCTTCGCAATGCCCAGGGCCTCTGAGCCATCCATGAGCAACAGTTATCACTTACCATCAGGAGGGCTGTTTGCTAGTCTGCCTCTGTCGGCACTAAAAAAATATCAAAATCTTACCATGTCAGCATAGTTTCCAGAAAGCAGAGACTGTTCATTATCCACATGACTGTAAGGCACTACAATTAGCTGGGTATATGAATGAAAGGCGATGTAATAAATCATTTCACCTTCTTCTTTAATTTTTAGTATGTAATCGCGAATGGCTCTTGATTCATGTTCAGAAAATGGAGCAACACCAGCATACAAGTTACTACATGGATCATCTGATGCTCCTTCAGCTGAAAAGTTGAAATAGACAAATTAATTTAAACATATTTATAGTTTTCTATAATATTACTATCAAGGTCTTTTACATAGTTTGAACTCGATGAAGACTCAAAAACAGGGACCAGGATTTGAACTAAATATTAAGATAATCATAAAATCTATAACTGTAAGATCTACACAACTTATAACTTAAACTTAAACTTAAACTTATATATATTATATATTTTTTTTATTTGTTTCTTTTAATTTTTTTAAGTTTAGCCTTTTGCTTGCCTTTTCTATATGAGAAGAGAGCTTTTCATGCAGTGGGATAATAGTAGGCTGGTGTGATGAAATACTCGGCTTATAGATACAATCATATTCAACTTACTCATCCATTCGAAACCAAAGTTTCTGTTCAGATCTACTCCATGACTCATGTCATCACCTACGTCCGACCCACAAGTGGTAGCACTTTCAGGATTCCGATTTTTTCTCCACATACGATTCTGAAATGCGTTTTTACATGTATTAACGGAGACAGCAGCTATAGTTAAACTGATAATGGCAATACACGTATTTACGTCAAAGACCTAGATAACTAGGTACCTTTGTACATAAATGTAAGAGAAATAGTAAATTAAGTAAATTGTTACTCAGAGTCCAGTTGTTATTATGGCATTATTAACGAAATTTAGGTTTAATGAGATATCATCGATGCACTATTTAAAGAAGTCGTAATGGCCCAGAGATGAAGGGACCCGCTTCGTAAACACGAGGTCGAGGGTTTGAATCCGGGCAAGTATCAATGTAATTTTCTAAATCATATGTACTTTCTAAGTTTATCTGGACATTACTGACGGTGAAGGTAAACATCGTGTGGAAACCTGTGCTTCCGTGGAAGTCTGAAATCGCCATTCCGCCTTGTGCATGGCGTTCAATGGTCATACCTTCTCAGCATGAGAAGAGACCTTTCTCTGCAGTGGGATAATAATGGACCGACATGATAATGCACTATTTTGCACTGCAAATTTAATTCGTCTGGACAGTGTCCAGACTTAAATTTGCATTTTCCTATTTTCAACTGTCATAATAATTATCAATAATGCAAGTATTGCTAGTTTTACCTAATATCTGCAACTAATTAAAAAATTGTTTCATAAAAGTACTCACATTTGTAAAAGTGTAGCTATATCCATCAGGGTTTACTACTGGGAAGATATGCCATTCAAAGTTTTCAGCTAAAGCTCTAATTTCGGGATCAGTGCTTGTTAAAAACTCTTTAATAATATAGGTCACTGTAGCTGGCGAGATCCATTCTCGAGCATGGAGTGCTCCTTCAAGAACTCCAATAAGAGGATTTGGTTTTTCAGGGTGATAATTGATGATTACGCCTTTTATTTCATTCTCTAATAAAGTCGTTCCCATCACCACAGTAGTAACAATACCAGGATGGTTTTCTTCTAGTTCATCTAACCAGGCGTGAATACTTTCAAGGTTGTGATATTCTGTCCAAGAGTACGATAAGTATGGTTGGGAGAATTTTGCATGTTGAACAGCAGGTTTCAGTTGATTATCAATTACTCTGAAATTATTATTTTTTTTGGTTAATGTCTTGTTGAACGATCTCTAAGTTTTATGATTGTCATGATAATGGTGTTGAAATTCAAAAAGAAGATAATTTTCTTTTTAATCATAAAAATATTATTTATCGCATGATTTTATTTTTCGTCTGCTTAAATAATGATAGTAATTGCAAATATACATTTCATCATTACTGCTGACAGGTTATAATTTATTAAATTAAGTAACAAAATGGGCCTTCTATAGAGAAAAGAAGCACAGATATTTCATGATTTAATATTTCGATTATAATACGGGTAAGAACTATGAACAATTTGAGTTACATAGATAGCACAACGTTGTGTATGACAAATGTGTTAGTTCAGGAATGGAAATGTATGTAGCATCCCACAATGCGGCATCTCGGCGGCAATACCGATGATAACAGAAAAATCACGAATTGCATCTTTGACATTCACATTCAGCTTAGCAAATCGTAATATACGGCCTAATATAAATCGATGCCACTTGTCTGGGTCCTCTGCGCATCTTCTGCAAGACCAAAATAATGACTGAGTCCATCCACAAAATGACAATAACGAAGGATTACATAAGTAAACTTACCTTTGAATATTGGAAATAACTTCAACATATTCAACACCGGTCATGATTCCTTCAAACTTATCTATTTTCTGTGGCGACACCATGATTTTAACATCTTGATTGACTCCAATATCATCGTCCCAAAACTCGCCAATGCCTTGCTTTTGAACTTCTTTTATAAGTGACACTGTTGTATTATCTTTAGGTGTAACTTTGAACAGTTTGTAACCTTCATAGTTTACTTTAACTGCATTTATTATAGTTATTGTAACGAACGTAATAAACAAATATTTTATAATCATTTTGGGACTGACGAAAGGCCGTTCGACATTGACAAAATTTGTAATTGTCAATGAATTATAATAGCCCTGTTATCTGATAAGCCATATTTGATACGTCGGTAGCTGTATATTTTGCTATGACTTCATTTGTCAAATACTTAAGTAAGACACATATCATTAGAATTTTTGAAATATTTTAAACGTATTCTGTCAGTCGCGTTTTCAAATGGTTATTGTTTTGCATTTCAAGTATTAACTTAAGTATGTGTTAAACCTAGATATATTCATATTTGTAGTACTTTTGTTACAAAATATGAGTATGTATATTTCAAGAATATAACTAAACTTTGTATTATGGACACAACACAATTCACTATTGTTTTAAATAGGGGTAATTTTAAAGTTTTTTTTGCAAAGTTTGGTAAATTTCTATACCTATCTAAAATCAGTTTTGTGTTAATATATTTAGTTGTAATGGAAGTGCTGTATTATCTAAATACTAGATATCTGCTCTCGCTTCGCTTCGGTATCAAAAGTTTCATTCGGTCTCACAACAAACGCGTACGGATAATATCATTGCAATTAAATCGGTTACGCTGATTTTGAGTTAAGTCGCAACAAACAAACATACAAAGAATTTTCTTAGCTTTATTACCAATATTAGTAGGGTTTATAAAATTTTTAGTTTTAGTCTAATATTAAATCAAATCGGCCTTCTATTATAAAATGCCATCAATCTACAAGTAGCTCATCCTCAGCTCATTCAACCGTGACAGCGTAAAATTAGTTCTCGGTGTAAATACATGGGGCGCTGTTTAGTTTTTATACAGAAAAAATCACCGTGGCAACCGATCATGGTAATGCTGTATTCTATAAAATAACACTATAAGAATAACACAATATTCACATTAGATGCAAATCGTGACAAAATAATTTCATATCATTAAATACAAGGCCTGTTGCACCACTAGCTGCTAAAGAGTCTGATAATTATATCTAGCAGATAAAACATCTTCTAGATAAATCTGTCTTTTATTTTTAAAGAGTTTATTTGTCAGTTAAGGTTATCAGGCACTAGTGGAACTGACTTTTGAGTACTATCTGTCAGTTTAGTTTCACGTTTCACTTCTGTCAGTTATCACGCACTTCATCAACAAGTGGTGAAACAGGGCCTTATTGTTTTTGATTAGGTTTATTTTCATTACTTGTTTTCCGCGTCGTGGTTTCACCCACGTCTTTGATTATTGCTTAACTCCCGTCGCCAGTAGCGTGACATAGCCTATAACCTTCCTCAAGAACTAGTCTAACATACGCAAAAAAAAAAAGACTCGTAGTTCCAGAGATTAGCGCGTTCAACAAACTCGTCTGCTTTTTATAATAATATGTACCTATAGATAAGCCTGTATTGACTCACATACTTACGAGTATGTGAGTCGATGAGTTTCTAATATGTATGAGTTATTATATTTTTTTTTAAATTTCTAGTTGTCGCACAGAAAGGGTAAACATGACATTTATAATTAAAATATTCATGTTATCTTTATATTGTTATTCAGTTAATATTTGTAATTAAAATAATAATACAAAGAGTTTATTAGTTTTAGCAATTTTAAGAAACTATCGACTATAAGTCACAATACTTTTATAAATTTATCACAGCATTTTAATCATAATTAGGTACAGTAATTGAGATAAATATGACGTATTTAATTATCTAAAGATCTAATTCTGTTAATAAGCCTTATCGTCTAAGTTTTGATAACAAAACTTATCAGTTACTTATAAGCTCTTTTTTATATCAGCCTACCAAAGTGACTTCACCCCGCCTGATGGTAAGCAGCCAGTGGAAGCTAGAAGTGGTGGCCACTATACCAAAAGCAATCGTCTTAAACTGCAGGTATGGTGGCCTCCACTATGGCGGCTGGGAATGGGGGAGGTGAGGAAAGAGGAAAGGAGGGAAATTGAATAGTACATATTTTCAAAGTATGTTGGATCATTGTCATTGATCATTATGATTATAAAAGCATTAGATTGTATGATGTATATACTTCGCAAGAAGGAGAAAGGTTTGTTGCTTTCCAACATCTTTATGTCAGTAGTAAGTAAATTTGTTATACCCAATTACTTATTTATTTTAATGTCGTGAAATGTTTATTGCACACGTCGAATTTTCTGAGGCCATTATATATGCCAGTCATGCATAGATAATGTAAATAAAAAAAGCAGATAAATTAATAAATACAAGTAGATAAAGGCAGAAATTAAGATAATAAAATACGGATACTTGATAATGATGGTGGTCCACTACTGAACATAGGCCTAGACGATAGTAAGTACACTGGTAACACTAATGTCACTAATGTGGTCGTAACTTGGTCGTATCTTAAGCATCCGAGTAAAGAGTTGGTTAGTGCTATATTCAAGATAAATATTTTAAAGTATTTTACATTATTTTCAAAAGGTGATAATAAATCAAAAGGTATTTAAAAGGTAATAACAACAAGTTCTTTGACGTGGTAATTTTACAAAGTTCTTATTCATTAAATTAAAATAAATATTGAATTTGTAGATCACTTTATATAAAATGAGTCATTAGGGAGTGTCTCAGTTGTTAAACAATTGTTATTTTGAGTTAAATTTGAAGGACAGAAATTCTAAATAATGTTCTAGATCTATATCAAGCAGATAAATTTTTTATTTTATTTTATTTATTTTTATTTGGCACAGATTTGTAGAGATAAAGTCTTATTTAGTCCGTTTCTAAGTTTGAAGTAATTTGGGATAAATAGAGTCTGAAGTAAAAAAATATAGGGAAATATAACTTTGTATTTTTTTTTTTTTTTTTTATATTATAGCCTACCAAAGTGACTCCACCCCGCCTGATGGTAAGCAGTCAGTGGAATCCAGAAGTGGCGGCCACTGTACCAGAAGCCATCGTCTTAAACTGCTGGTATGGTGGCCTCCACTATGGCGGCTGGGAATGGGGTTAGGGGAAGGGAATGAGGGAGGTGAGGGAAGAGGAAGGGGGGAAATTGGGCCTCCGGCGCTCTCACTCACCGAACGAAACGCAATAGTACGGATACTACTACTCTTAAGTCGATCTTCTATGAGAGGGTAGTACTTCCCCGGACGATCCGACCCATTCATGCTGAAATCAGCGTGGATCTACTACCGTGATCGGTAGTAGATTGTATAATGTATTTAGGATTTATGTGGCAAATAAGCTTATGGCCCAGTCAGTATTTCAAAATCAATACCTACTTAAAAGACAGCTAAATTGTTCTTTTTTCTTCTTCGACGAAGAAGAATATGAGATGGGAAAGGAGAAACAAATTAAGGAGAGCTCTAAAGTCTTTCTTTCATATTATTAATGTGATGGATAGATACTTCTAGTTTTATAACCCTAAGGCCGAATCCTCATGGTGGTTGTGTTAGAGCTAACGTGTGGAGCCGGGGTCAGTTTTACCGATGCTATAAAAAGTATGTAATTTTTTTGAACACTTCTCGTTATTATTTTATTTAAAGAAGACTATATTCTTGGTCAAGGCAACAAAGGTTGGCTGTGTTATTGATGTCAACCATTTACACAGAATACTACTGTCTTGGTAGTGAAGGAAAAAGTCGTGAGGAAACCTTGACTTCTCAGGAAGTTTGAAATCGCCAATCCGCCTTAAGCAAGCGTGGCGATCAATGCTCATACCTTCTCTGTATGAGAAGAGGCCTATCCCTGCCGATATATGATAATGATGATGGTCGTAGTGCATTTGAAATGCGTGAGACTGTGTGTATGATACTGTATGTTAGATTTTCACAAGAAAATATAGGTGTATCTTATATTCGTTATTTGTATGCATTTAGTACACAATAGTTGAGATATTTAAAAATAAATAAAGACAGAGCAATCTAATTGCGCCACCTATATTTTTACCTTTTTATACGACTAAGGTGACAAACAAGCTTATGGTCCGCCTGATGGTAAGCAATTACTGTAGCCTATGGACGCTTGCAACAACAGAAGCATCACTAGCGCGTTGCCGACCCTGTTAAAAACCGTTTAACTCCTTTCTTGAAGAACTGTATGTTGTAGTCTCTCAGGAAAACCTTGACGAGGAGCTCGTTCCACAACCTTAGCGTACGAGGGAGAAAGTTTCTCTGAAACCTCACTGTACGTCTCTCCTTTAGCCTAGTGATTAAATACCGCCTATAAATTTGGGATTGTCGACAATTCTTACAGCGTGCCCTTGAACCGCGTCAAGAGGCCCAAGATGGTATCCAGGTGTTCCCGCCCAAAGATGGCAGCAGTACTCCATGTGGAGACGAACTTGAGCATTGTAAAGCAATAGACTAATTTATTGCATTATTCAAATATTCAGTCTTACTTTCATACATTATCTAATAAGTACTTTATCAGTAAGTACTAACTATGTACCTTATTGATAAAAGATAGTGTATCTGTTATTCTCAGCTCATTAACGTCTGCAATGATAATCAATTTTGTACATAAATCTGAATTAGGTAATGATCACGTCATAAAGGCATGTTAACCTTTCTTTTCTTGATTATGTACTCTTTTATCCTGAAAGGTAATTTAACTGAGCTAATTTTCTAAAGGACATTCATAAAGGATTACGGTAGTAGATTCACGCTGGTTTCAGCATGAATGGGCTGGATTGTAAATCAGAATGATGCAATACGACACTATTGCAATGATATTTTATGAGATAGGCGTTTGTTGTGAGACCGAATGAAACTTTTGATACCAAACCGAAGCGAGCGCGGATGTCTAGTATTGAATATTTTTATTCACTTGATGTTTTCGTATTGTAGGTATGCCTGATATTTACTACGAAAGAAAAGTGTCATCTGTCTTTGTTCATGTTTAATACTTAACAGTAATGGTTTCTTTTAGTTAAGGTTCTGTTCGATTAAGAATTTACGAATTTGCTAAATCATATTATACACGATCTAGAATTCTGATGAACTTTGTGTTCTTTGCTGTTTTTTTATTATTTCCTTTTGATTTAGCTAAAAGACATCCACTGCTGGGTAATAGCCTCCTTATATTGGCCTCCATCATGTATTGCTTTTTGCTTTTTTTAGTCTCTTGTACTATTACAAGCCCTATGGTTGAGCCTGTTGCCACAATTCCAGACTCCGGGCTAATGCTAAAAAAATTTCGACAGACAAACCCAATTACCCTTTATCCGTCCCGGGGATCAAACCCGAGACCTCGGCGTGGTAATCCGACACGGTCTACCGAAAAACAAGGGCAGTAATAATTATCAGTTACAAAAATGTGAAATAAAAGTACTTGATTAAATTTATCTTTATTAGTATTATTAATATGTAGAGTTTTATCCTTGATAGTATATTGACATACTTATGTGATAAGTATGTATAGATTAAATTCATAACGCGAGCCAAATATCGTATCAGTAGGGTGATCAGGTAATCATGAATATTTTGTTTCTTACACTTCTTGTTATAAAACAACAATTTTTGCGTCAGTAAATAAAACACTCGTTTTGTAAGATCTCTTCTATTTCCAAATTACTGTAGAAAATAAGGATATCAAAAGACTTGGTTTTGGTTTTGCTCCTTTTTGGCCTTTTTGTATAGTTTATTCTGCCTTCAGCTAATCAAAACAAATTATCAAGTACAAATTTCATTCCTATTTTATTGAGAATAGGATAAAATAATGATGTTATAAATGATTAGCGCCTTCAAACAAATAAACAAACTCTTTCGCTTTATATAATAGTATAGGTATAGATTTATCAAAATATAAATGAGTTTAGATTTTCAATTTCGCCTAGGCATCCACAGTGGAATAAGTCTCATCCGAACGGCAGTTTGTCTAGACCGCCATCTGACCGCTGTAAGTTAATATTTAGTATATAGACGCTTCTGCTGGTGTCCAAATCACGATTGGTGTTAAATGCCAGATCATAGAACTTATTAAGGTTTACGATGATTAGGTAATAACCAAACGGTACATCTTAGTTTTCATAATTCTCTAGCTGATAGCCATTAAAAAGTCTATATCTTTGGCTTTAATACTTTGATTGTAAATCATGAAATTGTTATCGGCTCTCGCTTATCATTATAATTATTTGAAGGATTAACTACGTAGCAAACACAATTATTTATTCAAAGTCTCCATCGGGCGCCGTACGTGATAATGCTACGAAAAATATTGTTTGTTATAGCGGTAGCTACTGTTATTAATGCAGAATATGTTAGCTATGACAAATATAAAGTGTATAAAATTGTACCAGAATCTGATAATGAAGTACAAATACTTATGGACTTGAGAAAACAAAATGAATATTCGTTTTGGAGTGATATCATAAGTGTTAATGGTGATATTAGAATCATGGTTGCGCCGGAGAAACAGGATGGTTTTGTTAAATATTTTGAAGACGTTGGAATTCCAGCTAGAGTTGTGATTGAAGACGTGCAAGAGTAAGTAAATTTACTAGAAACTGTAACATGTGACGTGTTATGTGATAGCTGATATGTTTATAATGTATAAAGGTTAGTTTTTAAGATTTTGTAACTAAATCTGTAGAAATGTGTTAAACATTGGTTTTATATATTTAACTTTGGGTATTCTGTTAGAATATTACGTGGCATGACGTTAAAGGGTAGACAAGTAAAAAAACAAAGCTAGTTATCTGTTGTTTTAGCATTCAAGAAGAAATATAATATAGCATCAGCAAATATGGATAATATTTAATCTTATCACCGAAAGAATTTTATCTCATCTTATCTTAGTGTTGAGACAAAAAGACAAAAAGAACAAAAAAAGACAAAGCACTTCGACACTATGGGATCTTTGACTCATCCCCTAGAGGCCTAAAATATAATTCTGTATCACATCTTGAAAATCAGAATGTTGTTAATGTAGATGCGCTAGAATTTTTCTGTTCCTGGGTAAGGAATAAGTTAAAGTATAATGGTGGTATTACTTTCAAGTTTTGTCCGTCAAACTCATAGCTTTTCCGGCACAAGGTTGACGGTTGAAGGTTGAAGTATATACCAAATCAAATAAATTCTACAGAAAAACCAAATTCGTCATGTCCATACAATTTTTAAACAAGACTAATACACCAATAAAAGCATTTGATTGATTTAGAAACAAAATACTAATAGATTAATGTATAAACAAAGTACTAATACAAATAAATTAATTATGAATTTGATTTTTAAATACTAGCTAAACTAAAATTAAGTAATAATATTTAGTTTATCTAAGAGAAACACATCAAAATTTACTAATATAAACATTATTTAAACTTTCAGACAAATAACTAAACAGATTCGTCGACCAGCTACTAGAAACATTAATACCTACGCTTGGGACTATTACTTAGACATAGATGAGATCAATGCATGGATAGACAGAATAGCTAGCGAACATCCTGATATTGTCACTGTAGTTACAATAGGCACTTCTGTAGAAGGCAGGTCGATCAGAGGAGTCAAAATAGATTTTAAAAAACAAGATAATCCAGTCATTGGTATGATCGAAGGAGGCATTCATTCAAGAGAATGGATTTCACCAGCAACTGTCACGTATATTATCAATGAGTTTCTAACAAGCACGGATCCTGAAGTAAGAACTATGGCTGACAACATCGTGTGGCATATCTTTCCAGTTGTGAATCCTGATGGATATGCTTATACTTTTTCCAACGTAAGCATTTTCAATTTTTTATAAAGTTCTGATATCAGTCAATACTGGATGCATACAGCAAACAAATGAAGCAAGATTCGCTTTTGGTGTTGCGTGTTTTCAGCAGTGGACTGTTATTGGCTGTTGGTAATGATGATCATAAAGCGTTACTTCATTTATATTTAGAATTTTTACCTAGTCACATACCATCAAAATACTTTTTTTAAATAATTACTGATATAAATATTACCGTGCTTAGCTGACTAAATACATAAGAGCAGATTCTCAACATCGTTCTTATTTGGTTTTTTTTTTTAATTTGGATAAAAGTATGTCGATTCTGCTGCTATAATTTAAGAAAAATGTTCCTGTATTACAGAACAGAATGTGGAGGAAAAATAGAAACACGACTAATCATATACCGTGTGGTCAATGGGGTGTGTCAGATGATATAAGTAACGGCATTGACTTGAACAGAAACTTTGGATTTGTGTGGATGAGTAAGTACTATAAAAGTTAAAGTTTGATTTTATTATTGCAAGTGAAATATCTGATTGATTAGATCAGACACAATAATTGATGTATAATTTGTTTTTCTAATACTATCGACACAACTATTGAAAGGAAAGTAGTCTTAACCTGCAAGGACTTTAGCCTACACATCGTACTGTGCGCGACATAATGATAGAAAGAAGCATCTACAAATTATAATTTTTTTTTTTTTTTTTATATTGGTATAGTTTTAGAAGAACTATTTTAATTAATCATAGTATTTAACCCACATTGCCAGCTTCCAAGTATTTTAGGGCTTCATTTTTAAAATTGTATTAGATGGCTTTTCAAAGTTTAAAATTATTACAGGTATTGGTGCTTCAAATAATCCTTGCGCAGAGACATATGCTGGTCCTGTTGAATTCTCAGAGCCTGAGTCCAGAGCCATTAGCTCTTACGTCACAACCATCCAGCAGCAAGGCAATATGATTTACTACTTCGCGTTCCATTCGTACTCTCAAATGTTGTTAGTGCCTTACAGCCATATTGGAGGTGCGGATGTGTTGGAAGTTCCTTACTATGCTGATATGGTAAGTGTTAATTTAACATTATGTCGATTATGAGTTATTATTTAAGGTCACTAGTTCACCTTGAGGGAGCTACCATTGTATCTTTTGGATTACATAATAGTGGCACGAGACTGTTAAAAAGATGAGATACTAAAGGAGGGTGTATTGTTCCGGTTAATTATGATGATGATGATGTTTAAAGTGACTACAAAAATAAATGAATAAATAAAAATAATGTATTTTACCGATATAGTTTGTTAACACATTGAAAGATATAGACAAACTCTGCTAAATAATTTTATTATTCTTCTCTTGAAACATGCAAAATTTTGTCTAAATACTTTGTAAGAAAAGGGGAAATATTGCTGTGCCTTGATTCCCATGATATCAAATTATCTACAATACTCATTCTTGCATCATCTTGTAACGAATTTATATAAGGAACCAGCATATATGTATGAAGCTCTGTGCTAGTCTTGCATCAACCGAGTTTTTTCTTTCAACTATTGTTTGTTATGAATACCTATATCATCCAATTTCAGTTTGAGATTGCGATTAGAGGAGCAGATAAACTACAATCAAAGCACGGGACTGAATATACAGTAGGAACATCAAAAGATATCTTATGTAAGTAAATTAGAAAGTAATATTATTTTTCATGAGTATGGCACCTAAGTGTGGCAAATGGTTTTAAGCCATTGCATTAGTAATGCAAAGAAATCCAAGCTGTTATGAGAGAAAAAGGAAGAGAAAAATTTCAAGTGGTTAATTAGATTTTCGGCGCTCTCATGATACATACTTTTTATACACAATCTATTTTGTTCAGCGCGGTTTCACCCGCGTCTTTGGTTACTGCTCTGCTAACGTCGCCAGTAGCGTGATGTTACATAGCCTCTAATCTTCCTCAAGAACTGGGCTATAATACACAAAAAGAGTTATTTAAATCAGAATGAAAGCAAACTTCCTATTTGCAAGACAAACACACAATTTTAAGTCGAAATGGCCCTGTGGATAAGGCACCCGATTCGTAAACACGAGGTAGTGGGTTCGAATCCGGGCAAGTACCAATGTGATTTTTCAAATCATATGTACTTTCTAAGTTTATCTTGGACATTTCTGACTGACGGTGAAGGAAAACATCGTGAGGAAACCTGGACTTAAGTCTGAAATTGCCAATCCGCCTTGAGCAAGCGTGGTGATTAATGCTCATTCCTTCTCTATGAGAAGAGGCCTTTGCCCTGCAGTGGGACGGTAAAAAACAGGCTGGTATTATTATAGATTTGTGACAAGCTAAACTACCCACGCGCCAATGACGTGAAAAAAAACATATTGGACGATGACGTGGGTCATGGTGTTTATTGGACGATGACGTGGGTCATGGTGTTTCGAAGTATGTTGCCATTTTTTTCAACATTAAATGATAACAGCATATTTAATTATTTATGTACTAGAATGTGTTATTGCTTACAGGAAATGTCAAAATATTTATACAATCGTTGTTTTATGATTATTATTCAAATCACATGCACAATCAACTTTGAAAACATGCCTAGCGTACATATTTAATAAAATATTTTCAACTTACTTAAGTACTAAAGAGATCAAATGGACTTTTATCTATTCTTTCAGACGAAATTAGTGGCGGTAGCTTCGACTGGGTCAAGGGAGTGGCAGGTGTTCCAATAGTTTACCTTTACGAGCTTCGAGACCTCGGCGAGTACGGCTTTCTTCTGCCTCCAGACCAGATCATCCCCAACAACGAAGAGGTTCTGGCTAGCCTGGTGGAAATGGACAAAACAACCCGTCGTCTTGGGTACTATCGAGGAAATGCTGGACAAAGGAATGTCAGTTTTGTCGTAATTGTATTAGCTTTGATGGTCGCTAAAGTAATAATTTAAATTTGTAAATAAATTCACTATTTTTATCTTGATGATTTATTGTTACGTACCAATATAAAATGTGTTTTATGCACGGTCCTGTCAATTTCTTCAAAGCTTATGATGTTGATAATATCACAACAACTACACACAACGCCATCTAGACCCAAAGTAAGTATATATTTGTAGCTTGTGTTATGTATTCTAGAATGCGGATATACTCATATACTTTTTTTAAAATACATGTTTATTATACATAGACACCCAGACCAATGAAAATAGACATGTTCATGCACACAAATATTTGAACTGAGCGGAAATTGAACCCGCGGCCCCTGCGTGGCATTCCGTGTAGTGCCTTTACACGGACTGCCACGCAGAGGCCGCGGGTCACATTTTAACGATGATACATATTTTACAAAAAACTTAATCCTTATACTTAAAAAAAACGTGGTTCTAATAATTTTATTAACAGATATTTACACTAATGTAGATATATTAACAGTAAAAAAAGTTTAACCCTAAAGTGCATCGGGGTATATATTAATAAACACTACACTAAAATAGAACACATTTCACTACCCTCATAAACAAAAAGGTAAATAATAATAAACGACTCTCACATCGTGACACGTGATTGAAATCACACATGTCGTGTGACATACACAAATCATAACGGGGCTAGACAGAAATGTGTGGAGTAGCTTGCGATATTTTTTTCGTTACTTTTATTAATATATTAAAATGATGTCTCTGACTGGTAAGCAGTCAGTACTTGCCTTTTCATGCATAACAATGACACATTAATATATACAAATATGCTATACCAGTAAATATATACCTAGCCTGTGTAGGCTTATAATTTCAAAAAAATCATTTAGTCTTCACGTCGCTGACTTTTATACATTTATTTTTTAACAAATATTGTTCCTGATTTAATTATTATAATTTAAACTATATCTTTCTCTTATTTTGAAATTTCTAATAGAGGGTTCTAAATACGCTAAGAACATAACATTAGCGCAAGTTTTCAGTGGCGGCGGCGGCGGTGCAGACTCTAATTGCCGCAACTCCACGTCGATGCCCGTATTTTGCGTGTTCTGGACAATGATATTTATCACACATTAAACCTAAAAATATTATAGCTAAAAAAAATATGTAAATTACACAGAGAAAATATATCAAAAATAAAAAAATAATAACGACTCCACAGTTTACTATATATCAGAAACAAATTCAATTTATATGATAATATTTGGTAATGATCTCTACTTTTATTGTTTCTCTCTCAAACGTTGCGTAAAATTAAACTGTTTAGGGTAATATTACGTCACACGTATTTATTTACATCATTCGTTAGTGTTATTCACATAGTAATATCAAAAAGTTATCAGTCTTTACGTATAATAATATCTTCATTATTTCATAAATATTTTTTGGTTATGTCAGATAGAGAAATTTAAGGGTTAACTTTGTTTAAAAGAAAAGTATTTCAGTATCATTATGTCACTCTATGTTAGAAAATCTTTCTCCAAATACTTGGAAGAATTTTTGACATAACTTCACGCTAGAATGATTGTCAGTCGCAATAGCAGAAGTAGGTATTGTCACAGGATGCTACTACCTGTTACGTGCTAGATTTTACTGCTTGTTTGTAATGACTTGACTCTACTTGACTCTCTGCTCTAAGTAAATACCACTACTAGGTTGTGTATATGCTATCGACGATGGGAGCATCAGGTCATAATTTTTTGAAGCCAGAGTATCGCTTGAGACAGTAAAAAGTAGTCACCCGTCAATACATATTGCAAAAGCTTTTTATAATTACCTACATATAGCTACAAAAAAACTAAGTAAATTTTAACTGCCAAGCAAAGCAGGGAGCTAAACTTATCTAAAATAAGAACTGGAGAACCCCTGACAACCCTTCTTCACGGCCATCAATCATTTGAAAGTCGTTAATGAGCTAAAACTAAACATTACTTAGAGCCAATTTGTGAATATCCAATATAACTTGGCCCCCAAGTTAAAACATTGCACGAATATGACAAACTCTATTTTAAACTGGTTTACCATCATATCAAGACCTCTCATGAATCACTTATTTGGTAAGAAGGAAGGGCCTAATGAAACTGGACGTTAGTTGGTTAAAAATAACTAATAATACAGTTAATGTCTGAACGTATTATAATAATAATAAATATATGCCACGCTCGTTTATTGGGATATTAAAATTTTATGTTTGAGTGGATTTTGTTGCGGTTAGGGTACAATATTGAAAAAAAAACTTTAAACTAGTACTTCTAAATATGTTTTTTTGTTGCAAGAGTTCGAACTAATAAACTAGAAATTTTTTACTTACTGTCAGGACTTGGAACATAAAAGTGATCAAGTTTGTTTTTCTTTCTTTAGCTGGCATTGATTGTAAAATTATTTAACTAGTCCTTTTAATGCTTTTTAAGTTAATTTTTTTTTAATATTTTAGGTACGGTTTAACTTAAGTCAAGTTTTTATAACACATCACAAAACATCGCTAAAATAATTTTTATATTTGTTTTTTGCCCAAATATTTTAATTACAAATTAAGTATTTATAATTAAATCATTTTTTTAATAAATATAATTAGTCAGTTTCAACAATTATATTTTCCCATGAAGTTAAGTATTAATTTTTTATTAAGTTATTAACATAAAATCAAATATTTTATGTAATAGGTAACGTCGTTTCTAAAAAAATTGATACAGAACCCACTCTAATCAAAACGCTCCTATCCAAACTTAGTATAAACAGGTCGGTTATTTGTTATAATTAGTATTGTGGCCATCAAAGAATTTTTATTTAAACCGGATCTTGCTCATAGTTTTATTTTCATATTCAAGTTGATATACGAATGTCTAAAGTAAATGTTCTTACAATTTTACGATTATCACGACCGCGACACTTATATCGTTTTTAATGTAAAATAATGTGTTTTTAGTTTTTAATAGTTTTAGTTTTTTTAAAAGTGTTGGTATTTTAAAATGCTTTTTTTTACAACTTTGGTGGCATTAAGCTTACGGCAGACCTGATGGTAAGTGATGACCGTAACCCAGAGACATGGTTGTAGTTTCCAAGCAAGAAATAGTACTTAGAAACACAGGCTTATTCCACAAACCCTCCCTGAAAATCCCCCCTAAGGGGGAAAACTGGAATCCAATTGCAAGAGTCTAGAAATCCCCCTTAGGAATCCCCCTTCAGGTAATAAACACATAAGCCGAAGTGTTTTATGGGCTTGAATGGTGGCATGTTGCTTATTTCTTAGATAAGTATCATACGATTTTTATAAAAGCAAAGAGTTAGTTCGACCAAGGTGGCCAAAATTAGGGTAGGCCTATATCGAGCAGTGGACGTCTTTTAGCTGATATGATGATGATAATGATGTTGAAAGAGTTTGTTCCACTATCACGGCTAAACCAATTCACCAATATTAAAGGTACTTAACTTATATGAATGTAATATTCTTATATTTTGTACTAATAAAGTAAAAACGGGTTAAATCGATCACCTCATTTTTAAGACACCTTTTAGTCAAATGCCAAATACTAGTCAATCGTTGTATTTATATGATTGTGTTTTGTTTTATATTATACTAGCGACCCGCCCCGGCTTCGCACGGGTGCAATGCTGATCTATACATAGGTATAATAAAATTGGAGTGTCTGTTTGTAATATTGAAAAACCGGACTCAAATAAGTATACTACAGAATGTATATAGACAATGTGCAACGTTCACCGCTTTTTTCTTCGCACAGGTGCAATGCTAATGCTTTATTTAGTACTAGCTGTTGCCCGCAGTTCCGCCCGCGTAAATTTCGGTTACATCGCATATTATTATTATTTATAAAATAATTATTCTAAAATAAGCGTAACCTAAGTTACTCCTTATTACATCAGCAACCTGCCAATAAGAGTCCAGTCAAAATCGGTCCAGCCATTTCAGAGATTAGCCGGAACATACAGACAGACAGACAAAAATTGGAAAAAATGTTATTTTGGTGTATGTACCGTATTTATTAATTAATGCAAAAAATGTTACAATGTTACATCTATTAAATGTTTTAGAAAATTTTACAACTATATCAAGCGAAATCACACACAAAAGACGTAAGGTCCACATTGAGAATGACGTTTATATACGAGAAATTCAGCTACAACTGATTTCGGGTGTAATTACTGTAGGTCATGCTTTAGATCAATTTTGTTGAATGTCGTAAAACATTGTAAAAAATAAAGTTTAAAAATTTGTCACCCGACTTTAATTTTGTTATTTTACTGCAAAGAGGTTCAATATAACCGTAAACGAATAGGTACCATACACACATAAAGAAACATTTGAGGTTTTTAGAGTTGGCAAGTTATTTCTTAAATGAATTGGACCAAGGAAACTCTCACAAGATGCTGTGGTCCAACTATTTTGAAAGTTGTACAACTGCCCCTAGTAAAGACCCATGGTCCAACTAGTTTGACAGAGCAGTTGGACCACTGCCCCGGACCCACTTATTTACTACAGAATGTCGGCCCCCGGCCGGTACCGCCTCAAGCACTATGTTCCCGCATTTTAAATCTGTACTATCTTCGAAAATATTCATTTAAATTACATGCTGTAAAGTTCCATATTGATCTATATTAAGTGCTTCATTTATTTAAGTAATGTACTTAATTGAATAAGGATTAATGCTGTATTGCTTAAAATTCATGCGTAAATAAGCCATTATTTCTCGTAAAAAGTAAAGGATAAAAATATTTATTGTGAGTTATCCCTAAGAGATAGACATATACCATCGCGGACTTTTTTAGCTAATTACATTATACATTATTTTGATCTATCTTGTAGGGTTCAGCCTGCGTTTACAATGTAAGCGCAAAAAAAGTGTTTATTTACGACATCATTTTAGAAACCTCTAAAATTATCAGTATTTCTCTACTATATTGTGCATGTTATATAGATATAAACCGTTCTCTTGAATCACCCTATCTACTAAAAAAACCCGCATCAAAATTCATTGCGTAGTTTTAAAATCTAAGCAGACATAGGGACAGGCAGACAGACAGCGGTAAGCGACTTTAATTTATGCTATGTAGTGATTTCATAAGCTTCATATAAACATACTAGAATTTAACTTTCAGAAAATTGTTGAACTTGATTTGTTGTATAAAAGTGATTGTTTTTGTTATATTTTATACTTAATTTAACTTTGAACTTTAAATTGCTGAACTTTAACTAACTGTCAAGTACCTCGTCAATTGCTGTACAAAATGTATTGTTTTATTTTATAATTTGTTTTTTTAATTTTTACTTGTACCTATACTTGATTTTTAGTTTTCGCAAACTGCTGCAATTAATTAATTAGTAAACGTTCCAATAACTAGATAATGATACATCGATAAATGTTTTTTGTACCACATTCAATGTTTTAGTTAAATATTTACTGTGTAAAAAAAATACAAGTAATTTACATTAGTATTCAATTGGATTTATTTCCAAATCTGTATCACTATTGCCTTTGAAATCTGTTAAAAATAAACTCTGATTATACTTAGATATATTTAGTTTTTTATAGCTACACCATATTCAGTTCAGTTTATTACATAACCAACATACTTTACCTAAATATTTTTGTTATTTAACAAAAGAGCAAATGCATAGGTAGGTACATTTATTCTCATACAGAGGGGATAAATGGAATGATCCAAAAATGATAAGGGGGAATTCTGGATTAATTATATATTAGAGTTCAGTTTTCCCCCTTAGCGGAATTCAGTCAGGGGGGATAAATGGAATAATCGAAAATGACAAGGGGCATTTTTGGACTAACTTTACATTAAAGTTCAGTTTTCCCCCCTAAGGGGGATTTGCTCAGGGGGGATTTGTGGAATAAGCCAGAAACACAAAACATAGACTACTGGGAATAAAACAGCATGCCGTTGCTGACTACGGACATGAGGAAAGAAAAGAAAGAGAAATGGGGGTTATTCAGTAGTGTGATGATAGAATACCTTACTTTAAATCTTTCTGCTTGTTTAAATGTTTGTTACCGCTCAGTGCCTAAACGTCTAAACCGATTTTGATAAAAATTGGTACGTAGATAGATTCGGTGTCGGAGACGGACATAGACTAGGTCTAGTTCCCGAGAAAGTAAAAAACATTTTAGGCGCGGGCGAAGCCGTGGGGCTGCTAGTAGTGGTTAGGTACCCAAGGTAAGGTTTTCAAAATAGGTAAGTTACTTGAACGTTACTAAGAAAACATTACAACCACCCTCCACTAGTTGATGACATATACGAGACTCTTACAAACTCCATTCTAATTTTACTAAACTATATCTGGCCTAAATTCCAAACATTTATTTCCACTAACTGCCATCATTATCTACGTTTTTATCAATATGTTGACACCTGAAAAAGCTAAATCTATAGTTTAACCCCTTTCAAATAAGCTTATTTTTAAACGAACTATATCTATATTAATGAAATCTGTTGTCTATTATCTATATCAATATGCTACAACAGTAATAGGTATCTACACTTTGATACAGGACGGTGAAGTGATCACTTTTTTAAAGCATCTTTTCAAAGGCAAACAAGGAACTTCGCAAAAAGGCACCTGATGTTAAGTGATTATAGCCAACCTGTCGTGTATGGTGAAGGCGAAGAGAATAAGGGAATCATTTTTTTATTGCTGATAGTCGCAGATGAGCTAACAGCCCACGTGATAGTAAGTGGTAACTTTCGCTAATGGACGACTTAGAGTCCTTAGTATTGCTCCTGCAATGGCAGTAACTCAGTGAATCAAGAAGACCATGGAAATATTAAAGGCCTTCGCCACTATTACTTACTAAAAGAAACATTATAATTATTGACTTTTTTTAGATTTAGTCGTACCCATACTCATACTTCTCAACGACGATATGAAAACAAAAAAAAACCTGTGGCACTTGGGGACTGCCGCGGTAAAACTATTGCATAACATTTTTTATCAACTTATGCAATTATAATTATTTATTTATTTTTTATTTATGCAGTATTTTTGTTTCTTTGATATTAATTCAAGTTACACTCATTTTTTTTCTTTTATTGAATAAATGAGATGTTAATATCGTATAAAATATTTTTATTATCTTACAATACATGTAGGTTATTCAGAATTTTTTATCATCCTACTAAGTATTTTTACTTCGAAAAAGAATAAAACTGTTTTTTCAGAATTTTGTCAGAATTTGTCAAAATCGAAGGCTACAAACAAAAAAATTGTCGAAGTAGAAATAAAGAAAATAAAAGGGTTTGAATATCCGCAACACTTTGACATGTGTAGTATTTCTCACTGTAATAATTTAGAACATCGTAGGACACTCGATATTATGTATACTAACATTGTAAAAATACTGTCAGACGCCGCACAGCAAACGCGTGTGGAGCGACGGCAAGCCGATAAACGGCAGATAGTTGGGTGGAACATGCATGTGCGTGAGGCTCACAGGTTAGCCAGACTAAAGTACCAAATGTGGTTGTTATATAATAAGCCATCACATGGGCCTATATATGATGACATGTGCGTAAGTCGCAAGATCTTTAAAAGTAAACTTAAATGGTGCCAGGCTCACCAAGATAAAATAAAATTTGACATAATGGCCTTATACCATAAAGACCAGAAATTTAAGCAATTTTGGAAAGCAACTAATAAATTTAATGTTAAACCTCGGGTGCCATTCAGCCCCTGTCAATTGCAAATATGTTTGTAGAACACTTTAGGGCAAAGTCAACTTTGAGCACATCGCGGGTGGTCGATGATGGGCAATGTTGTGACAGTGACTTTATTAGTTTTTCATCAATGCAAGTTTTTAATGTAATTAAGAAAATGACAAGGGGGAAATCTCCTGGTCACGATGGTCTCAGCATTGAGCACTTGCAGCACGTAGGACCTCATTTGCCGAGAGTTCTATCGATGTTTTATTCCTTGTGTATGTGCCATTCGTACCTTCCGGGTGATCTCATGCGTACAATAGTTGTGCTCATAATTAAAAATAAAACGGGGGATGTAACCGATAAGGGTAACTATAGACCCATATCACTGGCAACGATTATAGCAAAGGTGCTGGATGGCCTGCTGGACATTCATCTCGAAGGTTATTTACACTTACATGATGCACAGTTCGGTTTCCGGCCCGGACTTTCCACTGAAAGTGCGGTACTAGCGTTAAAACACACGGTTCGGTATTACACAGACCGGCGAACACCAGTATACGCATGCTTTCTCGACCTTTCCCGCGCTTTCGATCTGGTCTCCTACGATGTGCTATGGAATAAGCTTCGAGACAGAAATGTACCGGCAGAGCTGCTACGCATATTCCAAGATTGGTACCATAACCAAACAAATTGCGTTAGATGGGGTGACAACCTGTCAGACTCGTATAAACTGGAGTGCGGGGTGAGGCAGGTTGGCCTGACCTCGCCGCGCCTTTTTAACATATATGTAAATGACCTGACCGTTGTACTCAGCAGCATGAGAGTCGGCTGTCGCGTGGACGACGTCACCGTCAATAATATCAGTTATGGGGACGATATGGTGCTGCTGAGTCCAACTGTCAAAGCACTCAGGGAACTGCTACAAGTATGCGAAAGATATTTACACGCACATGGCCTCGTATATAATGTTAAAAAAACCGAGTACTTAGTGTTTAGGGCCGTGGGTGGGAGGTGTCCGTCGTATATACCTAACATCAAATTAAATGGTACAGAGCTGAAACGTGTATACAAATTCAAGTACCTCGGGCACTTTGTAACCGACGACCTTAAGGACGAAGTAGATATTGAAAGGGAACGCAGGGCGCTGGCGGTGCGCTGCAATATGTTGGTTCGAAGGTTTACACGGTGTAGTACGCCAGTAAAAATCACGCTTTTCAAAGCCTACTGTCAGGTTTTCTATACGAGTAGCCTTTGGATCAACCACACGCAGCGGGCCATCAGCGCATTGCGTGTCCAGTATCATAATGCCTTCAGGATGTTGATGGGACTGCCCCGATTCTGCAGTGCATCGGGTATGTTTGCACAGGCTCACATTGACGATTTTCATGCCACTATGCGGAAGAAAACTGTCTCAATGCTCTGCAGGCTGCGGGCCAGCTCCAACTCCATTCTGAGGGTGATAGCGGAACGATTTGATTCCCCTATTATAGCACATTTTGTCCGAAGGTGTATCTCGGACACAAAAATTGTTTGCAAAATTTAGTTGTAGATATTTTTAGAACATAAAAATTACACTAACATAGTTTTTAAGATTTTTGTATACTAACAAGATATAGATTTTGGTCTGAAATAAATGTTATTTTATTTTATTTATTTAAGTTGGCCGCGCCAACGTAACGTGTATGATTGCGCGGCCATGGAGATCTCAGCAACTGCTTGGGTTAGAGATCTAATTCTTTTTGTATATTTAAGACTGAATTTGTCGAAAATTGTCGAAAGAAGAATTAGAAGTTCTAGATAAATATGTTACGAAATATTTAGGATTGAACATCATGGCCGCGCAATCGTAACGTTATTGATTCTTTATTGTTGATTATTTCTTTAAAACTTAAAACTTTATACATTAAAACTATTACAAGAAGAAAGGTCTTAATTTGTCGAAACTAATAAAACCAATAAATGCTTTGTCAGTTAAGTCAAACTGACGAAATCAGCCCAAAACAGAAAGTACGTGGACGCACATTCGTAACGCTACTTTGCACGCTGACATCTCATTATCTGTAATTGCTAGGATTTCGGTGAGAACATCAATTTGTTCGTTATATTACCTCAGAAGAATGACATATTGTTTTACCCTAAGAATAGTTAATAGACATAACACGCAATGTAAACTATTTTGAGAGTAAAGCGATATGTAATTTTTCTGAGGTTAATATGTCGAACAAATTGAAAGAGAATTTTTTGTTGGAAAGTAGATATCCCAAGGGTGGTACCATCATAAGAAAAACAGGATCTGATGATGGCATCCTAGAGAAATCGAGGGGAACTTTCGAAAATCGTACTGACGACTAGTACATTTGTTATGTTTTTCGTTAAGTACTTAAAAGCATTACTATTTAGTGAAGGTTTGGAGTATTTATTTGGCACCAACTTCAAAATTATAAAATACTTATTTAATTATTTCTGATTAATTAAATCAAAATACGAAATACTTTGTGCTATGTAAATTTATTTTTTACTTTTTAGTTTCCTTCCTGATTGAAGTCGGTTTTCTTTTTGTTAAAAAATATTTTATTTTCGTTACGGAATTTCTTGATTCGGTCGCCGCGCTCAAAGCCCGCGATAAAAGCTATGCAATAGCTTAAAAACTATAGTCTACTAAATATACAGGCAGACTCACATAGACATCCAACACTATATTGCACAACACATTTAGCGAGATAACGTATCGTTCAAACATAGTTCTCGCCTCTCGCGACAAACTTTACGACTGTTCTGCAAAACATGACTTTAGAGAAAGCCATCTTTTATTGTTTGTTACTAGTTTCACTAGTTTCCTGCATATATTAAGCGTACACTATTGTAATATTCTAGACTGTGTTTAAGTCAATATGTTTCATTTAAAACTTTTTAACACAAGATAGGTATTTTAAGTAGTTGTTCAGTAGAAAAATTCCCTTTGTGGTACGGTCAGCATCAAATAGTGACAGGGTATTTAAATAAATACGTAGATAGATATTCGTAGTTTGTTCAGTAGAAAAAAAATGCCTTTGTGATACAGTCAGCACCAAATACTGATAAATAAATAGACGCTACCAAAAAGTTGTTATATCGGTACAAATAAATTTTCCTTATTGTTGTCAACAATATAGAAGTATTACAAAAAATATCCCTAAAAGTACACAGTAATGACATTTTGTTTTATTTTTTGTTGTTTATTTTTTGCAAGTGAATAACAGCTAAAAATTCACGTAAATACTATGCGCTGTTGTTTTGTATCTTTAAAAACAGCAAAAGTTCAATTTAAAATTTCAGAATTGTGTTGTTTTATATAGTTTATGTGAATGAACTGTATATAAAAAATATGACTTGATCAGAGTACTCCATAGCATACAAAAAAGGTTTTTTGATGCGTATATTATAGAGCGTTTGCTTTTCATAACTTAAGTTGGTTTGTCACTCTAAAGAAAATTAACTTCGTCCAACAATACGTCTATGAAAAGAGTTATCATCATACACAATTCAAAAATGCCATCATTTCCCACATTATAAGGCCTTTTTGTGTTTAAAAACAAAAATGTAACAAAAAGCAAACAATAACCATGCTATAATGATCTTAAGCTCCTTCACAATAAGAATTATTTTGTCATGATATTGAAATGGTGTTTTTGTATTATGGTACCAAGGTAGAATAATGACGGTAATAAATCATATGGATCGTTAAGCATGTTCCCCTAGTGTTGGGTTCGATTCCCGGTCGAAATGGTATCATCTGTCAATGGCGCGGGTGACTTGACGCGACTTAGCTAATGGAGTAGCCATGTTTGAAAACAATCCTACAAATTATGTGTAGATGTTATTTTTGTTTTTATTCGGTAGTGAAATATCATTGCCATTTATACAAAAGGCTAGCTAGCTTAGGTATCGAAAGTTTCATTTGATCACAACAAACGCCTATGAAAAATATCATAGCAATAGTGACGTATTGCATCATTCTGGTTAACAAATGCGCTTTAAATATTAAACAATTTAAAATGACTGTAAAAATATGTTATACGTAATAAAATTAACTAATGTTACCCGTCCTATTTGTAGCTTTCTTTAGGTGAAAGTATTTTTTTTAAATCAGATACGTAGAGTTAAACCGGCACAAACATACAAAAAATCAAATCTTTTCTCTTTATAAAGTTTAGATTGGCGTATGAATGCTATGATGGCACAGTGTGAGTGCATGCAACTGTTGTGAATGAGGTTATGGGTTGAAACTCCATACAGGACACAACTGTATGAATACACTTGATGTCCGTTGTTGGTATGTACAAACTCCTAAGCGACGACACTACGTCTCCTAGGGCGGGAGTTATCTTAAAAAAGAAAAGTAAAAAATATTTATAAATAAACCAAAGTAAAAACATGACAAGTGATACTTTTTTGAATGACAAATAAACGGACATTAGTAAAACAATTGCTAAAATAACAAACTGAACGGAAAGCTTTCAAAACTAACGGCATGGACGCCATCATTTTACACCAAGACATTTATATTACACGATTTTGAACTATAGGTTGTGGTACTGTGTAGAAGGAAGGTATCAGACAGGTGGGCTTATGTTATACATTAAGCGCGCTGTTTTATTTTAGATAATTATTTTGCTTATATATTTTTTTTGTGGATATTATTTTTAGTACCGTTATATTGTGGAAGTGTCATTGAATGACGGGTTTAGCGTCTTAATGTTTATGTAAAAATATTTTAGTGTCTTGAATAAATTATCAATCTTTTCGATGACGCTTCATGGTCTTCCGTCGTCTTGACTGCGAAGAACGTTCTGAAGACCTTTTTTTTCCTCAACAATAATATTATTTAATTGTTAATAAAATTAGACGACACGACTTTAACCCAATCGGATCGTAACCTCTAAATAAAATTCAGACTTCATCTCAAATGTCATCGTCATACGACAGCTGATGAAATGGAACGTCGTTCCCTCATCAATTATATGTTTGTTGATCTTGTTTCTTTCTCGCAATGGGAAGTTCGTCTTCCTGTTTCAGAATAGGTGTGATGCGACTTGAATGTTACATCTGTCTTTTTGTTGTGCTATTATTTGTTAAAAAACAATTTATTTATAGTGGTTTTGGATAATTTGTTACCGTCATCTAAGATTAATTGACTATTTTTATAGTTTTTTTAAGTTTTATTTTTGATTTCTTTAGTTATATTTTAAACTTTAATAGCTCACAGAATCTTTTGAAGTTTTTAATAGAAGTATTATATCATCACATCAGGTAAGCAGGAATCATCTCTAAGGGTATTTCAAGCTATTTTTTTAATGATGTCAAATTATATATTGATACCTACAATCTAGCTATTTTCTTAAAGACCCTCATGGTGTTTAGAAAAATTTTTGCCACCAGCTGGCGCCACTTTGGTAAAAGGAAAAGTCTTCCATTTTGACGGCGCTATCAAAAAAAAATATTTTTCATGTTCATTTCGGAAATTTTAATGTTTAATTTACAAAATGTTTTAAATTCACGTGGACAAAAGAAAATTGCTGAGAGGTTTTTTTAAAATGACGCCCACGAGGTGGCAGCACCAACAAATCAGGTCTATCTGTCAAGCGCTTTTTGAAAGTTAACACCTGATTGGCCCAATGTGAAAGTTGAAGTGGCGCCAACTGGTGGCGAAAACCGAACGACTCCAATCCATTACATGAAAAGACGTGAAGAAAAAGCAATCACATGGATGAGAGAAACGAATTATTAATCTTTTTCTGATTGCTATAGAGTATAAAATTGCCAGCCGCTGATACACAGAAACACGAACTAGCCATAATGAATAAAAATAATAACTTTACACACACATACTCCTTTTACACTTCTGTTACGATTCCAGTTTGTGAAAGTTCTAATATAGTCAAGAGACTAATAAAATATCGTACGCTGACTAATAAAATATCGTACGCTGACTAATAAAGTAAACGAAACTATGCGATAATCACTTCCCTTTTATTTTTTGTCTTAAAACATTAATTAAGTTTACCATAAATCTAACGATTTTAAAGCGGGGTGCGTTTTTAGTGGTGAAATATTTAGAAGTTTTTTAAGTATCTATATTAAGGTAATGAGTGGATAAATACGTGGCAATTACTTGAAATTGCAGATGAGATAAAAGAATTTACATTAATGCAAAGAAGTTGAACCCTTTAATAATGTTTCATATTAAAAGCATTGACATACTTGATGTATTTTCTTCAGTTCATTATGGACGTAACTGACTTGGAAAACATCGTGAGAAAACCTGGACTTAAATAAAAAAAGTCTGTAATCGCCAATCTGCATGTGAACGTAGCGATCAAAGCTCATGCCTTTTCTATATGAGGAGCGGCCGTGCCCTGCAGTTGCCTAGTTTTCAGATTAGGATTTGTCACTCTGCCCAAAATTCGGTCTGTGGTCATATTTAAAACAGTACTCAGTCTGCGTTTTATCAAAAAGTTTCTTATGAATCATCCTACTAATATTATAAATGAGAAAGTTAGTGTGTGTGTGTGCGTGTGTGTGCCACATACCATTTTCAGCGTGGGCGAAGCTGGGTAGCACAACTAGTAAGTATAAAATGAGATTGTTAGTAATATATCTTAAGATAAAAGAGTATATAAAGGTTACCTAAAACAATTGGTTTTAGCGATTAAAGTGTAGGTATAATGCAAAAAATAATGTACAATAAAGAGTATTTTATTTTATTTTGAACCCTACATTAACTAAACGGGGCGGCGACCCTGTTGAATAGTTAGAGATTAATAAGGAATTGTTTGAAACGAAACTATTCGGTAACTTAAGAAGGGTGGCTGAATTTTAGTCAGATTGAAGTTAACCAGTCCACATTGTTAGCCATGCAAAGTTGTTCGCCACCAAAGTTTATAAACTGCTTTAGGAATTAGACCGCGGATAGGTACAGGGGTTAATGCTAAAGATATTCTGCCACTGACCAGTGAATAGCTAACTCAACATACTGTTGTAAGTACTAACAAAATATTGTCATAATATTGTTTGTTTGAACGCGCTAATCTCTGGAACTACCAGTCGCATTTGAAAAATTCTTTTTGCGTATGATAGCCCAGTTCTTGAGGAAGGTTATAGGCTATGTAACATCACGCTACTGGCGATGGGAGCAGAGCATTAAGCAAAGACGCGGGTGAAACCGCGACGCAGCAAGCTAGTTGTTTTGTTATTCATATTTAGATTATGTAAACTTAAGACATGACATTTTATTAAAATTCTTTTTTATTTGAGACGAGAAACATTTTTTATTACTACCAAATTCTACCTGTAATTATTGTGGTACCTTCAGATAGTAAAACATTAAGGCCGAAAGTCATCATTTGCAAAGCATAGGCTCTTTTAAAGGTTATCCATACTTACCACGTGTTGCAAGTGGATGTATGAAGCAGTAACTACTATGTACGGAGTACTACATAGTACTATGTACGGATTACCACGCGGAGGTCTCGGGTCCGATCCCTGGGTCGGGTAAAGTAATATTGGGTTTTTCGGTCGATAAATTCTCAGTATTAGCCCGGAGTCTGGAATTGTGCTCGATATATGTCAACAGGCTCGCCCCCTGTTAATGAAAAGTGGCTGGTTAAACACCTCTGCATATCCCTTCGGGGATAAAAAGCGTGAAGCTATGTATGTATGTGTGTAACTACGATTATTATGATATTTAGTAATCAGTCAGCTTCATTCATTTGTAAATGCAACATAGAGAGAAAGAGATGCTTCTCATATTAAAGTTCTTTGACATCCTATCATATAATAGATACTTATTCATACTAATTAGCTCTAACTAGCTGTTTTATACGTTCAAAGAGAGTCCATTTTGTCGAAAAATTGCTGGTACCATTAAAACTGTATCGTTCGGCATACTCAAACTTTTTTATAAAGTCGAGTGTTTATTTTAATTGAGCGAACTCAAAGGCTTTTATTATTGGGTTTTACGGTAGATTTACTGAATATCAGCGTTTTAAAAAACCAACCATTCATTAATATTTTTTACGCTTGTTAGTCCTGAAATGGAAATTTATTCAATTGATAAATGAATACGATGTCAGCTGTGGTTTAAATTTAATAAGAGACATTTCCTTCTAAGAAGGAACAAGGGGCCTACCACTACCTCTTATAGCAGTATTAATTTAATGTTACTTTGTGTTTTGTCTTTTATGACCATTAAAAACAAAAGAAAAGAGACAAAGTAAGGTTATGATAAAAATTACTATTCGAGGTTTTGGTAGCGCCCCTGGTAAGTAAGTATTATAGGTTTTAGGTTTTTTAAGCCTTTTAGTAGTTTTAGTTTCGGGCTTTTAGTTAATTAAAATCTAGCTTTATTTAATCTATTTCTTTCTAATTTTAATTCTAATTGACAAATATATGTACTGAAACGTCACTCAGATTTTTTTTTAATCTCATCTTCAAAGTCCTGAGTACGACTTTTAGCGACACAAAGACTTTTAAGTCTAGCTTATTGGTAACTGTTTGTAAGCATTTGACTATGAGTATTTTAAGCCGAACGTGAAAAATTATCATGCTTTCTTTCCATGATAGCAACTAAGATAGTGTCTTGGACCCATGTGACTTATAGTTAGGGTAAGTAAAATAAATTTGTTTACCAAAAATAAAAGAAATAAAAACCTTTCAATAAATGTTATAACTAATTTATTTAAATTTAAAAATCTCCAACAAAGGCTACACATAATTGTAACTTAGAGTAAATAGGGCACAATCATCTTTTTGAGTACTCCTTTAATTATAGGAGACCGCGGCATGCAAATATTGGCAACAAGTGATAATCAATTAATTAATAAACATATCAATTCCTCTGTCTGATAATAACATGAACAAATGCGGTAGCAATTCATCAGTGTATTTCAATTGAACGGCTGAGTAGGCTTTTATAATTTTTTTGAGAGAATTTAGTAGCGCGTCAACGTCAGGCGTATTTTTTATGAAATGTACGCATCATTTGCTAATTGGATGTTAGAGATAAATAATATCTAAGTACTGAATGTAGTCTGGTAAATTCTGGAATACTAGAGGCAATATTATTATACATACCTATATCTAATAATAATAATAATAATTCATGGGCCTGATATAGACCGTGCTGCTTCCGTTGCCTGGCTACGCTTCGGTGATCTTTTTGGAGAAACCGAAGGGTTTGTTTGTGCAATTGCTGATGAAGTTATCATGACGAACAACTACCGGAAATATATCTTGAGGGATGGCACTACTGACATATGTCGGGCATGTCATCGCCCTGGTGAATCTCTCAGGCATATTGTTTCCGGCTGTTCGCGTCTTGCTAACGGAGAGTACTTGCACAGACATAACCAAGTAGCCAGGATCATCCACCAGCAAATTGCTCTGCGATTCAATCTACTAGATGTCGAGGTACCGTACTACTGATACAACCCAGAGCCGGTTCTCGAAAATAGTCGCGCGACATTGTATTGGGATCGCTCCATCATCACAGACAGGACTATTATAGCTAACAAGCCTGATATCGTGGTGGTGGATCGATCCGAACGCCTTGCAATGATAGTTGATATTACCGTCCCTCATGACGAGAATCTCATGAAGGCTGAGAAAGATAAGCAAATAAAATATCTTGATTTAGCCCATGAGATTGTTGACATGTGGGATGTGGATTCTGCTGTCATTGTACCGATAGTCGTTACCGTAAATGGTTTAATAGCAAAGAGCCTCGACCAACACCTAAAGAGGCTCGCATTAGGTGGATGGGTCAAGGGCCAGATCCAGAAGGCAGTGCTGCTCGACACGGCACGTATTGTTAGGAGGTTCCTCTCTCTGGAGCCCTAACCGCCGGTAGCTTGGACTTTGTCTCGTTGCCGGTGGTAATCTATTTTTTATATTTTTAAATGTGTATTTTTGGTTTTTATAAGTATATATTTGAAAATGTAGTAAATATGAAAAAATATGAATAAAGGAAATAATAATAATAATAATATTCTACCACATTCACACAGCGCCATTTAGCCCCAAATTAAGCAGTTATATTTGCTTGTGTTATGGGTACTAAACAACTGATATACTACTTACATAATTTTTTTTTTTGTAAATACATACATATTATAGATAAATTACACCCAGACACAGAACAAACAATCATGCTCATCACACAAAGGTTTGTCCTGGGTGGGAATCGAACACACGACCTCCGGCTTAGTAGTCAGGGTCACTAACCACTAGACCAACAGGCCAGTCTCTATACTATTATATCTAGCGGAATTTGTTTGTTTGAACGCGCTAATACCAGAACTACCAGCCGGATTTGAACGATTCTTAAGGTAGGTTATAGGCGTTATAACATCACGTTTCACCTACGTCTTTGCTTACTTACATATAGCTTATACCCTTCATCGAGAACTGGGCTATCATTCGCAATGAAAACTTTTTTGACTACGACAGGTAGTTTCAGCGATTAGCGCGTTCATACAAACAAACAAACTCTTCCACTTTATATAATAGTACAGATGTGTGTATTTATTATTAGGTTAAATTAATTAACTATTACTAGTTAGTGTCATTGTTATCGCATACTGACTAAAAGTATTACTACAGTGACTAGTCATAAATTAACTAAAGGTATAATCTTGTTTGGTTACTTTTTATAGGAAGGACTTAATTATTATTTAATTTATCGGAGCTTTAATTAAAGTAATTATAATGGTGCGTGAAGTAGCCGAGTAATTTCAGCTAGTCAGTTTAAGTTTCATGACTTCTGTTCTCGTATAAAACAATTTTTTTATTGAAAATAAGTAGATACATACCTAATTTGTCTTAGATTTTTTTGCTTAGTGCTCATATTACAGCGCTCCAAATACTTGGAATACTCTTAAATCGATTATAAACACATAATTATATATGTCGGTCGACGATTACACGTCATGGCGTACTGTACGGTAGGTGCAAGTCAATTACATTTTAGATTAAAAATATATAGCTCTTTAGTCATAAATAATTAACAAAATACAAAAAAATATTTTATATTATAAGTTAAAAACCTTGACCAAATAAAAATCTCTCACGACAGACATCCACCTAGCTGTCACTCGGGTAGTTTGTATTAGGGGAGTGCCACATATGACGTATTACGTTTAATATATCAGATCTCAATGGACGATGCAATGCCCATTGTTTTAGCTGATTACTTATGTGCACGCCCTTATTATATAACTAATGATATGTCTATTTATGAAACGGGTCTACTCGTGTTAGAAAATTATTATAAGGTGTCATACCTCTTTACCCGACGTTTCGGTCGAATTACACCGACCATGGTCACGGGCTGACTGATGTAGCCAGGCGTCGTCTTCGCCTTGAAGCTCGGGATTCGGCAACTACCCTCACTTTGTCTTTTGTTACACTGTTTTGTAAAAAGTTAGTACTACGACACACAACACTCACGACGTCTTCACTTTGGCCTACTTTGTCATAACTGCGACGCTCACACCTGCTGATTACTGGATTCCAAGGTATCCGTCTTCTCGGTTGAAATTTCGGTACTTTTTAATTTCAACCGCTTCTCGAGCTATCCTGGAGTAGTAATGCCGATCAGTGGAAAGCACTTGCGGCTTATGTAGCTCGATCCAGTGGTTGGTTCCTGACTCTAACAGGTGTTCAGCAATCGCAGACTTATTTGTTTGACGGTTCTTGACAGCTGTGATGTGTGTAATTGTAATTATAATTATAATTACATATGAAATTAAACGAATTATAAAAATAATACACTTAATTTTTACTTACGCGGTTCGTCACGTGGGGTCTTTTAAAGCCCTGTGTGTTCAAAACATGTCCATGTCTTTTAGGCTTTATGCACGACATGAAGTTAGCTATTTTCCACGTAAACTATAACTATATTTAGGAAGGTACATAAAGCACTGAACTGGTGTAACAGTTTTAAATGTATAAATTATGCATTTTTGTAATAGTCGGGCTTTTAAAGACCCCATGCGACAAACCGCGCTAGATAAAAAGTACGACTAGCTCTATGTTGGAATAATTTACATTTACCGAATACAGAGTATACTCAGACTTGGCACATATATTCATAATTCAAACAAAGCTTTGCCTAGTGATAAAATCGTATCCACCACCTCTTGCACAATAATTACACACACTAACACTGTTTAACCGGAGAACTCAAGCTCCAGGTAAAAACAGAAGATCCCTGATGCCTCATATGATCCATAATAATTGACTACGTACATTTTCAAAACCATAGAGCCAAAATTGGTGCTTAATCAGATAATGTATATAGGTACAATCTACTATCTACAGGTTTGACAAAACTAACTTATAAAATTTCAGTGTTTTCAAAAACCCTTAGTATAACTGATAATTCTCGTTCAATACGTAATTATGCAGCGGGATTTTTTATTTAAATTAAAGCAGAATTTCAAAAACAGGAAATATGTTATATGATGTTCCTACTGTTGAGTAACGACTTTAGTGCACATAAGGGACACGTTATGTAGCAACTGGTACAAATATTGGCTTATATAATAACAAGTTAGCAACTTTTATGTTTACTTACTGCATTTCAAACAACACATAACACAAGCCACGACAACAATAAAGATAATTAGTATTTGGTACTTTTGGTACTCTAATCTTTTTACTTTTTCTTTTAAGAAAATGACCAAATAACACGATGACTAAGCGAAAACTGCCTAACTGACTAAAAAATTACCTAGCAAATAATAACATCAGTAAATACTATATGGACTATTGCCTAGCCCAATGCTATTTTAAAGCAGCAGAACTTGCTGGGTTTTTACTTTTCTTTCAGAAAATGAAATCAAAAATATGAAATAATTATATTAATTGAAAGTGAATGAACTCAAAACGTGTTTACTTTTTTATTTTCTTTAAGTTGTCAAGTTAAAAATTGTCAACATAACTTGACCAATTAATTACAAGACGATAATTCAAATTCAGCAATTCGATTCACAGAATAATAAAATGACCGAATGATGAGGTAACAAACATACCAAAAAAACATACGACCTGAATTAAGAATGTCCTCCTTTTTGAAGTCGGTTAAAAATGGCATGACGGCGTTTGTTCAGACGACTGATTGATCAATGCCACACAACAAAAGACGTAGTTGAAGCAATACTAATTGGCGAAACTAAAAGTGCTAATTGGCAAAAAGTTTAAAATAATCTAATACCTACTAATATAAAACGTCCAAAATATCACCGAAAGGTTTTTTGATATGCAGTGATGTGGACAAACAATTTTATCTAAACCCAAATTAATTCAAAGCTATTTCTGGCAATATATGCGATTAAAACTAACTTGTTCAACAGAATACTTCTCTGCAAGCGCATTATTTACTGCATTAAATAATCTATATGAATATTAAAGGTATCCCGAATAAGAGAAAACTAAGCAAGTCACTAAGCCGCCATAGTGGAGGCTACCACCAGTAGTTTAGCTCTTGGAATGGTGTCAACCACTTCTGGATTCCACTGACTGCTTACCATCATTTAGAGAGGAGTCACTTTGGTAGGCTAATATAAAAAGTGGCCCCCAAAATTATTCCACCATATTAGATATTTGCCATGATATTTAATGGTGCAGAAAAGGGCCTACGGATTTATAGCATAACGATAAATTACGAAGTAGGACACACATACCACTTACACAAGATTGAGGTTTTTGTATATTTTAATAATAATTGGGTTCTGTTGATATTATAATGAGGAAGTGTATTGGCTGTTGTTCGCTTTGTTCGACTAATTGAGCGCAGACCACTTCAGAAGAAAGCTTTATAAATAAAATTGTTTGCATTACTATTTTTGGAGATTTTCTTCTATATTATCAATGTTTTTATACAATTTAGACAGTTAACAAAGCTATGGTCCTCCTAATAGTAGCATAGGCCGTAGATCGTTAAACTTCTGTGCATGGATGTTCTATATTCATTAAACAATGCAAATAGTTGAGTTATGTTCAAGTCATATACTTTTTAACTTCAAAGAGTTGGTACTTATTGATATCTGTAATAGGTACTTATAATTGAAGGTCATTATTGATGTAATTAGGTCCAGTCATCAATCGCCACGACAGATTACTCTGGAAAATAGGCGGGTTTGAGATAGCAAGGTAAAGTTGTATAAAACTCTTGTAATCTGATGCAAGCTGTCAGTATACAGTTCTACGGCTTTACTACCCGATTAGTTAACCCACACAAGAGCATTGAGCACACTGAGCTCATTTCCTTTTACGAATATTCTCTTAGTCGGCTCTTATGTCATCGTTGGGAAGAAAATCAATGATAGTTTATTCTTATTATTATTATTTATTAAATTTTATTTACACTTATGTAATTTTTGTTTTCGTATTTAACCCTTTATAATAAAAGTCACTTTTGTTCGTATCATTTTCATTCAGTGTTATAATTGGTGTTACAAAACAAGCATAGAAGTATCTAAAGAGAACTCTGTGAATAATTCAGTGTAACTTAGGACGGCATCTTCCTTTTATTTTCATTAAGAGTGAAGTTTTAATGAGTGCTGTTCGCAACTGCTTCTGCAGTAATACTATCTTTCTTAATTTAATTATAGTTATTACTAGCAACACGCTCCGGTTTTGCACGATGTACTGATATAGTTATAAATATTTAAAATTCTCTGCTTTATTCTTCTATTATAATGTATTATACATTTAAAGGTTTTGGAAGAAGCTATCTCAACAATAATAAAAATAATAAATTTGTGCTTGGTTCAAATAAATTTGAGGAGAAACATACAAAAAAAACCACCTACTTTATTTAGAGATTTACAAATAGAAATTTATTTTCATTTTAACGTATAAATTGTAAAAGAAAAGTCTGACTAACAAAACTGTGCTGTACGTAATTATTAAAACAGTTTAATTAATTGGATCCTTGCAAATCCTAATGGAGTGAACGAATTCAAACATAAGAGAACCTAAAAATGAAAGTTGGCTAAAGAATCAAAGTTAGCAGGTTCTATGTGTCATAGATGTGTCCCCAATAATCTTTAAATAATTTGCTATGACATAATGTATAGCAAACTGTTTGGGGATTTAATGGTTCAGTTTTTTGTCTTCTGCAGGTGTTATTGTCAGTAAATTCGTAGTCATGTAATGTCACCAATCGGAGACCTTGACGGTCATACGTGTCATTTAAAAGATCGAAATCAATAACTGATTGACGTCCACCATCTATCTCATCTATCATCATCATATTTAGTTCAAATAAACATTACAGGTACAACAGAGCGCGGGAGGCCCAATTTCCTTTCCATTTTCTCACTTCCTTCAATTCCTTCTTCTTCCCTTTCCGCTACGGAGGCCGCAGTACAGGAGCAATGCCAGAGACTGAGTCTTCCATGAGTGACAGTTACCACCTAACATCTTTGGGCTGTTTGCTGGTCTGCCACTGTCTTCCCGAGTAAAATAATATTTTTCCCAACCAGTACCACCAGTATTATGTTCAGTGACACAGTGGGTCTGAATAGGATGTAAATAATAACACACATTACAATTTACATGTATACATGAAAAAGCATCAAAAACTTGAAATAGTTACACCGTTCAAAGAAAATAGTAATGACACCGGACTTAATATCAACAAAAGGCAATATAACAGAACAGAAAATATTACTAAAAACTTCGTCAGACTCAGCCGTGGTTCTCCATTGTTAAACAAATGCATCTTCATTTTTGTATGTTTGGCGGTCATCAGTTCTATGACGCCAGTTAGTGCTTCTTTGCAACTGGGCAAGATTTGGGATGGTGGTAGCGCGTAGCCAAAAGTTCCATTGTCACGAAGATAGAAGGTGTAGACGTACCTATTGATTAGAATAATTTTAACAACGTTAATATTGTATGCACTGCTAAATTGTGAGTTACATTATTTTTAAATATTTATACGCTGTCCGTAGTGCGGTTTCACCCACTTTAAGTTACGTATTAGGTCAATGCTCCCGCTTCTGCAGCTCGTAGAGTGAGCCTATAACCTTCCTCATAAATTGGGCTATTAAATGCAAAAAAAAAACTATTCAATTTCGACTGGTAGTTCTAGAGATTCAAACAAACAAATTCTTCCACTTTATATATTATAATAATATATAGTAAATAATAATAATAACAGCCTATTTACTATCCCACTGCAGGGCAAAGGCCTCTTCTCATATGGAGTTGGCATGAGCATTAATCACCACGCTTGCTCAAGGCGGATTGGCAATTTCAGACATTTAAGTCCAGGTTTCCTTTATGATGTTTTCCTTCACCGTCAGTCAGAAATGTCCAAAATAAACTTAGAAAGTACATATGATTTGAAAAATAACATTGGTACTTGCCCGGGTTCAAACCCACTACCTCGTGATTACGAAGCGGTTGTCTTATCCACTGGACCATTTCGACCTTTATATATTAGTATATATTAAATATAAGACTTATTTGACTAATTTTGTCTGAGACACGGATGCACAAAAGAAATCATCAACATGATTACATCATTTTGCTCACACACAAACAACCGTATCGCTAATTCTATTTTCTCATCTAATACAGAACTCTAAAAATATTACGACGAATTTATCGAAGCATGAATTCTTATAGTTCGATTACAAATACAAAAATATTAATTCTAATACGAGGTACATTAGTAGTGGTAAGCTCAAAATGATTTCTCAAAATCCTTATAAAGAAATTATAAAAAAAATTACCTGATGTTATGAGCTCTCTTCATATAACTGGCGCTGTTACCGGATATACGTAGGCCTGAAATGAAAGATCATCACCATCATATCAACAGAAAGATGTGTACTGCTAGAAATGGACCTTCCGCAAGTTTCGCCATCTGGATCAGTCGTGAGCCCGTAACGTGAAGGTATTATAAAATAATTCTTGACATACTTAAATCATAAACATTCTTTCGCCGCGGAACTTAAAAAATATCAAATCAAACGGTCCAGATCTTTATACGTACGCCGCTTAATTAAAGCCTAAAATTCTACCAGGACGTGTCTTTTTTTCTAATTTTGAGCCTAGGCGAAAAAAGCTTTTGACAAAAAGCCACAATGCCAGTTGTTTGTGATAGTGAATTTTAGCAAAAATTAGTTTACCTTGGTATAACAATATAACTACCTTATAGGAAATAAACAAATAACATTACAATATTCGTGTTCCAACTAACCCAATGTATCATAGGCAGTACCAATTCCATATTTGACCTTATGCAGTTTATACATTTTATATATTGCCTGTCTTGCAAAGTTCTCCTGAAAAAATTAATAATATACACCGTCAAAAAATATTTACATTGTGTGGAAGGTTAATGCTTTCGAAAACAAAAACTGGTGGCAAATGATTCCTTAATTCTGAGACACTGCGTAAACATATATCACAACCGCTTTATGTCTAATTTATTGTAGGTAAACTAAAATCACCAGCATGTGGCGCTAAGACATCTAATCAGCGTCGCGGTAGAATAAAAAAATAAGAGTAACGAGATGAGTTGGACAACACAAAATAAATTATCTTTGGCTAAAGACCAAAAAGTATGAAGAGTTTGAGAAATGCCTTTGTTTGGCAGTGAGATGATGGAGCCTAACAAAATCAGTTTCAGAATTAAAAGACTAGAAAAAAATTATCGTGCTCACCGCTTCTCCGTAATTATCAATATGTTTTATCTTATCTGCATATGGTATAATGATTTTCTGGCCATATCCATGAAAGGAAAAGTAAAATTTAGTTCCTCTTATTCTGCCCGCTACAAAATCCGCCAGCGCTTTTGATTCTGATTCTGAGAAAGGGTATGGACCACAGTAATATGCGTCAGTTTCATCTTTACTGGTTCCACGTTCTAAAAAACAAGATCTACTATACTATATATAACTATTCCTACCACTTCTTCCTTACTAACTTCCTCATGGTTGATTTAAGCTGTTACAGCTTGTTTAAGTTCTTCTAATACTATTTCTATAGCGCATGTAATCATGTTCTAAGTCAAGCTAATAATAAATCATCAAATGTGCTGTAAGCTTGTTTGCCATTTGAGTTGAATAATAAATGTGCAGACAATTAACACAAAACTAAAAAAATCGTAGCGCAAGCCTTGTAAAACAACCAGTAATGACCAGTTATCTAGCACTAGCTGCGCCCTGCGGCTTCGCCCGCGCGGAAATTGCTATGTGTTTAATTAATGTAACTCGGGAATTAGAGGGATAAAAAGAAGCCTATGTCCCGAAACCAAATCTATCTACATACCAATTTTCACTGAAATCGGTTTAGCGGTTTAAATTTAATATGGTGGTTAAGTATGCTTAAACTTTCTAAATCACCGCGCAATTTTCTTAGTTTTTCTTTCATAAGAACCTTCTCATGACAATAACAAACACAACAAAAAAATAATTAACGAAATTGTTCTAGCCGTTCACGCGTGATGCCATTACCAAGGGAAATAGGGATTCATTTTTATATATATAGATTGATTTTTGAGAATATTAATCTTGTTAATTATAGAAACTTACTCCCAAAACTGTAGTCGAAATTTCGATTTAAATCAACACCAACATGGTTTCCTCCAAGTATCCGTCGGTTTTTCCGCCACAAACGATCCTAAAAGCAGACATTGTGTGGAATATTTTAAAGAGTTGTAATATTAGCGTATTTTTTAGGTCTTTCAATATAGGATAATATTTTGTAAGCACAAGTAATTTTAAGATTTCTAACCTAGATGTTCACTCCTAGAAATTAACATCACAAGGTAGGAGTTTTGTGAGTCATTACGCTTTCGCTTCCTACGATACTCACTGGAAGACATATGTTTGTACCGTAGTTGATCCACGTTGGTTTCAGCATGAATGGGCCGGATCGACCGGGGAAATACTACCCTCTCATAGAAGATCGACATAAGAGTAGTAGTATCCGTACTACTGCGTTTCATGCGGTGAGTGAGAGCGCCGTAGGTCCAATTTCCCCCCTTTCCTCTTTCCCTTCCCCTACCCCATCCCCAGCTGCCATAATATAGGCCACCATACCAGCAGTTTCAAGACGATGAGCTTTGATATGGTGGCCACCGCTTCTGGATTCCACTATATACATATATATATACACATATATATATATATATATATATATATATATATATATATATATATATATATATATATATATATAAATTAGCCTACCAAAGTGACTGCACCAAAGTGGTTGCAAATTCTGAACTGAAAACCAAACGACCCAATGAAGTTAAAATTCAATAAAATATACAACTTACCGACCTTTGGCTGTATTTGTAACCATCAGGATTAAGAACCGGTATTAAATACCATTCGTATTTGGCCACCAATGCTCTTAGTTGATTATTACTCTCGGATCTAACCAACTGGTTCACTAAATATGTGACAAATTCAACTGAAATCCACTCATTACCGTGAATACCACCCTCGACTATCACTTTGAGTTTAGGTCTCCCTTTCCTAATTTTAACAGCAAAAATTTCACGTCCTTCTCCAGATTTTCCGATTGAAGTCAATTGGACTACATTGGGATACTTTACAGCTAGGTCTGTTAACCATTGGTAGATATCTTCCAGTGAATGATAAGTGTGCCACGAAAAATAGTCGACATTAAGTCTAAAATATTTTCTGATAGCCTGTTCTTCAAATGCACTGTAAATAATTTGGGATTACTGAAAAAGAATTTGCATACTGGGCGTTAAATTAAATGGTATAATAGAAAGTATGACGTCTACTGCCGGAAATAGTATCTACCACTTTGCCCGATCGTAACTCATCCTCATTGGTTGCCCACCACCTTAATCAAGTCGATCCGCCTTGGTAGTGGATGACCTACGAACAGTCCAAATACAAACGCTTCACTTTTGCACAACATACATCAACAACATACTTACGTCTCACAACATATTATGTGTCGTGTGGAAAAATCAACTTGAGCAATTGCAGGCGTTTGCGATTACATTAGATTACATCGATTATCTTTCACTGCACTGTGTTACTGGAACTTCATAGTATTAACAAACCTTTGAACATCATCCATTAACAATTTAGTGCGTAATTTGTAATGGTCAGCTCTTTCTAGAAACAATTCTCTGTCCATTGGATTCACAATCAACTGCACATTTTCATACACTCTGTATGGTTTTCTCCAAAACACTACGTCGATATATTTCCTTTCGTCAATACCCTGCAAAAACTTTAAATGCTCCTGATTAGTTGGCTCTACATTATATAAAGAATAGTTTTGATATAATATACTTTGACAGAATCTAAAATCATGAATAAAAATAAATACAATTGCAATAATTTTGGAATTCATTCTTGTATTCAATGATTTAATGTATTTTGTAGACAATTACTGAAATTACTGTTTACTTTTGTTCCATTGCTTTGATATTTGTTTTGACATATTCTTATCTGTAATCCATGTATACTTACTCGTAATTTGAAATCTGTTTATTATTTCTCGTTGATTTCTAATTAATCTATGTTCTGAATCTGAGTGATGACAATGACCGAAGGAAAATATTCATTTTTTGACAGTTTACAAGAGATTTACATTCTGTTTCCTGTTTGATAAATGAAATTATTAAAATTGTCATGAGTTTCCATTATATTTACACGAAAAACATTTAAATGTTTATTGAAATATTTAATTTTAATTTCAGCTACACATAACATCTTAATTTATTTCATTATGCATTCTAACATAATTTATTTGATAAATTTAGGATTTTTAATAAATTTTTACTATGCGAAAAAATATACAAACTACACATTGTTTCGAGGTTTGCCGGCAAACCAGAGTCATTTGGAATTCTTTATGAAACTTTGCGATCGTTATGATGTTGATTATTGGAGTGAGCCAAGAGCAATATATCAATCCATTGACTTTGTGATAAATCCTAAACACAAAAAGGAAATGTTGCGGAAAGCCTCCGGTCTTGGTATATATCTGAAGACCATTATGGAGAATGTGCAAAGGTAAGACATAAGTATCAATTTAAAAAACGTCAACTATAGTAACTTGTTGCTTAGTTGATTTAAACCAGTTTCCGACTAAAAACCTAGTAGAAACTGTTTTCCTTCAAAAGATATTTGACTACCATTAAAACATATTCGATTTATTAATGACTGAAAAAGCAAAACGCCAAAGTTCTACTTTCATCCATAAAATAATCTAGCCCCATATCATTACCCTTAGTAATATTATCATTGTTTTGATTGAGTCTATCAAAGGTAAAGATATCTTATTTCTTAATTCAGTATGTTCGATAACCAGACAGTAAAGCACTTTATACGAAGTGACACGGAATCTATGAATTGGAACAATTACTATCGATTGCAAGACATATACATGTGGCTCACTGATTTAGCCAAAAAATACCCCAAAGAAATGACAGTACAAAGCATCGGGAAATCACATGAGAACAGAGACATAATGTCTGAGGTTGGCAATGAATGGGAGTTCGTATAGGTGATTATTTATTTTAACAGTACTCCAAAACTTAAGATGGTAGTTAAAGAATGCTGTAGGAAGTCTCTGTGACTTTTGGTATTAGATGTGTAAAACCACCCTAACTTTTTGCGCCGTTTTAAAAGGCGGCTAAAAGAATTAGGTAACTATAGCGTTACCAGTGCTTTAACTATGCTTGCTTATCCGCCTGTAATGTGTGATAATGGCAACTTCTTCAGAAGAGCCTCATTTTCTCAAGAAAATGAGGCTCGATCAAGTCAACTTGATGCAGTTTCGTAGTATAACGTGTAGCAGTTTGTTTACTTAACTTTATGCATGAATTTTATGCATGTCTTATGAATTTATTCCTTGAGTTCTTTTTCTTTCCTGTTTATTTAATAGTCATGACTAATATAAATACTTGTAGGTCAGTAATCATAATTGAAGGCGGAATTCATGCTAGGGAATGGATATCTCCGGCGGTGGTGACCTATTTGATTGACAAGATTGTCCATTCTTCTTTCTCTGTAGATGACTCCCTGAAGTATATAGCTAATACTTACGAATGGTATTTTGTGCCAGTTTTGAATCCTGATGGATATGAATATTCGCATAAAGTGGTCAGTAATCTATAATTCATACTATTCAAAAATATTCTACAGTGGTTATAAAAAAAATTTGAATCATGCAGTTTTGACCGATGTCCTAAGAATACCAGTCCATTTTTTTCTGGTCGACTTATGTCGAACAGTAGGCGTTTCGATGATAAAAATATTGTTGTCGTGACATGTTGAAGTAGGATGGACTTTAATTTTAAAACAGTAAACAGCACGAACTACGAAAGCCACAATATTGTTTCAAAAATAAAATGCTGTTTTCAATCAATTCAACCTATTTCCGAACAAAATGCTACAGCTCTGATTCTTTTGCCTTTGAGGTTAAATAGTCACGTCAATAAAAGGCTACGTTTCAGGATCGATTGTGGAGGAAAAATCGTAATGGTGACGGAGTTGATTTAAATCGAAATTTTGACATCGCATTTGGAAGTAAGTTTCGTTTAACATGTTAAAAACATCATCATAACACGATGAGCAAAATCATTATAGATTATTTGAAAAAGCTTATGTGGCTAAAAAGCGGTACGTAAGAATAATAATGTTTTTTTATTCTCTTCACAAAGGAGATCTCTTACTAATAGTAGGTAATACGGAACGTAACATGTGTAGACATTAGAACTCCTTTGTGAGAGACTGGAGTTCGTACTAGGAAAACCCTGTGTTACGAATCACCAGGCCCTGTGTGACGAAGTGGTAACCTTGTGTCCGTATTATGCTATAGACATTCGTATGTTCCTTGAGTATCGCAGAAAGTGTTGTAAGGCAACAACAATTGTGTAGGAAATGAGGAAGGAAAAGGTTCTCCTTTTCCGGAGACCGAGGGAGTAATTGAGTCTCCGGTACTATCACTCACGACGAAACGCATAAATATGAATACTACTTGTTACTTGTTGGTGGGCTCGTTTTCAGCATTTAGGCCTCTTGGTCTTTTTTACGTCCAAAAAATATGGATACTAACACTAAGGTAAAAACACTACCTAGTTTTCTGTCCCTATCGATCAGAAAATTCAGATAATTTGTTTTATTTTATATTGTATCTTTGTAGCAGTAGGAGCGGATAGAACACCGGAACACAACACATATTGCGGGGCTCATGCGTTTTCTGAGAAAGAATCTCAAGCTATGTCAAGATTAGTAGACCGGCTGGGCCGCCGTTTAGAATATTATATTAGTTTTCATTCTTATGGACAGTACATGATCATTCCTTATGCACATACGGACCTGCATTTAGATAATTATATGGAAGTGGTAAGTGTATTGTTTTATGCATCTGGGGTTATGTTTGAGAGATCGATGACAGATCACAATTTTTGAAGTCATTGTTATTTAAAAAAATCCATTTTATAATGACAATGTCTAAAATATATAAGAGACATCGCCTCAATGGCCGTCTTCTATCGCCTTTACTATGGAAAGTGTACTTTGAGCTCTTTGAATTAATCCCACTCTCTCCCTTTTTATCCAGAACGACACGTGCGGGGCTGAAGTGCCACCCTTTCAGAGTGGAATCTGAAGGGTCTCGAACCAAACAGTTCAGCACTTCATGCTTTTGTCGCTCAATTAAAGCCTGGAACTCTTTGCCAGCGCATGTGTTCCCATCTAATTTTGATCCTGGGTCTTTTAAGCGGGGCGTGAAAAAGCATCTCACTAAGCCGCCATAGTGGAGGCCACCATACCAATAGTTTGGCTTTTGGAATGGTGCCCGCCATCAGGCAGAGTGGAGTCACTTTGGTAGGCTAATATAAAATATATATATATATATATGTAGTTTTAATAATTTTAAACAAAATGTTAATTTTAGTTTTTAATGTGTAAAGAAGCAGCGAACAAAATCTTCGCACAATATAACACAGTATATAAAATAGGAACTGCACACGATACTGTTGGTAAGCTCAATTTTATATTTGTAGCTATCTATACTATTACCTAAGCAGAAGAGTTTGTTTGTTTATTTGTTTGAATCAATAATCTCTGAAACTATTAGTCATATTTGAAAAATTCTTATAGCCTATGATTCTCGAGGAAGGTTAAAGGGGCTATGTAACATCACGTTACTATCGACAGGACTAGAGCAATAAGCTAAGACGCGGGTGAAACCGCTCCGTGGTAAGCTAGTAATTCATAAATCCAACAGACAGTAAAAAGGAAGATGAATAACAAATAGGATCTTAGCAGATGGAGTATGCTCGTCCTGTTCCAGTAGACCCACAAGCTATCCACCATTGGCGGGGTCAAATGGATTGTTATCTACACTAAAAATCTATTCAAAAATCCTTATTTTTCTTCAGGATACAAGACGTCAGGTGTCAGCACCTGTTGGGTTAAAATGAAACACCGTGTCCCGTAAGTAATAATCGATTATAATTGTTATCGTTTTAACGCCTAAAGGACAGGCCGACGACCTGATAAGGGTGACGGGAAACCGATGGATAAGGGTGGCTCCCGACTGGCCAAGGTAGTAAAAATTGGGGAAGGCCTATGTCCAGCATTGGATGTTTTTCGGCAACTTTGATGATAATGAATGCCCTAAATATGCTAAGGTCGGCTCTGAGATATTTATAAATTCGTCATTGTCGTCATACATATCGAAGCTGTTTTATCACTGGACGCTATTGCACGTCGCGTGTTAGATAATATATTCTTTTAGCAAAACTTTATATGATGTTTTCACTGCTGTCATGCATCATGTGTGCACTAATGAAGTATGCTGAAACTTCGTTGTATATCTAGATGCTTCTCTAATAAGCGATAAGGTCAACACTGCTTAATTCTTTAGACATTACGTAAGTACATTATACCAATCTTTTAAGATTAACGTAGCTAAAAATTTAATTTTTTTGAACTGTGTTCTGAAGTTCTATTTGAGTAATCGTTCTAAACATACCAATGGTTTTTCACAGTTATGCGGTAACTTTCGAGCTCAGAGATCAAGGTTCTTACGGTTTTGGGCTGCCTACGGATCAGATTCTACCTACGTGTCAAGAGGTCTTAGACGGACTAGTATCGCTATTCACTCCGCGACAAGTCAATGTTAAAAGATTACGACATTTGTCGTCCAGTGAACAAGCCAACAGAAGTAAACCAGATCAATTTTATATAATTTTAATTGTACTTCTGTCTATTATATTTTGGTTTTATTAATGGCTGGCCTATTTTTATTTAAATAAATTTTAGGTTTTATTAAATTAATCAGTAAGATGATTTATTTAAAGATATCTTGACGTAATAGAGACCAGTGATTAATCTGTTGACGTCTAGAGTGAATTGAATCAGTGGTGATTATTATACCAGTGTGTTACACAACGAATTGGTACAGCGGCCTTGTGAGATGCACAAATGTTTTTTTTCATGCTTTTATTCAAGACCGTAAAATTAAAAGTACCGAGAGTAAGACCGTAAAATGAAATTAGTTATAGCCAAACACATGACAAATGACTCATTGTGTGTGTAGTCAATTAAAAAAAATCCGTTTGTATTACTAAGCTGAAAATGTGTCATTTTCAGAGGTTCAATAAAATTAATCAGATCAATTAATTGAACTAGTGGAACTTTTATTCCTATCAGTTCAATGAAGAGTCGTCAATTGAACTGATATTGAACTTTTCGGAACATACTGGTCCCAGCAGTTCAATCAGCCGATCTTTATTGAACTGATGGGCGTAAAAAGTGTCGCTAGTTCAAGTAATTGAACTGATATTGAACTTTTGGGAACATACTCGTCCCAGCAGTTCAATCAACTGCTCTTTATAGAACTAATAGGCTTAAAAAGTGGTAACCGTAACCTAAAACATGGCTACGTTTTTAAGTATGGTAGAAATAACGCTTAGAAAAACAACTAAGGCCTTGCCGATCATATGAGGAAAAATAGACGAGGAAGGAAAAGGGCAAAGGACGGGGATAGGTATTTGGGCTTAGTAACATTGGGAATAAAAACAAAAGACTGCTGACGTAGGTAGTCAATTTCATTTCCTACAAATAGTTAAATTTCGTACGTATAATAGATCCAAAATAGTGGTAACTGCTTACTTAAAAGATGTTTTCTTGTGGTGGAAATTAAAATCTCTTACTTTTTGCACGTAGCGCAAAACTTAAAGGAAATACACTTTAGAACATAACTCTTGTTTTTAAACTAAAAGAACTTTTAGAATTTAAGTTCTTAAATGTTGCCGGTGCTTGGCCTCATTTAATTACTGCTATACGAGACTTAACTAAGGAGTTAATATTGACTTGCATCCAAGTCTTAAAATGTTTTTACGGTTGCAGTAAAAGAGGGTCACGTACTATAGAACCAAGAGAATTATGACCCACTATAAGCTCGTTTTGTCAACCCATCTAAATGCACGTAGATCAAAATTTGCCTGCGGACTGATTTCTTTGGCCCCGAACTTGATATCATTTTATTAGAGACTGGCTCTTAATAAGAATCTCTGAATCTGATATGTAAGTATTAAAAATGTCAGAAGTGCATTATAAATGATAGATCTCACAAGTTTGACAGTTTTATTAGCGAAGTATTAGCAAAATGGGTCAAGATTCAGTTAGTTCGATTTTACATAAAATGGTAATTTGTCTTGATAAATATAAATGTAATAAGGACTGATGAGTTGGTAGTATCTCCTATCTAGCATATGGAGCCCTAATCTTGTTGCGAACATGACGTAAAAGGTGTCTATAGGCCGCGGCATACGTGACGGGTTTTAAGACGGCCGGAACGGAGCCGAAATTTTGGAAATATCGTTTATGTAAGAGTATACCCATAATACGTCACGAGGACATGGACTCGACCGAAACTCGGCACTCACGGGGCCTAGCAAATAAGATGACGTGTGACAGTGATGTTTCGACGTTCGTTTGAGAAACGAAGAAATCCGCAGGCGATTCAAAGTAACAATGGGCAGGACACATAGCTCGCAGAACTGACGGCCGCTTTTTTTTTATGTTAGCTTAACAAAGTGATCCACTCAGTCTGATGGTAAGCAGTCAGTGGAATCCAGAAGTAGCGGACACCATTCCAAAAGCCAAACTGCTGGTATGGTGGCCTACACTATGGCGGCTTAGTGAGATGCTTTTGCACGGCCCGCTTGGGGCAGAAAAGTTCTACAGTAGGGACCATGATCCAGAAGACGCAGAACCCTCACAAGGTGAAACGACGAACTTATAAAGGTGACGGGCAACCGATGGATGAGGGCGGCGAACGACCAGCCACGATGACGAAAATTGGGAGAGGTCTATGTCCAGCAGTGGACGTCTTTTGACTGATATGATGATAATGATGATGATGATATTTATAGTAGTAGTCGTAGATCCTCGCTGGTTTCAGCATGAATGGGGCAGATCGACCGGAGAAGTACTACCCTCTCATTGAAGATCGACGTAAGAGTAGTAGTATTCGTACTACGTTACGTACTGCGTTTCGTTCTGTGAGTGAGAGCACCGGTGGCCCAATTCCCCCCTTTCACTTTTTCTTCACCTCCCTCAATCTCTCTTAGTCGTCGCGACAGTTACTACTTACTATCACGTGGGCTGTTTGGTCGTCTGCCATTGGCAGCAAAAAAAAATAGGTACATTTGTGTTTCCTCAACAATCTCCAAATGTTACTGTTAATGCCTACGTACGTAAGGTGAACCGTACGTTTTGTTTGTCTCCAAAATAATATTTGACACCTAATTACGAATATTTCCAGATACGTGATACCTTTCAGGCTCAGAGACAAAGACGCTTACAGTTTTAGTCTCAAAAAATTGGACATAATTGTAATCATTTTAATGTATCCTTGTTCATTATAGTGCGATTATATTAATTACTAGTTTTATTTTATTTAGGTTTGATGTAAATATATTTGCCCGACTGTCAAGTAGGATAATGTTTTTCGATCGTATGTATGTATATATTATTATGTGTGTATGTGGGTATGTATGTCTATTTTTTCGCACTCTCTACAGCCCAAATGGCTTGATAAATTCGTATTGATTGTAAGAGTGACATAGAGTACGAAACTATTTAAGTTCGAAATTACCGTGACTATCTTAGGTGTAAATGTATGTTTTATTCCTAAAATAAAAGCAGGATATTATTATTTTTGGAAAAAAATTTTTCCAAATAATTAAGGTATAATTATTTATTATTCAAACAGCAAATGAATAGGTAATAACGCAAAAAGAACCAACGAAATATTACCAATGACTGAAATTATTTACGGCACGCAATCCGTTCTGAATAAAAACACATTTAGTAGCATATCTTGCGATACTAACCCCAAAATGATGTTATCAAAAGGTGGTAATATGAGTAATGATCCATATAATCGTTTAGCCGCTACGACAAATCGTCAGATCACGTGTTCTACTATCATTTATTTCGGTACCAGTAACCAACGATGATGATCTCTCCCATCTTCTATAAATAGAATAAAATGTTTGTAAGTAATCGCTCTATTTATACTGGACGTCATTCTATAGAACTTAATACAGCGTGGGTGGAATAATATTTTTTTATTGTTAATAAATTTAAGTTCTATGTGGATTATATAAGGTTGGTTTTCAACTGTGATGTGGTAATTGAAGGGCGTTGCATTTCCTTTTGTGATGGAATTAATTGCTTACTGTTATTTATTGGATTGTTGCTTATATCTCAATTCAGAGATTTCTATTATTATTAATGATTACTTAGAATATTAGTTTACTATGTTAATAAAATTAACAGCGATGTTATTATTTGAATTGTAATGATATCTGCACGTTTTACGAATTAGGTATTTTAATGTTATTCAAATTAAGACTAAAATATTGAACCACTTTATTTCTTCCCCTAGGTATCGTAAGAGACAATTGAAAGACTACCATTTAACGGGTGGCAGCATTACCTGCTACTCTGAGCCTACACATACTGGCGGTACCGACACGGCATGGCAAAGGATCCTTAGGCATCGATACATGAAAGCAAATACTGACGGCAAATGTCGTGGTATCCTTAGGCATGCCACGCCATCTTTGGGCAAATCATTGCAGTTTCGATTCTATTGTCATATTTCTATTCTTCGCATAATAATCCCTTGCCCTGTTGTGCCGTCGGCGCAGGGCCTAAGCATGATGACTATGCAAACTTTACAAATAGGTTGAGATCTTGCTAGATATGCAGTGAACGCCATTCAGAAATGAAAATACTACTACTAAATTCAACAGGTTTATGATCTAATAAATTATTATCATAATCAAATGATTAGTAGAGTGTGCCGAAGGCCCAATTTCCCCTCTTTCATTTTTACTCGTCTTCCTGCAAAATCCTTTTACCTATCCAGGGGTTTCGGTCTTATGTCTCCCTTCATGGTCCCCTCGGGGAGACTCAGGATTTTTTCAGTCTTGTTGTCTCCTCTAGGCTGTGGAGATATCAGAGCTTCACTGTAGGCAGTGACTTCGCAGAATCAGGGACTCTGAGTCGTCCATGAGTTACCACCTATCATTACGTGGGCTGTTTGCTAGTGTGCCACTGTCGATATTAAAAAAAATTTAAACTTTAGAATACTTTTACACAATTTAAACCAAGAAGTAAACCTATAAGAAACAAAGCCAACACAAAACTGCAACAGAATCTCGTTAACTTTAATAATCACTTGAAAATACACTGTGGATTAAGCACAAAATTTAAAGATACAACGGGATCCTTGCCAAAGCCAGAGTGGTCCTTGTGGCACTCCGGCGTCTTGTGCCAAGCGGTTGACAACGGGAACAATAATGTATTAACTTTATAGCTTTATTTAACCTACTTGTATTGTTTAGTTTGTGTTAAGAGAGTAAAAGTATTTATAATGCAGGTGATAATGTCATATTTACGTTTGTTTTGTCTGTGTAGTATGTACATACGCGAATAATCTATACTATTATAAAAGTGGAAGAGTTTGTTTGTTTGTTTAAACGCGCTAATCTTCAGAACTACCAGGCGGATTTAAAAAATTCTTTTTGCGTATGATAGCCCAGATCTTGAGGAAGGTTATAGGTTATAAAACATTACGCTATTGGCGACGGGAACAGAACAGTAACCAAATACGGGGGTGAAACTGTGCCGCGGGAAGCAATATCTACATCTAAATGTGCGCTAGTGTTTAACATTTACAATTTTATTTTAGTCATGTGTGTCTTACTATCAATCGGATAATGCTTATGGCTCTAGCTACAGATTGCTTGTAATATGTAATAATTATATTTAACAAAGTTTTAAAAGAAAGAAAATAAATAATGAAAAATTAAAAAAAAAAAATTAAAATTTTTATTGTTCTAGGCATCTCTAACAAACGTGCGTTCAATCACTGTACAAACCACTGACTCGTATCGTATAAAATTCTAAAGTAAAATCTTTTCTTTAATTATTTATAAATTTAATTAACAGGCATAAGCAGTCCGAGTGCTATTATTACTTGACCAGTTCTCCGAAACGCAATAACGAGTGCTAATAAAGCAAGTTAATTAATGATAACAACAAAAACTTGCAGCTTGTATAATGAGGAAAGGAATTAAAAATTATTTCGAACTTCAACGTCTCAATTAAAATTGTTTTAAAACAGTTTCATAGAATTATTAATTGGCTAAGTTAGGTTTTGCGAGCTTAAAAATTAAAGTATTCATTGTAAGGTCGAAACCAAGTTTTAGTAAATATGATTTTCTTTTATTCTTGTAAAAAAAAATTAAAAAGAATTTGCAACAATATTTTGAGGATCGCTCATAGCTCGTTGTTCCCCGGAGCAGCGATTAAACGTAAGTGTACCTACCGTCAAAAAGGAAGATTATTGATATATTGTGTCATTACCACTAAGCCTCATTGTATTGTCTTTTGAATATAAACTGTATTAAGAATTCTAAATACCAAAGAGTACTATGGACTAATCTAAAAGCTATTTTAAACAGAAATGTTAACAAATACATAATTAAAATTTTCCGTCAGTTATTGGAAGCAAGATGTTTTAATCCTGATGCACTTGAAAATTAAACTCTTCATATGACAGTAAGATAGGGCGGAAGTGTACCAATGTCCCAATTAATTAATCCTGGTTTGGAAGTACGCCAGAAGCTTTAGACCGCACTTTGAGTAAACAGAGACCACTTTGAGGTCATGAATTTTGCACCAAGTTAATGTTGCTGAATCTAATTGTAAAGGAATAAGTTTGAAATTATATTGCACTGTAATTAGACCAATGTATTCATACAAATTTTAAACTTATGATTAAAGTCTAATTAAAATCAATAAACTATAAAGGATTAATGTGTACTGTATTATTTTTATATAGATACTAGCTGCACCCTGCGGCTTCGCCCTCGTAAATATTTGTATAAATCGGAAACCGGAGCAATTTTTGGGATAAAAAGTGTATGTTCGTCTCCGGCACCAAATCTATCTACGTACCAATTTTTATCGAAATCGGTTTAACCATTTAGGTGCTAAGTGATAACAAACACACGAACACACATACATACACACAAACTTTCGCATTTATAACATTAATAGGATCAACGAATGCGGTTAAAATAACCTTGGTGTTACGTTACACCGGTCTATTTATCAACAACAATAATTATTGCAGTGTGTTTTTCCTAAAAGCTGACTGTAGTATCTGCAAAATCAACGTAATATTATCTGACGCGCCGTATAATGGAAGTCAGGCAACAAGTTTCTATGATTGGTATGGGACATCATGGCCATGTGTTCTTGCGTATCCATTACTATACAGAGTGTATACGACGTTTTGATATTAAATGAAAAGGCAGCTTTTGCTAGTCCGTATAATTCAATTCAATTCAAATTATTTATTTCAGATAATAAAATCCATTTGTTAGTAGAATCTTACAAACTAATCGTTAGTAGAAAATTAACATTCGACATTTAAATTAATTAATTATTTTGCACACATAACTCTCAATTATTGGAGAATAAATATGCTCCGCAATTGTTTTTAGGATACTGTTGCCACTAACCCTCAGTCTAGTTACCAGCGATGCTGCTTTCTTTCTAAGTAATGCATAAAAGCCATCCGCATGGTTTTGTGTAAACATCGCCGATGCACTACACCAGCGGGGCAGTCTCAACAGTATCTTAAAAATATTATTATATTGTACACGAAGGGCATCTAGCGACGTTTTGATATAGTTGATCCACAGGCTTCCCGTGTACAGACTCTGGCAGTACGCTTTAAATAAAATAATTTTCACTTGGTCTGTATAGCGGGAGAACCTTCGAGCCAACATGTTACCTCGGACCGCTAGTGCCCTTCGCTCTCTCTCAATGTCGACATTGTCCTTAAGGTCATCGGTAAGTATTTCAAATTAATCACACAAATGATTTGACGAAAAACAATAAATTAAAATTTTCTAACAAAGTAAATAATATTTTAGTAGTAACAAAGTAATACACCATTTAATATGACAAGTTCACTGACCTGTAATAAGCGGCAACTTTTACCTTCAACGTGGATTATGACTTAAGTCAGTGACTGTTTGACGTACTTACAGAGTGTTTAGAATTAAAGAAATTAAAAAAGTAGTACTGTGTCTAAACTATTGAAGATATTTAGTTGGTTTTTGTTTGTCTCGCTTTATAATCGAGTCCGTGGACGTCGTGGGTTCGATTCCCACCCAGTACAAACCTTTGTGTGATGAGCATGATTGTTTGTTCTGTGTCTGGGTGTAATTTATCTATAATATGTATGTATTTACAAAAAAAAAAAAAATGTATATAAGTAGTATATCAGTTGTTTAGTACCCATAACACAAGCAAATATAATTGCTTAATTTGGGGCTAGATGGCGCTGTGTGAATGTGGTAGAATATTATTATTATTATTATTATTATTATAATGTCACATTCTATACATAATTGCATTTAATATCATACCGTCGTATGCATTCTGTATACAATGTTACCAGCCATCCGGCTTAATGATTCTTTATACTTACACATCTTAACTTTTCACTTATCATCGTCAACATTATTTCAGTGGCAAAACATTTACTCTTGAAATTTAGTATCTTCACTCGTATGCAAGCAATTAACCCGCGTCAACTAGACGTCCAAAACACAGATCGGCTTTTAATTTTACTGTCCCAATGTTGAAAATATTCTAACTGAAAACAACAAAAAAAAACTATTGTGTCGCCACCGAATCCAATATTGCCATATGCCAAAAAGCCTGAAAAAAGCGTACATGATACTTTTTGTGGAAACGAATGTAGGTCACTCGAGATTCCTATTTCGAAAATATAAATCAGTGTAGCAATACTTTACTAAAAGATTATTATATATATATATATATATATATATATATATATATATTATGTTTGTAACCGACTGTGATACCAAAGCTTTATACACTATGAATATAAATGTATGCAACAGGCATTCGTAGAAAAGTCAACTATTCGCAAGCTCTAATGCAACGCCCAAGATGGAAGAAGACATACGACACATGATATACATTTATTACCCTGTACCGCAAACTAAAAAGCAACAATAGCTTCGCCGTGTCTTTTTACTTACTATTGAACAAAATCCGAAATGGATATAATATCAGAAAAAAATCAAACAAGTTCAGTAATGGTTATTGATGACACCGGCTTCGGATTAGCAAAAGTACAAATAATTAGGACAAGCCGATTTTTTTTTTTTTTACATTAGCCTACTAAAGTGACTCCACCCCGCCTGATGGTAAGCAGTTAGTGGAATCCAGAAGTGGTGGCCACCATACCAAAAGCCACAGTCTTAAACTGCTGGAATGGTGGCCTCCACTATGGCGGCTGGGAATGTGGTAAGGGGAAGGGAATGAGGGAGGTAAGGGAAGGGGAAAGGTGGGGAAGTTGGGCCTCCGGCGCTCTCACTCACCGAGCGAAACGCAGTAGTACGGATACTACTACTCTTACGTCGATCTTCTATGAGAGGGTAGTACTTCTCCGGACGATCCGGCCCATTCATGCTGAAACCAGCGTGGATCTACTACCGTACAATCGATGATGTTAAATATAAAATGTTTTTCGACATAAGAATGATAATGATGGTAAAAGATAATTGCGGCAATAAGACATTCCTACAAATTGTGAAACCAATCAAACACTGTAAACTAATAAACTGAAACAAAAACAAAGTATCGAAGTCCCAATTAGACCAAACTGGCTTGATGCCAGGTGAACTATCATCTTCAAATGCTGCCATTGTTACTAAACACCAACGGTTGGACGAATTAACGCAGAGTTAGATGGATCGGTGCGGTGGTTGCGGATAATGGCGCTTGGTATAATGATAAATGAAACAAAGCAGAAATAAAAGTAATAGCCGTCATAGATTTTTTTATTATTTAAGTACCTATATTCATTGATTCATATAAGCAGTATCTTTTGATTTGTTAAGTTTTTTTAAATGACGTTTTGTGATTTATTCACAGTGTAGAATATATTCTGTGGTTTCTAATAATGTAATAAATTAAGAATTTTGCTAATTTTCTAGTTCTGTTTTTATTATTGTATAAATGTATACTGGATGGTCAATGGATGATGACCGTATATAGCATTTGATCTGTGCGTCTCCGTGCTGCGGTGGGAACCTTAAAACATGGTACCAACTTACTATATTGTTATCAGTCGTTAGGTCAAGTCTTACACTAGATTGACCACTAGTAACTAACTCTATAAGGAGAAGATGAGTAATATTATTACTATAGTTATTATCACTAAAGTTTAAATCCAGCTAATCAAGTCATCCAAGTACAAAGGATAGAATTTAAATCTAAAAACTGTAACAGACGTGATCTCATTCATTACTCGTTCACATTAGCGAGTGCAACCGGAACGCAGACGACGTCCCTTGATTTATTGGGCCTCCTCCTGCCCTTAACGACACGTTGTGATGTACTGCTCTGATCGTGTGGTGTTTAGTATAAGAGGTAGCGTTAGCGATAGAAGAAGCGGTTACGGAACTAAATCATGCGGAACACAAAAGTAACAAGAAGTCGTGTTAATTTTGTGAAGGGGTTAACTATAATGATTATTAAAACTACAGCCTTTTTGTAAGAGCATATTAATTCACTTAAATAGATCTGTCAATATAATTATATTAGCTTCCCCCGGCGCGTTTTCACTTACTGCTCTGCTCTCATTGCCAGTAGCATGATGTTACATAGTCTATAACTTTTCTCGAGAACTGGGCTCAATCATACGCACAAAGAATTTTTCTATTCCGACTGGTGGTTCCAGAGATTAGGGTGTTCAAACAAACAAACAAACTCTTCCGCTTTATATAATAATGTTAGTATAGATAGAAACAAACTAACGTATGGTAATGAACCACAATTCTCAACTTTATATTTTTCATTCTATTTCTTGTTATAGTGTAGGCGGTTACAAAAAAATATACAATTTAAAAAAAAACCTTTGCAAATTCTTGTTTTAATATTGCATCTCTTATAACATGAACCACAAGAAAAAACGGCAAAAGCAGTCTACGGAGAACAAAGAGAATTATTAGAAAATGAAGTCGACCATGTTATTGTGGCAGCCAGAGACACTTAAGATAAATGTACTATGTAATTTACACTTCAAGTCTTAGCCTTTTTACATGTTGCAAACGTTTGGTGATGCAAATAAGTGTCCGCTGTAATTTACATTTGGATAGATCAAATTGTTAGAAGGACGTTGGCACTATTACTTCTTCATAGTTGTCTTTCGACTTAAGACTTAATCAAGTAATATTAACTCCATCTCTGTAATGAGGATTGTTTCTTCTTAAATACTACATTATTTTTGCCGGCCTTTAGTTTTGATATCCTAAAGAAATAAAATATAGGTAGGTATTTTCTAACTGAGCTTCAAATGATAAAGAAATTTGGAATAAACGTTTAAATTTTCATTATAATTTTATTGCTTACGAGTATAATATTCGATTTACAAGTAACTATGACTACTTGTTTCATTTAAACAAATAAAGTAATTTCGACAGTTATTTATTTTGTTTTATTTGGGTAGCTTCCAGCAACATACAAATGAATTAGTGTATGTATGTATGTACGTATAGTTGCTAATTGATTTTTTTAGATTTTTATCAAAATCTCTTTACAGTTTAGTTTTAAAATATCCTTATTTATATACTGTATAGCATATTTTTATTATGTACCTGTTTATAAGCAAATTAATGAAATCATTCGATCAACACAGGCCGCTATTTCATTAATTCAAGTAAATTCAGGCATTCTCATAAATATCGACAACTAATAAATAAGCTTTTGTTCCGATGTCTGAAATATTATATCATGAAGGTAGTACATTTGTTTTTCGTCATATTGTTGAGATAAAGTGAAATATAATGGTGATCTCATAGCTTTAAATTTGATGTGAGTTAATTAAATAAAACAAATAAGTAGACACTTCTGATATCGTTTATATCAGACAAAGCAACTTTTAAGTTATTTGAAAGGGATGAAAATGAGATTTTTTGTTATAAAATTAAATAATTATGTAAGTACTTAACCCAAGTAAAATTGCAGAAAATTCTGGAAGAAAAACACGAAAGTGTTCGGTAAACTCTGTACCTATATAGAATCATACAACTGAATTATTTTGTTTAATTTTGTCTGATATACCTAATAAACATAAAAAAAATGTTTGTCTAAGTATTGCATATTGGTAAAAGCGACGCGATATCAACAAAACAAAATGTTTACAACATTTACAAACCGCAATATCATTACACGGTGGAGTTTAATTCAGTCCTAAACTGTTTTTGCTTCATTTGTTTCGTGTACCAAACGCATTACTTTAGCTTCTCGACGGATCGGGAGCAATAATTACGCGGTTTAAGAGGTGGATTTAACTTCATTGCGTTTGGATAACAGACGAGCGATTTAGTGTTGAAGAAACAATGAGAGTAGAGTAAACTAGTACATATATCTTATACTCCTCATAAAGAGAGGCACTGTAGTAGTGATACAACATATAATAGAAAGGCTGTGTCTGTAGTAAATAGTACAGGTTATCCTTTTATACAAAGCCAACTGTACTCTTATTGCTGACGGGCGATTTTCATTCAATACCCTCTCAATAGACCGTTGCGTGTTGGTTCGTTCAACACGTGATTAACTATCTGAAAAGAGACTTGGGTTTCAACTTGTATCAGTAGTAATTGGTCGCATGAACTCCGATCTAATTCATTGCTGTCAAAAATCTTTAAATATCACCGTATTGCGGTCACCAATTTGCCTGCCAAAGATGGTGACTAGCCGTGGACATCTTTAGGTTAACCGTTCGTATGCTACAATATCAGACACAATAGAAATAACATTGTGTCTCGTGCAGATGTGCATCTAAGTATACGACGCACGTGTTAAAACAAAAGTAAAATGATTTTGGTGGTAAACAAATGAATAAGTTGCCCGTTTGCAACATCACAAAGTTATAGTAGAAAGTAAACTGTCCGTCGCGACGAGTCGCAAGACAAACGACGGCCACAACGGAACGACTATTAATCACAATTAGCGATGACCACGCGACACAGACGTTCGTGTGCAGTCAGCTTTATGTCGCGTTATTTTATGAAGTGTTAATTTTGGTTTTAGTTAATGTCTGTTAAATGTTATTTTGATGTTCGTTGGAAAATTTTGTTGCTTTTGTATGAGTCTAATTTATGGAGGTTAGATATAAGTTATATCTTAAGTGCAATTTGCTTAGATATTTTATACACAGAGTCAAAACGCTTAATTACATTGAGTTGCTTAATTACATTACCTAATTTTACTATTAATCATTCTAATCAGTTATTTAGAACAAGCGATTAATCAATATATTTTGATAAGATACTAAAGTGATTGTAAAAAACTTACAAATAAGAACTTTATTCCGATGTAATACATTCTAATATTGAATAAACTATTAAGGAATTTATAACATTGGACAGATAGCGATTGACATAAAATTTGAAAGGTTTCAGTTCAGGCCTAGAAATCATTAAAAATGTTAGCAAAAATATTAACTTTAGCCATATTAGTTGTTTTAATATCTGCGGAACAAGTGAGATATGACAATTATGCATTATACAAAGTAGAGGCACATAGTGAAGAACACATAACATTCCTTAATGAATTGAATAAAGAAGAAGATTTTGTAAAATTCTGGAAACTACCTGAAGATGTTGGAGATTTTGCCAGCGTTGTATCGTCACCGGGAAAGAGAGATGAATTTGAAAATAAGCTAAAAGAACATGGTTTACATCCAGTTCTTATGTTAGATAATATTCAAGAGTAAGTACTATTTTTATATTCGACTTGTCTTTTTATATAGTCTTGTCATCGATGATGTGAAAAGTAAGAAAACAAACAATAATTGCTGTAGTCATTATTTTCTAGCAAAAATCCAGTATTAGGTTGTGTAAATAACCATAAAACTACTTCTACTACTTTAATACCTATTATAACGGAACCTTCTGCTTGTGATTTCAGAGCATTTGACGCACAAGTACTTAGAAGAAGAAAGCGTGCTGCTAGCGGACAGTTATTTTGGACAAACTATCAAACTGTGGATGATATTTACAATTGGTTTAATTATCTCAGTTCAAATTATAACAGCGTTTCTCAAATCACTGTTGGACAAACTGCTGAAGGTAGGACATAATAAATTCAAATTTATAAAAGACAATTCATATAAAAAAAAAAGTGCGAGTCGGACTCGCGTACCCAGAAAAACAAGTGCGAGTCCGACTCGCGTACCCAGAGTTCCGTACAAACTTGTAATCAATCTATATAATGAACAGCCATAATATTTTTTGATTTAGATGATATAGAACAATTTCAGCTTGACCCACGCGTTACAAAGACAGACAATCAACAAAGGGATCTTATAAGGGTTCATTTTCGACTCTTGAGGTAGGGATCTCTAAAAACAACTTTCGACGAATTTGCCAATCCGCCCTAAGCAAGCGTAGCTACTAATGCTTATACCTTTTCTGTAGAGAAGCTGCCTTCACCTTTGCCAGACTGGTATTAATGTGGAGATAATTTTGCTAGTGTGTTTTGTGTTTTCAGGCAGAAACATCACAGGTTTAAGAATTACCCGTGGCACTGGTAACCGAGTTTTTGTTCTACAAGCTGGTGAAATTGCAGCTGACTGGCTATCTCCAACCGTTCTAACTTATTTTGCTGATCAGCTCATCCGAAGCGATGACCCTGAAATCAGATCTGTAGCCGAAGATTTCACGTGGTATATCTTTCCCATGCTCAATATTGATGGACATGAGTTCACTCAGAATTCGGTAAGTTTGTTTCAATTTAGTGTAGTGATAAATAATATTGGTGACTCTAATGAGAGTGTTTAGGAAATTTTTTGCCACCAGTGAGCTTTTACCAAAGTGGCTGGCGCCACTTTGGTAAAAGCTCTTCCATTTTGACAGCGCTATCAAAACCAAATATTTTTCAGTGTTTATTTCGGAAATTTTAATGTTCACTTTACAAAATGGATAATTCATCTGGACAAAAGAAAATTGCTAAAAGGGTTTTCAAAAATGGCGCCCACGAGGTAGCAGCACCGATACCTCAGATCTAGCTGTCAAGCGCTTCTTGAAAGTTAACCCCTGATTGGCCCAATGTGAAAGTTGAAGAAAGCACCCTCATGGTTTCGTTCTAAAGACATTTTTATTTTTTAATTCCAGATTCGCCTTTGGGTAAAAAATAGGAGACCAATCTCTAACACCGCTACTGGAGTGGATCTGTCTAAAAACTGGAACTCGCAATGGGGAGGTGAGAATCACACCATTCTCTTAAACGCAAAAGTTCGTTAATCAGAAAAATATACCTGTCAACATCATTGTTTATCGGTTTTATACAGCTAATGGCAATTATCTTGCCTAAAAGGGTGATAATTTCGGATAATAGTATTGATTTTATGTAGTTATAAAATAACACTCACAGTTAAGTGGTAAAAAAAAACTACCATAAAAACCAATAACACAAAATATTAGTACGCAGTACTTAGATAAAGTCAGTGAGAGAAAGAGCCAAAATGTTTTTATTAAGAAGAAAATTGCGTTTTCCAGTAAGCGGTGGCAGTTATAACTTTGCTGACGACAACTTTATTGGACTCGGACCCTTCTCAGAGTCAGAAACCAGAGGTTTATCTGACTACATAGTGAATAACATCGGCGCAAGACTTACTGGGTTCTTGAACTTCAGAGGTTTTGGGCAAAGGCTCTTAATTCCGTTTGCTCACACTAATACGCCGATGTATAATTACAATGAAATGGTAAGTAGATTTTACATAAATTAATGACTATCATATATAAAACCAAAATACAATCAATTCTTAGAAGATTCCTAAAACTCTCTTCATATACCTATTCAGTTTCTTTTTTTCGCACATTTTGCACGGTGAATAATATTGGGGTGTCTATTTATTAATGCATATTATATATTGATACATATTTTTTTTAATAAAGCTCTATAAATACCCTGAAATTATAAAGCAGTAAAAAGTCAAAAAAATAAAAATATTTTATATTTTCTGCAATCACCATTGAAATAACTAGTTTGACTCTTGCAACTAGTCCAAATTATTTATCTATTTATTTTATTTTCAGCTAACTATAGGTAGACGAGCCATGGGTGCGTTGTCAGCACGTTATAATACGCAATATTTGGTTGGCACTTCAGGAGCTGTGTCTAGTAAGTTTTGTTTATAAATGTATTACAAAGCCATATTGTTCGTGTAATGTATTTTGCTCGTTCGTCTGTTAACTTTTTCTCTGACTTTGGTTTTGTGACAGATTAAAGAGTCCAGATGGCAGATATTTTTGTTCTTTATATGCTTTAGTTTCAAAAATAAAACTTGTTTTTTTTATATATTAGCCTACCAAAGTGACTCCAACCCGCCTGATGGTAAGCAGTCAGTGCAATCCAGTAGTGACCGCCATACCAGAAGCCATCGTCTTAAACTGCTGGTATGGTGACCTCCACTATGGTGGCTGGAAATAGGGTAGGGGGGAAATTGAGCCGCCGGCGCTCTCACTCACCGAAAGAAACGCAGTAGTACGGATACTACTACTCTTACGTCGATCTTTTATGAGAGGGTAGTACTTCCACGGACGATCCGGCTCATTCATGCTGAAACCAATGTGGATCTACTACCTACAAAATTGGCTTGATGGAGCTAGTAACATATATTTCAATTTCAGTAGGTACTTCAAGGCAATGCATAATATACAGTATCACTTGACATGCATTTTGGTATTTTAAAAATGAAAACTATGTTTTAAAAGTACAATCTGAAATGCATTTTATATGAACTCATTTACTATCTAAGTATTTCAAGGTATATCTGAATTGGTACATAATAATCAACCACATAATGCTAGTGTAAAGTAGAACATATATTTTGATAAATAAGGTGCTTAAGATGGTGATATTCTAATGCATAAGGAATAAAATCTCTCATGCTTTCCTACGCAATTAAGATACCTATTATATTATAGAGATATTTTTGTATTACTCCACAAACAATGCATACGTACCACCTGATGTCAAGTGGTAACCGTTACCTATAAAGATGGCTGTGTTTTCCAAGCATTGCAGAAGTAATAATGCTAAGAACCAAGCCTTTGTCGACCACGGAGAAGAGGATGAGGAAGGAAAAGGGAAAGGAAGAGGACCGAAGGGGTATTTGGACTGTATCACATCTGTATTTGTCAATATGTATTAAATGTGATTTACCTTATTATACTACCTTTATTTAATTTATTTGTCTTCATTTTTCAGAAGGTTCTTCATTCTTATTGCTGCCAATACTAAGCACACTAGATTGTCTCGTATTTTTCTACAAATTATATTCTGTGTAACAAAATGATTTCTACTTTTTTAGACGGCGCCACAGGTTCTGTCATTGATTGGGCCAAACATCGCTTTAACCCACCAATCGCCGCAACCTACCTTCTTCGCGATACTGGTGTATGGGGTTATACGCTACCTGTATCACAAATCACGCCAACTTGTGAAGAAACCTTCGATTCCTTATTGTCTATCATTAGAGAGGCTAAACTCATGAATGTTATATAATTTTAATAAATTTAAAAAGGTCGGTTTTGCATCAGATCTAAATATTTATATGTATACAAATAAGAACTAATAAAAAAAATTCAGTGTAAACAGGCTTTATTTACACAAAATATGTAGAACATTAATACATAACTAAGACTAAGAGTACTAGAGACTAGATCCTTATTCTAATTCAACAATTTATTTCACTTTTATTGCACAGGTTAACTCAGTGTTTGCACAAATAATAATAATAATATAGTAATACCAAAACAATTTCACGACGGAATCTAAACCCAAAGTAAGCATTATAGCTGAGCTCCGAGGCTTTCCAAAAGTCAAAGCTTTGTCAGTCTCTGGCACCGAATCTATATTCATGCTGATTTTCATCGAAATCAGTTTAGTCATTTAAGCGCTGAGTGGTTACAAACATACACACACACCCTTTCGCATTTATAATATTAGTAGGATAGGATAAATGCGGATAAAAACGAGCAGAGACAAATTTGAACTGCCGCTTATTTTTCTGTAGGACTTAGTTATCTGGTCTCACTAAAGATATTTAACTATAATAAAGTCAAACTTTTAAATTTATAACGATACAGAACAAAATAAGATTTATTTTAATCACAGTATGTTTATTAAATTAAGAATGTCACAGTCATCACACCTATGATCTAGCTTATTTATTGTTTAATATCTTCTTTACGTGTAAGCAATTGAATAAGCTAACTTTCAGAAAACATCATAGCAAGTGAAGTGTTTCCGAAAGTTATAACGTCATGTCTTTTTCAAAAGAGCCTTAAGAAGAGCATGAAGTTCAATATAGGCAGCGACAAGGTTAAACTCCTAGCGTCGTAATCGTAAATGTGTTGCGGTATTAATTTGCAGCTGGATCGCCTACAATTTTAGGACAAACAAAATAGACTGTAATAACCTAACTACTGATCTATACTATTATATAAAGTGGAAGAGTTTGTTTGTTTGTACGCGCTAATCACTGGAACTACCAGTCGGATTTGAAAATTTTTTTGCGTATGATAGCCCAGTTATTGAGGAAGGTTATAGGGTATGTAACATCACGCTACTGGCGACGGAAGCGGAGCAGTTAGCAAAGACGCGGGTGTAGTATAATATATACGAGTACGTAATTATTTTTGTTGGTAAAGTTATTTTGTTTTCGTTATTTGCTAGCAAAAATTGTTACACCTCATTCAGAGCCTCAAGAGAATAATAATTGCAAACTTCAAACACATTATAATAATAATAATATTCTAATATAATATAATAATATTCTACCACGTTCACACAGCGCCATCTAGCCCCAAATTAAGCAATTATATTTGCTTGTGTTATGGGTACTAAACAACTGATAAACTACTTATATACATTTTTTTTTTTTGTAAATACATACATATTATAGATAAATTACACCCAGACACAGAACAAACAATCATGCTCATCACACAAAGGTTTGTCCTGGGTAGGAATCGAACCCACGACCTCCGGCTTAGCAGTCAGGGTCACTAACCACTAGACCAACAGGCCAGTTTAAGGCAAAAGTTTAGTGACCATCGACGACCACTTGGGCTACAATCATTCAAACGGCTATTGATCTATGAACCCCAAGGGAATTTTAGAATAAAAGGACTTTAACAGTACGGAATTGTGAACTACCTAATAGGTGCCAGCGCTGAGGGTATTAGCCCTATTGATGTCTTTCAAGATTTCGTAGCTGCTGCTTATGGACCGGACCTTAGGAGACGCAAGAACACTCTTTTTCTACTTCTTTTCTGTTGCTGCTTTCATTGTGCCACGTTTTACCAGTACATGAGTACAATCTAAATGATCTCGGTCCAAATGGTTTAGCACTCCATACTTTAGTCGCTCTATTGAAGCCTGGAACTCATTACCAGCGCATGTATTCCCATCGAATTATGATCCTGGGTCTTTTAAGCAGGGCGTGATAAGCATTTCACTAAACCGCCATAGTGGCGGCCACAATACCAGTAGTTTAGCTTTTGTAGTTAGGTTTATAGAAGCTTAGCAATGGTGTCTACCTATTCTGAATTCCACTTACTGATTAACACTAGGCAGAGTGGAGTCACTTTGGTAGGATAATATAAAAAAAATAAGAATAGTCTGCACTTGCTGCAAAAAGTACCTATAGCCGCCAACACAATGCTTAAAGGATCACTGATAGCCAATACGGTGAGTAACATCTGCTAGACGGTGCACTTTGTGTAGAGTCACAATACTCACCACAGGACATAGTAATTTTGATATGACAGCAATTACCTTCAGTTGTAGTAGATTCGTAGAGACACCGGAGTAGTTCTATTTATCTACTTTGAGTAAGAAATGTTACTGTGTCCTAGCGCCTACGACTTAGCAAAAGTGTTATGGGTTTTTAATAAGTTTATATTTTGTTGTATTATTGTAAAGTCCCTACTAAAAAAATCATTTCCTTTTTCCTCACCTTCCTCAATACTTTCACCGACCCCACTCCCTTCACGATTGGCAGCGACTTCGGCTTCCTGGCATTGCAGGAGCAATGCTAGGGACTATCAGTCGTTCATGAGCGACAATTACCATTTACCAACACGTGGGCTGTTTGATCGTCTGCCAATGTCGGCAATAAAAAAGTAAGATTTTTTTATATTAATCTACTAAAGTGACTCTACTCTGTCTGATGGAAAGCAGTCAATGGGATCTAGAAATGTGATAGTTTCAGTGTTGGCATCGTGACCTTCACTATGGCGGCTTTAGAAAATGCTTTTCACGCCCCGCTTGAAAAATCCAGGATCAATATTTGATGGATACACGTGCACTGGTAAATAATTCCAAACTTTAATCAAGCGACAAAAGTAAGTCACAAAAATTTGCTAGTAATAAATTTGTAATAATAAGTTAGCATCATAATAATCAACTGAAACATATATATAACAGTTTAAGTAACCTTGTATCAAAATATCGATACTATTTGAAACTGTGGATGATAGAGAAAATGGCCGCTATAAAAATACCAATCTCGCCATAAAGATACGGAATGATAAGTTTTATAGATTACACTTTATGTTGTTTCTTCATACAGAAAAGAAAATATTAATAAAAATATGTAGAAGTACCAAATCGTTGAGTTCTCGGTCTAGTCTCAAGTTTTATACCCTCTAAACAAATAGAAAGTGAGAAAGCGGTAATAATGCCTACTAAATTTAGAATTAGACAAAATCACAATGTCTTGCTTTGGAGTTATTTCGAAAACCACACTGGCAGCAAAAAGGCCAACAATGATAACTTCGATTAGACTACGTGTAACATCACCAATACTAAGCAGCTTGCCCTGTACTTTATCCACTTGACTCCTACCAAAGTCGAGATGACGTCAGTGTGTTGGACTATGCCATGACGATTAAAGACTTTGTGGTGGTACTATCAGGTACTACCTATGTACGACTAAGTAGTACCTATGAGGACCACTTAAAGTTCCATTTAGTAAATTTTGCTCCTCATTTCAACTCGGAGCAGTTGGCTGTAGGCAGTTGTCTTTAGAATGCGGCTATTGTGTTATGAAGTTGCCCGAGTGTTATGCCATGTCTGTCTTTAAACTAGCTTTACTGAAAATTGGCGCTGAAGATTTAGCTTATTTAGAGATTACCTTTATGACGATCCACTAGTTCATCTGTGAACGTAGGTAGAAAAAATAAAAATAAAACTTTGTATACTATGTAACTTACTGTGTAATTATTTACTTCATCCTATATTGTTGTATTTAGTTGCTAACAATTTAATACCTATGATTTACAGTATCAAGGTTTTAGTTCATATCTCGTGAGTTATTGCGACAGTGGTCTAGCAATTATCACGGACTAAACATGTTGATAAAAATATTTTATTTATCCGTTTTGATAGTATGTTCGTCGTGTGAAAAATTTCGCTTCGACAATTACACTTTGTATAAAATAACTCCAAAAAATTTGGACCAGATAAAACTTCTGCAGGATCTTCAAAATGCTGAAAGTGGATATGATTTTTGGAATGATGTCACTCCAATTTCTGAATATATTAATGTGGTATCGAAGCCTGAATTAAAAAGAGATCTGGAAAGCTTTTTGGGTGACGCTGGTATTGATTATATTGTTACTTTGAGGAACATTCAGGAGTAAGTGTATTTTTTTAATAACATTGAAATTATTTCGTATTTTTATCGGGATATTTTCTGTATTGGTCTTTTGGCAAATTGTTACAGATTTGCTCTTTATTACATGAGGCTCAAAGTATATAGTGAATCGTGAATGTTCAACACCTCCTTTTTAAAGAAAACGGCGCGATGCTAATTTATGTTATATTTAATTATTGCGATTGTTATAACTAGTTTACAAGTAGTTCAACTTATGGTCATCATTATCTTTACACTTCTAATCAAGTAACTACAACTTAATACTCAAATACATTTTCTTGCAGTGTCATTGACAAGGAGACAAATAATCATCCATATACAAGAAATAACCTCAGAAGTATGCGATGGGATGCCTACTATAATCTGGCAGACATAAACTTATGGCTTGATGACCTAGTTGCTGCACATCCTAACGTAGCTTCCATCATAATTGGTGGCAAATCACACGAAGGACGGGATATAAAAGGCATCAGAATTTCTCATGGTTCTGGCAAAAGAGCAGTTTTTATAGAAAGTGGAATCCATGCTAGAGAATGGATAGCTCCAGCAACTACCAATTACATTATTAATGAACTTCTGACCAGTGATGATGAAGAGATAAGGACTATAGCTCGTGATTATGATTGGTATATCTTCCCGGTTACAAATCCTGATGGTTATGTTTGGACTCATGTTGGTGTAAGTACTACTGTTAATAATAATAAAATGGGTAAGCATAATAATATAAAAAAAATCAAAATAATACCAGCCTGTTTATTGTCCCACAGCAAGGCAAAGGCTTCTTCTCATATAAGAGAAGGTATGAGCATTAATCACCACGCTTACTCAATTCTCTTCAGATTGGCAATTTCAAACTTTTAAGTTCAGGTTTCTTCACGATGTTTCCTTCGCCGTCAGTCAGTCAAAGAAATGTCCAAGATAAACTAAGAAAGTACATACTATGATTTCAAAAATCACATTGTTACTTGCCCAAATTCGAACCTACTACCTCGTGTATAGTAAATGTAAAAAAAAAACAAATAGTTTAGAATCAAATGCAGAGAATGTTAGTTTTGGAATGAAAACAAGTATTAGATTTTGTTTTTCAAGTTTAATTTGACAACACAACTGTTAACTATTAATTTACCCCACACGTAGCTAATAGCAATTACGCTGTGCTTCATTACTAATTACTAAACGCATTAACATTATCTGTGATCAGCTTTTGTTACGAAGAAGCAGCAGCACGAATTTTATTTTGCTGTTATATGTTAATGTCACCTTTACTAAGTTGTTGATCCATCTTGTGAAGCCTTTGCCCTCGTACGTTACAGTTCGTGGCTGTCCCTTCAGAAGTTTTCAACTATGTATATTACAATATTCAACTTTAGTTTTCCGAAGAATAAAATTAGACTTTGCGTGAGAACCCTTTTAATATGTTTTTATGTACATTTTTTGTTATAGTACAGGCTGTGGCGCAAAAATAGAGCTCCTTACGGCAATAACTTTGGCGTTGACTTGAACAGAAACTTTAATGATAATTGGCTAAGTAAGCATTTCTTAATAATTATAATTTTATATTACAAATAAAATTAAGATTAGGCGAGACAATAAATATCATTTTACCCTATCCGGGGATCCAGTCCGTGTGCAATATTTTTTTAATATAATTTTTTTTTGTAATGATGATGCAAAATTATAATACAGATATAAATTGCAATAAAATATGTTATCTTATCAACATACACTAATTAGTCTTTGAGTATATTGATAGCGATTAGTCATTATTCAAATTATGACAAGTATATCTCTATTTGATAATGTACGTAGCCACGAGCCATACTTATCTCATTTAAAATATTATCCTTTCTATGTGCGTAGAAATTTATTTAACTAAAAATAGTAGATTGTCTTTCAAGCGATCATTTATCATATATCTTAATGTGTGCTTTAACACAAATTTTATTGTATCGTAGTCTAGCAGAAAGTATCGTAATGACACTTAATTACTAAATTCTATTGGCTCAGAAGCAAATTAACAGAAACTCTAAATACCAGTTATTTGTCGCGAGAGCTTAGACGTCAAAATGCGGATCACAGAAAGTTTGTATTGAATACGAATTGGATCCACAACACAGCACTTGCACACACTTAAATATAATAGAATAACGTTTATTTCATTAAGATCACATCAGTGACGCTTATGAAATGAAATGAAATATATGTTTATTCATTTAAGTTAATTAAATTAACACTTATGAACGTCAAAGTTTACAAAATGTCAGCAAATTAACCTACAGCCAGTTCGCTGACGAAGTAGAGCCATGAGAAGAACTGGCAAGAAACTCAGGCCACTCTTTTTAATCGCCAGGTTTTTACAATTTTTGTAAGTTACAGTTTCAAGTAGCATGCAAAGTGACGCAGGCAATACACTTAACTCTATAGATACTTAATTACTTACAGCTTTCTATGTTGTAAAGAAAATTAAAAAGTAAAATGTGTGCTTTACAGGCTGCCTCAATTTGCATATTGCTACAAAAGGTAAAGGCAACATGTGAACTGTGATAAATGTTTCTATGTAGATATTATATAAACTGTTAATTTTTGGTATGAGTATAAAGTAAGATGAACTTAATTTACCACAGGAGTTCACAATGTACCTCTATTTCACAAATCACAATGTAAAAAAAATTAACAATACTAAGTATACAATTTTAACAAAACTATACAAAATGTGTACTTAACTGTTCAAATATGGCTCGGGCATCATGTCATTTAAAATTAATACAAAAAAAAAGACATTTTATAAATTATGTCAAAATGTATCAATAAATTAATGTCAAAAAACTATTTGTTAAAGCATGTCATTAATAATAATCATAAAAAATGTCATTCATACAATAATTAACAAAAATATGTCCTTTAAAGTATAATGTCATTTAAATTAAGAGTAAAATTAATATTGATTAATTATTGATGAACGACGAATACTTGACTATATCACCGAGGCAGAATATTTATAATGCCATCAATAATTAATTTTTATGTTATTATCTCTTCAGAGGAAAGTGCTAACACAAATCCCGCATCAAACAACTTCGCAGGCCGCGGTCCGTTCTCAGAGAGAGAAAGTAGGACCTTATCATCTTACATCATCGACATGGCGGACAGAATAGACCTGTATCTATCCTTCCATTCATCAGGACAGATTCTTCTGCTGCCTTATGGCAACACGACGCAACCACTGTCAAATTATCATGATGCGGTAATGTTATTAGAATTTTCTTTACATTATTAAAATTTGTATCTATCATAATTATATTAATATTTAAACATATCACACCTTCGGTATAACAAAGTCACATTTACATAATTAGACTTTGAACTGTTTGTAAGAGTTCTGCATGCATTTTAATTAACCAAAATATTAATAATTAGTTACCTGCCTATTTGCTAATTAAAAGTGATTATATTATATTGTAATGTATGGCAACATAAGCATTACTTTTACATAAGAAATAATTAGTATAAAGGGGTCATGCAATATAGGAGTTAATAATGTAAATGGTATTGGACATAAATAATGTACTAAGATTCGTATGTTTTATGTTTCAGTTGAAAATAGGCAGACGGGCCATGGGAGCTTTGTCTGTCAGACATGGAACACCATATACTTCAGGAAACATAGCTGAAGCTATATGTAAGTAATACAACGTAGCTTTCTTTTAAGATATTAAGCAAGGGATTGAAATTGAAAGATTCTTCACAGATTTCGCAACTGGTACCACAATCGACTGGGTGAAAGAACATCTTCACGTACCCTTGTGTTACTGCTACGAATTCCGTGACCGTGGTCAATACGGTCATTTGCTGCCTGCTGATCAAATTCTGCCAAACAGTGAAGAGGTGATGGACTCGATTGTCGAAATAATATTTCAAGCCAAAAGATTTGGCTACATGAATTAAAACAGTGTAAATATTACTAACATCTTGTTTGGTTTAATAGTGCAAGAAATGTTGTAGATGACGAAGTATTGAACCAATCGTATTAAATAGTAATTTATATATATATATATATTATTATATTTGTGTAAATTTATTCCCCAGTCTGTTATTTCTATGCTTAAATTGATTATTATTATTAAGAAACTGCAGCTGAACACTGGTCTTTTAAACTCTATAAATCTGTCTAGTAAAATTTAAACCTTGATACCCGTATTAGAGAGCGCTGGAGGCCTAATTTCTCCCCTTCCCTCTTTCCTCACCTCCCTCAATCACGAAGGAAGTACTACCCTCTCATAAAAGATCGACGATAGAGTAGTAGTATCCGTACTACCGCGTTTTGTTCCTCACCTCCCTCACTCCCTTTCCCAAACCCCATTCCCAGCCACCATAGAGGAGGCCACTATACCAGCAGTTTAAAAAGAAGGCTTTTGGTATGGTGGCCACCACTTCTGGATTCCACCGACTGCTTACCATCAGGCGGAGTGGAGTCACTTTGATAGGCCAATAAAAAAAAATAGCATCATCACTTGTTACAGTCTCATGCCTTCAAAAATGTCAATTAAATTTTTGCCTTGTTTTATACCTCCTTCATAATTAACTCCTTACTTTCAATTATTGTGCTCCACTCATGACAGGAACTTACGCTTTTCCAATACCCTTCTCCTTGCGTTTCATCTTCATAAATCTGGATTTGTCGATTCTTCGTTTATTATCTAGGCAGTTCGTCTTTGGAATGACCTTCCTGTTAAGGTCAGAATAGCTAATAATCGGTTTGAGTTTAAGCTGAAGGTTAGGGCTCTTCTCTTTGAGATATTGCTGAAGTTATCATGTTAATTTCTCTTATCTCATCTTATGTATAGAGTACTTATATATATACTTGTAAATATATATTTATTAATGTATATTTGATTGTGTTTCCTTTAATATGTATATGTATTTGTATTTTAATATTTAAGTATTCACTGTTATTTTCTTTGTGATTAAACTTTTTTATACTTTTTAATTTTGAAACTGCACCTACTTCGTTTATCTCTGCATCACCTAAGGTTGACTGGTAGAGAATTCTTATAGCATTAAGTCCGCCTCTGTACCTATGTGCAAGATTTGTAAGATTCATTTTTAAATATCAAGCTCAATATCAACAAAATCAATTAGCTTACAACTTGCCGACAGCTGCTAATTAGTTAATTAATAAATGTACTACCACTCAAAGCATAAATTATTTTTCATTCCTTTATTATTGAGTTAATCAGTCTTTCAGAAGCAAAAATAATTAACATTAGATAACCCAGTAACTAACATGCATTAGTTATTCTACGAAGAAAATTATCAATAACCAATTAAATTAAATGTTCATAGCGTTAACGGTCTAATAAATTCGCTATGTTCACCAGAGTAGATAAACTTAATGATGGCTAAGTTCGTAGCATATAACTAAGAAATGAATATTATGATGCATTGATAAAAAAGGTTCATAAAAATGGCTCCAAATCATTGTTATAGTAAAAATCGTTAATTTAGTCAAACACACTACTAAATTACATCAATAAAATAAACTGAACTTCTAAGAAACTGTAGGTAATCGTTACTTTCATTTTCATTAAATGTAAGTTCACTCTAAAATATCAAATTTTAATTATTTATTTTTTATTTATTTATTCTATTTTACAGAGAGCCTACGGACTAATATTAAAACTAACATACAGTGTAAATTCACAAATTGCCAATTAAAGGCTCCCACATATGTTTCAGAAAAAGTAAAAAGAAGTATCGATTTTAACAACAAGATAAGATCGAAATTGTACACAAATATAACAAAAAAAAATAGAAAATTGAAATAAGTTTATACATTTATTTTATTCTATACTGATCAAAGTGTGTGTCAGCTAACAGTCGTCTCACGGTAGCTACACTAGTGTAGTACAGGTCAATGTTGAGATCCCGAGGAAGTCCATTGAACAATTGTGCGCTTCTTAAGGAGAAGATGTTCTGCTTATAATTTGTGCTAGAAAAATGTATATCTTACAATGGTCGTTGGCGGAAACCTAACAAATTTGTGCGTAAGGAGACGTTAGCTACCAGCTCCGGGCAATCAATTTTACCATTAGCTATATTCATAAGAAAGCTAATATCACCAATATGACTTCTCGGTTCAAGAGGCAAGAAGTGGTACCTTTTGCATCGGTGGTCATAGTTCACGGAGTACTGCTGCGCCTTAAAGTTTTTTTTTTTTTTTTTTTTATATTATAGCCTACCAAAGTGACTCCACCCCGCCTGATGGTAAGCAGTCAGTGGAATCCAGAAGTGGCGGCCACTGTACCAGAAGCCATCGTCTTAAACTGCTGGTATGGTGGCCTCCACTATGGCGGCTGGGAATGGGGTTAGGGGAAGGGAATGAGGGAGGTGAGGGAAGAGGAAGGGGGGAAATTGGGCCTCCGGCGCTCTCACTCACCGAACGAAACGCAATAGTACGGATACTACTACTCTTAAGTCGATCTTCTATGAGAGGGTAGTACTTCCCCGGACGATCCGACCCATTCATGCTGAAATCAGCGTGGATCTACTACTGTTATAATTCTAAATACCTAAAAATATATATATATAATACCTAAAAGATTAATAACCAATATGGCTTTAACAAAACTGTATCCAAAGTTTTCTTTTTTAGTAGTTCAGAATTACTATTTATTACAAGCAATATATATTATACTATTAAAAGCCCTCCTGCCTAAAACAAAGTTAAAAGAAAGAAACCCATTTTATTTCTCGTGCTGACGCTACATTGAAATATTATATGCCCTATGTCACTCTCACAATCAATACAAATCTAATGACACCTCGTACGTTAAAAACCATTAAGCCATTTAGGCTGTAAAGCGTGCTAAAGAAATAGACATGCATATTCACATACATATATAATAATATATACATACGCTCGAAAAACATTACCTTCTTTGACTGCGTCAATCGGGCAAAAATGGTCTGGTATTAATCGTTACCGACAGCAGCTAAAGTAGATTCGAATCAAATGATATTAATGCTTATTTTGTATAAGTGTGCTGGTACTGAGATAATATCTACTATGATAATACAAATCTAGTGGCTGTTGTAATAAAATGTCACCAATACGTATTATTACTTCATTGCAAACCATTATCATTATCTTACAACATTTATCAAATATTTCAGCATTAATTAAATTAAAAATTTACTTGTCACATATTAGTTCCTTCACATGTCTTTGCACGTTTGGAACCACACAATAATAAACATGAGAAAGAAAAGTTGAAAAAATGATTTTTCATACGAAACGAAATCACACACATGATTCTTATTAGAATTATTTTTGTAAACTCCGTTATGTTAAACAGTAAGAACAAAATATTATTGGATCTGGTTATAAAGAAAATAATTATAAACCCATTTAAGATTTTGAATAATTTTTCATTTTAGTACTAGACAGTGTGCCGATCGAGAAAATGTAGCGTAAAAAATAGTATAAGAAAATTTTGTTCCTTAAGTAAAACCGGAGCTTTACCGGTCCACACTAGTTCATTTGGGTGAACAACGGGCACTTATTTTGACCCTTCGTACACCGCAGAGATGTACTACGAGTACTGTTATTAATGTTATGACCCGCAGCATAACTAGACTAATACTGACTCAGGATAAAGCTATACGTAGTTATTTAGTCAGTTTTTTTATATAGATAACTAGCTTGCCGCAGGGCGGTATCACTCGCGTCTTTGCTTACTGCTTTGCTTTCGTCGCCAGTAGCATGATGTTATTATAGCCTAACCTTTCTTAAAAACTGGGCTATCATACGCAAAAAGAATTATTCAAAACCGACTGGTAGTTTCTAAGACTAGCGCGTACAAACAAACAAAACAAACTCTTTTGCTTTTAATATAAAAGTATAGATGAAATAGTATTATCTGTCTTCACTTTACAAGATAAGATTTTACCTTGATAAATGATTACATATAGTAATTATTTCTGATAATAAAGTCTAAGTATGTGTCAATTTGTTTTTAATCAGTAGTTGTATTGCGGTGAATAGCTTAACATCAGAGACAAAAATGACATATCAAATGAAATATTTACTATTATGTTTAGTGATAATTATACCAAATGTATTAAGTGAGAAGTTTAGATTTGATAACTATACCTTGTATAAAATAATACCTAGAAACATAGATCAAATAAAATTACTTGAAAACCTTCAAACTATTGACAATAGATACGATTTTTGTGTTAAATAATATAGTTTATAGTTAATTTCTTATAATAATATTTAATGTATATTAAAACACTGCTCCCTGGTAAAACAATATTGGTAGGTGGCAACACCGTCTTTGATGTTGTTTTTCTCTTCTCTCTGTGCAATGTACGAATACGAACTGTTAGTAATAAATAACAATATAAAATTAAATAATAAAATGTCTTTCACTTAAAAATCTCAACAGGTTATGGGCCCAGCTGGCACCTGTTGCTAACAGTTCGATTAAAATTAAAAAAGGCAAATAAGTGTATCGTGATTTGGTCCGATAATAAAACGCGTGCGGAACATCGTGTTGTAAAAAATGGCGACGACTGAAGAACTTAAAAATGTTGAAAAACTCAGCGATGTTGAGACGTATCAACTGTGGCGATTTCAGGTAAACATTATTTTTCAAGCCAAGGGGCTAAAAGATATAATAGAAGGAAGCGTAAAAACTGAAGATAAAGAGAAAGCTGAATTCTGTAAAATGGACGCACAAGCCAAATATATATTATTGCAAACAGTAGACAAAAAGTTAATAACAATGTTATTCGAATGCACATCTGCAAGCGCTATGTATAAAAAGTTGTGTGAAATGTTTGGCGGCACTGAAGATCGACACAAAAATAAAATCATGCAAGATTTCTTCAACTACAAGTACGACAAAAATAAAGATATGGTGCAAAACTTATCTCATTTGGATAACCTCGTATATAGGCTGCGACAGTTAAACATCTCCCTGGATGATACTTTAGTTGAATCCAAAATTCTAACATTTTTATCGACAGAGTATGAAAATTTTGTAACAGCATGGGAATCAACCTCTAAAGAAGAAAAAACACTTTCTAATTTAAAATTAAGATTAATTAAGGAACAAGAAAAACATGCAAGTTCACAAGATAATGAGGTGGCATTTCGAGCATCCAAGTCATTTAAGAAAGCGGAAAAGCAGGATTCACAGTTTCTAAACAAAATGGGTAACCGTTCTAACTTTAATAGTAAAATACGTTGTTTTGGTTGTAATAAAATAGGCCATGTAAAAAAGGATTGTAAGAAAATATGCTCCATTTGTAAGAAAAACAACCATAACGAAAGTGATTGTTTCTTTCGCAACAATAAAAATTCTGTTTCATTTTTAGGTTACAAAAGTAACAATGCAGATAATTATTATTATGATTTTGTTGTAGACTCAGGTTGTACATCACATATGGTAAATGATATAAACTTGTTAAGTAACTTGGAATGTCAGGAGACATCTATATGTTTGGCAAAGAAAAATGAAAAAATGTTGTCTGTACAAAGTGGTACTTTTGAAGGTGAAAATTGTGTCTTAAATAATACTATGTATGTTCCAGATCTATGTAAAAATTTGTTTTCAGTCTCAGCAGCTACTGACAATGGTGCTGTTGTAAGTTTTAAAAATAATTATGTGGAGATCACTGCTAAGTGTGGCACTAAAATATTTGGTAAAAAGGAACAGTCAACAGGTCTGTATCATTTAAAATTAAAACAAGGTCGTAGTGAAGTGTCTCTGTTAGTAAATAAAAAGGAGAGTATTTATGACTGGCACATTAAAATGGGTCACCCAAGTAATGAGGTACTGGGAAAATTGGTGGACGCTGCTACGGGTGTCACATACAGCAAGGCTGATTTAAAGCAATTGCAAGATATTTGTGAAATTTGTGTTAAAGCAAAGCAGGTAAGGAAACCGTTTAATAAGACTAGAGAACGTGCTAGTAGGATACTTGAAATAATACATAGTGACGTATGTGGTCCTGTAGAAACCACAAGTTTTGATGGAAAAAGATACATTCTCACAGTGTTAGATGACTTTAGTCATTATACAAAAATTTACCTCTTATCAAATAAAAGTGAGGTTAGCGATTACTTAAAACATTACATTAGGGAAACCGAGAGAGAAGTTAATACAAAAGTTTCTGTGTTACGTTGTGATAATGGAGGTGAGTACTCCAGCAGTGAATTTAAAGCATGGTGTTATAAAAATGGTATAAAATTAGATTACAGTATTCCATACAGCCCACAACTAAATGGCAAAGCCGAACGTCTAAATAGAAGCTTGATGGAAAAAGCTAGGTCATTATTATTAAATTCAAACCTTAGTAAAGAACTATGGGGAGAAGCTATGTACTCAGCTACATACTTACTCAATAGGTTACCATGTTCAGTGATTGATTTTAAAACTCCTTATGAAGTATGGAATAATAAGAAACCTGATCTTTCTAACATAAAAGAATTTGGTTGTGAAGCATTGGTAAAGGATTTAACACCTATAAAAAAGCTAAGTTCAAGATCACAGAAATTAATATTGGTTGGTCATTCTAAAAATGGTTATAGGTTATATGATGAAAATAAAAAGAAAATTGTATTTGCTCGAGATGTTGTCTTTAATACAAAAACTAATAACACAATAAAACGGGGTGGACAGCAGCAGTTAGAGAGCATAAAATTGGATGCAAGTATTGAAGATTGTAGTGGTCATCTGTTAACAAACATAGATCAGTATGAGTCTTCAATATGTCCTGAAAACAGCAGCATAGAACCTGAAAAAGAAGAAGAAATATTAGTACAGAAAAACACAGAAATAAATAATGCTAGTAATAATGATGAGCAAGTAATAAATAAAAGGGTAAGAAGAGTTCCACAAAGATATAATGATTATGTTCTACTTACATACCAAGAAGCCATGAAGTCACCTGAAAAAGAAAATTGGAAAAAGGCTATAAATGAAGAAATAAAATCTTTAGAGAAAAATCAAGTGTGGAAACTAATAGATGAAAAGGATGTCAAAGATGCTAAGATTCTAACCAACAAGTGGGTATTCAGAGTTAAAGAAGATGGATCATATAAAGCCAGAATTGTTGTAAGGGGTTTTGAACAAAGAGATATAGATTATGATGAAATCTTTAGTCCTGTAGCATGTCAAGCTGCATTAAGGATTATATTCTCTTTAATGGTGATAAATAACTACCATCTTATGACATTTGATGTCAAGACAGCATTTTTAAATGGAAATCTCAGAGAAGGAGAAGTGATTTATATGAAAGTACCTGAAGGTTTTGAAGAAAGTTATGGAAAAGTATGTAAACTGAAAAAATCCTTATATGGTTTAAAACAGGCATCTAAAAGATGGAATGAAGAATTTATTAAAATAATGAAAAGTTTAGAGTTTGAACAGGTTAAAAATGAGCCATGTGTACTACGAAACAAAGAAGCTACTATTATAATAGGTATTTATGTTGATGACGGAATAATAATTTCTAAAAATAAAGAAGATGGCTGTAAGGTACTTGATGAAATAAATAAAATAATAGAAATAAAAATATATAAAAAACCTGAAACATTTTTAGGCTTACAACTTACATATAAAGATGATGGAGTTTTGTTGTCTCAAGAAAACTACACCCGTAACATACTAGAAAAATATAATATGTTGGATTGCAAAGCCGTTGACACACCTTGTGTAGGTCAAGAAGGAATTGTCTTGGATGAGAAAGGCAAGAATCTTTTTCCTTATAGAGAGGCTGTTGGGAGCCTACTGTATCTTTCAACCAGGACAAGACCTGACATAGCTTATGCAGTTGGGTTAGCTAGTCGCAAAGTAGAAAATCCTACTAAGCAGGATGTAGTTTTGATAAAACGAATCTTCAAATATTTAAGAGGTACCATCAATGATGGATTGTTCTTTAGAAAAACAAGTAACATTAAAGGTTTAGAATTGTACTGTGATGCTGATTATGCCGGTGATTGTGACACTCGTAGAAGTACTACAGGGTATGTTATCATGTTGGCTGGGTGTCCTATTACCTGGTGTTCAAGAAGGCAATCAATAATTGCACTTTCCTCCACAGAGGCAGAATTCATATCAGCTGCGGAATGTTGTAAGGATGCAATATTCATTAAATCACTGTTAAATGAACTTAATATTAACATTCAAATGCTTCAATTCTATATAGATAATCAAAGTGCTATACATTTAATTAAAACAGGTATATTTAACAAAAGATCCAAACATATAGACGTCAGATTTCATTATATTCATGATCTATACATGAATAATGAGCTTTGTATTACATATTGTCCAAGTGACTTACAACCTGCTGATGTAATGACAAAAGCTTTGAACAAGCATAAGTTTGTAAAACATAAGAATACTGTGTTAAACAAGTGTATTTCCTAATATAAATTATGCAACTGTAAGAAGTAATAACTAAGTTTTTTTTTTGTTTGTTGTTAGACATTGTTTAGTAGTAACATTTGTTTCTCTTATTATTAAAACTGGTAATATAAAGATTGTTTTGTAAAACCAATTGTTTTGTTTATTAAACTAAAATAGACTAAGTAAGTTGCATGTAAGATTATTTTGTGTAATGATACTTGAAGTATGACACTGTTAATTTCACTATTAAGTTTTTTTCTTTTTTTAAAAAATTAAGAAATTAAGGGAGGGTGTTAAATAATATAGTTTATAGTTAATTTCTTATAATAATATTTAATGTATATTAAAACACTGCTCCCTGGTAAAACAATATTGGTAGGTGGCAACACCGTCTTTGATGTTGTTTTTCTCTTCTCTCTGTGCAATGTACGAATACGAACTGTTAGTAATAAATAACAATATAAAATTAAATAATAAAATGTCTTTCACTTAAAAATCTCAACATTTTGGTCTGATCCGGTACCTTCAGCGAAATTTGTGAATATTTTATCCAGTCCTGAAAATAAAAATGATCTTGAAGATTTCATTCGAAATAATAACATGGATTTCGAAATAACAATGTCAAATATTCAAGAGTAAGTACCTAATGTTTTGTATACTGTAAGATTTTGGGATTCATGTCTGGTTGATTAAAGTAATATTATTAATTTTATTATCAATGTAAAACTTTTCAGAGCTATAGACAAAGAAGTAGTAGAAACATACACAAGAAATAGTAGAAACATGCAATGGGACAGATACTATCAACTTGATGCTATCAATGCCTGGATTGACGATCTAGCAGCTGCTTACCCTACTATAGTCACTGTCATAATAGGTGGTTCAAGTTTTGAAGGGAGAGAAATCAAAGGGCTGAAAATTTCCCATGGAGCTGGTAGAAGAGCTATATTTATAGAAGGAGGTATACATTCAAGAGAATGGATATCACCAGCCACAGTGAACTTCATCGCCAATGAACTTTTGACCAGTGATGACGAAGAAATAAAGGCAGCAGCTCGTGATTTTGATTGGTACATTTTCCCAGTAACCAATCCTGATGGATATATTTGGACTCATCAGAATGTAAGTTAATTTAAACATCGTTGTGTTTGAAATTAATGTTCTAAATAGTAAAATAATTTCGAACTGTAATTTTTAGTTTAGACTATGGCGCAAGAACAGGCGGCCAGTTGGTAATCATTTTGGTATTGATTTGAATAGAAACTGGAATAATAATTGGTTAGGTAAGTAATACTCTTGTTTTTATGCTGTTTGTGTATGTAACTATTTAAATAGGTAAATTATGTGTCAAGAAAAATATATTCTTTTTTATAAATAGCTTTATAAAAAAGAATAATAGCTTATGTCGCCTCTGGGCAGAATAAATACTTTCCCTTCTTTTTTACTATACCTTGGATATCAAATACAGCTAGATTTGACTCATTTGTCAGCAGATACATTTGATCTATACAATGATTATAGTGGCTTTAATCAATTTTTCTCGCAAGAAATGTATTCTTCATATTTGTCTACAGTTTCTGGCGCCAGTGTTAACCCTGCCACAGATATCTACGCAGGCTTAGGACCATTTTCTGAACCAGAAACAAGAACATTGTCAAGTTTCATTGAATCTATTGGTACACAGATAGATTTGTACCTATCTTTTCACTCATACAGCCAATTGCTTTTGTTGCCATTCGGAAATTCGACAGAACATTATGCTAATTATAATGATGCGGTAAGTTTGCTATATTACTCTTGTTACAGTCTGTTTAATTTTGGTCATAGTTCAAAAGACAAAATGCAAACGTATGTAATAAAGCTGAATCTAATCAATATAGAATCAGCCATTGAGATCGTCTAACACCGAGTATCGCGGGTTTGACTTTCATCAAAATATAATATTAATATTATACTAGTGTTGTTTTCAAAAATTAGAATGTTATAAATGCCGAATAAAATAACTAGGATAATGACAATTGAACTTATTGCATCAGTTTTATTATTGTCTAGTTCAAACGTGTTAAAAAAACTAATACAGTGTATTTTTACTTTAGATTAAAATTGGGCGTCGTGCTATGGGTGCTCTTTCGGTCAGATATGGAACCCAGTATGTTACAGGAAGCGTTGCTGAAGCTATCGGTAAGTAATAATATATATTATACGCTGCTTCTGTGAATTTAAACAGGCTTCAATAAAAGATATTTACTTGCATCTGCTTCGATATCATATTAATTAAACTTCTTGCCCGCGACAGGGAGCAAATTGTAGTAAATTCGTTCTCGGTGTTGGTACATTTAGCAAAGCGGGATATCTTGTAACTACCACATAACTATTTTTGTAGCTATGAGAAAAGTATCCTACCAATATTATAAATGCGAAAGTTTTAATGTGCGTACTAAGCGCCTAAACGGATAAACCGATTTCGATGAAAATAGGTATGTAGATGGTGCCGGAGACGGGTATAGACATTATTATCTTAAAAATTGGTCTGGTTTCCAAGGGAGACAAAACACATTTTAGGTGCAGGCGAAGCAGTGGGTCGCAGAAAGTATTTTATAATTATATCAGCTGAAGACATTCTTAGGCTGAGATGGTCATAACATTAGTATTCATTAGTCTGTAAGCAAATGTCAGCATCGCTAGGTAAACGATACTGGTATCACATACTAGCTGTTCCCCGCAGCTCCGCCAGCGACGATTATTATTTATTATTACATTGACGATTTTTCATACAAACTTTCATCCTCTATTTCAACCCCTTTAAGCCATTTTTTCGCAATAAAAGAAATAGCTTATGTTGTTCCTCGAGGTCTAATTTATCTTTATACCAAATTTCATCAAAATCGGTTCATTAGTTTAGGCGTGACAGCGTACCAGACAGACAGAGTTAGGTACTTTACTACTAATATTAGTATGGATTTGTATCTATTTTCAGTCATCGCAACGGGCGGCAGCATAGATTGGGTGAAGGAGTTCCTCAAGGTTCCACTCGTGTACTGCTACGAACTTCGTGATAGAGGCAATTATGGTTTCTTACTACCAGCTGAACAAATCTTGCCAAATAATTTAGAAGTCATGGATTCACTTATTGAAATGATCTTACAAGCTAAGAGATTTGGATATATGAATAATACGTAGTTAAGCATTGACAGTGCCTTTTTCTTTGTCTTAATATTAAGATTAATGACTTTCGACAACCTCTGTGGTTCAGCGCTACTGTGTATGGACTGCCACGCAGAGGTCGCGGGTTCGATTCCTGCTCAGTGCAAATATTTGTGTGCATGAACATGTCTATTTGCATTGGTCTGGATGTTTCCATATATAATATGTATGTATTTACAAACAAAAAGTATTTAGGTATGTGTATTCGCATTCTAGAACCCATAACACAAGCTATATAAATATGCTTACTTTGGGTCTAGATGGCGTTGTGTGTAGTTTTTGTGATATTATTATTTTTATTAAATAAAATATTGATATTATTTTGTTTAATAAATTGTTAATTATTTAAAGAATTGTTTGTATCGTTTAATCTATCATCCACCGAAACTTTTCCATGAGTGTGTGTGTGTGTGTGTGTGTTTATGTGTGTATGTTTGTTACCACTCAGGGTCTAAACGGCTTAACCGATTTCGATAAAAAATTAGTATGTACATAGATTCGGTGCCTTACTTTTTAGCTCGAAAATCGGTCTGGTTCCTGAGTGACATTCATTAAACACATACCATTTTTCGCACGGACGAAGCCGGGGGGTGCCGCTAGTATTGCTATAAGACACTAGTCTGTGTGTCCTTATATATCTGTACCTACGAATATTATACATGGCGCTATTGTCATTTGATCTACATAACCCAATTACTGAGTAACACAGATTTCAAAGACCAATTCTATGACTGCTCAGGTTTCTAAGTACCTCTAACAATGATAATATGTCCTTACCCCATCCTTCGGTGCTTAACATGTTTTTAAGAACACCAATTACTAATATTATTGGATTAAATCAGAATATTAATAACTTACTAGGTTTTTGCGGCGCGGTTTCACCCTCGTCTTTGATTACTGCTCCGCTCCCGTCACAAGTAGCGTGATGTTACGTAGCTATTATACGCAATATAAAATATTTTTTTAAATCTGACTGGTAGTTCCAGAGATTAACGCGTTCAAACAAACAAACTCTTCCGCTTTATATAATAGTATTTATACGTTGTTCGGTGAGTAAGAACGTAGAAAGCTCAATTTCCTTATCAGTCCTCTTCTTTTCCTTTTTCCCTATCTATATATATATATATATTAAGGATAACAACTTCCTTGTGGTCTGCTGGTTTGTTGTGGAGTGCTTGGAAAACATTTCCATAAGCTACGTGTATTATCGTATGCCTTTTTTGTCACCTTAGTTGTATAAATAAAACTTAATTGGTCCTTAACTTACAAAAATAGTTATAATTTTGAACAATCTTTAACTTTTAAACTTGGATCGTACATCTTTTATGAACGATCTAATTTGTAAAAACTGTCACAAATCACGAAATGCCAATGGACAGCCATTTCAATTGCATAGTTAGTAGAAGTTTTTACAAAATTAGATCTTTCGTGTTTTTGTTTTGTAAAAAAAAGACGAATGAAATTTTGATAAGTTATCAAAATACCAAATATAAAGAATGTTCAAACATCTTCTTTTTACGATCATTAAAATATTTAAATATAAAATAAAATAAAATGTGAAAAAAAACGTCAAAACTATAGTACAATCCTGGAAAAATCGTAACAACTCTAGCACCAATAGCTTAATAATTCTTTAGGGAAAATAGAAACAACTACACCTAGTTCAATAAGAAGTACTTATGCCTCTGAAAGCCTGATATATTTATAGTATCATTAGCGGTTTATCAAACACTTAAAATGTTTATTGTAGAAGTAACGTACCAATGGCCTCTAAAATACCAGTAATAGCTATTTCATTTGGCTTTATCCGTCTGGTTTGTTTAAATTAAGTTTTTATTATCATACTATTATTTTTTTGAAAAGGGACAACTCTCGCATTCGGGAGCAAGCCCTGTGTCTCTGAGGACTTTACAAATACAATTAACAGACAAAGACTCGGAACAAATATTTATAGATCACACAAAGTTTTGTCCTGTGTGGGGATCGAACCCACAACCTCGTGCACAGCAGTCGCTTGCGCTCCCACTGCGCCACGGAGGCATTCTAAGTCGAGTGAGAAGAAAAAGAAAACAAGTAAAAATAAAAAAAAGAACGTAGTAGGTTAATAAAAGTATTCATTCTACTACTTTAGGCCAATATTCTGTGAAAGGCTACATTTCTTAACAATGCAAAATTGTTAAGAAATGTAGCCAAAATTGTGAGACAAAATTGTTAAATTATTTACAATTAAATTATGTTTGTTAGACTAGTCGAAACAAATAATTTCATCCATAGTATCGTCATCCTTACTTAACAAGATAACATTTATAATTATGATAAGAACAAAATACAATATATTTTATTGGCTTTTAGTTCTCAGAGATCAGTACACAGAAATGTAAAGTAGTATTTTTGATTACAATCAGCTTTATTTGTCACTGATGAAATAGCTATACTGGCATACGAAATCACTAACTTTGTTTGCTAGTTTGACATGTAAGTTGAGAGTGCCGGAGACCCAATTTCTCCCTTTTCTTTTTCTTCACCTCAATCTTTTCACTTACCCAACTTCCTTTACGGTAGAAAGCGGTTTTACAGAGTCCCTGGTATTGCAGGAGCAATGCTAGGGACTCTAAGTCGTCCATGAACGACAGTGACCTGTTACCATCACGTGGACTGTTTACTCGCCTGCCACAAGCAGCAATAAAACAAAATGTAATTAGTATAAAATGAGCCTTTCTTATTTCTAAAGTAATAGCAAATTTGATGCTTAAAGCAGCATTTAATTAACATAATGTTACGTGTCAGGATGGGGTTCGATGTAAAATGCCAGTTACGCGATGATAAGTTTATTCAAGACTCACACAATACACTAACAGTAACAAAATAAAGCAATAAACACTTAAACTGCACTATAACGCTTTGTATATCGCTCTTCGTAAACTTCCGTATCACTTAGATGTTCGTTCTAGATCGCTGTATTCACAACTCGACGTTCGAATCCTTTTTATAGTCATTCAATAGATTTCTGGAACCTTCCTGTTATTACTACAAAGATGCGATAAATCTCGATAACAAAACAATGAATGTAGGTACTTTGCTGCGACGCGTAGGTCAGCCTACCGCCGATGAGCTATTGTTATACGTGTAGGTAGGTACTTACGAACGTTCTAGCGTAGGTAATCGTCGTAACTTTAATAAATAGTTCTTACAAAACTAAGGTACACAATCATTGACGTAGGAAGTACATAGTAAAAATAAAACATTAAGTAAAACATATGTTCTTTTGTTCCAAATCTAAAGCATTAATCTCAAAATAGTAAATATCTTGTAACAGTTACAAACATCTACAGACTACACTTTAAACCATAAAGAAAATCCAACGTCAGTTTATAAACATCTAAATTCTTATCAACACTGCTCACAATGTATAACCTCAAATCACGAGGTTTTAAGAGAAAGTCCTCTGAATATTAAAACGAGTAAATTTTACGAAAAGAAAAATATTTTGATTTTATATAAATGCAAAAGCTGCTTTCATAAAATACTGAAAAGGCGATCGCGTCAACAATGGGGTCGAAAGGAATGGGAAAAATAACACCTATATTTTCTTCTGTTAATCGATAATCTTTAAGGTAAGAACTGTCGCTGTGGTTCGGTAATACTGTGTACGAATTACCACGCAGAGCTCTCAGATTCGATACCGGAACCGACACCGAACCCGGGTCGGGTAAAGTGAAATTGGGATTTTCTATATCATATATATGTATATAAATGGCAACAGACTCGCTCCCTGTTACATGGGACTAAAATATAAAAAAAGGGTAAAAATTTGCTGGTTAAACACCTCTGCCTACCCCTTCGGGGATAAAAAGGGGCGAAACTATGTATGTATGTAAAGTATGGATAATTGTAAACAATATATTTCTAATTATAGTCAAAATCGGTTGTCTTTCGACTTGAGCAGGTTTCAAATTATTAGTGGATATTAAAATTTGAATTTATTAGAGGAGCGGGTATTTATCTTTTAATAAAAAAAAAATATACTTTGAATCAATAAATAGACACAGGTTGCATAAATCTCTACGCAAATAATAAGTCAAATGTTCATTTTGACTATAGTATAAAATTTGGTCAGTTGTTTTTGGCAAGGACACTACCAGCCGCACTACTAATAGTGTTATTTACAATCAACAATACTACCAAGTCAATTTCGGATTACATTGTACAGTTAACACAGCAATCTTCAGAAATGTGACTTTTTATTTATTACTAAATAAAAGCAAACTTATTTAGAAAAAACCTCAAGACTAAATACTAAAATTAACGCAAGTCATATATTGGTAGTGTCATCGATTGTAAACGACACTATTAGTAGCGCGGTTGGTAGTGTCCTTGCCAAAAAACGTATCACATTTGAAAATCTTGGCTAAGAGACGAATAGTATTTCTTTAAACCTATTATTTGCCTCGTAGTAACAGGGCACCATAAATAGCTCTATTTTTGAGATTAAAGCAAGGAGAGCCTCCTATTGACTGAGACTGTAAAACACCATGTGAAGAATTAGCCGCCGGCCATTAGGCTATATGAGAGAGCGGTCAGCGAGCTATGAAAGGTTTATGCAAGATGTCAAACGTTTGATAATCTTAGTTTTATATCTCAATTTTGTCACTTAATGGTCATTACGTAAAAATTTCCAAGTACCTACTTAATTTTTAAGTAAAATTATATGTTTGCAGAAAAGAAGTTTTTAAATTAATGATGGAAAATTGATGGATTTTAAACGTGCCAACATTACAATTTAAATCAATGCATTTTAAAGTTCTAAATGAAGCATCTGCATTTTTAATACACAGTTCAAAATACTTTTACCTCATTCATTAAAATGACAGTCGGAATGACCCAGTGGTGATAGCACCTGCTTCGTAAACACGAGGTCGGGGGGTTTCGAATCCGGGTCAGTATCAATGTGATTTTTCAAATCATATGTACTTTCTAAGTTTATCTGGGCATTACTGACTGACGGTGAAGGAAAACATAATCTAGTATATGAATAGAATAGAAATCTATGCCACTCGTCTAGGGCCTCTGGACCTCTAAGGAAGTCTGAAATCGCCAATCCGCCTTGAACAACCGTGATGATTAATGCTCATACCTTCTCTGTATGAGAATAGGCCTGTCCCTGCAGTGGGATAAGAATGGGCCCATGTGATGATCTACTAAGTTAAACACTAACCTATCAGCTTAAACTTAAAATAAATCGAATAAATTCTCCACTCTTATATAAAACCTGTACGGAACCTTTCGCGTTATCGCGATCTAGCTCTTTGAGCATGCCTGAAGCAAGTCGGAAGTGCACACGGATTCCAGCAACCTTTGTGCGGATAAATTTATAAGCTTAGGGCGGATATACATATACCTACTCACTTTATACTTCAGTGGGTGTTGTTTGAAAATTTCGCTTTGAGAAAATTGGTAGTGCATAGCTGAGTAAATTAAGAATTTATCGAAAAATACCGGAGTTATAGTTTTCTTTATAAGATTTTTGGAGTACTTACATAAATGAATATCACGTTTAGCTTTTTAATCAAATTATAATTAAAAATATTAAATTAAGTAAAGGCATTGGAAAATTTTGATCCAAAGTGCGAAAGATTAACGATGTCAAGTATTCTTTGTCATGTAAATTTTTATTCCTTAAAATAACTATGAGTAGAGGTGATGTCTGTAAAGGTATATTTATTTAGGCCACTTCTTACTATTTCGGTTTGAACATTTTATTCATAGAATTTGCTGAACAGCAAGATGAAATATTTTACATAATGTTCGGTTTTATTCCTCTAGTGTAGATTGTATCATACATTCATTCAAGGCTGTGTCGTTGTCGCCTGGTTGTGTTTTACCAATGTATATGTGCTAAACCAATAGTTTTTTTTTTAAACATTTATTTATATTTTATTTGATTTTATTTCCAAACTTTGCCGATTATTGTTGGTTCGTTTAGTGTATAGAGATTCTTGAAGTCTATATTCGCCAGAAACGATTGGTGCCATCTTCGATAGGTATAAAAATAACTGTGATTTACTTAAAAAAAAAAAAAAAAATATAAAAATTTCTTTGTTCTTAAATTGAAGAACGTGTAAGTGAAGGTTGTGTAGTTACCTACATAAGTTGTTCTGTTATGTTTAATTTATGATAACTATATTATAAAATTATTCGTTTTCTCGAATAAATGAAAATTAATTATTTATTTGAATCAGAAGGACCTAAGATGAAGTTCACCAAGAAAGGAGTTAAAAGATGTGGAACGTCGGTCAGTCCATAGACTACAGTAACTGCCTATCTTTTGGAGGTTCGTATTCTTGTTAGTCACCTAAGTTATATAGACGATCATTAAATAAAATAAAAGGACATCAAACTTTATTAAGAAGCTATTATTTTAAACTCTATAATATTTGATACTCGAAGTGCATTGAAAACAAACAAAACGAGTACAAAGGGAAATAGCACTATGATTATTAAAGAGCGGCGAGTTATTGTTAAGCCAACAGTTTCATAGAAGCACTCACCGGTAATGGATTTGGTGAAAATTAATTATTTTCACCGTTGCGTGGCTCGCTTGTATTTCTAGAATTTTTGATGTGTGAAATTCAAACGATTAGCCATTTAAACAAATTTAAACTAAATGTCCTTAAGTTAAGGCTTGAATTTGATTGTACTTTTTTATTTATAGCGTTACTACCGGGCTGTGTGAAATTATTTTTATAGTACCTACGTAATTAAATTAGGGAGTCCCTAATTTAGTTATTGTAACTATTTCATAGTAAAATATTTGTATTTATTGAAGAGTATACTTACATATATTTGTTACTATATTTTTAATCTTTATTATCAATCGGTTAGTCAATAAAACTTTGGGTCATTGCCTGTAAATGCGCACACGGAGTGTAAGATTCAGCATACTCAAACTTTTGAAAGAACGGCTTAAATTATATAGAATTAAGGATACTTATACTTTTTTTTACAAAAGAACCCTCAGTAAAATATAACTTTTAAAAATTAAATAGTTATGATCGATTTCGTATATTAAACCTGTAAATTAAAATCGATTAAGTACAACAAATGTTAAGGCCAATCAGATGCATGGTTCGACACGCAACCATTGCCCGAATCGTGGTTTTCGATAAATTTGCTACTGTACATATATTTATGCTTGCATTGTTTGTAACGAATATGTAGATATTCCATACATAGACATCCAACAGTTTTTTACCGAGGACAGAAATTAAATTTCTACTTTGTTTCCAGTTGAAAGCGTTGTTTGTTCTGTTATATTTAGGATGCGATTGTTTTTTTTTTAAAATGTGGTGGATATTTGGAGTTTTATAGTGAGAAAAAAATGTAATACAATCTTGTTTGGCCGAGTGCGCTATCGAATTTCTAAATGATAAATTTATATGATTTAAAATTTATGATAGTAGGTTGCATAATATATGCAGTTTAGAACTGCTACCTTTAACTCTAACTAGTACCCTGCAGCGCGGTTTCACCCGCGTTGACACTTTCCGGGACTATAAAACATCTACATCACTGTCCATGAAAGGGTTACGTTACATCTTTGGTAACTGCTCTGCTCCCGTTGCTTGCAGCGTGATGTTACATGCTATAACCTTTCTCAAGAACTGGGCTATCAAACGCAAAAAGAATTATTCAAATCCGACTGGTAGTTATAAAGATTAGCGCGCCCAAACAAACAAACAAACTTATTCGCTTTATACAATTATGTAATGAAATGAAATGAAATATGTTTATTTATATAGGTTAATTAAATTAACACTTATGAACGTCAAAGTTTACAAAATGTCAGCAATTTAACCTACAGCCAGTTCACTGACGAAGTAGAGCCATGAGAAGAACTGGCATGAAACTCAGGCCACTCTTTTTAATCGCCAGGTTATTACAATTTTTGTAAGTTACAGTTTCAAGTAGCATGCAAAGCGACGCAGGCAATACTCTTAACTCTATAGGTACTTAATTACTTACAGCTTTCTATGTTGTAAACAAAAATTAAAAAGTAAAATGTGTGCTTTACAGGCTACCTCAATTTGCATATTGCTACAAAAGGTAAGGCAACATGTGAACTGTGATAAATGTTTCTATGTAGGTATTATATAAACTGTTAATTTTTGGTATAAGTTTATACTTATACCAAAAATTAACAGAGAAAATTACTTTATAGTAAGATGAACTTAATTTACCACAGGAGTTCACAATGTACCTACCTCTGTTTCACAAATCACAATGTATAATTTTAACAATACTAAGAATAAAATTTTAACAAAACAATACAAAATGTGTACCTAACTGTTCAAATATGGCTCGGGCATCATGTCATTTAAAATTAATACAAAAAAAAACATTTTTTAATTATGTCAAAATGTACCTATCAATAAATTAATGTCAAAAAATTATTTGATAGAGCATGTCATTCTTATTAATCATAAAAAATGTCATTCATAGAATAATTAACAAAAATATGTCCTTAAAAGTATAATGTCATTAAAATTAAGAGTAAAATTAATTTACTCCGTCGTCAAGCGAGCATCCCATGACTTTTTATCGTTCAGATACTCATTAACAATTTAGTAACCCTTAAGTATTAAATGTTTTTTGACAATTTGCCTAAATTTGTCTAAGGGTTTATCCAATAAGTCGATAGGTAATTTATTAAATAAACGTACACCAAGTCCCGTAAACGAGTTATGGACTTTATGTAAGCGATAGTGTGAGCCAACCAGTTTATGCTTACCCCTGGTGTTAATCTCATGCACATCGCAATTCCTAGTATATAGACCAATGTTACTCTTAACATAAACAACATTAGCATATATATTGGGATGCAACTGTCAATATACCTATCTCTTTGGATCGCTCTCTCAGGAAGACCTAGGTTGTAGATAGAACGTATAGCTCGTTTTTGAATAATAAAACGGTTTCAATGTCAGCAGCCTTACCCCACAACAATATGCCGTAGGACATAACGCTGTGAAAATAACTAAAATAGACTAGTCTGGCGGTTTCCACATCAGTAAGTTGCCTAAGTTTTCTGATAGCAAAAGCCGCTGAGCTGAGTTTACCTGCGAGACACGAAATATGGGCTTCCCACTGAAGCTTGCAATCTATAGTTAAGCCCAAGAAAACTGTGGACTCTATGATTGAAAATGATTCATTATTTAAAACCAGGTTTGTACCTGCACTTTTGACATTTGGCATAGAAAATTTTATACATTTTGTCTTCTTAGAATTAAGTAGAAGATTGTTTACCGTGAACCAGTTCAGGACTTGCGCGAGCGAACCATTTACAACGTCGAAATTAGGGTCTTTACGGTTAACTTTAAAAATAAGAGACGTATCGTCTGCAAATAGCACTATATCGCAGAAATCCTATACAAAGTACGGCAAATCATTTACATACACCAAAAATAGAAAAGGACCAAGAATGGAGCCCTGTGGGACGCCTATAGCAACAGGTAACCATAATGACCTATTTCCATTTACATCAACGTATTGCACTCTATCACTTAGATAGGTGGAAACTAGATTAAGTGCAACATCCCTGATCCCATAGTGACTGAGTTTTCTCAAGAGCGTATTGTGCTCGACGCAGTCAAATGATTTAAAGAGATTACAAAAAACACCAATAGCATCCATTTTATTTTCCCAGGCGTTAAAAATATGTTTTATTAGTGTAACGCCTGCATCTGTAGTTGAGCGACCTTTCGTAAAACCATACTGCTCGTTATGTAGTAATTTATGAAAGTTAACTTTTTAATATGAAATCTTCTATTGATGAGAATTTTCATCAGGATATCGACATTTTAAAAGCTTATGTATAAGTTTATCCAACTGTGGACACTCTTAGTGCCACTATTTGTCCAAATTATAATTTATAATCTGGGATAACGTAGTAGGCTGTAATATTGTTAACTGTGTGTATTTATAAAGTCTTTGTAAACATTTTATATTGTAGCGTGGCTGTTTGTTGTCCCATAGTAAAAAAATAAAACAAAATACATATGCAGTTACGTACAAATAATTTATTTTTAGGATTCCGTACGCAATGGAAAAGACAGGACCCTATTAATATGGCTTCGCTGTCCGTCTGTCTGCGTGTCACCAGGCTGTATCTCATGAACCGTGATAGTTAGATAGTTCAGTTTTTTACACATGGTGTATTTCTGTTAGCGTTAAAAAACAGAATACAATAAAAATTTAAGCAGGCTCCAATGCAACAAACATGATTTTTTTACTCGTTTTTGCGCGATATCGAAACTGCAACAGGTAGATGCTTGAAATATTCACAGAATATTAAGTTATATATTCACTTTAAAAATAAATATTTAAATTAAAATAAAACAAATATTTAAGAGGCGGTCTCATACAGCAGACATGATTTTTTTGCCTTCGTGCGGGAGTCCGACTCTTATAACACTTGGCTGGTGTTATTTTCTAATTTTGTTACGTTAGAAATCGAACCTACAAAAAACTAGAATTACTTTACAATTTGTATTCTAATAACAAAAAGATAAAGTTTAAATTAGTAAAATTGCTGTATCATTTCGCCAATGAAACGTTTTAGGCAGATGCAATGACAAAGTTGCTGACTCATCACAATACAAAGATGTTACTGATAACAGTTAATGGCATCGGTAACCGTTTGATTTGGAATAATAATTTAAGTGTTTATATGTGAAGTATTTACGTGTGAAGTGTGTGAACTGATGACTTATCATTATTTTTTGGTATTTTTCAATAATAACCTACCAAAGTAAAATAATAAATTTATTTACATAAAAACAGAGAAAAAAAATACACTTAGAATATTTGTTTGGTAAGTTACAAGTTACAAAAATTGTAGTAACCCTGTCTACTACAATAGGCCGAGAGGCTTGTATCTTAGGAGAACAGTGTTCGCTCTAACGATAATAAATTGTAATGTTTTTTTTTTAATATGAGCCTACCAAAGTGACTCCATCCTGCCTGATAGTAAGCAGTCAGTGGAATCCAGAAGTGGTGGCTACCATACCAAAAGCCATCGTCTTAAACTACTGGTATGGTGGCCTCCACTATGGCGGCTGGGAATGGGGTTAGGAGAACAGGATGAGGGAGGTGAGGAAAGTGGAAAGGGGGGAAATTTGGGCCTCCGGCACTCTCACTCACCGAACTAAACGCAGTAGTACGGATACTACTACTCTTACGTCGATCTTCTATGAGAGGGTAGTACTTCCGCGGACGATCCGGCTCATTCATGCTGAAACGAGCGTGGATCTACTACCGACCTAGTAGTACCGATCAAGTAGTTGCGTGTGTTGATTTGTTGTTTGATTTGTGACATTTATTTTGGTGTAAAAGTGACTCTACTCTGCCTGATGGTTAGCAGTCAGTGGGATCCAGAAGAGGTGGCCATCATTTTAAAAGCCATCGTCTAAAACTGTTGGCATGGTAGTCACCACTATGGCGGCTTTAGGAGATATTTTTTCACGTCTCTATTATTTTTAATATTAAAACAAAACTCAATTTACGTGCGGGCAAAACCGTAAGGCGCAGCTAGTAACTAAAAGAAAAATACAGAACTCATGTAAAATCACTCCACCATCTGTGTGTTGGTGTGTTTCTTATTTACTCGTAACTTAAAACATAAGTTTGTACAAAAGTCAAGTATCGCACTTTAGAACAAGTTTCACGTTGGGGCGACTTTATAAACATGCAATTAACAAAGTCAGAGTACACCTAGACAGCTTACAACAGTTAAGTATTTATAGTTTACACAGTCTTTTCTCACATTTTGACTGATTCCATGGCACAGTGGGAGCGCAAGCGACTGCTGTGCACGAGGTTGTTGGTTCGATCCCCACACGGGACAAAACTTTGTGTGATCCATATATTTGTTCCGAGTCTGGGTGTACTTTTTGTCTGTGTATGTATATAAAGTACTCTGCGACACAGGGCTTGTCGCTTAGTGCAGCAGTTGTCTTAAAAAAATTGGAAGACATTCTGAAGTTAAAGTTATTCTAGCACTTAAATATAAACAAAAAAATATATTTTAAAAAACAACACATTAAGTTTCTATCAATTACATTCGAAATGAAAGTATTTCTTATCATTAATAGATCAATCACTGTAGTCATGACCACTTAGATTGGCATAGAAGAAATCTCAGTAGAAAGGTATTTGTTGAAGATGGTGAATGATACTTGGTTACGTGTAATGTTGTATTTTAAAGCCTTATTCTGTAACTTCATTCATTATTGACTTGCAGTGCAATAGATTGTACTGAGTTTAAATTTATCTTAAACATCTGCTGTCTGATTTACACATCCAAATTATGACTGAACAAAACTGACATTAGATATGTTACTTATTTACTTATATTTATAACTATATAATAATATACGAGTACAAGCTATAATATTCCCACAACAACCACACAACGCCATCTGTCCCAAAGTAAGCATATATTAATAGCTTGTGATATGTGTGACGTGTGATGATATGGGTTTTAGAATGCGTATATACATACTTAAATACTTTTTTTTTGTAAATACATACATATTATATGCTACTAGCTAGCACTAGCTGTGCCCGCGACTTCGTCCGCGTGGAATAGTGATTTTGGGCAGCATTTTTTGGATATATCTTTTGGTTTGTTTTGAATTATAAACATCTTCGTTTAGGTGAATAAGAAAAATCTTTACAGTAATTGCTTCTCTATCTACGATATTAGACGTATAGCCATCGCGGATCAAAGCCATACAGGCTGCTAGGATTACTTACACGTGGCAAATCCACATAAAGCTGACCATGCGAAAAACAGTTAATATTTAGATCCACACTTATTAATTGTCATCGCGAAACATAGGCTCACTGGAAACTGAACTCGTTTAAAACTAAACGGGAAATTGTTTGGAATGAAAGGAATCCGAGGAATAAAAACGCTATACGTTTTTTTTTTTTATATTAGCCTGCCAAAGTGTCTCTACTCTGGCTGATGGTAAGCAAGTCAGTTGAATTCAGAAGTAGTGGACACCATTCCAAAAGCCAAACTACTGGTATGGTGGCCTCCACTATGGCGGCTTAGTGAGATGCTTCTTCACGCCTCGCTTAAAAGTCCCAGGATGAAAGTTAGGTGGGAACACATGCGCTGGTAAAGAGTTCCAGGCTTTAATTGAGCGACAAAAGTATAAAGTGCTGAACCGTTTGGTTCGAGACCCTTTAGATTGCACTGTGAAAGGGTAGCACTTCAGTCCCGCACGTGTCGTTCTGGATAAAAAGGGAGAGGGTAGAATTAATTTAAAGAGCTGTTGAGAAGACTCTCCGTGGTAAAGGCGATAGAAGACGGCCGTTGAGGAGGCGATGTCTCTTCGCAGCTGTAAAGGCTCAAGGGTCTTAGGCCTCCGGGCTTCCATGATACGGACTGCTCGCAAAAGGCCGCCGTACCGTCTCGAAAATGGTCGCCGGGTCCCACTATCCGGTCACCAACCTGCACGACGAACCACTCCGAGATTATGCGCAACCTGGTGGGCAGTCTCTTTTTTTTTGGTTAGGTCTAATTGGGCCCTTGTACAATGCCGCGGGCGGCCAGCGGCACCACCGTTTATACGGTTCTCCCTGGCCGGCGGGTTGACCCACACCACCCACACAATGACTCCGCGGATACTCAGCTGGTCCCACACATGCTGCGAGGTCAACGTCATCTAGACCCAAAGTAAGCATATTATATGCTTGTATTATGGGTTCTAGAATATGAATAAACATACTTAAATACTTTTATTTTTGTAAATAGATACATATTATACATATAAACACCCAGACCAATGCAAATAGACATGTTCATGCTACAAATATTTGCACTGAGCGGGAATCGAACCCGCGACCTCACAGTCCATACACAGTACCACCGAAATACAGAGGCAGTCGATTTCCCCCTGACTTTCCCCTCCCTTTCCCCTGACTTCTCCCTAACTACCCCCGCACTTTCTCCTCACTTCTCACTTCTCCCTTCCTTTCCTCTTCCTCCCCCTCCCTTCCCCCTCCCTCCAAATTTAAAGTCGCCAACTTCAAAAGCAAAGATCTTTCCATACAATATTTCATCCCTTATTTCACTCCTATAAATCGACACCAGTAAAAAAAAATTATGAGCGTATATTTTATTTAAATAAAAGTATTCCAAAACAAAATTTCAAAGCTGTAACTTAAAAAATTAAGACGTTTCATACAATCGATTTCATCCCTTTTCATACACTTAAGGGTTGAATTTTTAATAACCCTTTCTTTGTACACTTCTAGACATTAAGACAAACACACCCTCCAAATTTCAAGTCGCTACGACCAGCGGTTTAGGCTTTACGTTGTCTGTCAGTTAATCAGTCAGTCAGGACAAAGCCTTTTATAATATGTATGTATGTTTGGATTAGACGTATAGCCATCAGGGATCAAAGCATACAGGCTGGTAATGCTAACACGTGATAGAGCCACATAAAGCTGACCGAAAAACAGCTAATACTTAGATCCACACCCACAACTTTTACTGTCTTACCTTTACTTTAATTACTTAATTAATTAATTAATTTAATTAGTCATCGCAAAACATAGGCTCACTGGAAACTGGACTCGTTTAAAACTAAATGAAAGACTGTTTAGAATGACAGGAATCCGAGGAATAAAAACACTATCAGCTATTCCGCAACCTGTTAAAATATCTGCTTCTATAAGATTTCGTAGTAAATTAACGAATGTTCGATGTGATTCTTTAAATTGGCATAACTTTTTTATTTATGAACCGATTGAAATGAAACAAACACTAAATGTTAAGTGAAGCTTACCACAATATATTAGTGAAAACCATATTTAAATCGGATAAGCCGTTTCTGAGATTAGCGTGCACAAACGCACGGACAAACAGACAAACAGACAAACAGACAAAAATTTTAAAAATCATTGTTTTGGGTTCTATTTGCGTTGATATAGGTGCCAATAGAATTTTCTCTCATATATCTTCCATGTACAGACAGCGATCGGTTACATTTTTATTATATGTATAGATAGCAATATATGCTTACTTAGGGTCTAGATGGCGTTGTAAGTAGTTGTTGTAATATTATTTTTATATGATAATAATTTTAATATTTTTGTCATTTATTAGAGTCTGTTATACAGAGTGTATACGACGGTTTGACTTTAAATGAAAAGGCAGGTGTTACTAGCCCATATAATGATTTCTAATTAATCACAAAAGTAATTTGACGAAAAACAAAAATTTGAAATTTTCTAACAAAATAAATAATATTTTAATAGTAACGAAGTAATACACCATTTTATTATGACAAGTTCACTGAACTGTAATGAACGGCAACGTTTATCCTTCGACGTGGACTATGACTAAAGTCAGTGACCGTTTGACGTACTTACATAGTGTTAATTTAGAATTAAAGAAATTAAAAAATTTGACCTGTGTCTAAACTATTGAAGATATTTAGTAGATTTTTTTTTGTCTCGCTTTATAATGTCACATACTATACGTTATTGCATTTAAAGTCATACCGTCGTATGCACTCTGTATAATAGGTATACATAGTACAAATATTTAAGCAAAAAAAATACTTTATGTTTTATTTATCATGTCTTAGGTATAACAGTCAGTCCTGTCCATTCAAGTATTCAAAAAAAAAATAGCATTTGACGCTGTTGTGTGTAATTTGATTAACAGCACTTTGTTGTACTATATCGGTAGCAGTAAATATTGTGTCTAATATATAATTTATTTTTTTAATAATGGCTACAGAAGCTTAATTGGTTCTGCCTATGCCTCTGGCGAAAAATAAATCGGCGTATGATCTATGGTTATCAGTGTTATCACTTACTCTTTCCCATCAGTTGTTTCTAAAATCCCTTTAAATTGTACTTTTACTATAACATTAAAAATAAACAACATTTTTATATCCTTTTCAAGATGCTAACAATTTTGCAAAACGCTCATAAAATTTAACAGATATTATAAAAAGGCTGTTTGCACACAGTATTAAGCACTCACCTTCCTAACATAGTTGGACTAAGGTAAATACAAATTATACTAAAAGTCTTTAAGAAGCACTAAAATGTACTACCCAATGCCTTACATCGTCTCTTTAGTTCTGAGAATACATTTAGTGTTTGCTTACAACTTTCGTTGGCAAACTCTTGGCATTTATAGTGTTTATTTATTAACATGATTCCAACCTAAGATGTGTCACAGTCTTAACACTGCTTTGTAAATGTGTAATCGTTTTTAAGTGGGTAATAACATTATTGGACGATAACATGAGAAGAATTTGCCAGACATGAATTTAAAATCGTATTTTTATAGCCATATTTATTGGTAAATTAATGTTATTTATCAATCGTCGTACAAAGCAGATTGCGGAAATAATTTCAATATAATTTCGATTTTGTACAATATTTATGCCATCGAATTAGAATAATATGCCTTACTAGACTAACAGATAATGAACATTTAAGTTTACGACTCGACGCTCCTACGCTGTGCGCTCTCTTCAATCACATTTATTTGATAAACTTTGTATGAATCTATTTCAATCATTATAGTAAGATTTTGATGTTAGCACTTGAAAATACACTCACATTATCTATCTATACATACATATAATAAAATTGGAGTGTCTGTTTGTAATATTGAATATACTATATGTATATGAATATATATACGGTACTTACACCAAAATAACTTTTTTACAAACACCAAAAAAAAATTTTTGTCTGTCTGTCTGTCTGTGTCTGTCTGTTTGTGCCGGCTAATCTCTGAAATGGCTGGACCGATTTTGACGGGACTTTTATTGGCAGGTAGCTAATGTAATAAGGAGTAACTTAGGCTACGTTTATTTTAGAAAAAATCTTTTATTTAAGAAAATTCTTTTATTTTAGAAAAATAAAGTATTAAAGAATTGTTAGGCGGAATGAAGTTTGCCGGGTCAGCTAGTATTTTATAAAGTACTAGACTAGATGTCCGCCCCTCGCTTCGCTTCAAAAAGTTTCATTAAGCCTTAAAAAAAATACGCCTACGAAAACTATCATTGCAATAGTATCGTATTGCATCATTCAGATTTACGAAGGCGCTTAAAATATTGAAATTATAAAAGTGAATTAAATATTATGTTAAACATAATAAAATATAGCCCATAATACCCGTCTTATTTGTAGCTTTATAAATGTAAAAGATTTTTTAAATCGGTTACGTAGATCTTGAATTAAATCGCAACATATAAACAAACGTTCTATCTACAACCTAGGTTCACGAGACTCCCTGAGAGAGCGATTCAAAGAGATAGGTATATTGACAGTTGCATCTCAATATATATATGCTAATGTTGTTTATGTTAAGAGTAACATTAGTCTATATACTAGAAATTGCGATGTGCATGAGATTAACACCAGGGGTAAGCATAAACTGGTTGGCTCACACTATCGCTTACATAAAGTCCATAATTCGTTTACGGGACTTGGTGTACGTTTATTTAATAAATTACCTATCGACATAATGGATAAACCCTTAGACAAATTTAAACAAATTGTCAAAAAACATTTAATACTTAAGGGTTACTACACTGTTAATGAGTATCTGAACGATAAAAGTCATGGGATGCTCGCTTGACGAAGGAGTAAATTAATTTTACTCTTAATTTTAATGACATTATACTTTAAAGAACATATTTTTGTTAATTATTGTATGAATGACATTTTTTATGATTATTATGAATGACATGCTTTAACAAATAATTTTTTGACATTAATTTATTGATACATTTTGACATAATTTATAAAATGATTTTTTTTTTTTTTTTTTTGTATTAATTATAAATGACATGATGCCCGAGCCATATTTGAACAGTTAAGTACACATTTTGTATTGTTTTGTTAAAATTGTATACTTAGTATTGTTAAATTTTTTTACATTGTGATTTGTGAAATAGAGGTACATTGTGAACTCCTGTGGTAAATTAAGTTCATCTTACTTTATACTTATACCAAAAATTAACAGTTTATATAATATCTACATAGAAACATTTATCACAGTTCACATGTTGCCTTTACCTTTTGTAGCAATATGCAAATTGAGGCAACCTGTAAAGCACACATTTTACTTTTTAATTTTCTTTACAACATAGAAAGCTGTAAGTAATTAAGTATCTATAGAGTTAAGTGTATTGCCTGCGTCACTTTGCATGCTACTTGAAACTGTAACTTACAAAAATTGTAATAACCTGGCGATTAAAAAGAGTGGCCTGAGTTTCTTGCCAGTTCTTCTCATGGCTCTACTTCGTCAGCGAACTGGCTGTAGGTTAATTTGCTGACATTTTGTAAACTTTGACGTTCATAAGTGTTAATTTAATTAACCTAAATGAATAAACATATATATATATATATATATATATATATATATATATTTCAAACATACAAAAAATCAAATCTTTTCTCTTTATAATATTAGTTTAGTAAAAACTTTTTTTTTTTCCTAACCAAATTTAAAATCAAAACAATGCAATGCTCAATCCAAATCACCGCTACTATACTGTACAGTGAATAAACATAATCATTCACACGGTCCAATCAATCGGACCGTCAGTTTGTCCGTAATCGATAATTGTTATAGATGTTTACCGGAACAAAATAATAGACGGCCATTTTTTTAAACAGCTTTATTATTTTAAAACATTTATGTTTTTGTGAACTGTACCCATTACGTATTAATGCATTTTGTGATAGCCGGAATTGACCCAACCCCTTTTAGGATGTGGGTGTCGTACAAAATTAGTAAGGGTTATAATAATATTTAAAAATACAACAGTAATTTGAAACTGTAACAGAAATATGGCAATATGTTCGCGCTCTATCATAATGGGACCTAACTAACTTAGCTGATGGTACATCTTTTGTTTTCACGGTAGATGGTTGTCATTTAATTTCATCCACATTTTTTCTATTTTATGATTGTAATATACCATTAATATCATCAACAAGAATATTATTCTGCACTTGACGCTGGCAGAAATAGCTGACACAATCGTCGGCTCTGTTGCCAAAAAAAAGGAGAAGAAGAAGAAAACCTCAGCTGATGAAATCTGGCACTTCTGCTTACGACAATAGCATGGTTTATCGTAAATACTTCATAATAATATGTTATAGGTATTTTATATTCAAACAACTGTAAATAAAGTGTGCTTAATTGCATCATACGACTAAATAATCTAGTTCCTTACACTTAAAATTGGAGCTTAGTAGAATGTAGTTAAAAATAGTTAGGGATGAACATAATAAACTAGTTTTCCGTGGCTCGGTTTCACCCGCGTCTTTGCTTACTGCTCTGCTCCCGTCGTCAGTAGCGTGATGTTTCATAGTCTATAACGTTCGAATTTTTCAAATCCGACGGGTAATTCCAGAGATTAGCGCGTTTAAACCCACTTTTTCGCTTCATATAAATAGTATGGATTTTATTTGACTTTATTATGAGACTTGTTCATCGATAACATTCATATACGTTCTTACGATAATCTGAGCCTTCAATAAGGGTCTGATATAACCTTAGCTAACTCTTGTCTCTTGATGTAGCGACTTGCAAATATTACAAATGACATTCACCATTCAAAATAAGTCTCATTATTCAGCAACAGCTATTACATTTCAAACAAAAAAAGTAGCAAAAGGGGTCATTACATCAAATTATTGCTACTCAAAATATTCCCATGATTATAACCCTACGTTCAATAAACTATATCTGTTTAATGACAGTTATGCGTGATATTTCAATATAAAATTATACCTATTTGTTGATTTAACATGAGAAATTTTGAGTTCATTGTATTGTTTGTAAATATAGTGCATATTAAAAGAAAATTTTGTGAGTGGTATACTTCCCATGTTGATATTTACTTAATCGAAAAATGACCAATAATAAATATTTATAATTTGTTTATTATATGTATTGTTTGTACTGTTATCTGTATGTAATTGTGAGAGTTTTCTATGCATTGCACAAATAAAGCTAAGAATAGGAAACTACCAGCTTTTACACTCAATAAAGGAGAAATGAATTAAGAAAAAGAAAAGTGGATAAATAGGGATCGATCAATATCCAGCATTTGCAGTTTTAAAGAAAACACAACGGACACCTAACGGTAACCTTTACCTATGCGATTTTACATTAGAGAACTTTACTCATAGTGTAAATAAAATATGGGTTATTTCTGGTCATTGGTATCATCCATATCTATGACCGTAACGATAATATTACATCATTGTTGCTTGTAAACAAATAATGTACAATTATATTCACATTTACTTATTAAAGCCCCTCTCGCAATGGATTGGGCTACAAACAGAAGTAGTATTATTGTCAGGGTACAAAAGTATGGCGAAGATATTAAATATTAAATATTTAAATAAAAGAACAACATATTTATATTAATACCTATTACTATTTCGTGTACATTAATTTTGTTATTTTTAGGGCACGATTTATAACGAACATTAAAATTTGTCATAGATAAGAATATAAAAGTAAACTCCTATAATAGAGGGTGATTGCACCGAATTAATTATTTTCGTCTCGAGTCAAATACTTACTGAAAAGAAAAGGCAAAGTTTAGTTCCATTATAGATCTGACATAATTAGAATGATATAATAGACAATGGTGATATAAATTTTCCTAAAGCTTCAAAAACCTTATCACATGATTTTTAGCATTAAAATGAAGTTAAAAATATTGATATATTTTATATTTTTTGATAAATAAATAACCCCTTATTACTTCAAAGTAGGCTGTTTACAGCCTACTTTAAAGTAATAAGGGGTTATTATGTTAATAAGGGATTTTTTTTTCTGTACGATTTATCGTACAGAAAAATATCTGGTAAAATGTGGTATTCCACATCCATACTTTTCAACTCATACCGCAAGTAATCTAGTGAACATAATAATAGAATTTTATTTGTTAGAGCTACTCAATTTAGTTGCTGACGTCCGCTTACCGGCTATTTACTTGAAACGCTCGCTGAGTAGGTACAGTTAGTCACACAAATCATTAGTTAAATTATTATAAAATAGCTGCCTGCAGCGCAGTTTTACCTACATTAAGTTACATCTTGGGTTACTGCTTTCCTCCCATCGCCATTTGCGTGATGTTACGTAGCCTACAACCGTTCTGAATAACTAGGCTATCAAACGCAAAAAGAATTATTAAAATCCGATTGGTAGTTCCAGAGATTAGGGCGTTCAAACAAACAAACAAACAAACTCTTCCACTTTATACATTAGTAGAGATTGTGCACTCTGAAAGAGGTTAGAAGAGTTAGAGCCATTGGCATGTATAAACACTCTGACCTGTTGTCCGTTACCTTTAGCAGGTCAATTAAAGAAACTTGTCACTTGGCTTATCTTGTTTGTGTCCGCATTCAGACTTTTCAGTATATGTGTGTGTCTTCAATTAACGAATCTACGTTGGTTTTCGGTTCGCGGTCTTTCAACTTGGTCATCAGGAATATAACATAAAATTTATACCAAAAGTATCAAGTAGGTATGCCCATACGTTAATTTTTTTTTTACTCTTTTCATTGTACAATATTGCTATTTATTTTATATGAAGGAACAAAGGAGTTTTATGTGGTTTAATTCTCTAAGTGAATGTATATTTTTTTGTTTCAATTACCATATCACATAAGACTGTCGTAGGCAGTCATTGAGGTTTTACTACGTTTAAATTTGAGATTAAAAGTTTGTAGGTGCTATTTTTGAATTAAAAAACACTGCGAACCTAGTATTCGAAATTGTATACTTATAAAGTTTGGTAACTATTGGAGGAGAGCCAAAAACTAGGTGTTATATGGTCAATATAGAAAAGATACTTAGTTAAAGTTTTGTGGTATATATGTTAAATATCCGATAGTAATATTTTGATTAAAATATTCATTATATATAAATTTGGACCATTATCACTACAGGATTACGCTTCTTTTTATACGGAGAAGGCTTTTAATTTAACACTATGCTTGCTTAAGTTGGATTAACGATTTCAGACTTATATTTTTTATATGTTCAGGTTTTCTCACGCTATCTATATACACGCTATATATATATTTATCTTCATCGTGAGTGAGTAAAATTTAAATCAACTTAGAAATGAACAAAATTGTGTAAACCTTTGTGAGCGATTGTACCACACTAACTAAAAGCGTTAGTCAAAAATATAATAAAAACAGTGAGTAAATTCATGCAGTGAAACTTTTGCTAGTAGGCAATACTAGTAAAAGTTTATAGATGAAAATACGTTTAATGTGATTGCTGAAATGGTTTTCTTATAACCTAAAACTTATTTCAAATTGATTTATTAAATTCTTCCACATGAATTGTTTAAGTTCTAGTGCAAAACTTTTAAGTTCCCGGCTTATGTACCTACTAAGAATTGTTCAGAGTAAGTTTCTGTGCTATAGATTTCTATGCATTTCAAAATCACACAAATGGTTTGAAGAATACAAATAAATGTAGACTAGGTAGTAAGAGACAGTTGTTAATATGGTAAATAATTTTTAATTGTCTATGCCACGTTGATAAAAAATATTATTGCAAATTGTATAAGCATACTATTATCGCACTACTGGTCTAAACTATTCATGTACCTATGTAACACTAAAATTAAAAACTTGAAACCTATTATTGCGTGTGATAAATTTAAAAAGTTTATAGAATGGCAATTACCTTGAATTAACTTAAATACCTGATTGATAATTGAACTTTAATCAATATTAACCCTTAAGTCATATTGGCAAATCAGCAAACATAATAGCATTGTAATAATATAAGTATTAGGTATCTTTTACCATGCTTTTAGCACTAGAATTACTGTAATAACTCCTAACCTTATAATCATAAAAACTCCTTACAAACCAATTTGAACCATATCTGGGTCAATCGAGGTTCAAACTCTATTATTCAATTACATTGTTAGGCCGATATCTGGCCTTTACGTTCGCTTCCTATCTCTGTATTACCTACATCTCAGCATCATCAGTTATAGCATCTTTGACCTTATCTTAATCGATATTAAGTTGAATTTTAAATGTATTTACTGAGTCTTTGAGGTCACAAGCCTGTGATTGGTTATCTAAACGCTGCTTGCCAATTACTTAGAGTAAGTGATTGTCTTGCGTAACATGCAAATTTTGATGGGTTTCCAAAAGATTTTTGTGGTGTTACGTTGCATTCGCAATATCGAATTATTTCAGGCTTGCAATGGTTTGTGTGAAGCTTGGAACTTAAATGTTATTTCGTATACAAAGGGATATTCGGCTCTAGTGAAATCTTGTTTGTGTTTTCAACAGAAATGCTTTCAAATAATACAAACAAAGGGTTACAAAGTTCTTGTAAAATAATGGAATAAACGAACATTCTAAATAATTTGAATTTGTCTGCTTCTGTTGTACTAATTTACACATAACATATTTTAATAATCATTTTCAAATTTAGCAGTAATAAATTAATAATAGATGATTTTCTTTATTACTAAAGACTGACACTGCTTTACCTACTTTGCTTCAATTTATGTCAAAAAATTTCGTGTCTACTACAAATCGTGCTAAAGTAAAAGTATTTTTCAACATCGTTTATTTCAACAACCTTTTTTATGATGTTTCATAGTAAACTCAATGTTAGATACCTATTATTAGATTTTAACTAATCAATTAAACATTTTTAATAATTTCTGTCCAATATATTTTACTTTGTTCTCCCTTGCATCTTTAAATGACAGTACATAGTTAAACAGAATAGATGTGCAATAATCACAGAGATTGGGGGCCGTATATTACGTGGGAATGTAAACAAAAAACAAGTAAAGTTAGGTAACGTAGTTTCAGTGGATACACCAATAATTTGAGATGCGAGAATGTTGGAAACAGTTCTATTTTGAGCTCAGATTACTCTTTGTTAGGAAGGTTACAGTTTGGCGTATTTTGTGTTAAAAATGTTTTCACACATATTTTCTTTTGGCGTTTAAATCAGTCTAAAAGTATCAAAGAAAAATAAACAGCCGCTAATTTGCGATTAATTGGTATTTTATGTTGTTAAATAAATACCTTTTTGTCTTTGATAGAAAAATGTGAAGATAGAAAATACCTAATTGTGCCCAAAGTTTACTATCGAAATCACATTAAAATTTTATTTGAAATTTACTTTATTCGTTTTCAATATTATTTATGTGAAAAAATGTTTAATGCTAAAAGCTTTGTTCTTCACCAAAGTGTAAATTATTGAAACACATATTATTTTAATGTAATAAACACACATTACTGTGTGCAGTAACTTTTTTCAAAAACACAATGCCATGCACTGTTAATATAAAGGAAGTTTATTATGTATCTCGATGCACAATATATGAATCAGTGAACAGTGAACATGCATTACGGTTCACTGTTCTGTTGTAATCTCAATTTACATTATTAATTATTTTTGTAAACAAATTACTTGAAGTAACTAAAGATACGTATACGTATATAATAATATTATGGTTATAGGCAAATTGATATGTCTGCCTGGGTTGTTCAAGGAGTTTGTGTTACTTAAGTAAAAGAGTTACTGCTGAGGATTCAATTTAGGTACACATAGGCATAACCTTTTTATGATTCATTAAAATTAGTTTCGAGTTTAAATCTGCTTTGTAAGATTTTAAAATCTATACCATTAGTCATTTACATAGCTTAATTTACGCCAAGATTGGGCCTGATTTGAAAATGTTTTTTTTTTATTAACATTATATTTTTCCGCAAAGAAAAAGAACCAACCCAACAAGATAAACGCGATCGTACAGCCAGCCTAACCGGCAACGACGTGTCAACTGCGCGTAAACGTCGCCGCGACTAAACTGGGCCTGATTTATTTTATTGAGCCGATAAATGAGTGCGCTCGTTCCGGCGCTAAATTAATTGTAAGGTAACTTGCGACTAGTCGGAATTTCTTGTTCCGTTGTGAAGATTTCAATGTTGGAAATAGACGTCATCATATAGCATGGCATAAAATGAATACGAAAGAACCATTGGTCTACTCATTCCATAAACTATGACAAAACTAAACGACCTATTCAAAAAAGGATTCGTGATTCAAATAGTTCATAGTCCCATTACTTCTGGTGTTACGAGATATTATAATTATCAATCCTGTCAATGTAATGAAAATCTAAATCTTCTTGCTTTTCTTGATGATGTCAAAAACATAGTTAATGAATTAAAACGTGTAAATTTTAGACAATGTGATATTTTATTTTGATTACGTAACTTTATTAATAGATTAATATATTAGCAGCTTGAGTTTGTCAAGTGTTAATATGATCATAAAAATAAAATATAAGCAATATATTTAAGAGTAATAATTGCTCAAGTTTACTAAATGTTTACTGAATGTGAGCTATTGAGTTTTTGAATGTGGTTGTTATTTTTTAGCAAATAAACTGCTCGCTTGCTTACGAAAACCGGCATTTTATTTCTAGCGCTAATATGTTTTTATATTTTTTATCTGATTTAAGTTAAAATACAATTTTATTGAACGTTTTCAATACGTTTGAAAGTGTCGAGTTATATTCATGTTGCTAACATATTATTATCTAAAACAAGTTTTAATAGGTAAAGTTTACCTTTACCTTTTATTTGACGCCAAATTATATACATTTAAGGGCAAAGCTTCAACATTACGCTTCAAACATTTGTTTATTTACAACGATTCATTTAAATCTGTAACTGGTAAACACATTAACAGATTATTTGCGTTCTGCGTCGGCTTAAGTGATGCTGTGTACAGAGTAGTTTATGTCAGAGATTGATTGTAACTTTTGTGGATCATAATCAGTTATACTATATACTAGTACATAAAAACCGAAAGAGTTTGTTTGTATGTTTGTTTAATCGCGCTAATCTCTAGAACTACCAATCGGATTTGAATAATTCTTTTTGAATATGATAGCCCAGTTCTTCAGGAAGGCAATGTAACATAACGCTACTGGCTATAGAGCAGAGTAGTAACCAAAGACACGGGTGAAATCGCGCTGCGGGCAGCTAGTTTATTATATCTTTTTTTTTTATTTATGTTCGCAGTAACAATACTATTTTTTCTTTCACAGATACACTGACGTAAGCCCAAACTGTCGAAACAAATATTTTATAGTTGTCACCAGTCTGTCTGTCTGTTGCTTTTTATGTAACTAGCTGACTGAACTTCGTACCGCCTTTTTTTACGAAGCAATTTTTAAATTTTTCTTTCCTTAAGAACCATCCTCGTACTTCAAGGAATATTATTAAAAAAGAATTAGCGAAATCGCTTCAGCTGGTCTTGAGATTTCCGCTTAGCAAAACTATTAAAGATATATCATAACTCTGAAACAAGATTGAACCAAAATTAATACGTAAGTATCAGTTACCTAAACTAAGTTTCAAGAAAACGCTTTTTGCATAGAAGCCAATAATTCGGTTTTACTTCTAACGACATACTAATATTCATATAATTTTTACACATTGCGACTTATTATATTTATTACGTTACCTCAGAAGGAGTGGACAGAGTTTTCTAAGCCCACGTTTAGTCAACTGCATTAAGTTTATAACGGGGGATGAATCCATGGTCGTTTTTCAAGTTAGATAGGACATGATAACAGGTGCTTACGACACTCGTACAGTAAAAACATCAGAGCATTACAAAAAAAAAGTTTAAATTCTCTACATGTCATCATTACTCTGTGCATGCATATACTAGGTACATTATTGGGAGAACAGCGCCTCGTTTCGATCTCATTGACTAATCTTCGATTATTTATGAAAATCTTTGGGTGGCGACTTTGTGAACGTAATGGGTTGGTGGCGGATTACTGCTCGTACCATAATGGTACGCCAGTATTAAATATTTACATGAGAATTTATAAGAACAGCTATAAGAACTGACCTATTTGAAATTTATTCACGTGTGAACTGTTAAAATTTAAAATGTATATTTTTATTTATTTGATTAAATGGTATAAAGTGAAATAAAACTTTGTATAAACCACGCAATCGTTTTTGATACAGTTTAACTTAAATTTCAAAAAATTTCTTCTAGAAGGTACCATATTTATAAATACATACATAGATAATATTATAATACAATAATGCAAATATTTTATTTCATTTAAATCATGTCAGAGATATATAAAAACGTCAAAATAATAATGTCAGTCAATTAACCTACAACTAGTTTGCTGACGAGGTAGAGCCATGAGAGAACTAGCAAGAAATGAAATGAAATGAAACTGTGACTGTATAAAATGAACACTTATATTTAAAAAATGTTTTCGTTGTTTATGACAGATCAATATTAAAACATTAATGTAAGAAATAGTTTATTATTATAACGTTGATTCCCGCTCAGCGCAAATATTTGTGTGCACGAATGTCTATTTGCATTGATCCGGGTGTTTCTATGCATAATATGTATGTATTTACAAAAAAGTATTTAAGTATGTTTATCCGGTTTCTAAAACTCATAACACAAGCTACATATGCTTACTTTATGCCTAGATGGCGTTGTGTTTAATTGTTGTGTTATTATTATATTATTACCTTTTAATAGATTATATTTCATGTTTCGAGGAATTAAGCTTTGGTAGTTTTATTGTTCAAATTTTCAACAAAATTATTCAAAACATAAAATATATATCGTGTAATGCTTGATTTGGTCAAATATTTAAGCTATTTTACTAAGTTTTGCTTGAGTTTTTACTACCATGATGTTGGTATAGTATTAACGCTGGTTCATCGTTAAGACTCCTTTTGTTCGAAAGAGTCTTCGTCATAGTAAAGTTTAACATAATAGTTTAACTTCATTGGCTAAAGCTGCATGCATAAAAAAAGTTTCTCTTCCAAAAAGGCGCAAACACTTCTTCGGGTTTCCTCTTTTCCATTATCAACTCTATCACAGTCAGCAACAGCTTGGTTGTATCTTCTTAGCATTCTTTCTACAATATTTCGATTAATAAAACGTAAATACTATCACTTAACATCAGGTATACTTGTTTATCTAAATGCTATAATAATAAGTAGGTACTAGAATTTTTGCTGTAAATATTCTACCTTCTAAACAATAGTCCGTACTATTTATATAAAGCGGAATAGTTTTTTTGTTTGTTTGAACGCGCTAATCTCTAGATCTCCAGTCGGATTCGATTTCTTTGTGCGTATGATATGTCCAGTTCTCGAGGAAGATTATAGGCTATGTAACATCACGCTACTGGCGACGAAAGCAGAGCAGTAAGCAAAGACGCAAGCGAAACCGCGCCGCAGAAAACTAGTAAGATATACACCCTATACGTACTATAATAACGGGCAATACCTATCGTTGTCTGCGGTCTTGTGAAGATTCACAAGAGCACAGTTGAATGAGCTCTCAGAACATTCCAATTCCTCACTTGGTCTAGTAAACACTGTGTTCGCATTGTACGTGGGATGAAATTGTATGTACCACTAAACAAGTTAACATAACCAAAATGTTTAAATATATGACTAAAATATAGGTTTATATTTGGTATTTTATCGATTATAAGACATGATAGGTAAACCACCCTTTTATTATATCACAACTATTAGATTTGTAATATTTTGCCCCGCTTTAGTTAATCTGATCGGTTGCCCAGTTAATCTTATTCTCCTACTAACTACAGGGGACCTACCATGGTAGTAGATCCACGCTGATTTCAGCATGAATGGGTCGGATCGTCCGGGGAAGTACTACCCTCTCATAGAAGATCGACTTAAGAGTAGTAGTATCCATACTACTGCGTTTCGTTCGGTGAGTGAGAGCGCCGGAGGCCCAATGTCCCCCTTTCCTCTTTCCTCACCTCCCTTATTCCCTTCCCCTAACCCCATTCCCAGCCGCCATAGTGGAGGCCACTATACTAGCAGTTTAAACCGATCGCTTTTGGTATAGTGGCCGCCACTTCTGGATGCCGCTACTCTCAGATATCGGCGTCAGAAAGTGTCGTACCCATCGCCCACTAACGAAGTAATTTACAACATAATAAGAAGTCTTTATCTATCGATAAATCAGTCTACAAAAATTATACCTAAGAGAGGCAAAAATCTGATGGGCAGCAGCAATTTAAGAAAACAATTAAGCTCTTGAAAAGTTGGCGTTTATATAAAAATTTCACATTGATGATTAAATAGACCTATGTACAACAGACTATAATTAATAGAACTATGTCTAAGTGCCGACAAAACAATCTTCAACAGACAATGAAAACAGAATCACCACTATACAGTACAAAAGAATTCAGATATGATCTAAAGTAAACTTTAAATTGAATCAGAGACGTAGAGAGCCTGCACTACCGCAACAAAAGGAAGCTGTTGAAGAACTGAGGCTAATAAAAGAATCGAATCTATCACTGAAAGTAAAAAAAAATGAAATCAGTGCCGTCGCCGTAGCCGGAGTTAGACGTGCCCCGCATGTTCCTTGTCTAGTTGAAGACAAGGTATGAGCGGGAGCGAGGATATATTTTTTCTAAAAGTGGTTATACTGTCAGTTATACACTGCCATTTTTAATTTAATAACGATGACGATTGAACTCTCAATTCATCCGTTGCCCACTACTTTTACCAGATCATCGATCCATTCTAAGAGGTACATTAATAGTTTTTTTTTTATATAAGCCTACCAAAGTGACTCCACCCCGCCTGATGGTAAGCAGTCAGTGGAATCCAAAAGTGGTGGCCACCATACCATCGTCTTAAACTGCTGGTTTGGTGGCCTCCACTATGGCGTCTGGGAATAGGGGGCAGGGAATGAGGAAGGTGAGGAAAAAGGAAAGGGGAGAAATTGGACCTACAGCGCTCTCACTCACCGAACGAAGCGCAGTAGTACGGATACTACTACTCTTACGTCGATCTTCTATGAGAGGGTAGTACTTCCCCGGATGATCCGGCCTATCCATGCTGAAACCAGCGTGGATCTACCACCTTTGACTTTAGCTTTGTACAAATACTAAAAAAACAACGAATAGTCGTATGGTCTCCGGTTTTTGTCCTCCCGTGAGTGTTGTTATATAAGTTGCTTGTGTACTACGGCTGTTACCAACCCGCTGTTCATTCTTTTAGCCACCAAGGCATGGTATGTTTGGTATTATGAGAATGAAATGTCCTCAGTCTGATGATGATAAAATAAAAACCAAAAGTAATGTTTTTTCTACGCATTTGCTTTCCAACCCTACTTATTATTATGTTACTTACATTTAATTTTGTTTATCGATCGTAGTAGCAGGAGCCCTACCACAGCCTCTTAAAGCAATCTTATTATAAACTTACTTTGTCTCTATCCTTGTTATTATTGGTACAAAACAAAAAGACAAAACTCTTTTCTTCTCAGTCGTTTACTCTTGACAGAGTAGTCGTGGTCACGCGTGTTTTCCGGTAGCGTCTCACTACCGTTCTCTATCTGTCACTACCTTTCTCCATCTGAACCAGACTCAACACAAAGTAGTATTTAAATAATACTGCTTTAAGTGATAGTAGTAGGCTTCTGGTGCTTATTTTTTTTACTTACATTTTTTTTATATCAATCAAAAAACCAAAACATGACAAATCACAAAATGATAGTACAGTCTCTGCTTTATACATTCAGAATTCGCTTGTAAATTGCACCAAGTATTTCACCATACTACGTAACGAGTTATGTTAAACTATTAGTATTAAAATATAAATTTTCAATATGATACATCTAGGAAAGAGTGAGAAAATACTGCTGGGAGTTTTCAACCTTTTTTATTGCCTTTGGTAACAACTGTCGCTCATGGTCTTCTGCAACACCAGGGGCTCTACGAAGTCCTTGCTTATCGTAATATGAATGCTCTCTTTAAACCTCGTTTAAAGGAGGACATGTCATAGCGCTCGGAAAACACCGCAACTGGTAGTTCGTTCCAGAGTCTGCACGTACGTGGGAGCAATAAATGAATAAAAATTAACGAAAACGAACTTTACTTGTATTAGCATAAAATATAAAAAAAATCTATTCTTTGCACATTTTCAAATCAAAGATTAGTACAAGCTGTACAATGTTCAAGCCAAAAAATAAGTGATTTGTATAAATATTATCATAACCAATTTAAGACACAAGCGCGCATTCGTTGCGAGCAAGGCCAGTATTGATTGCACTTAAGTTCCCCTTGGAACAACAAACCTCCATAGTTGCTGTTCGTATTTCCGAAAGCTTTGGCCTCAGTCAGCGACGAAAGTGCCTTCTTCGTACGGAAGACGGCAGCATACTGAGCACCTGATATTACAAAAGCCCAGAAATTACTCTTAACGACAGCTTGTCAGCTAGCTTGTAGTAACTTAAAGTAAACTATCTCAAATATAATCCTATTAATCTTATTAATATTATAAATGCGAAAGTTTGTGTGTGTGTGTGTGTGTTTGTTACCATTCAGCGCCTAAATGGCTGAACAGATTATGATGAAAATTGGTAAGTAGATAGATTCGGTGCCGGAGACGGACATAGGCTACTTTTCATCCTGCAAATCGCTCTGGATCCCGAGTTACATCAATTAAACACAGCAATTTCCGAGTTGGCGAAGCTGCAGGGAGCAGCTAGTATTATGTATAGTTTAAAATATAACGGCAGATATAAACAGTAAATCTTAACGCCTCAACCCTAACCCCTTCAAAATATCCTACTATCAAAAACGCACCATTTACTTTCAAAACCAAGGGTAGCCACGCTCGAACCTATTTCCGCCCCGGACACGCCACCTGAGGGGTGAGGGAGGCTTTTTTAGCTCGTATCATTCATATGCTAATGTACCGGGGAATGTTCTAGCCTTTCATAATGCTACTATCTACAGAATGGAAGTATTTTTACCTTTCTATGGCGTGATTTAGAGGTTTAATGGTGGATATTGTATAGACATTTTGTTGATGCTCTTTTAGATATAAGTATGGTTTTATATTTGGTTTGTAGTGTGTGTATACGTATCTTCGGTAAGTAGGCTATGATTTAACTCTTCAACGTTTTAATCTGTACTAATATACTAGTTTTACGCGGCGAGGTTTCACCCGCGTCTTTGCTTACTGCTCTGCTAACGTCGACAGTAGCGTGATGTTATATTGCCTATAACCTTCCACTAGAACTGAGCTATACTACGCAAAAAGATTTTTCAAATCCGACTTGTAGGTCCAGAGATTAGCGCGTTCAAACAAACAAACAAACTCTTCCGCTTTATATAATAGTACAGATATTACAGCTACCATGTGAAAATCTTTAAAGACCTCCGTGTTTGCAAAATTAAACGAACAAGTCTTCCATCCCATTTCTTAACGACATTACGTTCACTTAACTTCAGAAACAGGAACATTTATAACTACCCACTTGGTTCAAGAAGGCGAATTAAATCTAACTGCTAAGTCTATTAAACAAACAGTAGTGAGATAATTAAATGTAAATGAAGCAATATATGCCATGCGATTGTATTTAACAGAGTTAAAAGAGCTAGAAGTGACTTTGAAGTATTAAGTAAGTAAAAAATAGATATGATTTATAAACATACGGGAATTTACGCGATCAGGCATTAGGTATTTACATATCTTATTTTGCTTTACGTTTCGGTCAGGTTATACAGACCGTGGTCACAAGCAGACTGGAGGCGATGAATATGGACCCGTGACATTGCCGAAACGTCATGCACAATAAGGTACATATGTAAATAGGTATAAATATAATGTTTAAAGTTTAAAGTAAATAAGAGTAAATAAAAAATAGATTTTCTAAATTCTGTATGAATAGTATTGTGTAGATACGCGTTGTTTCAGATAATGCAAGTGTTCATTTATTGGAACAAGATACAGAAGTAGTCAATCGTTTTGACGTAGGTATTATTGTTAGCCAATCAAAAAATATAATATTTTAACTTCAAAATTAATAAGGATTGTTCTAATCATTGAACAATCATATTCAGTAGTATTAAGTAAAAAAATAGTAAAAAGAATAAAACATAATATACGCCAGGTGTTAATTGATCTTGTCAGAGTCTTACAATATAAATAAATGAACCTAGAAAATATTTTAATAGATAAAAATAAAAAGAAGTTAAAATAAAAAAGAAATATAATACAATAAAGTAAGTAAGCAATAGTATCTAAAATATTTGATTTTGATAATTTCAAAAACAATCTAACAGCCTAATACAGGAAAAAAAGAATTAAAATATAATACAGCTAATACAAAACACAATAACGTAACTTTAACATCTCACTTATGTTAAACAGAGTAAGCAATAGAAAGAAAAGATCACTCTATAAATCTGGAAAAATATTCTAAGATATACACGGAAAAGGCACCGGCGATGGTGCCATCGATTTTTCAAGAGGCTTCGACGTAGATTCACTGTTTTGGATGAGGCAACTATTTGTACAATATAGTTACATAATACAAAGATAGGTACGCATTAAAAGGAGAGCCTTAAATAAATGGCCATGAGTCAAAATGTATGTAAAATACATTATAAACCGGATAAGTAAATTTTAGTATTTAAAAGTAATATAAATAGTACTAGCTGCGCTTTAAATTAACCAAAAATTCATCAAAAGTAGTTTAGATAAAATGTTTTGTGAAGTAAAATGTCTTTTGACTGTTGTAATACTTTGGCTTTAAATTAAAATGCTAACGTAAAATACAATTTTTTTTTTTTTATTTGCAATATTAATAATAATAATAATAATATTCTACCACATGTACACAGCGCCATTTAGCCCCAAATTAAGCAATTATATTTGCTTGTGTTATGGGTACTAAACAACTGATATACTACTTATATACTTTTTTTTTTTGTAAATACATACATATTATAGATAAATTACACCCAGACACAGAACAAATAATCATGCTCATCACACAAAGATTTGTCCTGGGTGGGAATCGAACCCACGACCTCCGGCTTAGCAGTCAGGGTCACTAAACACTAGACCAACAGGCCAGTCAGTCTATATTAATTTTTGTTTGTATATAACTAGCATTTGTATATAGCATTTCATCATTTAGTCATTTGGTAGCCAAGATACAAGCACTAGCTTAGTTTGGGACCAAAGAGAAACTACCTATTTGTAATAAAATGTAAATTATATTTATGAAATAAAATGAAAAAAAAAAATGTATAGCATTTTCTTTCCCTTTTAAGGTATTACATTCAATAAATTAAACTTCCAATGATGTCCAAGATAGTATTGCAACATTTTGAATAATTTTCTCCCAATTTCCATCTAATTTTCATTCTAATTAGCTTATTTACTGACCCCAAGTTTGCCGCAAATCAAGATTATTCTTATAATTTCTTAAAACATCTGCATCCTTGATACCTTATCCTTTTTTAGGAGCTCCCAGTAAATACCAAGATCGACGGTAGCGCGACAAACTTGTGCCTCCGAAGGGAAGTTATTTGCATAAGATCTTAAAACAGCAATCGGCTGATCGCTAACATTTTAGCTCCGAGTCAACAGACACTTCTAGTTGTAATATTTATTCACCTTATACAGTATATGGTACGTTTCTTTAGAGATAAAATTAGCTGATAACAGAGTAGATTTCAGTCTTGATAGGGCAAATAATTAAGTTAAATTTTGTGTGACATTTTACAAAGCATATTAAGTTGTAGTCTCAAATATTGGAAGCACAATAACTATCTGGAGGTATTGATCTTATAAATTACCATACCGATATTTTCATTGATTGATAAAATGAGATATTTGTAGATTCGTGATCCCTAAAACCACCGAGAAATTTTCGAAAATCATTTGACTAGAACGCACAGTATAGTGCATATAAAAACACGGAGGTAGTGGCTCGTAAGTAATATAGTACGTTATTTTTTTAATATGCATTGTATTAAGAAGACTAATTCTTTTTAACTTTATAAACATATGTTTACTTTTTATGTTTACACTCACTTTATAAACTTCATAAGCTTCATTCCTATTATAAAGTTAATAACTGCTATAAAGTTGTATCAATGTGTGTTCAAAATATAATTTTGATTTTCTAGTTTTATGTAATTTTAAAATCTGTTAAAGACAAATTACTAGTATTAGTATTATTAGTAACAGTTACCGTAGTCTCGGATGTCCTAAATCTAAATCACTCGTATTTGTCTTACCAACTAAACCACCAATACTCTCAATTCTTACAAAGACGTTAATACGTACAGTCAACCAGTATTTTGACATCGCGTAATTGCACTCACATCACGCGAGATGGCGTGACTGCAGCTCAATAACAGAAATCGGTTCAGGCTTAAAACTAATATAGACCGACACAGCCTGATCGAAGTTACGCTTGTGATTGTCATACAATATTGCTTGGTTTATTTGTAGTATAGGTTTGGATTTTAATTTTAATTGGGTAAAGTAGAGATGCTTGATCAACACCCATGTATAGCTAATTTAATTAAATACCTTTAGATTTTAGACTTTAGTATATCTTATTTAAAAGTACAAGAACAGTAACATGCACCCTAAAAATTTAATTTTACGGCTGGTTTTGGGATTGTAAGAAACATTACCGAGTCTGAACTATACTAAGCCATATAAAGTACTTACCTAATTATTATACCTATTTATCTAACAGTATACCATATACTGCAAGTTGTATTGAGTAATTCCTATAGACATCTGAAGCACGCGCTACGTATTATAATGTTATCGCGGTAAATTACCAACTGTATCATAATAAAGACGGTATGCTGTCATACCATTATGTCGCTTTGTGTCGCGTTTTATCAAGCTTGTCAAGTTATTTACTTTAATAACTATGTTATTATTAGCAAAGCTTATATAAGCTAGTGGTCCACTAGCTTAATCAGTCAGTTAATTGACAGTGGCCAAGGCATAACAAGATTTTTCAATCAAAATCAAGGTTATGCTTGTACAAACTTTAGTGCTTCCAATAATTGACTATGGTGACGTGTGCTATCTTGACCTGAATGCAGATCTCATCAATAAGCTAGATCGTCTTCTTAATAACTGCATTCGATTCATTTTTAACTTTCGCAAGTATGACCATGTGTCTTCATTTCGCTCACAACTAAAGTGGTTGCCTATACGTCAGCGTCGCTGTTTACGTACTCTTATTACTCTCTTTTTATTTCTAAAGTCTTCTTATACTCCTTCATACTTAATGAACTATTTTGAGTATTTACATATGACCGACGATCGCAATCTTCGCTCTTCAAATAATCAAATACTCTTATGCCCTTCACATAATTCTAATTTCGTTGGATCCTCTTTCCGTGTTCAATCTGTTCTTCTATGGAATGCGCTCCCTCCCGAGATCAGGATGTCCACAAACCGTTTGACATTCAAGATGAGGGTGAAACAGCTCCTTGCAAAAAATTTGGCAGAATCATCACAATAGCTTAGTATTTATTTATGTATGTATATATTGATAGATATTTATTTGTTGTTAAAGTTATGTATTTATATACTTTCTTTATATATTATGTATATCTTATACTTATATGTATCAAGTATTAATATTTTCAGTTTGATTGCTACTTCAAATGCACCTACTTTGTTTTATCTCTGCATCACCCTGTGAGGTTGACTGGTAGAGAATGCCTTTGGCATTAAGTCCGCCTATATACTCTGTATATGAAGTTATAAATAAAAATAAAAACAAGACCTGGCAGGCTAATCATTGAATACAAAACAGCTAGCAGCGTCTTAATACGACTTTAACCGCAGTTGCCAATCTACTTACCGAGAGTGCAGATTATGGCAAAGGTCTATTATATATATTTAGGACAGCCTTTGTCTAATTAATGAACGTCTTTTGTAAACGATGACGTTGACGATAATGACCAGTTCTTATAATCATTTTGAAGAATTTCACTGTTGGATAAAGGAGTTTCACCACCTTGACCGAACGGTTGCCCACCTCCTTGCTCCAGACCAATTGATCTTAAAAATGTTACTAAAAATACCAGAATACCTTAGAACGTACCTACATAAAAAGTTTTTGAAATTCAACACAACTCCTACACAAGAAGACTGCGGTAATAGACATCTATCATTCTTCATACCAGCTCTCTAACAATTGCAAAACTAAATCTCAATCAGTTTTCAATTCAAACACTAACGCCATTACATCTAGAATGACATAAAAAATTAAATTCGGCACAGTAAAACAGTGCAGTCGTTAATTTTAGTTAAACGTTTGATGTATATCACGCCTGACACCGAAACTTTTGAAATTAATCTTGATTCTTACCGTCAATTTTATAAATCAGACAGTATTTTATTTATAGAACGACATTAATGTTTATGATATTGATTAACTTGTTTTAAACGTTATAAATATTATACTAAGTTAGTGACTTGGCTTTACCTGTATTATATTAAAATATATTAATTACTAGCATGGCCCCATGGCTTCGGCCGCGCGTAAAATATGTTTTAATTTCTCGGTAACCAGACCGATTTTGAATCTATCTACATACATCAAATTTTCATCGAAATCGACTCAGCAGTTTAGGCGCTGAGTGGTAACACACACACACACACACACACACACACACACACACACACACACACACACACACACACACACACACACACACACACATGAACTTTCGCATTTATTATATTAATGGGATATACCTATTGTCTATAAAATAAGAAAATCTCTGAGCTAAAGTGTAATCCGTTGAAAATCTGTTGCGTGGTTCAAAAAAAGTTAGTGAATAAACCGACTTAAGGAAACAGGAAATTTGCTTTATACTGTAGAGATAATACCATTATTCACGATATAGTTTTCTTGCAATCGTAAAACATCATAAAAGCAAATGGATAATTGTTAAGATAACGGAAACCTTACGCCAAGATGCCTCCGATCTTGATTGGAAGCCTTTGGAAGCTGCCATCACTGTGGATGAAAAGGTAGACATATTTAATGATGTAATCGTAAACTTACATAATACACATGCACCCATCAGGAGAGTGAAAATTAAGCGGCCACCCGCTCCTTGGATGTCGAAGGGTGTTCAAATGGCGATGCGGGTTAGGGATAAGGCTTTCCGCAGGTATAAACGGGACCGCTCCGAAGACAACTGGAAACTTTTTAAAGTTGCAAGGAATCGGTGTAATCAGATAATACGTAAAGCAAAACGCCGACATATTCTCAACAATCTTAACACCTCTACTCCCGCTGATATCTGGCGGTTTCTAGGAACGCTAGGTATCGGTAAACGGAGACCCACGGATTCTCGGTTGACGGTTGGTCTTGATGATATTAATATACATTTTATCTCTTCTATTTCTTTTAGTCATCAGACCAAGTGTTGTACCTTGAATTACGTGGCTTCCTTACCTAAACCCAACTTAGACTGTCCTTTTAAATTTTCTCCAGTTGCACCGGGTGAAATCAAGAACATAATCCTGTTCATCAAGTCCAACGCGGTGGGATGCGATGGCATTAGTCGCCGTATTATTGTCCAGATTCTAGGTTGTCTCTTGCCTGCAGTTTCACATTTGATTAACTTTTCACTAGAATCTGGACAGTTCCCAGCTCTGTGGCGCAAGGCGTTTATTATTCCTTTACCTAAAATCCCTAATCCTACAGCTCCCAACCACTTTAGACCCACATCCATTCTTCCATTCTTATCGAAAGTTGTCGAGGCCTGTGTGCAGAGGCAGTTAGCTCGGTATGTCTTTTGCAACAACTTATTGAGCCCTCTGCAATCTGGCTTCAGACCAGGACACAGCACAACTTCTGCTTTCCTTAAAGTGACTGACGATATTAGGGCGGGCATGGAGGATACCAAGGTCACAGTACTCACTTTGGTCGATTTCTCAAATGCCTTCAATACCGTCAGTCACGATATCCTACTGTCTATCCTCACCCATCTCATGGTTTCTCCTGATGCACTAGAATGGTTCTCAACTTATCTACAGGGGCGTCAACAGGCAGTCCGTTCAGATGATTTATCATCCACGTGGCTTGACCTCAACTCCGGCGTCCCTCAAGGCGGTATACTTTCACCCCTATTGTTTTCTATCTTTATTAATTTTCTAACTCCAAATCTTCATTGTTCGTATCATCTTTATGCTGATGACTTGCAACTGTATTCTACAAGTATTGTGGATGATGTGTCGGTGGCCATTAGCGATATCAATCGTGATCTAGACGCTATAAAGTGATGGTCTGATAGATTTGGCCTTTATGTAAATCCCACTAAGTGCCAGACCATTGTCATAGGTAGTCAGCGCTTAATAAATAGACTGGATATCCGATATGCACCACCGGTTGTTTTTGATAGATCGACTATTCCATTTAGTTATGTTGTAAAAGATCTTGGACTGCTCATTTACTCCAATCTCAATTGGCAAACTCAAGTCACTAGTATAAGTCAAAGAGTAACAAGTACCCTACGTGCCTTATACCGCTTGAAGAACTTCCTTCTGACTAAAACCAAGGCAATGATTGTGCAGACTTTAATTTTTCCTTTAATCGACTATGGTGATGTATGTTATTTTGACCTGAATGCAGATCTGCTCAATAAGTATGACCAAATATGATCATATCTCTTCCTCTCGTTCTGACCTAAAATGGTTACCCATTCGGCAGCGCCGAAATCAGCGCGCTCTTACTACCTTATTTTCTTTTATACACTCTCCCACACTACCCAGTTATTTATCTCCACACTTCCTCTCCACTTTGTGCTCATTTCATGACAGAAATCTTCGCTCTTCTAATAATCTTCTTCTAGCATGCCCCTCCTCTACTTCTGATTTCGTACATTCTTCCTTCTTTATTCAATCTATCTTACTCTGGAATGCGCTTCCTCTTGAAGTCAGGACGGTTATGGACCGCTACAAATTCAAACTAAACGTATATCAGTATTTGTGTATATATATATATATATATATATATATATATATATTATATTATAAGTATATGTGTATTCAGTATATATTTATTTACGTATATTACCTATATCAGGCAATAATCTTTTGTTGTTAACTTGCACCTATTTCGTTTATCTCTGCATCACCCAAAGGTTGGCTGGTAGAAAATGCCTTTGGCATTAAGCCCACCCATGTACGATTTGTGCATAAAGTTAATAAATAAAATAAATAATTACTGACGCATTAATTATTGAAAATCTTAGTTTAAAGGTAGGCAAGGTATTATACTAAGGATAGGAAATAATTAAATCGAATTCATAATTAAGATCTATCTGATCGAAGCCATAGGCTGCAACCTATAAAAGTAAAAGATCACTTAATTAGTCACTATTTACGAATAACTATATTTATAAAACGGGTCTACTCGTGTTAGATAATTTTTATAAGGTGTCATACCTCTTTATACCATGGTCGGTGTAATTCGACCGAAACGTCGGGTAAAGAGGTATGACACCTTATAAAAATTTTCTAACACGAGTAGACCCGTTTTATAAATATAGTTATGTGTACAAATCGTGTGAGTTTAAAACTATTAACGAAATCTTGAAAATTCTTCGAAAACTAATTTTTAGACACACATACATAATAGCTTCACGCCTTTAATCCTCGAAGGGGTAGGTAGAGGTGTTTAACCACCAACGTTCCGCCATTTTATTTTGGATCCCATGTAACAGGGGGTAAGCCTGTTGCCATTTATCAGGCACAATTCCAGACTCCTGGCTAATACTTACAATTTCTCGACAGAAAAACCTAGTATCACTTTACCCGACCCGAGGATCGAACCCGAGACCTCTGCGTGGTAATCCATACACAGTACTACCGAACCAGACAGTAGTTTTAGACACAGTATAGTTTTGTGACAAGACCGAACTAAAGGAGATCCTCGCGTTCATCATCTAGATCAGATCTTTTGCCGTAAGTGCGTTATCAAAGTTGACCCAACAAAAGTCAGTGACTAAAATTAATCTTAACGGCAAAATTATGATTAGCCCTCGTAGTCTGTGTACTTCTTGCTGCTGGTTTTAAGCATAAACATTTTGAAAAGAACTTCATAAATCAACAAAGTCAAGATACAATTCCAAAATATTTTTTCAATGAATGTATAGAAATATACGACAGTTAATTGGTTTTGAGATTAGTTCCAAGCTTTAGTATGGTATGGTGAAGCAAAACTGATTGCGTACGATCTTTACATTTACACTTGGAGTCATAACGAGCGACAACTAACATTACAAGTTCTGCTGATACATATTGTGCGCTGTTTTGTGTAGGGTTGGCAGTGGACGTATCTAGTAGTCGCCATGGTAACTGCCAGTGCTAATACATATCTAATTACATCGTAATTTTATATTAGAAGATACATGGGAACAGATGAACATACCTATATATATATATATATATATATATATATATATATATATATATATATATATATATATATATATATATACATACATACATAGCCTGTCGAATACATAACCCTTCGTTTGGCTTTGCCGTAGTCGGGTAAAAAAGGGGGCCAATTTAGTGAGTTTGTATGATTGCTATTAAATAATAAAAGTAATTGCTGCTGGGCTAATTAACCTCAATATGGTGTAAAAAATTATTTAAATTAATTTATTTTAAACAACAGAAATAACTTTCTGTACATTACATGCTTTATGCATTCCTTTATATTTCAAACTAAGATAAATTTCTCAGTACTCGTATTGACAGATCATCCATAGAGTTGTCACAATAAACAAGTGCAGAAATCTTAAAGATTGCACACGCCAATTTAGTCCTTATTTCGTAAGGCTTAAATTACATTATGCTATAGCTGTTGATAAGATTCAGGATAATAATTTAAAAGGAGAGCTACTTGGAGTGGCAACTATCGATCATTTTGCAAAGGATTTGTATTAACAGATATTTAAAATGAATACTCTGAGGTTTAATGGTTCATGAGAGATGATTGAAGATTGTAAAAGAGAAGAATCGGGAGAGATATGACTATTTAAATTTTCAAACAGTTCAAAAAGTCTCTGCTTACCCCATTAATAGCAGACAGTCCTAAAGTTAGGAATGTGAATGAATGTTTTAGCTCTTTTGAATAAAGAAATCCCAATCTTCAGAACTATACTGCTAGATTCTTTGTAATCCATTTGCGAAGATGCAGTTGGGTCAAGCTTTGGTTAAGACATGGTGGTGAATATACATCAGCGACATGTAAGGATTATTATAATTACTTTGTTGAAAAATCTAAAGCGAATACATAAATAAGAACGTGTCACTTTACAAGATGGCCAGCAGAAAAGTAAAATAAATGTATCTTCAAAATTTGCTAAAAACAGCAATTAAAATAAATTTTATTACAACAAAATTTAAATTCTTTCTGCATAATTCTTGGCTCAAACCTTTCCTTTAGATCTATTGATGCAACGTCACTGATTGTCGAGTGATTTATTATGTTCACTGTGTGGAAGCCAATAATATCCATTTCAGTAATTACTAGAGAGACAAGACTGATGTTCGAGAACATTCTCGAAAGCTGATCAGTTTTGTTTTAAAGATTTTTGCTATTATAAGTAATGGATGCATTGCGTTGGTCGGAATGTTTCTAGTGAAACGGTGTTCATGTGAATAATATTTTTATTTTAGCATTATTATCAAAGCAAAATTAGTTTGTCTGTTAGAGTGTTTGAAATATTGTTTATATAAATATCATAGTATATTATTACGGTAGCAGATCTTTAAAGCTTTGAAGGTCAATGGGCCATATTGATTAGGAGAGCTTGTCTTATAATAAAATATTTACTTAATATTTTTTTTTATTAGTGAGAACGCCGGAAGCTCAATTACTAATGTCCCCGTGTTTTTCTTCTCATACTTTATTCCTTTCTTGTAACAATGAAATCATTTATAAAACGTCCGTTAGTAAACCAAAACATGATGTATATATGTATAAAATTCCTCATCACTATGTCGTGATCAGTTTAAAAAACTTTTAGAGTATTAATAATTTATATCGCACAGCATTAACAAATCCACTTTCGCTGTAACACAGACAATATAAATTCTATCACAAAAGAATAATCAAAACCTGCGCAAGCGCAGCCCTAAATTTTACGCGCAATTTTAAATTCCGAACGTCCATTGTTGTCGCCTATCCTCTCCTATATCGGCAGTATTTTATTCCAGTTCGCTACCAGATTCGTAAGACCCATGAGAACTCGAAATTGGATCAACATTTGTACTGACATGTTTAAATTGTTTGTATATTTGGAGTTCAGATTAAACTGGACGTGTAATCGCTACACTATTCGAACCATACTTTCCCTAATAAGGTGTGGGTCTACGTAGCTCTCGGTTTTAGTATCAAAGATTTGCTCTAAAATTATTATGTTATTGAAGGTATAAAAATAACAGTGTTGTTGAAACAGTGTTGTTAATCTGTTTTACTCGTTTATGCATGTTGCAATTGAAAATCAATTCAGTATAACCAAGTTTTTGGTCTATGTAATATACATCTCTGACTGCTTCTGTGGTTTGGTGGTACTGTATACGGATAATCACGCAGAGGTCTCGGGTTCTCTCCCTGAATCGGGTAAAGTGATATTGGCTTTTTCTGTCAAGAAATTCTCAGTATTAGCCCGGCATTTTGCCCAATATATAGCAACAGGCTTGCTTCCTGTTAATGGGACACAAACTAAAAAAAATGGCGAAACGTTATACACCTCTGCCTACCCTTTCAGGGATAAAAGGCGTGAAACTATGTATGTACGTAATATACCTAAGTGGCGATGTACCACAATTTTGCTATGATGTTTGTTCATCATCAATTCAGACGAGAAATGTACCTCGATTGAAAAAGGCCTAGCACCAATGATTTGAGGAAGTTTTAAAGTCATCTCTTGTGGTAATTTCAGTCATCATCCAATTGAATATATACCTTGATGAATCTGTGTTTGACTACTATTTCGTATACATTTCACTGACACATTAGAGAGATAACAGTGTCTTGTAACAAGATTGTATGCACTGCGATAATCAATCTAGATCAGACAAACAAAATTTGAATACAAACGATATTGGAAAGAATTAATTCTAATAATATTATATCGCTGCAAAATGTGTTTTTGGGAACCAGACCTATTTTCGAGATAAAAAGTAGCCCATGTCCGTCTCCGACATCAAAACTATCATACATACCATTTTTCATTTAAATCACCTCAGCCGTTTAGGCACCGAGTGGTAACAAACACACACTCACACACATACATACACACAAACTTTCGCATTTATAATATTAATAGGATTTCACTCAAAATAATGCTCCAAAATTCATCCCTGAAAATTCCAAAAAAATGAACTAAATTCCAAAAGCTTTTTACAACAACAACGTTCATTCACATGCACAAATAAACGAGCAAAGCCTTAATGCCTGCGCGGCGGTCGATTTTTATTATTTTATTTTTTCGACAAGTGCCATCGATCCCCCCATTGTTCGCTACCTTTTGATTTTATCAGAGGTGTTTGAATATATTAATGTAGTAAAAATAATAAGTAAAGTAATATTACGTTTCCTTTGAGAATAACCGTATTAAATAATCTTTCGCCTGAGGTTTCGTTTGTCAGGTTAAACGAAAAGAAAAACATTTAAAAAAGTATCAAGGGATATTAAATAAGAAATAGTTTAAAATGCTGTCATTGCCGCCATTAAGATTTCTGTGAAGTCAGAACTCAACCTTGTACTATGACACTCGAAGTCAGGTACTACGACAACGAATCTACACTAATATTATAATGAGGAAAGATTTTTATTTTTGTATGCAACGAATAAACTCAAAAACTACTGGACTGATTTTAATAATTCTTTTACCATTATAAAGTTACATTATCACTGAGTAACATAGGCTATATTTTATTCTCGTACTCCCACGGGAACGTAAACCACGTGGGTAAAACCGCGTGACGTCCGCTTGTTTTAAATTAATCAAGTAAAATGAAGGAGTTACCAATAAAGTCTAAGGCCTATGGTGTAGGTCTTAGTAAACACGATCCAGCTCATGCAACGTGCTATACCCGCACCACTCGCAACACCGACGTTTTGTTTTGTTTTGTTTACACCAAAGTTTTTACTGTTACCCACATTTTTGTTATTACAATAAATCATTAATAGTTAATGTAAACTTAATGCTTACTCGAAAGCTACGCTTCATGGCCAAATTAATTAATTTACTGTTTATTATGTTTTCTCTGTAAGTGAATTTTTGTAATTCTTTTGAGAAAAATAAAGATCTTTAACCATAAAGAAATAAAGTTCCTGATTGGACTGCTAATTTTAAGAAAAACCTGCCTTGTACAGTATCTTAAGTAATAATAGTACAAGTAGTAACATAAGTCATGCACTTAATATTAATATCGTATTCAGAAGTCATCCTATAATTTCATTCGATGATAAGTAGCATCAGTACAATCTCTAAATATAACAATGACTCTTACAATGTAGCTGTGGTATTTCTGAACTTTAATGATGGTCGAATATATCCTTCGATATTGGACATCATTCGACCGGCATCTTCAATGCAAAGTTTTCATTTACTGTTTAAAGTAAGGATGTGGATAAAATGAAATTCTTTTTTAGTATCATTAAATTTATTAAATTGTGAATGGATTTCCCGAAATTGTTATTATCTCAATGAGCTAAAGAATTTACTCGTGATAATACAGTTTATTAGATTACTTAAAAGTGCATTTCTTATTTATAATTTACTTATGTGTGAAGTTTAATGTGAATATCTGCAGTTCTGTTAACGGATGTTTTTTTCACCGGTGACAAGGCAAAATATTTGGAATTGTAGCTCCCAGTTTAAACCCCAAGGGCACTTTCATTAAAAAAATTACGTAGGTGTGACATGTATAGATTAACTCATGGAATAGATATTTAAATAATTACAATACTTCATTATGTTTTATATTTCGCCCATTAACAACATTTAAAGTAGCTGATTTTACCTGAAAGAATGTTATAAGAATTTCGATTTTCGAACACTTAAAAGAGCAAAAATATCACCATCAAGTAAAGTACCGATATTAACGTTAACGACAGCAAAATTGCGTTGAAAACCGAGACTGATAATTTGAAGAACTTGGTAGACATGGAGGTATTTCAACAAGTAAACAACTATCAATCATTCAAGATTGGATGCATGCTGAGCTACTTAAGCACTAAGATGAATCTGTCTATACGATCTTTTATGTAGATGCAAAAGGCTTCTGTTATGGAGTGCATGGACTAAAGCTAATCATCATTATCAGCCTAGACCGACAATAGGACTTCGTTTTCTTAAGAGAAATGTGTGGCTGTGTGCCGAAACCACGCTTAGTAATAACTATATAACTATAACGGAAAATCAATCCAATATAAATTTTTTTACTTAAAGTCAAGTTCTAGCTCTGCTGTGCCATTGAAGATGTATTAGCATAGGCTAAAGTAATGTAAATTATTTTTATAACAAGAAATAAATTTTCGGGAATAATGTAGGTAGATTTTACGAAAAATGGCAAATAATCAAAAATCACTGCAACACACGCACCCTGGCATCCGAATTCGATCGAATCGGAATAAATTTTGACGTGCTCGATTTTTGATATTGTTTTTCTTATTTGTTTATTTTTCGTAAAAGCGAGGACAATGCGGCCTGGGCGGAACGAATAACTTGATTTATACATATGCGTGTATGCCGCCGGCCTTGCGTTCAACGCCGCTACTAATAATAAGTCCGTGTGTACGTTTCCTTATATGTGATTTTCATGAATTTATAATGTGCTTAATTTTGTAGTTTAAAACGAAGGATACAATTTTGATTTTGTGCTTTATGCCTGTAAGCATAATGAAGTGTAAAACACTGTTAATACAAAACAGTCAGCAGCATTCCATGATATATAGTAATGATGGGTAAAATCTCTAACTGTACGTATTTTTTTAAAAAGGCTCTTGCCCAGTGGTCATATTAATTATGTAAAAAATTACAAGTAATAAAAGCTTTCTTCTAACAGATAAACAGTTCTTGCTTAGATAAAATTTAACGTTAAAGAAGTAAGAGATTTGCAAAGATGTTAACAAAAATAATTCATTAAACAACTACACAGAAACTGATGTTCAAATAGGAACTTAACCAAAAACGACACATTTAAATTTGACAAGTGCTAGCTACAATGTAGCGCGCATGATCAGCAAAATGGCCGCCAAAGTAAAAGGGATACCGTACCATATGTACACTTATATGTTAGTATCCTCCCAGGGAGGTACCACATGATGTACCTTTATTGTCTGATATGTTAGTATCCTCCCTGGGAGGACGACATAAATAGAATAGCTGGGTCCAAATAGCCAAATCCAGAGACGACTGGCACACATTGGAGGAGGTCTTTATATATAAAGGGGTTCTTGCAAATGCAACATAAACATTAATACTAAGTACTAACACAATTATATTTTTAAAACATAAACTACTAACCCTAGATTAATTTTCTTTTGTAAATATTTTTAGCAAGAACTATAAGGTTTTTTTTATTTTTTATTATGTTAGTATCTTAATATCAAAAAGTGTATAATCTTAAATATTTTTAATTAAAAAAAACAGAGTTTTTATTATAAACACCAATATTATTACCTAAACAATATGTTTATGATTTTATTTTCCTCCCATATAATACCGGTACCATATTCCTATAATATGGAACCTAAGAAAATACTATATAACAAAAAAATACAAATGCGTGCTATATTAAGTTACCGTGGACACCAACCTGTCTTTTACCGTAACCTTTAGGAGAAGATTTATCTTAAGGCTAAGATATAAATAGCATAACAATACAATACCTTACGTCCTTAAGAACTTGATAAATTTGTTAAAATAAAATTAAAAATAGAGTTAGCAAGCAAAACCACACGCAACCTGTAGTTAAAAGTAATACCATGATTTGTTTAACACAATAATGTAGTGTAAGGGGCTTAAGCTATGCATTTGTAGGCGCGAATGGTGTTCAATCGCTTTTATGGAGTCCCATGTTGTTCTTGAACGGAATTATGGCGTCTTGTGCAGATTAATGTTGGGCTTAGTCGCTGATTTGATGTGGGCTTCGTTTGATTTAATGGCGAACAATGGGATAGATGCTGGAGAATGAGGTTAAGATTGGGAAGTATTTGAGAGCCTGGTATTTAAAGTTCGTGTACGGAGCTTTAGTATATACGTGAATGGCAGTCTTAGGCAGACCAATAGAAACAATTGGTGATAATGATGGTTGAAACTGCTAAGCAATTTGATTTCTGGTATATAGTCAAAGTCAAGAGATGACAATGAAATGTATCCATATTTTTGACATAGTTGAGATTTCTGATACTAAAGATGAGATATATCCATATTTTTGAGATCGTTGGAATTTTTGGTGCTATAGATGAGATATATCAATTTTCTACACCAAAAATATTTACATCAATAATAATTTCAAACTTGATTTAAGATTAAAGTTGCATGTGATACTTTAACGTCACTTATGGAAATAACAAGATTCCGAATAAATACCAACAATTTCATAGACATAATTTGACAATGAAAGATTTCGGAATGTCAAGTAATTTGCTAAAATACCTCATTCTACAGTTTAACAGTAACGTCGGCTTTTCTTATATATTCGTTGCAAAATTGGTAGTCACCGAGTGTTGAATACAGAAGGTGGCATTATAAATTTAAAACAAGTCTCTCGTTAAAATATCGCGTTTTGTCTCTTTGTTCGTTTGTCTCGTGACGTCAGATCATTGTTCACGCGCGACGTATAGGTGGGTAGGCAGAACTATAAATAACTGTAATGAATTCTCTTGTCCTTACGTTACAAAGTTACAAAGATAATAATGGGTATTCTGGTGGAATCGTTTAGATATTGTAAAATAATTTCTTTGGATTGTAGAGTTTACTCCATAGTATGTTAGCAGCAAAATAATAGTCCAACTTTCGAGTTCTCAAAACATTTATGCACCATACAACTTAAAACTATCCAGAAGGCTTCATCATCAGCTGACAGACGTCTGCCTGCTAGACATGGGCTTTCCCAAATACTTATTCCCGTAGTCCCCTTATCCTCCATCCAATCATCCTTATTAATTCGTCGGACCACAAAAAAAAACCAGAAAAACCTTGGTCTAATGGAAGTGTTAGATGCCATGAGTAAGTTATCGCGTGAATCGTAGAATTTTATATAGACCATAATGTCTTGATTTTAAAAATGGATGATAATAAGTTTCTCAATCAATTCGCCAACAACTTGGTACTTACGAAGTATTAAAAATGCTCAAGCAATCACTTGATAAGTTAATGAGCCTCAATTTTTAATGAAACTGCATCAGGATGTTCGTTACCTAAAAAGGTTGGTCGTATATATTCATAATTAAGATATCCAGATGCTTGTGCGTGCCCACTGAATCCAGTTAAAGGTCGCAGACCTCGTTCAGGTTTTATTTTAGCGGATACGAGGATCTGCGTTTCGGTACGGTTGGCATATGATATACTAAATATGATACAAGATATCAGAGTGGGCTCATAGAAATTCTTTAGTACTTAACCCCAGTAAATCTAAGTTTATGATAATGGGCTCGAGGGATATCATTGGGAAGATTCAAGACAACAAGCCTGATGTTAGGATCAAGGGTACACCAATAGAACAGGTACTGGAGGCTCGCAACCTGGGGGTGGTTCTTGATGGTATGTTACAGTTTGAGACTCATGTACTAGAAGCTGTACGCAACTGTTTCTACCGTCTAAAACTGCTATACCGGATCCGTCCTCACCTTAGTGTAGACATGCGTATTACATTGTGTGAATCGCTGATTTTGTCAAGGCTTAATTATGCTGATACAGTGTTTGGACCCTGCCTCCACGGCAGGACTGAAAGGCTACTGCAGAGGGTTCAAAATGCATGCGCTCGGTTCTGCTTCAATGTACCGCCTCGTTCACATGTTACTCCCTACATCAACAATGGAAACATGATGAAGATGTCGACGCGCAGAAGACTTCACTTGGCCACTTTACTCTTTGGCGTTATATTTAATGAAAGGCCCGAATACTTATATAAAAAACTTACCTGGTCGAGTGATCATAACAAGCACAACACTCGTGCGTCTACATATCTTCTTGTAACACCACAACATAGAACTGCTGCTTTTCGTGGCAGTTTCAAGTTGACTGCCACTCGCTGCTGGAACAACTTGCCGCCGCCCATTCGTAATCTAAGGACAGTTCAAAGTTTCAGCAAGAATTATAAACAGTATTTATTGAACGAACAGAAGCACCAAACATGAACTTACCACCACGTCTTTGCATGGAGGCGAGCAAGCGTCCCACCAGCAGTTACAAGTTTTCACGATGTAGGTCATCAAATCAAATATGGCATCAGACCAAGTAACATGACATAAACACACACAAACACAACACACAATCAATTCTCAACAATCATTATCACTTATTTTGCAGCTTAAACACATCATGAACAATAATTTACAAATTTAACGAATCTTCATTTAAGATTTTCTACTTTTCAGTTCACATTGTTTCACTACACCAAACTTCATCAAAGCGTCACTTGTATAATTTTTAAATCCCGCGCCTTCTCTTGATCTTTGCTATTGGCTAATGGGTGTGGTAATGTCAGTTGTCACAGCCAATAGGAAAGTTTGCGTTCCGTTCCGTTTTATTTTATTATATGATTCAAATTATTGTTAGATTACGTGTTATATATTACTATTTAAATAACTAAACTATTAATTATATTACAGATTTATATATTTAAACATTTTATAAGATCATTATTATATTTACTTGTTTATTTTAAGTATTTTGTTTCAATCTACATAAATTGTATCTACGTTTGTTATTAATGTCAGGGTATTCTTTGATTAATCCGTGATATTGTCAATTTGTCATACCAGAATACCATCCATCTTGGCTCTAACAGAATATCAGCGCTGCTTTGTTCGCAAGGTGGCACAAAGCTGAGTTAGGGCCATTTTGTATCTCACTAAGTTTGTTACTTTTATTTTTTATTTATTATAATGTATTGTTGATATGTTCTGTAACTAACTTGTTGAGAACAAATAAATGTTTTTTCTTTCTTTCTTTCTTTCTTTCTTTCTTATACAACTTTGTCGTTACGTGTTATAATAGTAGTTTAAATATTCGATTAGTGATAAACTACATAATTCTTGTAGGTAGTGCTGTCAATGGGTAATGCATACAATTTTACTGCTTGTGCACTATCTTTTTGACCTGTTAACTTTACGCCGCCATCCACTTTAAAGTATGCAAAACTGACGACAGTTCTACGAATAATAAGTGATGGTTTTATTAAAGCCAAACGGAACCAAAGTTAGACTAGCACCCAGTTTCTGAAAGGCTGATCAAGTACCAATTGGGTGGCTAAAAGCATGAATAATTAGTTTAGCTTGATCATCAGCTGACAGAAGTCTGGCTGCTAGACATCGGCTTTCCCAAATACAATAAATGATTAGTAACTATATAACTAATTATCCATGCTTTTAGCGTGCTTTTTGGTACTTCACTGATGATAATTCACAGGTGATTAGTTATTGTTTCGTTAATCAGCCTTTCAGAAACTGGGTGTGAGTGTTGGCCATTACTTCGGATTGAAATTTTATTTAACAATGTTGGGTTCAATCAGGTATACTCTGTATATAGATAAAATACTACTGCTTTACGAAGGTTTTATTTATCTTTCTCTTAAACAAAATACTTACGTAATTTAAAATGTATTTCACACTCTTTTGCTAACCATACCACGCGGTGGGCACAGAGAGGATATAATGCGAACCGGTCCGAGCCCACCAGTGCGCCTTTAGAACACATGCTTGTACACCTAAGGTACTTAACATAAAGGTATTTTAACACTAGCATCGCATGAGTTATGTTTGACGACCACCCTACTACTTCCTGTTAGTTACTATTTTAATGTACTTTGTGGGTGTACTTTGGGTCCGTTAAATGTGTGCCCTAGTGCGGAGTTGTCTTTAAAAAAACTTGGTTTATACTATCTCTGGCTTGGTACATAATACACAGACAGTTTAAAAACAAATGATGTTCACTTTTAGATTTCACTTACTGCTTACCATTAGGGTGGAGTCACTTTTATAGACTAACTAGCTGTTGCTCGCAGCTTCGCCCGCGTGCATGTTGCATTTTTCATTCAAACTTTCATCCCCTAATTCATCTCTTTCAAGCCTTTCGAGTTACTTTCGTATTTATAATATTGGTATGGATATAAAATAAACCTGATGAGATGCTTGGGTATGACCTATATCCAGCAGTACAAGTTTATTTTATTTATTTATTTAAAAGGCTCATCTACAATATAAACACTACTTCCTGTTAGTTACTATTTTAATGTACTTTGTGGGTGTACTTTGGGTCCGTTAGATGTGTGCCCTAGTGCGGAGTTGTCTTTAAAAAAAATTATTTTAGTTGCTTAGGACTAGTGATTATATCAGTTACAGATGTGCACAACATTTAAAAATTATGGTGGCCACAGTAGCAATCTTAAATAATATAATAATATGTTATAAGTAAACTAAGTAATATTAAGTAGGTACCTAAGCATTTGTATTACAATACTATTAAAAAATATAGATATTAACATTGGACAAATAATAAATATGTTAAAAGAACACGATTTTCGAATTATAATAGAACTTGCTTTCCGCGGCGCGGTTTCACTTGCGTCTTTGCTTACTGCTCTGCTCCCGTCGCCAGTAGCGTGATGTTACACCTATAACCTTCCTCGAGAACTGGGCTATCATAAGCTAAAAGATTTTTTTATAATCTGACTGATAGTTCCAGAGATATCTAACAGATAAAGCATCTTCTAGTTAAATTTGTCTAAATGTTTTAATTTAAATTTATTTAATTGCTTAGTAGAGATTTTTCCATAATAACTACACTTGGCAGGGCGGATTAAGGATCATGAATGATGAATTTCACTAAACATCTCCTATTTTCTAAATAAAATTAATAATTTTTTCTATTGTAACAAATCTGTATTATATTTTTTCGTAATAACAAACTTAAATTCTTCAGATGCATTGAAATCTTATATTAATATTTAAGACAAAGTCAGAACGAAAATAATATGCAACGGCGCGGCGTTTATTTGACAATGTATTTAAAAAAAAGAAAAACCTGTGAGAATTCGCGGGTTTTTATATCAGGCGTGTTTATATATAATATCCAAGTGTTGAAATATCAGTTCTTTGTTAACTAGTATTTATTGTTTTGTTTTTAATGCTTCGTGCGAATTAAATGGAAGATATATAAGTAGGTATGTGTTATATTGAAACCTTTGTATCTCTCCGGATGTCAACGTGGTTTTTTGAAAGGTAGTCTTTCAAAATCTTATGCAATCTTAAACACTTAAAGTATGATATGACGACATATCTGTTGACAAAATGAAATCGATTTAATAAATTGTATGAATAGGATAATGCAGTCTTACGACCTGACCAGTCAAAGTAGCAATACATACTAGAGGAAGGTAGTAAATTCACGTTGGTTTCAGCATGAATGGGCCGGATCGACAGGGAAAGTACTACCCTCTCATAGAAAATCGACGTAAGAGCAATAGTACTTTACTAATCGGTGAGTACCGGAGGCCCAATTTCCTCCTTTTCCTTTTTCTTCACCTCCGTCAATTGTTTCACCTACCCCACTACCACGGTAGGCAGCGTCTGACCCTGAGTTGTCCATGAGCGACTGTTACCACTTACACATCACGTGGTCTGTTTGCTCGCCTGCCACTTTCAGCAATAAGAAAAGACCTACTGTCAGCAGTGGATATCTTTTGGCAAATATCATGATGGTTAATGAAATTGAATGATGCATCTAGTATTGAAATTTTAATAACGATGAGCAAATAAGGTATGTTTTCATACCACAGAAACAGCAAAAGATGTACCGAATAGTAACTGGCTGTCTGTAGCGTTTTACCCGCCTTAAGTTACATCTTTGTTAGTGCTTAGCTCCTGTAGGCCGTAGCGTGATGTTACATAGCATAGCTTCCCCAATAATTAGGCTATCGAATGTAAATATTTTTTTTAAATCCGATTTGTAGTTCTTGAGATTAGCGTGTGTGTGTGTTGTGTGCTTGTTACCCCTCAGCGCCGAAAATTGCTATGTAGGTAGTTTTGGTGCCGGAGACGGACATAGGCTACTTTTCATCCCGAAAATCGGTCCGATTCTCGAGGGATACAAAACATATTTTACACGGGTGTAGTATAAATAAACAAAATACCTATATATTATCATCAAAATCATCAAAACATAACGATATACCGTTGGTCATAAATTGATAATACCTGTCACGTGGTTTTTCATTAATAAATCGGACTATAAATTTGAAAGCGGTTATCGACAATGCAGCATAATCCACTATTTAAACTGTATAAAATCACGGAACAAGTAGTATATTTCAGACTTATCAAGGTAAAATTAAAACGAGAACTAACACGACAATCCTTGCAATGTTGTATTATAATAATAACAGCCTATTTACTGTCCCACTGCAGGGCAAAGGACTCTTCTCATAGAAAGAAGGTATGAGCATTAATCACCACGCTTGCTCAAGACGGATTGGCAATTTCAGACATTTAAGCCCAGTTTCCTCACGATGTTTTAACAAATATAATGTGTAGGTAGCGTTAACAGCGATTTAGATAATATTATTAGTTAAGTATGTATATAAAGTAAAGTAAGAAAAAGCATTAATAATAATATAATATATAAAATATTTTTTTTTAGAATAACATTAAGTAGGTTAAGTCGTTCAGTTCTTGAACTTTAATGGAATAAAATAGTTCCTTCACCGTTAGTCAGAAATGTTCAAGATAAACTTAAAAAGTACATATGATTTGAAAAATCACATTGGTACTTGCCCGGATTCGAACCCACTACCTCGTGTTTACGAAGCGGGTGCCTTATCCACTGGACCATTTCGACTTATTAGACCATTGTTGTATTAAATGTGTATAATTATTATGATTTGTATTAAAACAAAAAGTTGATCTTTTACTTTAATAATATTATTATTTTACTTATATCGAAATATCCAAAACTAGCTTAACGCTGCGCGGTATCACCCGCGTCTTTGGTTAATATTTAAAAGAAAAAGAAAAGGGTTCCTTCAATTGTTTTCTTCACCGTGATTTAGTAACTTACTTGATACTAAATATACTACAGAATGTCTTTTTAAACAACGTTCACAGATTTTTTGTCATTAGACAATACAAACATGTTTTCTTTAGAGGCCGGCAGCTCCCAGCCGGTATATACCGCCGCAACCGCTGTGTCCCTGCATTACATTAGAAACCTCTAAAATTACCAGTGTTTCTCTACTATATTTTGCACGTATTATACATATAAACCTTCCTCTTGAATCACTCTATCTATTAAAAAAAACGCATCAAAAGCCGTTGCGTAGTTTTAAAGATCTAAGCATACATAGGGACAGACAGTGAGAAGCGACTTTGTTTTATACTATGTAGTGGTTTATTTATTTATTTTACAGAAAGCTTACAGACTTATAGTTATTATAAGTAACATTTATTTGTTAAGACATTTGCCAATTACAAATATAATGTGTAGGTAGCGTTAACAGCGTTTTAGATAATATTATTAGTTAAGTATGTATATAAAGAGAATAACATTAATATATAATTATTATTTTTTCGAATAACATATTAAGTAGGTTTTTAGTCGTGCAGTTCTTGAACTTCAATGTAATAAAATAGTGTTTCTGCAGTACCATAGATTTTTTTCTTTTTTCAGAAACAGTGCACGTTTGCATTTTATACACAAACACCCCAGCGTCGAGACGTGCGTCTGTGCATTTGGCACAGTTGTAGTATAAAAATAGCTGAAAAAAGCCAAATGAACAACGAAAATGGTTTGTGTCATTTTCGTTGTTCACTTTGCTTTTGTCTTAGTTTATAGAAAGAAAGAAGAAAGAAAGAAAAAGTGTTTATTTCAGATATTACAAACTTGTTACATTAAGATTTATACTTCTGCCAAACTGCACAGCAGTTTGTTGGCAGACGTAGCTCCCCTCGCCCCTCTTCTTGGTTTGCTTGTGTTCTCATAATGTTTGATATGGCCTTAGGCCTTCGGTAAGAGAGTCCTCCTTTTTAGGTTTTTAGTACAGAGAGGCTTCAACAGCATAATCTTTACTTCCTACTACTTCTTAACATTTTTTGTGCAATATTTAGAAAACAGATATATCTATAGGCAATTTTAACCACATTTTTATCGTTCTGTCTTCATTTCTGCGACGTATTACGTAAATAAACTTCCCTTTTTATCAATTGTCTTCGAAACCCTCAATACATTTGAGCGAGAAATTACTACGAGTAGAATAGATAGGTACACATTCTAAGACATACAATGGTAATACCACATACAGGTGTAAGATAACATTGAACGAGAATTTAACTTGTATTATTAGAGTTTCCAACTGTATAACTTGAGCTTATAACGAAACTCTAAGAGGTTTTCAGAGCAAACAGAAACACGATCTTTGATAATAGCTGCCTTTGAGATCTGGGAGTTTAATGCTGAAATAAATATAGTGTGTAGGTATAATATTAGCAAATAATTGTTAATTTAAATCTAAAGATAGATTTAGATTTTCTTTGTTACTTTTTTTTATATACTATTGCCCACTGCTTTTCATGAGTATCTTCATATTTGATTTTCCATTTTTTATGATCAGTTTTTACTAAACGCTAAAATACCCTCTCACAATACGAAGACCGACGACCTTATAAGGGTGGCGGGCAACATATAGATGAGGGTGGCGAACAACCGGCCACGGTGAAAATTGGGGAAGGCCTATGTCCAGCAGTGGACGTCTTTTAGTGGCCAAAATACGTATTTATAGTTAGAAAACAGTACTTTATTTATAAATATAACAATAACATTGATATTAACACATCCTGAAACAAATTACATCAGCTTGACATAAATTACCGATATACATTTCGAAATCAATTTCCCGACCATTTTAAGGAGTATCCCAATCAATATTCTAGAATGAGGTTGTCCTTTGTAGCTCGTTGCCCGATAATCTAGTCCGTGTCGATGCACTAGATAGCTGTAATCGAATACTCGCTAAATTTATATTCAACTAGAGGCGAGAGCTATCGATTTTCTGATATTTTTGTAGCTAGAAAGGGTTAAGTTAAGAAAATTTTGTAACTGTTATTTTAATTTTATTTAATTTAGCTAAAGATGATAGAAATGGGAGTAGTAATTTTACCACCAACGACAGCATTCCCAAGAAGAGAAACCCGTTTCTGAAAGGCTGATCAACGAAAAATTTACTAATCACAGATTTAACAATCTCATGTGAAGTACCAATTGGATTGCTGAAAACATGAATAATTAGTTTTATTTAATTAGTAACTATTTAGATCAAATTAAACTAATTATACATGCTTTTAGGTATTTAGATTTAACAGGTGATTAGTTAATTTTTCGTTGATCAGCCTTTCAGAAACTGGGGGTTGGTGTCAGACAGGTTAGGCTCATCGTAAAATGTCTGTTCACTAAAATCTATGACAAAACGCAAAAATATAAACATTTTGTGCAATTCAAGTAACTGCAATAAAACCAGAACCGTTTTGGATGGAGCCAGAACGGGCAGCGTAAGAATCATTTTTTTATATTATTCTTATTTTAATAAGCAAGAAGGTATATGATGGTGTATGTTACAATTCTATGATCATAGTTCGACGACTCTCAAACTGTGATCATAGATAATCACATGTAGTTATTATACCGTCATATGTCCTTCATTTAAAAATGACTTACACATCTTTGATCATATTTCTATGACAGTCTAATAGCGGGCTAAGAAACAACGTATATGACGGTATATCTTACAGTTACTTTGAATAAAAACATTAACAAAAAATGTTTTTGTTAATGATTTTTTTGTAGATCGATTAACTTTTTCGATGATTTTCTTTTTGAGAAATACAAATTATTATAATCAAAATAGGTAATTAAAGGTCATATTGTGAAAGATTGCTAATATTCTAGTGTTTTAACAGTATTAACAGTTTTCATGTCCAACTATTGCCCATCCTATTATTTAGATGTAAAATAAAACACAATAATAAATATATAAGCAGCTATTAATTCAGATTCCTTTTCTGTATCGAACAAAGCATGGTAGGTACTCCTAGATAGTCCATATACGAGATAAAGTGAATGAAAGTATTCCTAGTCGAATGCGGAATGCAGCGTGTTAAACTATTTACTTAGGAGCCAATAGCAATTCGTTTATTTGAATAACTTGTTTCTGAACTATATTTTTAAAACTAGCTTTTCGCGGCGCCGTTTCATCCGCATCTTTGCTTACTGCCCTGCTCCCGTATTCAGTAGCGTGATGATACATAGCCTAAAACCTTCCTTAGGAACTGGGCTATCATACGCAAAAAGAATAATTCAAATCCAACCGGTAGTTTTAGAGATTAGTGAGCTCAAACAAACAAACTCTTCCGCTTTATATAATAGTATTTAGCTTTTCGCGGCGCGGCTTCACCCGCTTCTTTGCTTACTGCTCTGCGCCTGTCGCCAGTAGCGTGATGTTACACTGCCTATAACCTTCCTCTGAAACTGGGCTATCATACGCAAAAAGAATTATTCAAATCCAACAGGTAGTTTCAGAGATTAGCGAGCTTAAACAAACAAGCTTTTCCGTTTTATATAATAGTTTAGATAAACATTTAAAGCACTAAAGTCATATTTTTAATTCGATGAAGTAAACTGATAAAAATTAATGATAATAATAAAACAATAACACAGTGATATGTAGCTTAAGTGAGCAAAATATTATATTTATTAATGTAATTTTGTGAAATAATGATACAATTAGTAATCATGGCAAAAATAGGCTAAATAAGTCATTATATTAGACTAACCCCCAGTTTCTGAAAGGCTAATCAACGAAAAATTAACTTATCACCTGTTAAATCTCATGTGAAGTACCAGTTAAATTTATTAATTACCAATTTATGCTTTTGGGTACTTCACATACGATTAAACAAGTGATTAGTTAATTTGGCGTTGATCAGCCTTTCAGAAACTGGAGGTGAATAGTGTAAATAAGTCGAAATTATTTGATTTTTATTTGATACTTGCAGTATTTTATGATTTGTCATTTGGAAACGTAAGTTTACTCCATCGTATTAAAAATACTACTAAAGCTATTCATGTGTTTTGACTGTTCTTGCTTAATCTCTATGGTATTAATCTTCATGCTTTTTAAAAATGTCTTTCTGCCTGTGCTTTTACATGATTCTTTTAGTCCTGTCTTCTAACTTGCTTACAGAAAGGGTTTGGTATATTTTAGGTTACGAAAGTTCATTGAATTTTGTAGTAATAATGCACCTTTTATTCGTTCCGCCGTAAAAGAAACTGGAGTTTCGTAACTGGTTTCTATGAAGGTTTTTTCCTATGTAATTAACCAATGCTACGATTTGAAAAAAAAAGTATGACCTAAAGTGTTAACTGTAGCTCATGGAGTGCGGCAGTGCCAGGGACTCAGCAAAGCCGCTGTCTATCGTAAAATTAATGCTCTCTTTAAACCTCGTTTAAATAAGAACAATACTTTACTGACTGGTTATCGATATAGAAAAAAAAAAACTTAAATTTAGCACAAATAATAATACAAGTCTTCACTTTAAAAGACACTAAATATATTATATAATTAATTACATAGTGATTTTCAAGATCAAGATCTCTATAAAAAATATCTGAACAATTTTATAAAGCTTTTCGAGGAACACAAATGTAAACAAACCACAGAAAATTAAATTGTATTTGCATAATTATAAGGTACAAATTAAATAAAAGGGTGTAAAAACAAAATGACGAAAACCACATAAGTCCTTAATCACTTGAAACAAGACGTCTTAATTAAAAAACCTGAATGTTAACGAACGTATACGAATAAATTAAACTATTAACTTTTAAATAACTCTGACTGAGACATATGGCTGTTATTTTTCACGGGTGACCTTAATTTGTTGTTGAGTAATAATAAAATATCCTTTTTATTATATTAATTATATACAAAAAAGTAAATAAATATTTTTTGAAATTTAAGCAGCTGCGCTTTTTTTGATGGGCAAATATTTTAATTATTATAACAGCTAAATTATGAACACGATATAATAATAGTATATGTAATAATAGCATAATAATATATTAATAATAATAGTCTATTATTTAAAACCATACATCAGTTACAAAAAAAGATCTCAATATTACTTAATGTATATCCTTTAAAAATCTTTGTGGCTGTTTTGCTTTACACAAAAATAAAAATTTGTAAACTTTAAAACCCTTTTAATCAAGGCACATTTGTTCATATTATTAACCTGTTAATATTGATTATTGGCAAATTAAATGTACCTCCTTCGTTCTTGTGCAAAAATGAACCAAAAAAGAACACCGTTCATTATTATCGCCGCGGGAAGCTTTTAACGTCTCAATCTGAATATGGAAGTGGTTTTGGGACAAAAAAAATATTTTGTTGTTTTTAATTAGGTAGAATTCTGACGGGACTCAGTGATACCTACTCGATTTTAAAATATTTTATTTCGATTAAAGTAAAACTATATAATAAAAATTTTACTCTTTATAATAAAAATAATATGTAAAGATTAAAAAAAACTAGCACGACAATCATATTTTTTGATGAATAAACAATTTAAATTCAGATTTTTTATTTTAATTTAAACAAAAATTAATATAAAGTTTAATGCATTACAAGACCTTACTTTCTGTTGATTCTATATCAATAAGAAGTGTTCTATATATTTTTATTTACTTCCGAATGTGCGAAATAGAGCAATTATTTAGCTCAAAACAAAAATTACTATACGAAGCGACCACTTTTCTGAGCCACCCAACATGTCAGTTAATTCATTAAGCGTCAAAAAAAAAGAAAAATTTTCTCTTTGCATATTTATAACGTAATTAATTTACAATTTAACTGCTAAATCGCGAGGCAGCCGCCACTGCGAAGATCGTATCGTTCTAAAGAGACGTTTGACGGGTTACCTGAACCTTTGCCTTGAAAAAACAAACTTATTTTCCGTGAATTTACGTTAATTTGCATGTTTAACAGACAGAAGAAATACATTTAGCCATTAAACATTTATGCATTCAACTTAACAGGTTATTTTTAGAAAAAACAGTATTAGAGATATGCTTTTTTATTAATAGTATTTCATTGAGTTCTGAAACTATATAAAAATAGGTCTTGTTTTATTAATAATTTAAGTTCTGAAATAAATTTCTTTTTGCTCTTGTTATGTTCACTAAGAGAGAAAATGTCAACTTACATGGCGATGTAACAGTTAAATGTTACAAATGAAAGAAAGTGAAGATTGAATATTGCATGCTTTGACGCGTTTTAGTAATGGTGCACGAGGGATAGGAATAAAAGTAAGAATACACATCATGAAATGTGTTTGGGATTGATGGAAAAATTGAATAGGTAAAGCTCGAGTGCCTCAACATGAGGTACACCTAAGAGTAGGTGGTTACCGCAACGTAAACTCGTAAACGAATTCACTAACAAGTATCTAAAAGTATAAAACTACCATTAGCACAATGTTTGTTATATTATTAATTATAAATTTATATTTCATTTTCGATCTATTTTTTTAGGCGTATCACATAACTTACATAACAAGTAATATGCAATACAAAAACTTAAATAGAATTACTTTCCATATAAAAAAAATCCCTCAACTGCAACCCTACTATTTCACTAAATTTAATACCAGCTAAAGCATATATATTTCAGTACATTATCTAGAAGATGAAAGTATTAATTAGCAGGATTAAGCGAGAAAACTATATCAAGCGATAACCGCATTGTGTGGCCAACGGGCGACTATCGACGTCGATCTGTTGATTAATAGGCGCAGAGGATCGAGGTAGTCGCCGTAATTAATTAGGCGTACCTCAGCTTCCTTAAGTTTAATGATATCTTCATTTCAAAGGTTTGTTTAAGGTTTGAGTGAATTAAGTGAGATAAAGTTTAAATGTTGCACATGTTTTGAGGTTTTTTTTGCCGATAGTTTTGCTGTATTAGCACTAAATCTATACATATAATAAAAATGTAACCGATCGCTGTCTGTACATGGAAAATATATGAGAAAAAAATTATTGGGGCATTTATCAACGCAAATAGAACCCAAAACAATGATTGTTACAATTTTTGTCTGTTTGTCTGTTTGTCTGTTAGTCTGTTTGTCTGTTTGTCTGTTTGTCTGTTTGTCTGTGCTTTTGTTCACGCTAATCTCAGAAACGGCTTATCCGATTTAGATATGGTTTTCACTAATACATTGTGGTAAGCTTCACTTAACATTTAGTGTTTGTTTCATGTCAATCGGTTCATAAATAAAAAAGTTATGCCAATTTAAAGAATCACGTCGAACATTTGTTAATTTACTACAGAGGCCCTAGACAAGTGTCAAAGATTTCTATTCTATTCAACGAATAGATTAAAAAATGTATTGGATTGACATAAGGTAACGCCAACGCTTTAATCAAACTCATACATTTTTTTATCTATTCTATGAATAGAATAGAAATCTTTGACACTTGTCTAGGGCCTCAGGTTACGGAATTAGCTGATAGCGTTTTTATTTTTCGGATTCCGCTCATTCTAAACAATCTTCCGTTTAGTTTTAAATGAGTCCAGTTTCCAGTGAGCCTATGTTTCGCGATAACAAATAATAAAGCCCAAGGTCAGACACAACTAAAAGTATGCTTTGATCCCCGATGGCTATACGTCTAATCCATACATCCATACACCCATACATATTATATAAGGCTTTGTCCTGACTGACTGACTGACTAATAGACAACGCACAGCCTAAACTGCTGGTCGTAGCGACTTGAAATTTGGAGGGTGTGTTTGTCTAAATGTCTAGAGGTTGTACTAAAAAAGGGTTTTTTAAAATTTAATTCCTAAGTGTGTGAAAAGGGATGAAATCGATTATATGAATCTTCTTCATTTTTTAACTTACAGTTTTGATATTTTATTTTGGAATACTTCTATTTAAATAAAAAATACCCTTATAATTTTATTTTAACAGGGGTGGATTTAGAGGGGTGAAATTAGGTATGAAATATTCTATACAAAGATCTTTAGCTTCTGAAGCTAGCGACTCGAAATTTACAGGGAGGGGGAGGGAGGAAAAGGAGGAACTGAGGAGAAGGAGGAAGGGAGGGGAAAGTGAGAGGGAAGTGATGGGGAAGTGAGGGGGAAGTGAAGAGGAAGTGTGGGGGAAATGCGGGAGAAGTGAAGGGAAAGTCAGGGAGAAGTCAGAGGGAAGTAAGGGGAAAGCCAGGAAGAAGTGAGGGTGAAGTGAGGGGAAAGTGAGGGGTAGTGAGAGGAAAGTGACGGAGAAGTAACGGGGAAGTGAGGGGAAGTAAGGGGGAAGTGAGAGGGAAGTGAGGGGGAAGTGAGGGGGAGTGAGGGGGAGTGAGGGGGAGTGAGGGGGAGATAAAAAAAGTATGAAAAATAGTATTTAAACAATATAAAAATGTCTATTGGAAAAAACGACATTCACGCGAGCGAAGCCCAAAAGGTCACTCACTCACTTATCACAAAATCTCAGAAACAACAAGTGCTAGGAATCTCAAACTTTGCATTGTCATTCCTATTAGAATATAGGTGCTCACTTAGACGGAATTTCGCGAAATCCATCCCCTAAAGGGGTATAAAGGGGTGGGAAACTTTGTATGAAACTTATATAGTTTTTATAGTAGGATTACCAAATTACTAGAAAATACTCTTTTTTTAATATTCAGAAACCACCCTTATTAAATGGACAAATAAGAGTCACAAGTTTGTGTGAAAGTGGTTTGTCAGTTTTAGCGGTAGCGGGTTTAAACTGGATTCGCCATAGAGACGGATAATACTGATACAATGTACGATTGCCATAAAATCAGGCACGCAATATTCTCATAGAGGCACCCATCTGAATTTTCACGCGAACGAAGTCGCGGGCAACAGCTAGTATAAAGCATAAATTTGGAAATTTAGCCGTGTTTTATTCATTAATAATTAATTCAAATTTACATAAATATTCAGACTATTTTGTATACGTATTAAATATTATCGAAATTACGCATTGTTTGTCAGTGACAAAATTATTTTAACACAACAACCCTTAAATTAATAATGATATTTTTATTTCCTTTTAAATCTAAATCTTTGTGTCCTTGCAGTCACAAAAATATTTATGGGGGTGTATTTAGTGTGACGTTAAGTTATTTTACTTCTATTTTTATAAATGACCAGGTTATTATTAATAGGAACGAAAATTATAAGCTCGCTAAAAAGAAATAGTGGCCACGGTACGCCTTTAAGTACTAAACTGTTGCCATTATGTAATAATATAATATTTCACTTCCATGTTTATTTAACATTCAATCTCTCAAATACTTAGAAAATAAGTTAAACATTGTACTAACTAATACTGTATTGATTATACTTAAAATCGCATCCAAACTTAGCAAGAAAACATAAAATTTCCATCTGAATTTCATGTTAAACAATTCTTGATGGATCGTTTTAAGCGATTCAAAAACATTTGATGACCGTTGTCTAACAAAGGGCGACGAGCCTTGTCGAAACAAATCAATTTATTGACAGTCCGTATGTAGAACAAAGTTTCCGGATCCGAGCAACGATTTCCAATCAAAGTGCGTTATAAACTTTTCAGGTAGCTATCGGAAAAATGTAATGAAAGATTGGCCATGTTTCAGACCGTTTGGATTTCTATTGAAGTGTGTTTTCGTGTTATGTCGTGTTCTTCGATTTGATTTTATTTTAGAAACTTTAGAATTATTTAGTGTTTATTTAGTTGAACAATCTTAGTATAAATTTTTACTTGTATTTATGAATGAACATGTGCGTTGTTAATTAATATCAGTAGCTAAATATTGCTCTGTAATAATAAGTTCTCGGACAGCTAGTTGTTGTAAAAACTAATTTTATAACAATACAATACGTTACATAGATGAATCAATCAATGAATTAGGTTACCAACGGCAAATACTTAAAAGAAAAGGAAGTGTCTTAGACATAGCTATAACACATCAATAATAAATTTAATTTCTTTAAAACCCCACGTAATAAGTGTACGTTAGATTAGTCAAACCTGCTAGAAGTATATAAAAACAGCAAATAAATGTTTCAATATTTTAGACCCTTTACTATCCCATAGCACCGCAGCAAACCATATCATCAACAAAGTAGTATCAAACAACTTTTTGTTTGGTTGTATTTTATAGTGAATGGCCGGTTCACAATATAGATATAAATCAAATGGCGAGCACTGAATAAAATCGCTTAAATCTCGTTTTATCGGTAGATCGCTTGCTCCTTCACATTATAAACGTACATTCTAACTTATAGGATGTGGTTTTATGTTCGTGAAATAGTTTTATCTGAATTGTTTCATCAAATCTGAATTGATATCAAGTTTAAGGTCTATCCCGAAATATTGTTAAGTAGTGCTATGCTTTTTTTGCGATGGCAGACCTATTAAATTAAAAAAACAAATCTATACATATAATAAAAATGTAACCGATCGCTGTCTGTACATGGAAGATATATGAGAAAAAAAATTACTGGGGCCTTTATCAGCGCAAATAGAACCCAAAACAATGATTATTTCAATTTTTGTCTGTTTGTCTGTTTGTCTGTTAGTCTGTTTGTCTGTTTGTCTGTTTGTCTGTTTGTCTGTGCGTTTGTTCACGCTAATCTCAGAAACGGCTTATCCGATTTAGATATGGTTTTCACTAATACATTGTGGTAAGCTTCACTTAACATTTAGTGTTTGTTTCAAGTCAATCGGTTCATAAATAAAAAAGTTATGCCAATTTAAAGAATCACGTCGAACATTTGTTATTTTACTACGAAACCTGATAGAAACAGAGACTTTAACAGGTTACGGAATAGCTGATAGCGTTTTTATTTTTCGGATTCACAAACAATCTTCCGTTTAGTTTTAAAGAGTCCAGTTTCCAGTGAGCCTATGTTTCGCGATGACAATTAATAAAGCCCAAGGTCAGACACAACTAAAAGTTGTGGGCGTGGATCTAAGTATTAGCTGTGTTTCGCACGGTCAGCTTTATGTGGCTCTATCACGTGTTAGCATTCCTAGCAGCCTGTATGCTTTGATCCCCGATGGCTATACGTCTAATCCATACATCCATACACCCATACATATTATATAAGGCTTTGTCCTGACTGACTGACTGACTAACAGACAACGCACAGCCTAAACTGCTGGTTGTAGTGACTTGAAATTTGGAGGGTGTGTTTGTCTAAATGTCTAGAGGTTGTACTAAAAAAGGTTTTTTTAAAATTTAATTCCTAAGTGTGTGAAAAGGGATGAAATCGATTGTATGAATCTTCTTCATTTTTTAACTTACCGTTTTGTAATTTTGTTTTGGAATACTTCTATTTAAATAAAAAATATCCTTATAATTTTATTTTAACAGGGGTGGATTTAGAAATTTTTGAAATTAGGTATGAAATATTCTATACAAAAATCTTTAGCTTTTGAAACTCCCTGTAAATTTCAAGTCGCTAGGACTTGAAATTTACAGGGAGGGGGAGGGAGGGAAAGGAGGGAAGAAAATGAGGGAGGAAAAGGAGGAATTGAGGAGAAGGAGGAAGGGAAGGGAAAGTGAGAGGGAAGTGATGGGGGAGTGAGAGGAAAGAGATGGGGAAGTGAGGGGGAAGTGAAGAGGAAGTGTGGGGGAAATGCGGGAGAAGTGAGGGGAAAGTCAGGCAGAAATCAGAGGGAAGTCAGGGGAAAGCCAGGGAGAAGTGAGGGAGAAGTGAGGGGAAAGTGAGGGGAATGTTAGAGGAAAGTAAGAGGAAAGTGAGAGGAAGTGAGGAGAAAGTGACGGAGAAGAAACGAGGAAGTGAGGGGGAAGTGAGGGGGAATTGAGGGGGAAGTAAGGTGGGTGAGAGGGCAGTGAGGGGAAGTGAAAGGGAAGTGAGGGGAAGTGAGGGGGAAGTGAGGGGAAGTGAGGGGGAGTGAGGGTTAAGTGAGAGGTGAATGAGGGGAAAATGAGAGGAAAGTGAGGGGTAAGTGAGGGAGAAGTGAGGGAGACAGTAGAGGAAGGTAGAGGGAAGGGAGGGGGAAGGAACGCGGAAAAAAAGAGTTCTCGAATGGTGGAAAAAGGGAGGGGGAGAGATAGGAAGCGATAGGAAGGGAGAGGAAAGGAGGAAAAGAAAGGAGAAGGTAGGGAGAAGAGAGGGGAAAACGTGGAGGCAAGGTAGAGGGTAGTGGAGGAAAGGGCAAGAGATGCTGGAGGAGGGGCAAGGGATGCTGAAGGAGGTGAAGAGGAGAAGGGGGAGGGGAGGAGAGGAAGGAGGAAACTGTGGAGAATGGAGAAAAAGTGCAATAGGGAAGAAGGGGAAGGGGAAAGTTATTGTAGTGAAAATTTGCCTTTGTGTATTGTTTTTACGAGGGATATCTTTAGGTAGGTGAAAGAGGATTTGTATGAATGGGAGATTAAAAATAGTATGAAAAACAGTATTTAAACAATATAAAAATGCTATCTATATACATAAAAGCAAAAGGTCACTCACTCACTTCACTCACGAAATCTCAGAAACAACAAGTGCTAGGAATCTTAAACTTTGCATAGTCGTTCCTATTAGGATATAGGTGCTCACTTAAACAGAATTTTGCGAAATCCATCCCCTAAGGGGGTATAAAGGGGTGGCAAAGTTTGTATAAAATTTCTATAGTTTTTATAGTAGGCTTACCAAATTACTAGAAAATACTCTTTTTTTATTATTCAGCAACCCCCCTTATTAAATGGGCAAATAAGAGTCACAAGTTTGTGTGAAAGTGGTTTGTCAGTTTTAGCGGTAGCGGGTTTAAACTGGATTCGCCATAGAGACGGATAATACTGATACAATGTACGATTGCCATAAAATCAGGCACGCAATATTCTCATAGAGGCACCCATCTGAATTTTCACGCGAACGAAGTCGCGGGCAACAGCTAGTTATATAATAAATAACCAGAATAATGTGAATATGTAATTGTTAATCCGTAATTATTAATTTAAAAATGCATTACGAATACGTTCCATGTTCTAAAATTGTCTTTTTTTTTCAACATTTATCTTAGATAATTATAAGATAGCTTTAGCTGCTAGGCTAAGTTAAGTTGTCCACAGGAAGGAGACTGCAGAGCGGAGAAATATCAACTACTACTGAGGTCACCGATCCATGGTCTAGCCATACTTTCCCGCTGATCATTTACTCATCAGTGAGGGCAACGAGGTACGGGTGCATCTATACTATTAAATATGTTTGATGAAGTTTTATATTAATACCAGCCTGTTTACTGTCCCACTGCAGAGCAAATGCCTCTTCTCATATAAAAAAGGTATGAGCATTAATCACCACGCTTGCTCAAGGCGGATGGGCAATTTCAGACTTTCAAGTCCAGGTTTCCTCACGATGTTTTTCTTCACCGTCAGTCAGAAATGTCCAAGATAAACTTAGAAAGTACATATGATTTGAAAAAATCCCATTGGTACTTGCCTGGATTTGAATCCACTACCGTGTGTTTACAAAGCGGGTGCCTTATCCACTGAGCCATTTCGACTTCTAGTTTCTAGTTTTATATTTTAAGTAAATATTTGTATCAGGCTGTATAGTACCGCCAGAGGCTCTAGTCATCGATGTCCGCCGTTCGTTTCTAAGGTGTTATTTTTGTTCAATAGTTGTTACGCAACCAGCATAGTGTATACCAGTGTATACTACAAAATTCTGGTCGCAGAAGATTAGAGGCTAGCTTGAAAAAATAAATTGAAATCCTTTGATTCATATAACTGTGTGCTTGTGTGTTCTTTTAGCCAAAATGACAATCCAAAATAAGTTATTAGGATCGTATTCGATGGATGGGGCCGGCAGACGAACGGCTACGGTGGCGAAAATTGGGAGAGGCCTATGTACAGCAGTGGATGCCTTATGGCTGATATGATGGGTCATATTGGCTAATTATAATTAAAAGTTTATTTATATTTTTTTTTACAAACCTACATGCAAGTCGACAAAGTTTGATTATTGAGTAGGCATGTCCGTTCCAGTCAACAATAAGAACACTTCGAAATAAAAGCATACTAAAGTTAAAGTTTTAGGTGCATCCAAAACTCTATGCCTTACAACTTCACTGACCTTAGAAACTCATTATTACTATGAAATTAAAAATCCTAAGATTTAAACTAAGTACAAAAAAAAAACAATGTGTAAAATACACAAAAATTTACATTTGAAAATAATGAAAATACTTTTTAATTTAGTTTAATAGACATTATGAGTTCATTGTACATAGCAGCGAACGCAAAAAGCCAACTTTTAGAGGGATAGTTCTATTTAAATTGCTCGGTTAATGTAAAGTGACCCTTCCCAATTTCATAAAATGTAATATACTATTTGCTAAAACATTTAAGGCTGAAATGTTGTAGGTGTATGAGGTTTTATTTATTAACCCTTTCATGGACAGTACTGTAGACACAATAGATGTTTTATTGTAAAGTGTTAATAAACTTCACGATGTTGCTTTGAAGCTTTGTACAAAAATCTATTAAGCAATAAATAATTTATAAGTAAATATTGTACACAATTCCTATTGTGTAAAGCATCGTTTTTACTAAACAAGTTTGATTTCACCTAATTTAAATGACTATATTTACTGATTTGCAGCTCACACAATTTCTATGTGGTAGCCAGTGGTCAAAATTCAATGATAATTCGTTATAATACCAAATTGGCACATTCTTGAGTTCTTTTGTCAAAAATAGATACCATTATAAATTTTGTACCCATTTTAATTTTAATTTTGTTACTTTATTATTAAATATAACAATAATAACATATATATGCGTTTCGTTCGGTGAGTGAGAGCGCCGGAGGCCCAATTTCCCACCTTTCCTCTTTCCTCACCTCCCTCATTCCCTTCCCCTAACTCCATTCCCAGCCGCCATAGTGGAGGCCACCATACCAGCAGTTTAAGACGATGGCTTTTGGTATGGTGGCGCCACTTCTGGATTCCACTGACTGCTTACCATCAGGCGGGGTGGAGTCACTTTGGTAGGCTATAATATAAAAAAAAAAAAAAAAAAAAAAAAAATATCACAACAACCACACAACGCTATCTAGACTCGAAGTAAGCATAGTTATATTATAGCTTGTGGTATGGATTTCAGAAATGAAGATAAACATACTTAGTTATATACTTTTTTTTGTAAATAAATACACATATAACCTTCGCCTTCTCTACATAAACTTTAACTACGTCAAATTTCAAGTTCCACTGTGCTTGCAATATGTTCAAAATTAAAGTTATTCTTCTGCTCTTTATAGAATATTTTCTCGAGTACCATTTACTCATAAGTTTAATATTATTTGTATAGTTATATATCTTTGAAAACTTTTGAATATGAAGTCAGTTTTACGGATTCAGGCAGGATAGGCCGTATTTAATAGGTTTAGCTAGAGACAGTACTAAAGCTAATTTTATTTATTTACTACTGCTGTAAAATACTGTTGAATTATTTTGATTTATGTAATGTAATAAAAAATCTTATTTGCAAGTTAATATACAAACTTACACTTAAATTGTTAATTTGGGGAGTACGATAGAAACAAGTTTTTCCACCAACATACAGAAAGTCAACAATTTGTTATGTTTTAGATACAAATCAATAATTTCAGGCTAAAGATATTCAGTAGGTACTGGACGGAGCGTTAAAGCGTTTTGCTTCAATCGCCATACTTGGAAGCTATCCGCCTGCCAAACATGGTGATTGTACGGCGATCACAGTAGCGGTTGTCTTATCTTGCCGTGTTCAGTGTTAGATATTTTTAGTCAATTTTTAAGTTAAAAATGGAATAAGTTTCACATAGCTCTCTAATAGGCAGTGAAAACAATACTGCCCGTCATTGAAGAATTAGTATTTTAAATAAATACTAATTCTTCATAAAATAGTATTTTCTACATAAGATTTAAAAAATTTCATTGGTACTTTCCCGAAATTGAACCCCCCTAAACACAAGGTTGAGGGTTCGAATCCGGGTACCAATGTGATTTTTAACATCTTATGTACTTTCTAAATTTATCTGGAAATTACTGACTGACGGTAAAGGAAAACATCATGAGGAAACCTGGGCTTCTGAGGAAGTCTGAAATTGCCGATACGCCTTGAGCAAGCGTGGCGATCAATGCTCATACCTTCTCAGTATGAGAAGAGGCCTTGCCTTGCAGTGGAATAATAATGAACCGATATGATGAGTATTTTTTCCTCTCTGTCTTGTTCACACTATGGTCACATATAACTTTCGAAATTGTTTCTCTTTAATTCTATTTTATCAGCAGTCATCTGAACACACTCCCTTTCTTTCATATCATCTTTTACGCCAGCCATAGCATTATGATGCAATTCATCCATCTTTTCTTTGATATTTTCTTCCCTCTCTTTCTTTATATTTTTACCTACACTTTGTTTGTTATATGTGTGTCAGCCGTCTCCACCACAAATAAAAACAATATAAAAAAATCTGATCTTACAAAATTATACGATATAAAATACTGATATCAAAATACATTCAAAGGTCGGAGACATTTTTTGTTATCCTTTATTATGGTTCAAAATGTTAAAAACAAAATAAATAATCTAACGCCCACGCTGTCGATACCGTATCCGAAAACCTGCAGATATATATCGCAATTTCAATGAGCAAAGTAAAGCTTAACGATTTTTGGAGAAGGCAAAATAAGCTGAAGTTTTGAAATAATTGTAATCAGGAGAAATCACTAAATTATTACTCGCTTTTGGTTTGCATGGCTTTATAATTATGTGTATTGTATAATTACAGAAACCACTTCAGAACTTTGCTACGAATTTGATAGTAAATAATACTTATCTTTATTTGCACACAATGTTCGTCAGTGGCGCAATTGATGCTGCATTATTTATGGATGACGACTCCTGACCAATAGCTGATAATATTTTGTTAAAGTAAAGGTCGTGTTTATACAGCGACTAAAGGCGTTGCAGGATAAAGGCCACTCCCAAGGGAGGTGTTTTTCAGTTTGATACAAACCTGCGATGAATTCTTCTTCAAATGCCTCATCCAAAATCCCTTCTTGATGCATACATCTGTGAATCGTTTTAAAATCATTCATCATTCTACAGAATGATTTTTCTTTCTCGGATTTATTTGTGTCTGTATCGCCACTCCCCTTTGTTGCTCTCTTAATGGCTTTAGAAATGTTGAGTCAGCATTATGTTATACTTATCTCAACGCTGGTTAAATCCACCCTTGGTGTTTGGTCAAGATTTACATAACACTAGCTACTGCCATCAAATTTTTTATTATAAAGTCTACAGAAACCCATAATACATTGGTTGAAATATTTGAAAGAAATTGCTGTAACATTAGTTTAAGATTTTTGTAATTTGTTCATGTTATCGGTATATAAATATATTATTGGTGACTATAACCATATTGATTCCAATGACTCGTTGATCGCCAATTCCAAGCATGATGATATGAACTGAGAAACTGAAAAGCTTCTTGGTTCTTTTTGGTCAAAGATCTCTGTCCAACAGTCTGTAGATGTCTATCGATTCGGAATGCAAAAAAAAATAATTTGAAACCAACCATATTGATGATTAAAAGAAATATAAGGTCACATACTCAAAAACTAAACCTATAAGTTACAAATCCTCCTAATTTTGCAACAACAAATAAGAAAAATCAAGACAAGCCGCAAATAAAGCCATCCAAAACACTCCCAAAATTAATACAGACATTATTAAACAATCAAGGTCCGAGATGCTGAAACACCTCTCTGTAAGCACAATGCCGTATTTACATTACAAGTGGACTCTTCCGGATAAGACCTTCTTGAGGTCGACGCCGTAATGTGAAAATCTTTTGTTGGGATCAACCGGACACAGATGTAGGGATAATGGATATAGGCATTTATTATTTTTATTAAGTTCATAGTTTGTGAGACTAGTGTCTTTTTTGTGTTCAAAACCGTAAATTTAATTAGAGTCATAATAATTAAACAACATCCTTGATTACAGCTAATAGTTTTAGAGTCTGACATCGTTATAATTTTAAATATTGTCATCTGCTGGATATTCCTCTCTTACGCTTCTCCATTTTGACCGGCTTGATTTGAATTGTAGAATTGAATTACCCTCATACTCCGGATTTCGCCGACTTCTTACCATCAGGCAGGGTGGAGTCACTTTGGTAGGCTAATAAAAAAATGTAATGTAGGTCAAGTTAGGGCCTGTCCATATCACCACGTCACGACGTCGTCGCCGTGGAACGGTGCGGTGCCGTAGCGCGGTGCGTTGCCGTGACGTGGAAATTTTTCACTCTTCATTAAATACCTCATTCTTCACTAAATACCTGATAAATAGCATTCTCGTTGTGTATGTCAAAGTCAAAGTCAAAGTCAAAGCATTTATTTCATTTTGATCATAAAGTATGATGCTTATGAAAAGTCAACATTACATTTTGTCAGCCAATTGACCTACAGCCAGTTCGCTGACGAGGTAGAGCTGTGAGAAGAACTGGCAAGAAACTCACGCCACTCTTTTCAATCGCCAGATAATTACAGTTATTTGAATGAGTTACAATTTAAACACTCAACGCAACCAAAGAACCATACAAAGTAATTATTACAAATTAACCAATTAATATAATACTAAGATTAAGGAAAGAAAAGAGAGAATTTCAATTATTTAGTTTCATCTAGTATGGTAATTTGACTACGTATTTTAATTAAACTGGTAAATGCACCTCCTGGTCACATTGCACGACAAGGTAATACTGGATTAAATATTAAATGTATGCCATGCCAAGATTGACCAGTCATCCCAAGTAGCACCCGTTCACGAGCATGACGCACGGGCCAGCCATCATCACCCTCGCCATATTAGAGGGAAGGTGATGACCCGGCCAATACGACACCACAAGCAATGACATTTTAGTGAGCATGACAATGCAGAGCATGGGTGGTGAAAGAACCCTAATAAAATGTATTATGCCTTACGAACTCATAATGATCATGATGTGCATCCACTTCACATTAAACTTTTACTACAATAATCAACATAATAAAAATAATAGTCAATATAATTACTATAATAATAAATTAATAATCAATGTACTGAATGATAATAATAGTCAATATATGTACAATAATAAACATATCAATATACTTAATGATAATAATAGTCAATATAACTACAACAATAACAATCAATATAACATTAATCTTGCATTAAACGAGCAACCATACCCATGCTGCTTTATAATTTAAATAATCATTAATAGTATAATAACCCTTTTGGATAAGGCGGTTTTTAACAGATTTTTTGAATTTTTGTAGGGGTAGATTCATAATGTCAATGGGTAATTTGTTATAGAAACGTACACCTAGACCCGCAAATGAGTTGTTTACTTTATGTAGGCGATAATATAATATGGACCGCACAAACCGTATTCTGCTTCTGTTATTATTAAAAAATCTAAATTCTCTGACATTTTTTATTCACATCATAATCGCTAAGATAATAAAATATCACTGATCGAGCGCATCATACCCGCGTCGCCGGCTTACGACACCGTGTCATGCACCGTTCCACGACTACGTTACGTACCGTGCTAGTGCACGGCACGGTAACACACCGCACCACGAAGCTGCACCGTTCCACGGCGACGATAACTAAGGGCCTGTCCACGTCGTGCCATGGTGACGTGGACAGGCCCTTAGTTATCTAACTAGACTAACCCCCAAAAACCAACTTAGAAATTTCTCAATTATTTAGTAAGCTCCTAATAATGAAGTTGCATTACCGAAGAGTTCAGTTTTTCAGTTAACTCTTTATGCCTTCAGTATAAAAGAGGTATAAGACGATATAAGTCTTTTCGTCAATATCTACCTTAAACTCATTGCTACAAAGCTTAAAATTTTCAAATCGCTCTTCTTTGTAACACTTTGGAGTATATGTTCTTGACACATCCAGTGAAATGTATGATATTTATATCGCAAACTGGCCTTTTGTTCGACCACTGCTTTGTTGTCGCTACCACAATAAGTGTTAAATGTCCCCCTCACGAGTAGGGTTGGTAATACGCCGATCGCATTGTAAAAATATTTTTTAATAAAAATAAATTATAGAAGTACAGCAACGGAGACGTGGATGGCTTACACAGATGGCGAGATGATCTGGATGCGTTCCAGATTGACTGATAGAAGAACATCGCAAATAGGGAAAATAGGAAAATATTGAGACAGGCCTTTGCTCAGCAGTAGGACACCCTGAAAGGCTTAAAAAATTATATTTTTTTTGTTTTGGCATATATTATCATTTTTAAACCACGCGCAAAATAACATTAATTTATCAACTTGCAGCAGTTTACTGCTCAACATAGGCTTCTCCGTACTGTATGTATAGGTCACAGACCGATTCTGAGGTATAGGTATGTAACATTTCAGTTTTTAACTGTATGAATTGAGATTTAGCCAGCCTCAATTAGCTGTGAGGCGTTCTTCTTTACGTGTATAGGCACGCAATAAGTTACCAGCATAAAAACAAATAATCTTATCTTTACTCAATAAATAACTAGGTATAAAGAATTTAATCAAGAGTCAACCCTACTTACTTATTATATTCTGCAAAAATACTTCTTCATAGAAACGTCTCGTCAACAGCACAAGAACACCTCCAGATATTTCACACGCCTTCAACTAAGATTTTAATTCTCTTTATGGTCCAGATGATTTTCTAAAAGTCGGTGATTTATGTGCAATAAAAAGTGAACTTTGAGACATTGCATTGGAGTCTAGTTTTCATTCTTGCATGTGAAGCTTTCGTCTTTATTATATTCTATGGGTTCGTGAGGTGCTTTGTAACGGATTAAATCTGCGTTTGTGAGAAATTCCTTACATCTTGTTCTGACTAGTTTGAATCTAGAGTCTAGATATATGGTTTTAGTCCTCCAAAGATTTTACGAGGTATAATAATATCTTTGTTAAAGGGTGCGTTGTTGTCATCATTATCTAGATAAAAGCTCTTGCGTGCGTTGAGGTATTATCTGATGAAGGTGCTATACTAATTATTATTTATTATTACAATCTACACACGAGTATACCACCAGCAGAAATAAGCAGAGGTATGGTTATCTCTTTATTTTATAATGGCAGCCTACCCCGACTTTTTTCGTTAAATGCAATGACAACAGTAAAATAATTTTTAAACAGTTCAGTAGTGTTACAAATTTCGCACGTTCTCTTTATAACATTATTGATTCGTAATTCTTTATATGGAAAAGAGTACTTCAACTCTTAGACTATATTTAAGTTATAGTCCAAGTTGCCTGATATAAACACTGGGAGAAATGCGCAGAAATGTTCTAGAATGACGACCATGAACCGGAAAGCGCAGCGCAGCGAGCGGACTCCTCACAAGGTGGACCGACGTTTTATGGGTGACGGACAACCAATGGATGAGGGCGGCTCACGGCCGGCCAAGGTGGGGAAAATTGGAGGAGCCCTATGTCCTGGAGTGGACATCTTTCGATTGATATGATAACAGGTAAAAACGCTTCCTGTTCTCCCTGATCCATTAGTTAAGTAATCGTTTAGGACCTGTACTTACTGGAAAAATTGTTACTGACTTTAGCACAAATGGGATGAATGTTCCGGGAAAGTATCTATGATATAAAATATTGATGTAAGCAGTAATATCCATACTACTTTGTTTCAATCGATGAGTAAGAGCGCCGAAGATATAATCGTTATTTTCTTAGCATTATTTCCATTTAGAGAACACAGATACGTAAATACGATATTCACCTGCCACCAGGTGAACTTACTCTTGTTCGTTACTTTAGTTGTATAAAAGCTACTATAGAAATCTTTTCATTCCTAGGTTGTTTGACATTGTTTTTAAATGTCAGCCGCACTGTCACCTCACCCTCTTCACAACACTTTATTGTGTCACTGGAAGATGACAAACATACAATTGTAGATAAGTCATACCACCCAGATTCAGATCAAATATTGATGAATCAGACAAAGTTTCAGACAGTGAAGAGCCGAATGCAAAGTAGAGTAAGGAGCACGCACTCACGGTCAATTAAAGTATAATTACAGAAATTAAATTACAAAACAACAATACATTAAGATTTTTACCTACTTACGAAGACAGTTTTATAAAGTAAATTGTATATTAAATTAAATATAAATAGTATATGTAAAGCAAGATCGTATTTTATTTCTTACTAGCTTTCTGGGGCGTGGTTTCACCTTTTGCTTACTGCTCAGCTCCCGTCGCCAGCGGTAGTTCCAGAGATTAGCGCGTTTAAACAAACAAACAAACTCTTTCGCTTTTTATAATAGTATAGATTAGCTTTCCGGGGCGTGGGTCTTTGGTTACTGCTCTGCTCCCGTCGCCAGTAGCGTGATGTTACATAGCCTATAACCTTGAGAACTGAGCTAACATACGCAAAAAAAAATTTCGAATCCGACTGGTAGTTTCAGAGATTAACGCGTTTAAACAAACAAACTCTTACGATTTATATAATAATATAGGTTTCTTATGTCTATTTCTCTGTAACTCTCAGTTTTCACTTTCGTTTAGACATTTTCTATTGAACGATTTATTTGTATGTAGATATTATAGTCGAAAAAAGCTGAGAATTTCACCTTGATTCATATTTTCGTAAAATATAATTAGTATTTACAAAGCTTTAGCTAGCTTAGTATTAAATAAATAGAAAATAGTTTAATCAAAGACCTTCGCTTGTTCTACACAACAAACATAAACAAAAAAGTATTATTTATTCGATTCATAGACCTCTTACATTGTTGCATTCAAATACTACAAGCGTCGATATACGAGTTTTAATGATCTTGAATTAATCAATATCGAGTTGTGTATAAAATTAAAACAAAATGTGTATTAAACTAAAGAATGCTTTCAATATAATACATCATTGGATGATATAAATATAACATAATGAATGTAAAGTAATTGTTATGACCATTAAAACATCTATAATTTTATATAAATAAAGGAGGAGCTCTGCAAGAAAGGAGTTAAAATGTTTTTAACAGGGTCGGCAACGCGCTAGTGATACTCCTGGTGTTGCAAGCGTCCATAGGCTACGGTAACTGCTTACCATCAGGTGGCCGTATGCTTGTTTGTCACCTTTTTCGTATAAAAACATATATATTAAAAAAAACAACTTATAATTATAATAAAGAACATGCTCTGTGGTTTAGAAAATTGATATTTTCGACTAATTTTATTAACAAACTAAAAACAAAACGCGAGCTTTAAATGCGACAGAAACTCACCAAATTTATCCTAGTTTTCTTACCAAACTTAACACAACAATGTTTACTCCAAACGCTCAGTAAGCATTCTTATTAAATGTGTACGTTACAAGAGAACCTGCTTTCTACGTAAATCAGCAGTTAACACAACAACGCTGAATTACTAGACGTCTAAAATAAATCCGTACCATTGATCCTGTGCGTGCGAAATCGGTCGTCCGCAATTAGACACAACGTGTCGCTTCGAGTTATTGGTGTTTAAATCACTGTCGACAGGTTTATATCTCATCAGAGGCGAGTTTCTAGTGCATTCTCGTTTCTATAGTAAGGGACTGGTTTGTGATTTATCTTGCTAATATTATAAGAGCTAAGTTTTGTTTGTTTGTTGAATGTGCAAGCGAAAGTGCCGTGTCGTTAATGTTTTAGATGGGTTAGATGCACTGGCAGAACTTTGAGCAAAGTTTCTATTTCACATGTGTTGATTTAGCTTGCCTTCTTGTAAGTTTACTTGACTATGGTAATCATTAATCACTTTCGTCCTTGCATGTGTTTTAAACATAAATTTGAACTTAAAGGTGTTATTATTGTTGCTGAAGATGTCTGACAGCCAACTTGAAAAGGGAACCATCTTTATTGACCTGCAATAGAGCTGATACAGCGATTCCTACAGTTTTATCACGTGGCATTTATTCGCTAATACTACACAAAAAGACTGAGGGGATCAGACCGGAATGACTAAATATGTAGAGGATCAAATTGGAATTAAATAATAATATTAACCTTAGGGGATCATTTCTGGGGAATCGGACAAGAATAACTCGAAAATTTGCAACAAAAAGACTGAACTCTAATTTTAAGTTCACGTAGCGGTGGTCTTACTGCCAAGGCCACGTCTATACTATTATATAAAGCGGAAGAGTTTGTTTGTTTGTTTGAACGCGCTAATCTCTAGAACTACCATTCAGATTTAAAAATTATTTTGCGTATGAAAACCCAGTTCTCGAGGAAGGTTATAGGGTATGTAACATCACGCTAAGCAAAGACGCGAATGAAACTGCGCCGTGGAAAGATTTTAATATTATCAAACTAGTATTTTATTAGGTTTAAAGATGACACTAGCTTTTGTGCAGGTAGGTAGTTTTTCAACTACTGTAGCCTACCCCTTCGAGCAAAAAATATATGTTGCTATTACTATGTTATTTTTGTCAACTAGTTTGTAGTAGAAGCCACTCTCTATGTTGACAAAAAATGTTCATCGCACCACGATGAAATATAACCTTCAACGCGATGTTGTTTCCGTAGATCGAGTGTCAAACTTGTGATATATAGGTGACATTGTGGTAATATTTCATAGTGTATTCAAAAGTTTCATATCACAGTGAAAGGTGTTTGAAATAAATGAATAATAAAAGGTTTTGAACTTTATTTTGTGTTAAGCCTCCTAAAGGTAGTTAGACCAGTAATAACAAGACAATTTTTTTTTATATGTGTATTTATTAGGTGTAAAGCAAGTCAAAGCAATTAAAGTTTTGTTTACACGGGGAGTTCAATTTTTTTTTTGATGAGACAAAGAAATAAAACTCTATGAAGAAGTTTAAGACAATTGTACGACCAACTATTTAAAAACGCTGTTGAGCCAAACATACTTTGGTAGATAAAAGTATGGTAGAAAATATAGTTTATGTGATACTTCTGCGAGTGAGAACTTCTAGAGTAATGCCAGTAAATAATGACGACAAATTCTGTAATATTTTTGTTTGTATATTGTATCAGGAATCACTAACCGTGCCACAGTGAACAAGTTTTGTTCTCAAGATGCCACGAATTTATGTAAGTATATAAATAATAAAGAAAAACATAATAATTTAAAAGAATGTCGGCAATTAAAATTTGTTTCTGACTCACAATAATAAATTATATAAATAAATATTATTATTACAATAATGAAGAAATGTAAAATGGAAATGATATGTTAATCAACGTTTTTATTCGGTAATTACAACTGCATTAACATAATATATTCATAAACAAACCAAACAGACGTACGCAATTCATATATGTATTAATGTAAAATGATTCAAAACCTTCCTTGAAACAGGCTGCAAATTTTTTACTGACAACTTTACGTTCCGAAGACAATGACTGACTCAATAATTTGGCAAATTTATTTATGCTATATTCAAAAATTTTCCTGAACCTTAACTGCTCAATATTAAAGATCAAAATCATTTAAAATATTATATTAACGATAAATTTTAATAAGATTTTGGAAGCTCTGCGAATCTTACTTGAAGTGTAATTTTGATTTTACGATCCTACAAATTATAAGGAAATGTTATTACTGTCAGTTTTTCTAAGTTCAAAGATGTAATTTTAAAAAATTCAACAGATAATGACGTCATTTCTTTTGCGTATAATTACATTGCCTTGCTTTATTCTCACGTTATAAGAAGAATATTTTGCAACACATTGTATGTGTATCGAGTTGTGTTATATATATACTCTTTTATGACTACAAGTTGAGGGAATATTCTCGATTTCGTTAAGTTTGTGATGCTAGTCTGTTACTGTCCTACTGGACCCAGAACAGCGAGCCGGTAATGCAGACTGGCTGATCTTGCCTCATGACCAATGACGAAGATTGTCCAACTGCAGGGCATAGGCTCATCTTATTCAGAGAGGACATATGTATTAAATGGAAATGGCAATTTCAGACTACTTTTTATAAATTTTCTTACGTTGTTGTAATTGTATTGGTTTCTTAATTAACTAAGACATGACATTTATTTGTTAGGTACTCAATTAAAAAACAAAGTGTTATTTTTTTGATTTACCAAAATTGATATATAGGTACTTCTTAGCAATTTATGCGTAGATAAAATCCTACGTGTAATGCAAAGTTTTTAAATTCTACAATATCTTTATACCATAAATACAAAGCTTATGATTCATTACCTTATCAAAGTGACTGTATAATTGTCACCAATAACACCGTCCCTTAATTATGTAGACCAGACCGACCCATAAATAATTGATGCCTCGTAACTAATTACGTGAATCTTTCATTAGTTCGCAGTATCTAAAGGTTCGCCAATGAATGGAGATTTGTCAGAGTTTCGATTCTGTGCTGGAAAAGAAAATATGTAAGAGAAATATTAATGACTAGTGCAGCCGTTATGGTTTTGCTTCTATTTACATACATTACATTATCTATTTATGTAGTAAATAAATAAATAGTTTTTGTAGTTGGTTCTGCTTCATCTACTTTTAGTAGTGCAGCTATTACATCAGTTTTTTTTATTGCCGATAGTGGCAGACCAGCAAACAGCCCACGTGATGGTACGTGGTAACTGTCGCTCATTGACAAGTCAGAGTCTCTAGCATTGCTCCTGAAATGCCAGGGACTCTGCGAAGCCGCTGCCTACCGTGATGAGAGTGTAGTAGGTGAAAGGATTTAGGAAGATGAGGAAAAAGAAAAGGATGCAAATTTGGGCCTCCGGCACTCTCACTCACCGAACGAAACACAATAGTACGGATATTATTACTCTTACGTCGATCTTCTATGAGGGGTAGTATTTCCCCGGTCAATCTAGCCCATTGCTGAAGCTAGCGTGGATCTACTACCGTAAAAGTTATTTTTGCAACTATCAAATGTGTTTTACTTACCATGATTTAATTAAATAAAATGGTGACCGGAATCGATTAATTAATGACTCAAAGTGACGATATTTCGGTGGAAAGTATGTCCAGCAGTGAAGTTCTTTTCGCTGATAACGATGATAATAATAATATGAATAAATTCAAAATTTGTTAGTTTCTTTAAGCAAAATGGTATAATATAAAATATCTAAGACCAAGACAAACTGTGATTGTATATTACGCTCTTAACAATCTCTTTATCTATTTGTGCATCGATTTGTAGCTGTGTAATAATTTCTAACTTGAGCCTAAAAATACAAGGTGTAAAATATGATGCACTCTCGTGTACGCCGCTTGAAATAGACGTTGGTGCTTATTCTGGTAGTTTGGGCTCAACTATATTTAATATTGCTCTGATTCCTCGTCAAATTGAGTCATAGAGATATAGATCGAGTAATGCTTGCTTGATATTTTATTAATTTTAAAGGAATTTCTATAATAAATTTACAGTGTATGCAATATTATCTATATATTGGGTTAATAATAATAATAATAATAATATTTCAACAACTACACACAACGCCATCTAGACCCAAAGTAAGCATATTATATGCTTGTATTATGGGTTCTAGAATGTATTAATATATTAGTTGTGTTCAGTGGCGCTCATGAAAGTGGAGAGCTCCAGGAAAATAGGTACTTCACTATGCCTCTGGCTCCTAAGCCATTGGTTGCCAGGTAAAATACCTAAAATCTCTCTCCCAATTAATGTAAGCCTTCTCTCAGAACTGTTGGAAGTTGTTCTATATAAGAATGAATACTATTTCACGTAGTGGGCTGTATCCGTGATTGCAGTTACTTACGTCCTATTCGAGCTATTAGAAATTGAGTCAGTAACCGTGTAAGTGAATATTTTCTTAGATCTAACGTGTATTGTGTTCGTAGCTAGGTCTGTACATTTTTTTCAAAGTGGCAACATAAAAATGAAATTAATAGAAAATTTGATTCTCAGAGTAAACACAAAAGGCGCTGTTCTTTTTTAAAGTACTATGAATATTTTTATGAAATCAAATGAAAAGTACGTGCGATAACTCATGGTAAAGCCGCAATACCTACTTTACTTTTAACATTTATAATTTCAAAGAGTTGATCTGTTTATTGAAGCCAGTATAAAGTATAGTTGTTGGTCATTTAGTGATATCATGCTCGTGCCTATGCGTGGACAGTAGAGACTATAAACAACCAGCTTCCGACATTATCTGCGGTGGTGTATATAGTGAAAGAATAGCGGTTTGTACCACAATGTGGTTAGTAACCAGAATATGGAGAGGTCTGATCTCTTTATAATTTAATCTTTATACATTGAAGCTTGTTTATAATCAAATAGGTAGTATTATTGTAATTAATAAAAAAAATATTTTATACCTTTTCTTGGTTTTAATTTTTCTCACTAAATAAAAAAGAAACTATAGTTTTATTATTAGTGCCATCTTACGGTTTGAAACAGTTCACGCACTAAGAATTATCAATTTGAATAGGAATGGAAATCCTGACACTTGATTTAGCCGGTAGTAATAGTTGACCATCTTACCACTTAAAACATAGTTACGTACACATAAAAGTATATAAATTTAAAAGACTAATGCCTTGTAAACGAGCATCATTATTAACAATTCTTCTTTGTTTTATAAATGACCCTATATAAAACAGATGAACTCATAAGCACCAAGTAAATTACAAACCTTCTGCTGCTAATTCCAACTTAGAAACAAGAAACTCATCATTCTTATAATAAAAACTTAATAAGACAAAGTTGCCGCGGACTCTCATCACAAACGTCGCATTTACGATCGGAGTAGAGTTATGAGCACCGGAGCTGTTACAATGCGTCATATTGTTTGTTGTTCTCGCAAAAATGTATGTAAATGTATGGACAGTTGCTATGGATAGAACAAAATTGCTACCTATGAATAGACTCTTTTTATTCTGAGTTTTAAGTTGTAATGCTTTGGAAATCCTGGGTCTTTTAAGCGGGACGTGAAAACATTACACTCAGCCGCCATAGCTGAGGCCATCATACCAGTAGTTTGGCTTTTGGAATGGTGTCCACCACTTCTGGATTCCACTGACTGCTTACCATCAGGCAAAGTGTAGTCACTTTGGTCGACTAATATAAAAAAAAGTTGTTAGAAATTATCACCATCATTGCCATCGACATATTAACCGAAAGAAGACCACTACTGGACATAGGCCTCCCCCAATTTCCCGCAAGTTTAATGGTTAATATAATTAAGTAATGCTTGTTGTATCAAAATATAATAATTACGACTGAAGTTGATTACCTACTATTATTTTTATTTATTTAAAACTTCATGTAGATGGACTTAATTCTCTAACCTTAGGTGATGCAGAAATAAACGATTGTTCACATTTCTGTTAAAAAAAGTTCCTAATTTCAACGCTTGGTTTGTTAATGCGGCTATGTGAAATTTTGTGTCAGCCTAGGTTTCCCTTAACGGTTAAAAGTCGTGTGTATTTACGTTCCATTTTAATTTCAGCTCGAACTTGACAAGTACGTGGCGTAAAATAGTTAATTTGTTAAATTGTTGTCAATTTACTAAAACAAACAAAATTATTATAATGCAAATAATAAGATTTACTTCTATACATTCATAGCAGAATGCTAATAATTATTGTCAATTTTGATCAAGAAGATTGTGAGATGTAACTAAGTCATTTTTAAATACATTTGTAAGAAATCCTGAAAGATAGATATAGATAGACTTACACATAGTCAGAACCGTAAAGCTGTTAGCATCCTTATTTTCATTTAAGTTATTTTAAGTTTGGTTTACTAAGCTTGTTTAAAAATAACAGATTTTAATATTTATTAGAAGCGTATTTTACTCGTTTAAATGCTTTCTAGTTTATTTTAGCATCAAACAGCAAAATTTATCATCAATCTAAAAGTTAACTTTTACCATTCTTAGAACTCAACTAAAATATAGGTACTAATAAACTAATATTAATAATTGCTATAACACACTCTAAAATAGACCGGCAGTTATATATAGTTTCAATTTATAACCGTTTTAAATTGCCATAATCTCCGTGGTTGACAGTTCATATAAAGGTGCTCCCACACCGATAACATTCATTTGTAATATAACGTTACAGGCTCGATTTTGAGCATTACATTACAATACTATCTCCCTGACTGCCGAGCATTTGCTTGTAATGTAACATTCCAGGTAAAAAATATTGCACATTGTATCATCAAGTTGCGCACTGTAATGCTCGGTTTGCCTCCTTCACCATTGTAATGCTCAAAATGTATCATTAGAAGTTGCGTACTGTAATCCTCGGTTTGGCTCCCAACCAATGTAAAGTTTAGATCTCTAACGTTACATGAAAGGGAGGAAAAACTCTCTCTCTCGGGCGGGCTCTCGAATGGGGTGAGAAGAACTTAGTTCATTTCAACCCCACGAAGACACAAGTATGCGCGTTCACTGCGAAGAAGGACCCTTTTGTTATGGCGCCTCAGTTCCAAGGAGTTTCTCTCCGTATCTCCGATGACATTGGGATCCTCGGCGTTCAAATATCCAGCAAGGTCCAATTTGGGAGTCATTTGGAAGACAAAGCCAAACTGGCGAGCAAAAAGCTGGGCGTCCTGAACAGAGCCAGACGGTACTTTACGTCATCTCAACGGCTTGTGCTATACAAAGCACAAGTCCGACCGCACGTGGAGTACTGTTCTCACCTGTGGGCAGGAGCCCCCAAATACCAGCTCGACCCACTTGACTCCCTCCAACGGCGAGCTGTTCGAATCGTCGATGAACCCAATCTCACAGACAAATTGGAGTCACTGGAGCAGCGGAGGGACTTTGGCTCTCTATGCGTGCTCTATCGTATGTTCAACGGGGAGTGCTCTGAGGAACTGTTTGACTTGGTGCCATCGTCTCCTTTCTATCATCGCACCACTCGACATCGCAGCAAAGTTCATCCATACTACCTGGACACGATCTCGTCTAGCACGGTTCGTTTTCAGCGTTCATTTCTCCCACGTACGTGCAGGCTCTGGAACGAACTACCAGCTGCGGTGTTTCCCGAGCGCTATGACATGTCCTTCTTCAAACGAGTTTTAAAGAGAGCATTAATATCACGGTAGGCAGCGGCTTCGCAGAGCCCCTGGCATTGCAGAAGTCTATGAGCGACAGTTTCCACTTACCATCAGGTGGGCTGTTGGCTCATCTGCCACTATAGGCAATTAAAAAAAAAAAAAAAAAAAAAAAGGAAATTGGGCCTACTCTCACTCACCGAACGAAACGCAGTAGTACGGATACTACTACTCTTACGTCGATCTTCTATGAGAGGGTAGTACTTCCCCGGGCGATCCGGCCCATTCATGCTGAAACCAGCGTCGATTGACTACCGAATAAGTGTTCGCGGTAAGGGAGCACCTTTATTGCAATGAAACCCAAGTAATGAAGTATAAGTTTCCATGTCTGATATGGAAAATCCTTTACACCTACGTCTTGCATAAGTTGGAATTAGCAAGAATATTGTCGACAGTTCTATCAACAACGCTAGGTGATGTGTATTCTTGTAAATGTGTTTAATTTAATATTGCAATACATGATCGGCACTGTTTTCGATATGAACCCTTGATTTGTAAATTTAAAGATTAAAACGAAATCTAAGTACGAATTGGTTACCAAAAAAAAATATGAAAGAACAAGTTCTTGGCATCTTTTGGATTCTTTACTATCGTCTACGTTTTGTTCAATCGCTATCACGCCCACATCTGAGATTACTTTTGTTCTACCACTATATAACAATTTTATTGTACCATTGCACTTAACGGCACACGTATGAGTAGTGACAGTAAATACAAGAAAAAATGTAGTAAGCTATCAAGTGATGTAATAAAAATGTTGTTCGTATGCTACAAAGTGTTCGACTGTGTTTGGTGCTGTGTGGTTTCATATGCAGCGATTTTAATAGTATTTTCTGATATGACATTAATAATATATATATTTTAAATATTTCTTTGTCTATAATTACTTTTAAACTTTCGCGTTGCATGATATAAATTTATAAATATACAGGAATTAAAGCGATCATGCATTAGGTATTTACATACCTTATTTTGCTTGACGTTTCGACCAGGTTGCACCGGCCGTGGTCACAAGCAGACACTTGTCTTTAACAAGGTGGACCGATGATCTGATTAGAGTGGTGGGTAACTGATTAGTGATGGTGATGCACGACCGGCTAAGGTGACGAAAGTTGGGGTAGGCAGTGGACGTCTTTCGCCTAATATGGTGATGATGATTTGTTTTGCGCCATCAGTAGATTCTACAGGGTCACTCAAATTGACTAAACTTATTTTTGTCGCTCAGAGGTATTATTAGCATAACTTTAGTGAATAAATGAACTTAATACCCAATTAATTATATTTACAGCATCTGAAGACGACATCCTGACTAGGAGCTCTACCATTATTTTTAACCAACTTCAAAAAAAGAAGATGGTTTCTCAATTCGACCGTATATATTTTTTATACTTGGGTATCTAATAATTAAACTTTTGTCTCTAGTAACACGTGAATCTGAATATTTAGTTCTCAAAGTAAATATCAGGACGGCTGTACAGGTTTAATGCTGCCTTAAGCCTTTAGTTAGCAATATAGCCGGGACAAGAGATAAAAATTAAAATAAAGTCGTCAAATTATCGCTAACACTGGCACCACTCCCGCTCCGCCCACGTTCCCATCGCAGTACTTTGGCGATGTTTGCACGATCGCCGCACCGTGGGCGAGATCCCCATTTTATTGCTCTTACTTATTCACTTCATTTTATATCACCATAAAACGATGTCCGTCTGTCTGTTTGCAAGCGTCTACCTTGAAAACGCTTGTACCACACGAGTAATAATAGCTTTTATCATTAGTTAGCACTAAATTACGATTTTACGAAGAAATTTAAATGCTGCCTTATTTACTACGGCCGTCTTTGATGCTTATTTTATAGTCATTAATGATTGAGTTATAAATTACTCTGATGTCATAAAATCGTGTATTTCATTTATGCACTTTTCTATTCGATCATACAATTTTATGACGTCAGAGAAATCATTAATGTCTGTAAAGATGGCATGAAAAAGTGCATAAATAAAATTGTCATATTTATCAAGAGAACATTATGTATTTATTCTTCTAATGACGTAGGCAGTGAGATAGAACTATTTACAAGCTATATTCATCATTATTATTATTTCAGTTATAAGACGTTCACTGCTGGAAAAAGAACTCTCTTAAATAAAATAAATCAAAAGGTTTTACCAAATTCGTCGTGTTTGGCAGTTCAGTTGAGATTTTTGGGTAATATTTAAGCAAAACTTGTAACATTACTTTAGAAATGAATAAATATTTAATATAATTGGCGATATTACGACTGACCACACGTAGACTAGGGAGCTCTCACCTGTGAGCAGGAGTTCCCAAACTCCAGCTCAATCCACTTGCCTCCCTCCAACGGCAAGCTGTTCGAATCGTCGGTAATCCCTATCTCGCGGACAAACTTGAGTCACTAGAGCAGCGGACTATGGCTTTATATGCGTGCTTTATCGTATTACACGGCGAGTGCTCTGAGGAACTGTTTGACTTAATGCCATTGTCCCTTTCTATCATTGCATTACTAGACATTGTAGCAAAGTTCATCCATACTAGCTGGGCATGATCTCCCTGCCAGCTGCGGTGTTTCCCGAGCGCTATGACATTCCTTCTTCAAACAAAGTTTAAAGAATGTATTAATAGCATTAAGAAGGATTAAGAGAGCATTTAGTAAGCAGCAGCATTGCGGATCCCCTGGCCATGCAGAAATCCATGAGTGTCAGTTACCACTTACCATCAAGTGGACTATTGTCTCATATGCCTCTGTATGGAATAAAACAAAAATTCAGTCACAGAACGCTATTCAATCTGTTGAATAATTGCCACCTTCTTCTGTGAAGGTTTGAGCGAAGTCATTCGAAAGATTGTAACAAGTGATCAATTGATCAAGCATCTGATACAAAGTATTTACAAAAAAAAATATTTAAGAAACCATATCACAAGCTTTTAATTATGTGTATTTCGGGTCAGCGTTGTGTAGCTGTTGTGTTATTATTATTTAAATATAAGACAAGTGAGTCCATCAATGGCATTATCTTGACAGAACCAATTATCTACTGGTATAGTTCCTCAAAGCACGACAAACTCTTAAAACCTATGAACAGTTATGATTTCATTATCTGACTTAACTGCAGCCAATACTTTACAGAACCATTATAACTTACCATTGATGGCCAACTATATATCTTGAGATAGACAGGCTGAAATAGGTCGTAAATATTCTTAAGACAAGGCAGCTAATTGCTCTGTACGAGGATTTCATTTTATGCGTTTCATATTAAAGGGAGTTATACACCAACTTGTAGAATTTCATATTAACATTTTCTTTATTAAATACACAATAGTTTTAGTTATTAAAAGTGCTATGATGAATTACCTACTGTTATGGTATGGCTGTGGAATTTATATAGGTTCGACAAAGTAGTATAGAAATAGGTTGTAAGAATTCAAATTGCAGGTGCCTTATGTTAGAGAAAGATGGAATAGCTAGGTTTACGCGCGCTAAGTTACATCTTTGGTTACTGCTCTGCTCCTATCGCCAGTAGGGTGATGTTAAAGCCTTCGACTGGTAGTTCCAGAGATTAGCGCGTTCAAACAAACCAACTCTTCCGCTTTATAATTACTTAATTTAATCTTTCGGCGGCGCAGTTTCACCCGCGTCTTTGCTTACTGCTCTGCTCTCGCCACCAGTAGCGTGATGTTACATAGCCTATAACCTTCCTCGAGACCTGGGCTATCATACGCAAAAAGAATCATTCAAATCCGACTGTTAGTTTTAGAGATTAGCGCGTTCAAACAAACTAACTCTTCCGCTTTATAGATATAGGTAGATAATGAAGTGTACAAAATGATACGTCATGTAATTATTAAAAATATAATAAATGGGTAAATAGTTTAGAAAGACCATCGAGACTAAGGTGTAGGACATGGATAAAAGAAGAATCAAAGATACTTATGTGGTCAAAGAATTAGCACTTATCAAGAGATGACACAAGAAGCTGCTCAGAAAAAAGAACATTATTTAAAGACTGACTGACCTTAAGCCCCGTTGCATTGTACAATTGTGTAAGGAGCACCTTTTGCGATGTAAGTTGACCCGTCTGAGTTTGCGTTCCTCAAAACAGACGTAGGTTTAGACGTAGGTATTGAACCTTACAATCCTGCCTACTCTCTTTATGTGTGTGGGATATAAATTCACATATTCGCATAATCGATAGTCGATTTCAACATGTTTATGAACACTTATCGTGAATAATTACCCAATCATTTATTTAAAATCTATGCGTGCCACGCGTTTTTTATGCCTTAATAATTAAATAAAATTTTATGCAGATATATGGAATAGTTATCTCCAGTTAGTTAATATGAATAATTATATCTCAAAACACGGAAAGGTCTTTCTTTTTTATTACTAATTAAATTATGTAGTTGTATTAAGATCCACCCATCCATAAAACCAATTTATTTGTGGATGAACATTTTATGTTAACATAATAATGCTGTGGGCTCATTCATATAATTAAGATTGATAATAATATTGTCGTTCAACAATAAGTAGGTACACTCACATTATCCAATATTGATCTAACCATCAATTAAACAAATATACCACGCACTCTAGTTACTACCCACATAAAACAATTATTTCAATTCCAAAGCAATTTATCATAAAATTTCTTTATCGTCTCCAACAATTAAATAGATTTGACTGTTATTCGGGTCAATGAAGACATCACTTCATTAATAGTACAAAATGATAGAACTTTCGACGCCCTAGGCGTCTCTAGTACTCGGCGCCTTTCGGTCGAATGCACTCTAAATCTCCGACCTGCATAGACAAAACCCCTACGGTCTGATGCAGCCATTTCCCACCCCACCTGAGCGTCTATCCCTTTCTCTTCCCTGTACTTTCTCACCTATCTCGTTTACACCTCAAAATTACATTCGGCCGTAGTCGTTTATGCTCGGATGCAATAGCCGGTGCGGATCGCAGCTAAACATGATTTCATCCAGTCGCTTACCGGCCGTCGGAGGAGCCTCATCGCTGCCGGCCGATGTTCCCGCGTCCGAAACATCGCACGGCATGTTTGTATAGGGATGTTTGTTCCTAGATAGTGCGTCCTACAAACCCTGAATGGAAGGATTCCTAGTGTTGTGAGACTAAGTGCGAACCGAATATTTAGTGAGAGTGTTGCGTCGTTTGATGGTCAGCTACGATGTTGCAATACGCACGCTAGACGGATGTGGCTAATGCAGTTAGATCTGTTTGATTGGCAAAAGTAAACATGTGTATGACAAACGTTATTAAAGTTATGTTGCCGTCTGCCGACAGCGCTCAAATGGAACATGTACTTACACACTGTAACGGAAACGTGCAATGATTTAGTTTCAGCGAAATGTCATGACTAACGTTCACTGAAACATGAGTTTACCGGAGATTTGGACATATTGAAAATATAAAACTTTACGATGAATACATATAATGCTGTTTGTAAATAAAAACGCCCATTAATTATTGAAATAAAATTTACATGAATGGTAGTAGGTGGTTAGGCAATAATTGTATAACTAATTGATTTAATTTATTTAAAAAACCATGTGGGAGGAATAAAAGATAACAATGATCGGGCAGTTTTGTGGTATACAAGTAACAAAACAATTCATTATAACAATAGAGCATTGTTTGTGATTGAGTTTGAGCTTTTTTTTGTTAGGAAATTGGTTTTTTATTTGTAAGCGTGTTTATTATTTCAATGGGCAGTTAAATAACGCACGCTTTAATGAAACAATTGGTGATTGGGCCTGATGAATGGGTTTTCTAATTATAGTTTGACAGTTATTCAATCGTGAAATAATTAGATGGATGATATAGAATATTGAACTGCAAAATTGGAACAATTTTTATAGTCATATGATCATAGTAAATAAAAATATTCAAATTTAATATTGCAAAAACCGTTAAACAGTGAACTAGTTTCGAGCTGGGACATTCACCTATTGATATTAATAACAATAAAACAGCTGCTTTATTCATCTTAGATTAGAATTAAAAAATGTCAGTTGAAATAAAAGAAGATATAAGAAACAAAGGCGGTAAAATGTCAGTCGAACAGATTCCACCCATGCATCGAGAGACCATCAAACTGACCATTTTATTTTTACAGTTATAGGTAATTGAGACAGAAAATATAGTTGACAGTTTTATTATTAATAAAGTTATAGTGAAAAGGAATAACATTTGCAAACATTTGTACTCGTGTGATGAAATTTTTACTTGGTTCATATTCAAAGAAATTTTTGGTTAGGTAAGTATTTATAAATTATGTGGTGCATGCATTTCTATGGCCTTGGATTTCTGTTAACGAAATTAAAATACTGGTTTAGTAGCATTTATAACTTTTTTTTAGATGCTTTATCTTGAGTTATTATTTTATTATTTTGTATGAGCACAATAATTATGTTTGTAGTTTAGACGATTCATACAAAAAAATCATCATCTACATGCATCTACGGATTGAGAATCTACCTACAGGTGATAAGATAATGATAGCTATTGTACTTATAATATATTCATAAGAACCCAGTCCAATTTCTACATACTTAAGAAATATTAGACATTTCAAAACAATATATATTTATTTTTGATTACTATTGATTAAAATGAGGCCAATAAGAATCCGTCTAGAATACCTAATATCTATGTATATACAAAATATAAAATGAACCTTTCTTAATATTAACATCAAAATATTGACAATTAGATTGCCAATAAGTTAGTCATTTAGTTACGGATATTTAACTTGAAATGAATTTTCATTGAAAGGAAATCATTAATTCATTGACAGCAATTTACGACAGTTTAAGATATTTATTGTATCCGTTTGAGATACGAGTTTTGTATCGGTAAATTGATCAGAAAGTTCTGGGACGTTTTCAGTTAGTATATTACCGGTAAGCTCCTTCTTCTCCGTATTTAGTCAATCAGCAAATAATAATGATGGACTTGCCACATCGGTTACCGGTGATTCCCTAACGATCATCTCATATAGATTTTTGATCAATTCGTATGAATCTGAATTTGAGACCAACTGTGTGTGCTTACGTGGAGTTAATCACCTAGCAGATTTCTGTACCTGCACAATAAATGAATTTTATTAGATAAATCAACTAAGTACCTACTTTTCAGTTTAACGTGCTATGGGTAATCTCCATCTATCGTGGAGATACTGAGGAATCCTGCAGTGAGCGTCTTTTGGCTAAAATGCTGAATGATCATTTATCTGTCTCTGTTAAAAAAAACAAGTGTATTGCTCAGCTGGTGGTCATTGGTTACAAAGTATAACCTGAGTTTTGATAATAATGCTAGAAAATACAATAGCCGTTGTGCCTCTAAGATGAGAAATGAGAACGAGAATAGTTGGGCGCCGCATAGGTTGGATTAGTATGGGTAATAAATACATACATACATACATACATAGCTTCACGCCTTTTTTTTCAAAGGGGTAAGCAAACGTGTTTAAACACCTATTTTCTTATTTTTGGTTCCTCGTAAAAAGGGGCGAGCCTTTTGACATTTATCGGGCATAATGCCAGACTCCGTGATAATACTGAGAATTTTTCGACAGAAAAATCCAATAGCACTTTACCCGACCCGGAAATCGAACCCGAGACCTCTTCGTGTTAATCCGTAAACAGTACCACTGAACAACAGAGGCAGTTATTATGTATATAGGTATATAGAATTAATATACAGGGTTAATAATATGCGATAGTAGGTGGTACGAGTATATTTGAGTGAGCTGACATAGCTCACACAAAAATACTACCTACATTTACATTCATAGCTGGGATCCACAGGCGTTGCTTAAATACCCTATATAACGTGGTTTCACATTTCATTTTCACTACCTCAAATAAAATATCATTCAGAAGAGATTATAACAATATTATAGATAAAAAATTCGTTATTCCAAGCTTTATAAAAATTGTGACTGAACATTTGGGAGAAAGGTAGCTTATAATACATAGATATGTGTGTACTATAGGTACATATACGTACTCTTCAGTCAACAACGGCATACCTGACCGAGTTTGAGTTTGATGGATGTGGCGCGAGCAATGCCATTATAGATGTTTTGTTGAAGCTTTTGTACCGTCTATCTATATTCAAATGTTTGATGAAACGATATTTTTTTAAGCGTTTCAAAGAATGTATTTCTTTTTCATTTACGGTGTTAAGAGAAATTGATATAATTTTTGTAACATATCTTTAAATAGCGTTGATCGCATCGGTTTTAATTTATCGGTTTTGATACAGTCAAAATCGATTGTTATAATTACGTAATTCTTGAAATTTAAAGATTGTTTTAACAATTATGCACAACATTAAGATATTGGTGAACCTGAACCGCACCATGGTCCATGAATCAACATTCAACATTAACGCAACTGACAAATAATCAATGTCTCAAAGGAACATTGTGTCACAAACATACAATTATCGGACTTTTAGAACAATTTTGCCAGATGTGGGGATCGAACCCACAACACTGAACGACCAAGGCACTCATCCTCTAAAACTAATACTCCAAACCACTACTGGCATAGAAAAAATATAGCTTCTCTATTTGCAAGAGATTTATACAAAAATGGCTTATCCCGAAGCAAAAACCTTTATAAGGGAATTTAATTTCACATCTATCGGATATTACACGTTATAAGTTTTTTCGTATCTCTAACATGAAAGAAAAACCTTTTTCTATTTTTCATATTACTTTATACGTGTTGTTATACATTTTTCGTACGGTGGCAGCGAAAGGTGTACCAGATAGTAAGTAGTACACGAACTTCTTCGCCAGTGAAAACGTTGATTTCCTTGCAGTTAGTGCTCCCTTTAAAGCTCGTTTGAAGGTCATGTCCAATTTTCGCCCTTTCCTTTTTCCTCTCCTCCCTCAATCCTTTCACCTACCTCAATCCCTTCACCTTATGCGGCGGCTTCGCAGAGTCTCTGGAATTGGAAGAGCAATACTAGGGACTCTGAGTCATCCATGAGCGATAGATACTACCTACCATCACGTGGACTGTTTGTTTGTTTGCCACTCAAGGCAATAAAAAAATTTTTTCATTAACATTGTTATCAGTAGTTGATATCAGGGCTTATGGTATGGTATAACTGAACGCTGCCGCGCTAGAAGCAAACGCAAATCAAGAAGACGAAATCATAATATAATTCTGCTGCGACGTCAATTAGTACGATAGTGAAAAGGTGAAACAGGGGGCTTACCACCACTTCATAAAGCAATATTACTTTAATGTTACTTTATGTTTGTCGTTTTCTTTTGTAACATTCAAAACAAGAATAGAGACAAAGTAAGGTTACAATAAGATTGTTTTAGGAGGTTGTGGTATGACCCCAGTTCTGCAAGATATTTCCTGTGAAATCTTTCATAAAACAGCATGAAGGCTCAAAATTTTTGCTGTCTTAACAACATCAGTATGTCTTAATGGATCTAGTTTATTTATTTACCCAAGTTTTTTTAATTATCTAGTAGCATTTTCTACATCATTTCACTTTTTCCTTACCTTCTAATTTTGTTTACTCCAATCTCAAAGCTCAGTAAATAATTAGGTTGATTAACAGTAAACGGTTAAGGCTAACTATTTGCAGCAAAGGTTAACTTAAAAGTCAGCTTTAAAATCTCGTGCACATAAACTAGCTTTAGAAATCGATCGCGTTTAGTTCAGTAGCTTTCACCTTTACGTTGGTTCGCATGAGCGTGCATAAGAGTGCACTTATAATATTGGTTAACAAACAACATTTATTTGATATTCATTTAGTTTATTTATGTGTTTATGATAATCTGCAGTGCGGTCCGCTCAGGTTTGCTTTACGACTTATATTTGTTGTCATCGATAATGTTATGTATAATCGTAGCCGACTCAATATTGTGACTTTCAACTTAAGTAGTATAATAAGCTTTAGTGAGCAAACATGAGTAAAGATTTCATTCATAATTACATTGTCATTTAGTATTGTTTTGTAAACTATTTAAAGCTGAATTATTTTACTGCATGTGTGGTTGTGTGTGAAGTGGCAGACGCTTCTTAAAAAGATAAGAGTACTTTTCACGCATCGAAATATTTCTGCTTTTAGTTGTTAGCTCCTGGATATTCTTTTCAAGAATTAAAAAAAAAACTTATCAAATTTCTACTAAGATTATTATTTGCATTAATACTTTCAATAATAATGAAATGCGTGTATAGCCAATTTTAAAGTATTTTTAACGGATATTATTATAATTTGAATACAGTTTTGTTTAATAAAAGTGAACTATTTTAGTCCCATTTCAATCGGAAACTAAATGGACGTTTGCTATTCCATTTCTTCCATTTGCATTAATGAATGTTTAAGTAATAGCTAAATTAAGAATTCTCGTGGCGAGTTTAAAGTGATGACAACTTAAATAAAGCTTTTCACGCGTTAAATTTACCTTGAATTCCTAAGAGAATCTACCGAGATCAATCCTTAAAAGAACATAAAACAGTAATTATCACCATTTTGGATGAAGCCTTAAATTCCAACGAATCTCCTGAGGTTCGTGAATTTGGAGACCGTGGATTACGAAATATTGATTAAATAAATACGCTGCCGCTGATTATATCAATGTTTTGTTTCATGTTTTACATAGCTACAAAACATAATCTGCTGTCGCTAATAATACTAAGATCAAAATCAACTTTAAATGTTACTGGCTTGCATAAAAAAATCTAGGCAATGAATTAGTATGAATTTCTTTGAATTAGAGCATCTATTTTTAGTTCAGCAAACCTTAATCTTACAAAAATATGTGGTTGTTCTAGATTGGGTTATATTATTATCTTTTACATTCAAAAAGTTTATTTTAATTTATTTCTTTTGTCTACCCTGGTGTTATGTTAGTAGAGGTCGGCTCAGAATGTTGTTTTTCTTCTATTCTCTTCATCTATCAGGTGTCTTCGGAACATAATTATTTACTTATTAATTATTCCATCTTTTATTTTACGTCATCCTTCACACTATGTTTCTTTGGTTTTGCTCTCCCTATAATCTAAATTTTAGTATGAAACATCCACTAATCTAAAAAGAAAGTTATCATTAATATCAGTATTTTCGTTGGCGGTTTTAAACTTGACCAACTGCGAAATAAATAACTTAATGTTATTCAAAACGTGCTGCTACTTTTATCCTAACTGGGAGATCTGGCACGACTTACTGACAGAACTTCTTATAAATTTTATATGCGAGGTATTTTAACTTAAGCTGCTAGCTGAGAGCCTAAAAAGTTTCCGTAAGATTTTCTAAGGCGACGAGTTTTGTAAATAATGATGTTGTACTCACCTTAGTGCTTAACTTTTTACTTTATAACTTACTAGCTGCGCCCTACGGCTTCGCCCGCACCTAAAATGTGTTATGTCTCTCTCGGGACCCCGACTGATTTTCAGAATAAAAAGTAGCCTGTTTGGCGCCAAATCTATCTACATACCAATTTTCATGGAAATCGGTGCAGCCATTTTGGCGCTGAGTGGTAACAAATGCGCACACGTACATATACATAAACTTTCGCATCTAAGGATACATTAGTGTAGTTTCATTTTCATTGTTGCTCTTTTATTACTTGTCGCCATATGTATTTTCATAAAAAGTTGATTTAAGTAGTAGCAGAATAGAATGAATCACCCTTGTAATTCATTAGAATTATCTTTATTTTATTTTGAATTTTTTTTTTCATCATTCTAGATTTTAAATTAATGAAAAAACAAGAATTGAAACTTTTAACACAAAATATATATGTTATGTATACATCACACACATAATTAGGTACGACTCGATTGGCAATCAATCAAATTGTCAATTTACAGCTAAATAAGAATAATTTAGAAATTTATAATTTCTAATTAATTTATTTGTAAATTCTGTTAGACATGCAGAAGACAATGAAGAAATACACATAAGACAAACATTTATTCGTATCAGACTCAACAATTTAAAGTCCATAATTGGCTGTAGACATTCTATATTAGACTTGTAATTATTGGAACAATCCATCAATTACACTATCAACACAATGTAATTAAGGGTTGCTATTGACGGCAATGTCACTAGAACCGTAATTGATATCAGTGTCTGAAACCTTGGGTAATATGATAATTAAGATATCAATCAAAATATAAATGTTGAATAGACTCATTGATGCAAATTATTCAGTACAAGTAATTCAAGTCATAAATACATACTGTAATTGTACAACACACAATGCAGTGTGTAATATGTTATTTGTTTTGCTTGGCCATATTGTATGCAAATTTTCTATTTATTTTGACTTAAAATACATATGATATTGGTTTGTAACAATAAAATGTATATACTATACACATACATTGTGTCGACATGTTAATTAATAAACCTTAGTCTTAGTCTAGATTCTTGATTTTACAATAAAAATCTACTTCATTTCATTTTAAAACACCTTTTTATAAGACTATAACTTTATCTTATTCCAACAATAATACTTGATTTTGACTTAAATAAATAATACTACCTAAGATTGATCTGACTGTACAAAATATATTTAAAAGTACGATTCGTCCGAAACACCATTTAACAATGTTAATAATAACGAAATTCCTGTTTCGATCGGATCGGATGAAACGTAGCGGCCGAAACGACTACTAAGCCACTTGCAGTAGGTAAGAAGCACTCTCTTGCATTGCACATCGTTAAATATTAATGGACACAAAGATATATTTTTTTTAAACACAGTCTTTTGTCCCATTCACCTAAGCCATCATAAATGAAGTTAAAAATGCGGTCAAAATTCTGCCTGTTTAATAGCGTCATGTACTGTTTTATGTCATTTAATTGGCAGTAAAAGAACATAAGAATTGTACCTTTGGGACACTTGCGTCGTTAATCCTGTAAAAGGAGTCCTTTTGGAAATAAAATATGAATTTATGAATGAAATTTAAAAGTCTACTGCCCAAGCGACGGTCAAAATTTACAAAATATTTTTACGTACAAGTTAAATATTTTATTATTGTTTATGTTACTTAGTATAAAATTAATGTTTCATTAAATTATGTGACAAGTCCTTTTTCAGACGAAGTTGTAAAGAACATTAATTTCCCGTGGTTTCACTCAGTTTCTGACATTGCAGAAGTTTCTAAAAGACAGTTTGTTGCCATCTGATGGTAACAAGTCCTTTTAATGGTAGGCTGTTGACTTATCAGCTACAGGCTATAAAAAACTATTGATCAATATTATGTATTTTAGTATAATACATCATTAATATCTTTAGATACCCCAAGGATCGTACTCAGAACCTTAATTGAGAAAGACATTCGGTAATGAACAATAAAAAATTATAAGCCAATATCATAGATAAAAACTAAATTACAGCAAATATTTGCATTAAAATCAACAGAATTCAAGAAGCTAGTTACTTAACCAACTTATCTATTTTACTATGTAAGTACTATCGTAAGTCAAACTGTCTCTATCGATAAACAAGTGACATAATGGGCTTCTGCTTTAAATACATAGATGGTACTGGATAATGAGAGCTTAGAGGATTAATTATTTTTAAGCACTTAATATGTTTTGTATGATTATAAATTCTAGATATGTAATACGATTTTTTAAATTGCTACTGAGTCTTGTGGAACAAGTTTGTAAATTGTAAGATTTGATTTTTGGTATGTTTATTTGATTGTTTCTAACGATGTAACTAAAAAACTAGGTTACCGATTTGAAAAATACTTAAACATTTAGAAATCAATAAATTGAGCGGTAACATATGCTTTATTTTATTATGTTTAACAAATTTTTCAGTAATTTTTAGAAGTACAATATTTTAAGCGCCTTCGTAAATCTGAATGATGTAATACGACACTATTGCTATGATATTTTCCGTAACAGTTTTTTTTGTGAGATCAAATGAAACTTTTGGTACCGAAGCAATACGAGGGTGGACCTCTAGTTATAATACTTTATGATTATCAATTAGACTTAATTTACTATTAAAGTAATCGTAATTAATGTCCGGTGTTACAGGACAAATATTTAAAAAATTCTTATGTTATACTAAACGAGTATATTGAACCGTATTGTGATGTTTTGTGTCGTTATTTATTTTATGATTATATATTTTAGATAATACAATTTGGTGTTCATAAAGTATGCTAAGACTCAAAACAAATATTTATAACGTAGTTTTGATCTACGTGGGAGTCGAACTCACAACACATCTACTTGAATCGCACTATTGCAATTGCAGCCATTTTAGCTAGTTCGTAGTGATAAAGTAAGGACATCGCATTGCCATTCAAGTAGATAGCACTTATGTAGGGTTGCACTACACAACAATAATAATTAATGTCAGCAATTAATATGGTTAACATGCGTAGTATATTAATTTATTAAAACCGTCACTGCAATATTAGGTACGCAGAATGTCGCGGGGGACTTTATAAACATATAATTAACTGACAAAAAATACACCCAGACTCGGAAAAAAATATTTATGGATAACACAAAATTTGGCCCGTTTGGGGATCGAACCAACCTCGTGCATAGCAGTCGCTTGCGCTCCTACTGCGCCACAAAGACATTCTAATCTCTATTTTCTTTAATTGATTCTAGTTTATAAATCGAGCTTTGTACAGCATTATGGACTACAATAAAGTATTCAGACTCTGTTTCTCCGTTTTATCTAATTTGTCATCAACTAAAGAGTTATGAAACAATAATCATTTTAAACATTTGTTCTGTCTTTATACAGAACGCCAATTACTTCAGCAAATTAAATCAAAGTGACGCCAGCACCACTTAATTTTAAGTGCTCTGTCTGCAAAATAATATATTCTAAGAGATTCTGATTTGTTGTCACACATATTTCTTATTCTTTAATTTGAGTACCTAATAAAAATGATTTAAATTATTAACTATGCTAATAAAGTACTGCGTATGTCAGTGTGGTGTGAAATAGGCGTTCTACTCGGCAGTAAGCATGCCTTACATCAGAAGTGACCTTGGAGGGATAATCCAAGGACGATCATAGTATACTTTTTTTATAAATAAATACATATTATACATAGAAACACCCAGACTAATGCAAATAGACACGTTCATGCACACAAATATTTGCACTGAGCGGGAATCGAACCCGTGAACTTTGCATGGCAGTCCAAACACAGTACTATCGAACCACAGAGGAAATCAAATTATTGCTTTTAAGAAACATTAAATGCTGTCTTAGAAATTAAAGATACCTACTTCACTACAATCAACAAATATAGTCTTGTTATGTGACCACTGAACTTGCCATCCCTGTATAAGATAATGATGCGAGCGAATGAGGCCGGCCAGTCATTAGGAAGATTTAACTCGTGATTACCGAACCTTGGACGGTAATGTTAGAACAGGACAATTTAAACTAGTTTAGTCGCAAGATTGAGATTACTTTGACGCCATTGTATAGGGTCACCGCAATATTGTTATTTTGGAAGGTAGAGGCTAACATGGTGCTAGAGATTCTCAAGAGTCTCGTTAAGGAATGGAGACACGAAGGATATTAGGTACTCAGTAGTATTAAATGAACGCTATATGTAATGTCTCTGTCTAGTCCTTAATACTGAAGAAATATATACCTCTGCTTTCTTGCAACGGACGCCAATGTTAACTGCTTTTAACATGAATGTCAATCGATGTGACTATAGTAAAAACTTGTATCTGTTTATATCTTGTATTGGACATCTGCAGGCTGCATATTTATATTAAACACTATTACAATAAGTCAAAAATATTTTAAAGTAATATCAATAGTTTAGAAGCGAGTTTTACAACACTATCAAGTTTTACTTTGTAGGGTTCAGTAATTGGGCATGTAGGTGACAAGACCCTATTTTGAAAGTGCACGTGTTTAAATTTAATCACTCTTAATAATAGAGAGTCCCCTATTAATAACTTTATGTAAAATAGTTAAAGGGGTTGACGATATTAAAACTACGATAAAGTAGATTGAATCGAAATATGCTGATATTGTAATAATGCTTAGTGTTATTACTTCAAATAGAAATAACAGCGTTGTAGATGATTTGACAAAATAACTCAGTCACAAGACAAGCGAAACATAACATAAATCTAAAAAGAACATTGAATTATAAAATGTAAATTATGTTTTTTGTGATTTATTTTGATAAATAGAATAGTGCACCGCATAACATAAAAATGTTCCTAAGACAAATATATATCCTTGACGTGTCCGTCAACGGCGAACCTGGCAAAACTTATTGTCTAAGTTTGGTTTTGAAGGTCCGGTTGCAAGGCGCACAGTTCAACTGACCATCAGCATTATAAGTATAGGTATAGGAAGACTTCAGTCGGGCCTTTTTGATCAGGCGTTTAGTATCTAGGTTTTGAAGACGCTTTTGTTCGAAAGTCATGTCTCTCTTCCCAATCTTCGCTAAATTAAAAGAAAAAGACAAATATATTAAACATTTTAACAAATATAAATGAAAAATAAAATATAAACTCATCGTTATAATCTTGTTTCCAATTTCCATATATAAAGTTTCAAAGGAAAGCAATGTTAAAAGTAAAGTTAACTTGACTCGTGTATGATTAGGAACTTTAAACGACGTGTCTGAAAACTTTGGCATCCAAAGATAAGTGGAGAATGTTCAGGGATACATGCTCGAGAGAAATGAGTAATGAATGACAGACGATGGAGCTAGAAAGTTCATGACAGTTAAATATTGAAAAATAGACTGTACTCGTACAGTACTACGTACTACGAGCAGAACGTTTGAAACTAACTAAATAGTTTAAAACGAAATTACTGTTTTGTATTATCTGTTTCTTGCTAACTTCTTCTAAACTATGCAGCGGATTTGAATACAAGTAAGAACTAAATATAAACTTAAATAACTTTATATTTATTGGCAAAATAGCACAATTTTGACCTAACTTCTATAATTCTTTAATGTAACTGAACATCATTAAACTTATTCAAATAAATCTTGTTGGGACTATTTGTTACCACGTATGTACTCGTATGTATTAAAAATAATGACAAGTACTTGGTATCTAAAATGCCAAATGCAGTTTAAACAAATAAAACAGTAATAACTTAAATTTTAAATAATATAGAACATCCAGTGTCTTTCAGAACAGAACGGCTTTCAGCTTAAGCGCTTTCATATATTTGGAAGATGGATGAGTAATTTCCGAGTTTGAAACTTTCAAACGACGTTACTTAAAAGTTTTCATCATATTTAATGAATCAGCATCGGGAGTTACTCTCTTTTTTTCATTTTGGAGGTTTATGTCTCTCAATGGACTTGGTTTGGAGTTCATGGGCTCATTAAAGATGAATGTAACGTCTTTTGCTATTTTCGGGTCAGTAGCGGTCGCTCGTATTGGGATTTATGCGTTCATTACTGATAATATAGATCATCAAAATACATTTTATGCAAACTTTATAATTTTCGAGATATAAGTTTTAAACTTAACAATTTTGTAAGCAATCAAAATATAAATATCAAATTCTATGCTTCAAGTTCACAAGCGTATTGAAACCAACGGCTTAACGCGCATTCTGATGGAGATATCGGTCTACGTAAACACTGGTCACCTGTCATGCTGTGACAGACCAATCGATCAATCTGCGTAGTGGCTTAACCACATGGTCTTATATCAACAGGACTCGGATTTAATTGTGTAAAAGTTAACTCTCTTTGAATAAGATTGCTGTGTGTAATTTACTTATATATATTATACTTGTTTGACATAGTGAGAATTTTGATTTTAAAGCTTTTTGAAGAGTTAATTTCCTAATTTGTTTTTGCCTGTACGATCATCACAATTGTCACGAGCTTTTGTTTAAAATTACTTATAAATAAAACACAGACATTATGCTATTTAATTGTGTATGCTGCTTAAGCTTCACTTTCTTATTATTTACATTTCTGTCATTACCAATTCAAAATTCAGAGAAACTTTCCTCAATTCTTGCTGAATTAGCATTAGCATTCTTTCCTTTCTCGACATCCGGAATTTACCTTCACTGTTTGTTTTAATTCAGGCAGTGTTAACTTTTTCCTTAAGCCGCATTTTGTTCATTTCTCATTCAATAGACTGGACAAAGAAATTCGCGGTTTTACGGCATTTGATTTCCTCTGGTGTACTGTGATACTTTGGATGGACTATTACCTATAGATCTCGGATTTGATCCCGTAAAATGATATTAAATTTTTTAACTTTTGAGATATTCTCAGTAATAATAATTTTACCTCCGAGTCTGGAATTGTGTTAGGCAAATGGCAACGTGTTTGCCCACTGTTACATAGTTACATAAGTGGCGATACGCGGGTAGTACAGACCTCTGCTTGCTCCTTCGTGGAAAAGGTGTAAAGCCATGTACTACGTACATTGCAATTTTGTTGTCATCATTTACTAAATAAGACAAAAATATGCTGTGTGAAATGTTTCAATACAAAGTGAGATCGGCATCTAAAGAACCTGTAACTTCTGCGGTGGCGCGATAGCAAAAGTTTTTTAATAAAATATGTACCGAACGAAGAAGTGTCGTTTATATTTTATGACATCACTCGGTTTTATTATTCGCAATTTGTTTACGTCGTATTTTTATAATTTAAATTTTTCAATCTGTGATATATTATCAACATGCTTTATTATACGATTGTCTTTATCGTTACTCGTAATTTCAGTTAGGCAACCTTGGTTTTCAATTAGTTTCAAATGTGAAGGATATTGGTCCATTAAAATTTTATGTTCTAACTTTATATTTACCATTAAATATTATATTGTAAATCAATACATATAATATATCGTTCATTTACGACCATAATTGCTTACAGTTGCGTCAGTATTTCTCTTTAAAATTGTTTATTACGGTCATAATTTAATCAGGATTGAAATATAATACCGGGGAAATTTCGAATAGAGGCACAAAGCAATAAAGACTGCTTTACGACAAATTTTGTTCAATATTTGTGTCATAAATCACATCCATGATCTGTTTTTGTGATGTTCTTGGACGGAAGTTTGATCTGTCGGCTGGGATTACGGTAGCTGCTTTAGATGGCGTGGCGTGTGACATAAAAATAACTCCTTAATAGTTAAAAATAATGTTTGTGAGTTTCGGCAATAAAATGCTTCGTGACGGTTTTCGTTCCAAAAAGTTTAATTGATTGTTTGTAAAAAAAAGTTTTGTTGAAAATGTCGTTTATAAAGTTTTAAAGTAAAAACTATTTTTTTAAATACTGAATGCAAAGTCTATGATATAGGATCCTGAATAATAGAATAAACATTTATTTGTAAAAAAGTAAGTTTGCCCTTATGCTTAAATAATTGGTAATACAATGTTATCTCATTTTAAGCTATTAGTTTCTAGTGTTAGTGATCCTGAAACAATCTTTCAGGTCTTTCGCTTTGATTTAGTTATGGTTCTACTATCACAGTCGATAGCCTAGTAGATTATTACATACGATAAGATTGGTAGAATAGGATGGACCTAAACTTGTATTGTGATATTTGACCATTATTTCAAAATGACCGGCCTTATTACCAATTAATTCCTAAGAGAATTTCCCTTCGTTATCGTTATTATGTTAAACAATGTTTTATTTCCAGATACAACTTTAAACAAGCATTAAAATTCCATAATAAGTAAACCAAAATGATCACAGAGGGATCAAAGAGCTAAATTTAGAAACTTTCAAAGCTGAACGTTGGACTCGATAAATGTTATCCAAATTGTATGTAAACACACATCAGTTGCAGAATATTTGACTGTGAAACGTTTATGACCGGAACTTTTAAAATAACTTTTGGGACGTGGTTTATGATGTAGACATAGAAAAAAGATAAGTAGATGTTTAAAGGAAACGGTGGAAACCCAGCCACCGGTGACAGCAATATTTTATTTGTATGCAAAATGAGTAGCGCTTCTAGTATTTGCTCTGATAACTAAATTGTAACTTACATTTTGCACTGTCACCGCGTATTGTCGAGAAAAACGCACGCTAACTTTGCATACAATTTATTAATATATTATCATCTTATTTTATTTAAATGTTGAAAATGAAATAATATTATGTCTAGTGAGTTTTTAAATAAAACTTAACTTGGCGTATTAGAAAGTAATTAATACGGCAAGTACCAATTATTTATACTTATATTTGTAACACTCTATTGTACAAATAAATAAATAAATCAATAAATTGCCTTGCTTTTGCTAAAGACCAAACTTATTTCATAATTGTCATTAATGTGAAACAAAAAAGTATAATTTTAATACTACTTAGTTTCACACGTGAACAAACTCAGCGTGATAACATCATAAACTCACGATATTACCCAACAGCCAAAAAAAGGAGGATAATATTTTTAAGGATTAACTTTAATTTTACTTAAAAACCAGTTTCTACTTATAAGGAGCGAGTTTTTTCGTCTGTAAAGAGCAAGACAATCAAAATCTATTATATGATATGATTCAATTCCCCCAAGTACCAACCCACTTTCAATATTTACATATTATACCTACTACCTAATTATAAAGTAAAAATTGTATCACATTTGTGCGACGTGTATATATTTAAAATATCTTTATGTTAGTTTGTTTATTCGTTTGCAACAGATGGGGATATTTATGGTGCAGACAGCCGATGACGATTTTAATGAGCGCCCTTGATTTATGGCTTTTTGAACGCGAGGACAATTTAAAATAAAATATGTGAAGTTTGGTAGAACCGAGTTGAAATTATTTGAGTGGCTTTTAATTTATATTATAACTGCTATACTCCAATGTCTATACGTAATTTTATCTTTTATTTGCTTGTAGATTGTTCTTAGTAACGTCCGCAATTTTAAGCTTTTGCTTTTAAAACCTCTATAGGTAGTTCTTGTATATTAACTTTTTTATTATATTATTATTATACAATAATCTATATTTTTGAAAATACTTTATTAAGTTTATTCTTGTATCTTCCTTGCGGCTAAAACCCGCAAAGGCTTGGTGTAAAGGCAGTAGCTGGTGCCAGCACAATTGAATTGAAACGTCTTAACATCGATACACTAGATGCTGAACTGGATTGAAAACATTTACCGTGCTCATCCAGTGCCGAGATCCAGTGGTGCTGGCTCCAACTACTGTATCAAAGTAAATCAGCGTTTAGTCTCCACTTGAAGAATTTTGACTGTTAACTCAATAACTCTATTATATTCCATAATATTTTTTATTTTCTGTGTGTTTTGTAAGAAATTTACCGCAACTCCATTCAAAGAATCAAGATTACAGAGTAGCACACTTGCATACATCAATGGTAAATGTAAATTACCAAGTATATAACAAGAAAAAACATATATTTGAATACCTACGCAATTAAAATCATATCATGTTAATACGTCAACATAAAGAATGTTTCAATTGTAATGCTAATAAATAAATGTATACGAAATTCTGTTTAGAATAAATCTTTCCATACATTTGAATATCAAATTAGTTGAATAGAAACCCTGAGATACTTTTAAAACATTCGTTAACAAAGTTTCAGTTAATTATCACTTAATTAAGCTAATTAAAATGTTTTATGTACCTAATGTAGTTGAACCGTGTGGTGTTATTGCACTCTAACGACCAATTTAGTTAGTTAATGTCATCAATGTATCAAAAATAATCAAGTCCCCATCTTTACAAACCTGATTTCAAATGAACTGATATACAAGTCAAAGCTTTAATGATTATTTGCTACGGTGCCTATGTTATTACCTTAAAAATCTCACTCGAACTAAAATGAATTTAGACTATGGTTCTAAGTGGAATGGTCTATAATCAGGATATCACTAACATTGTAGTCAAAAGACATCAAAAAGCCTTAACCATCATAACAAACAAAAATCAAACTCAAACTAGCCGTTGACGACTGCATTCAAGAGGAATAAATATTTCAGCTTCGTGGAAATATAAAGATTTAAATTTTTTAACATGAGACCGCACTCTTGGATTCTATATCAAATGCAATAAATGTACAAACAAACACAGCTACAATTAAACCAACCGCTACTGAAGTGAATAGCTTTACAAGTGCTAATAAAACAGCGACGCTATAACATTCATTGTGTATTGTCACTCCAAAAATCCGTTCCGAACACAAGTAGTAAAACAACTTATAGGAAACGTTCTATTAAAGTTCTTTTACTATATTTATGGGTTTCCCATGCTCTAATGAACAAGTGATAATTGAAGCTTCCTTTAGGATGTTTATAAAACATGGACCCTTTAATTTGGTTTTGTGTTTCGTTTGCCCAGTGGCTTCGTGTTTGGACGACCTGAATTGATGTTCTGGGTGTGTTATTTGGTCAGTTTTAATACTAATGCATTTCTGAGTAGGTATGTTTTGTTTTTACTTTTTAACAGCTCCTGAATGATGGACTGGATTCTTCCAAACTAGAATAACAGTAATAAAATGTAAAAACTAATTTCATTTTATTTATGTTTCAAGTTTATCTCATATTTTAATCAATCTATGTTGCTTGATTTTATGACATGTTCTGCTTTACATTTAACAAATCTCTTATCAAATATCTTATAAGTCACGTAACATATTATGTTTTACTTTAGTTTGAAAATATATTTTATGTAAACGGTTTTTTGATATTTTCTTCATATGTATTTGTTTGATGTCATTTAATTTATACAAATACCTTTTCATTAAACTTCTTAATTATTATTTCAAACAAAAACAGCATTTGAAAGTTTTTAGACATTTTACTGTTTTAATTAACTAATCTTATTTAAAACTCGTACCTATGCATTCATTAAATCTAATAGATTCCATACGAATTTCTTATTTAGCATAATTAAATAGTTTTCCTTTTATTTTACAATTGCTTTTGAAACAATCTTTGGAAAATTGCTTTTCTTATCGCTTCTTCAGTTATCTGTCCAACAAGATACTTATCTCTGTTGTGTCGTTTATTTTGATCTAACCAGTCCCTTGTAACTAAGCTAGGTACTTAGGTTTTAAATCCTCTTTGACCGGGAGTTCATTTTTGTTGCCGGTCTTAAACGTTGTCTTAAAGTATCTTGTTCTTCAAATTCACTTTTTACGACGATTATGAAAATTTCGTGTTTGGTCAAATTATTTTCTGTATTGATATTCTTAAATTATAATTTGTTTAGACGAGCTCATTGCATTTACCTTTTATTTATTTATTCGTTTAGCGAATGTCTAAATTCAATATAATACCATTTTCTGTGTCATTGTTTTTCCCTTAGCAAATTCTTGTTTTTCTTTCTAAAAATACTTTATGGGATAAATTGCCTCCATTTTTATGCAAAATAGGTAGATGTGAGGCAATATAGGGAAGCGAACGCTTTTAGTATCGGAACATTGTTATGTTGGGAATAGCAGATAAGTTGGTAGGTAAATTGCACAGGCATTTCTTTATTAGATTGAGATTAGAATTTCTATGTATAGTTGTTCGGATAAGGAAGCTGTCTTTCATGCTTTTAGCTCATATATTATTAAATAAATTTTTGATATGTATATACATATCAATATATATTTTTATTGGATATTCTATTTATTTATTAAAAGTAAATATAAATAATCAATAGTTATTTCATAACAGCTGATATTAATTACAAGTTAATTTCATTTATTTAACGTTTTGTTTTCAAACCGCAGAAAAATAAAAAGAACTTTACTTAATATAAAAAAATTATCATATATAATTGCTGAGTCAAACATAAATAAATTAGAAAGGTAACTGCAATTCTAACCAGAACTTATTCTGAAACTTATTAGCCGCTTAGATATCGTAACTTCTGCTTAATGAACGAGCACACGAGTTACTGTGCAATTACTGGCGAGTATTTGCATAAAATCTATCTAGACTCGGCTGATGCATTAGAAAACTTACACAGATGTAGGGATGCTAGATATCAGAAAACTGTGACTAAACCATTTCTCTTTGCTACATTTTATTGTGCTTTCACTGCTAAAAGTAGGATTAATATTCCTACAGATGTGCTAAAAGGGCAAGCTTGGAATTGCATTAGGATTATTTGTTTTCCAACCGTATTTTACTTACGAATTTAAATTTTTGTATTTGTTATTATAAAGTTTTATATAACTTATTGTGCTTTGGCATGTTTATTAGTTCTTTACTAATGTTTGTATTTTTACCATTTTGTTTATATTGATGATGTGTTTTATGGCAGTCAAAGTTTATAGTATCTTCTAGTGTTCTAGATTTTTTGTTTTAACCTATCGCAGCCGGCTCGATACGGCAGATTACGTCACCATGTTATCGTTGCCGCAATGTGGTTGTTTGTTATACATGTTCAATTTTATGGGTTCTCTCAACAAGCTGAACAGCCATGCAAATTAAATTGATAACGGTTTTGGTGACTTACAGCATTGTTGGCTTAATTGTTACGTGTTTCGATAATTAGCTTGGGAACGAACCACTGAATTTGTATTAATGTTTTAATTCCGTCGTGAAAATTTATTTTTATTTCCTTTCTTCCTGATGAAAAACTGCTAAATGAGTACATATTTATGCCATTATTTTTTCTAATATTATATTATGAACTGTTTTTTCGGTGCAAATATTAACATATCACTTTACTACTGTTACACAAGACAGGCTATGAATGCTATTTTATTTATAAAAGTGTTTAATTCAAAACAGAGCGATTTTCTTTCTAACGTTCATCACACCAATTACGAAATTCAAAATCATTTAAACTTTTATCTGAGCATTTGATCACAATAATAAATAAACCAACACAATCAGCCTAATAGAAAAAAAAGGATAATATAATACGCATTGTTATTTACTCCAAACCTAATGTGAGGATTCGATAAAACGAAAACGTAGCTTACATAACGATAAACCTTTGTTACAGCCATTTACCCTCAGTGAGTTTAATAGTGATGGGACTACTCGAGTAGATTAGATGATTGGATATCGAGTTAATTCGAGTAATTGAGTCGAGTACATAATTATTAAAGTATATTTTCATGTAGTTAATAAAAATGAAGGTAGAAGTATTAAGAATATTATTTTTGTACGCTATCGAATGTTAAAGTTCAAAATCTTATTTACTGCTTGACACCACGTATGCTTGTTTGTCACCGATTTCGTATATAAAATTAAACTCATTTTTAGATTTAAATCACAATTAAAAATATACATGATACGCATCAATGTCATAATCAAAAAGATGTAGAGCCGTGAGAAGAAGTGGTTTAATATTTAGGCTAAACTTAATAATCGTTATAATTTTATGGAAACACATTCATACATTAGCTCTATTTTATTCTTCTCAATTTGTGTACTATGTAACTCTTCAAACTCAGGCTTTTAAATCATTTCAGAAACTTTCAATTAATTAAAAATCTTTATTATTTTTACATTTATAACTCATTAACTTAAAAGCATTATTTATCCTCTATTACTTAGGCTATTGCATCAAAATAGTTTTATCTGTTTAAGTACATAAGTACATAAACGTACAGTTATTTTCGCATTAATAATAAAGTTGTAAAAGTCTTATTATTCGAGCTGGGTGGTCTAGTCAAACAATACTGCTATTACTGCAGTGTGTATCGTAAATAACTGATGTATGGGAGGTAGTTATGTATTTGCAAACAATATTAGTTTGCTTGCAGCTATATTATGCTGCCATTGCAGTCTTTCAGTAGATTTATTTTATAGTTTTAAATTTTTGCTTTATGCTAACTAGATATGATCTGCTATTACTTTTGTTAATATTATGATTGACTTATGTTATATAAGCTAAGCTATTAATTTTGATATTTCTATGTTAGTTAAAGCATTATCATGTAATTGATCAAACTTTTGTTCTGAATGGTAAATTTGTAATTTTAATTTGAACAACGTTTGAGAAAATTTTATTTGATGTGTGACAAGCTTTACCTACAAAATAGGAAAAGAAAGATGCATGTCAATATTAATAATTACATACCGACTAGGTCACCTCCTGCTATTATTGCCTTCCAAACGATGGTAGTATTATCGTTGCCATATCAGATTTTAATGTTAACCTATTTAGTGATATGTTTTGTGTTGTCCGTAAGCTTTATAATAGCTTAAGAACATACCTCAAGATATCACTAACGGTTTACCATCGTGGTTCATCTGCGTATTCTTAAGTTTATCTTTCAACTTAAAATACTTATAAAACTGTGTCCCCTCTCTAGCATTCTCTCGAACGACGACGTAAAGTAAATTGCACACATCCTTATCTGAAATGTTGGGCCCTTCATCGCTTCCCTGTAAGTTATGAATTTTCAATACGACCCAAATGTAATAGCAATCAGATATTCAAGGATTAACATTTATCTCTTGTGTGAACAAGTAGCTAATCAAATTTTCATTCGTTTTATTTTTGTTCGTCCATTTTTTTTAAATTTTGGTATTCATTTGATTAATGCCTTTTTATAGACATTATTGTGTTTTTACTGTGCTGTTTTTCCATGAGTACAGTTAAAGGCGATTAAGGGGTCACCAGTATCGGGCAATAACATTACCTGGGTATTGAATGTCACTTTTCTGCTTTTGCCAAATATAGTAACTACAGTAAACATTTATTTGTCCTAGAGGCTTTAGCGGATAACTTAGGTTAATGATGTACTGTGATTTCAAATCACGTGATACTAACCAAAGAATCAAGGTACATTGATTCCTTGGTTAATTCCTTGGTTGGTAATAAATTACATAATCATTTTAGCCGAAACATATCCACTGGATGAAGACGACTTCAAAGCATCCAGTTTGACCGGTTCTAAATAGCCTTAATCCTCATCTAGCCACGATAGATCATTAAAAGTGTTTAAAAAAGCAATAACATTATGACTACTGCCATGTCAACAGTTACAAAACAAAGTAACATATTTATCTAATATCTGAAGCTACCGGAAAAAGCTTATAAAAATTCCTCTGACAACTTATCGCGTCATTAGTAAAAACAAATACTTTACTTTTACGAACAATACTTACTCAAAATACCATTTGCATAACTCCAACACTCATATAAATTACTACTAATGTTTTGGTCATAAAAGATAACAACGATCGTAAATTAAAAAAATAAAACATGTTGATTTCATAAAAATCCCAAAAATTCTTTGCCCACGTGTGCAAGTTATATGTTAAAAAGTAAAATAAACTAGATATCAAATTTCAATTAAAGATCTTACCGATAATCATCTAGATCTATCCATTTTAACATGACCCTCTCCAATCTTTTGAATCAAAAATAACACAACATTTTAAATACTTTTTGAAGAGCCACCGTAGATCTTTTTAAATTGGCTACGTAAACTATTCGCTCTCAAAACCAGTTGCTTTGTATAAAACTTTCATAAGCTTCCAAATTGAGAAGTCGTTTTGTTCATGTAAAGTAGGTATTAAAATTATCTGTCTTAGTTATCACAGTTATAAAACTATATCTGGGCTGAAAACATCAATATTATTGATTGATATCAGTTTTAGTATGAGCTCCAACGTTGGTTTAGTGTTTCCAATTACGATTGACTTCTTTAAAGTTCGTTTTTAAATCAAATACTTACGCTGTGTTCAGCTTTTGCTTTATTAGCTTGTCTTAATTGTATATAGTTAAACGTAATGTTTATTATTGTAAATTCTTACAAACTGTTAGTTTCTCATAAGGTTCCAATGTCTGTTGAAAAGGCATTTAGTTTAATTACAATTTGATCACATGTTGCTTTTACATCTATACAATTAACGCTTACTAAAGTTAAACTGATTAGTTTAACTGATAATCCCACTAAAGTTACGTGTATTAAATCTCACAAAGAGCTACCAGGAATTTCTATTCCTGGTAAATCTTCCTAGTAGGTCTTTGTAAGATTATTTTACAGAAAGCTTATTATTTTTAAAAATAATAAGTTTAGAAAAATCAATAATAATTAAATGTCAGGATTAGAAGTTAATTGTCTCTTCTGATCATAGATCTCCTCATTCATTTCCAAAGGGCATCCATTCTAGCCATAAGAATATTTTATAGAGATTCAGTCTAATTTCGGAATCTGAATCAGAGTTTAAAATTTACTTAAGTGAAAGCTTAATGTCCACTATAACTTCAAAAGGTAAGACAAAAAACAACGATATTAATTCGCGAGCGAGCTACTTCCTCGGAACTACGTTTAAAATAATAAAGAAGCAGTGAGATTAAGCTAATGTTGTTTACTGCGAGGGAAATATACGAGGACTGCAGTAATTTGCTCCAGTTTTGTTTATCCTCAGATGCGATTCTTGTGTTAGTATACAATTATCCAGAAAACAAGGGTGACGAAATATTTTTTTAAATACAATTCAATCTATTTAATACTATATCTGTAATTTTTTTAATAAATTAGTCTACCAAAGTGACACTCTGCCTGATAGTTAGCAGTCAATGGGATCCAGAAATTGAGGCTGCCATTTCAAAAGTCATTGATTTAAACTGCTAGCGTGATGGTCTTCACTATTGTGGCCATACTATTTTACGCTTACAAGACCTAGTATCAACATTATTGTATAATGAGTTGTCTGAGACATAAAATAAAAATCAAATCATTTCTTTCCGTTAAGTGTCATAAACGAAGTGACAAGCGGAATACTAGGAATCAGGCAGCGTTACCAATATAACCTTTACTATGGCTATAAACTCACCTGCCAAGCGCGGTGATTATGCCATCTCCTCTTTTTGGTAGAAACCTATTCTTTGTCTTCAGACTACGAAATTTGTTGCACGTATATGGAATAGCCGTCCTAGACACATTATATTCTGTACATTATATTCAGCAATATTGAGCACTGCAAGTGTGTTCCACACTTCATACGTAATGAAGAACATTTTCTAAGCATGAAATTTTTAAACATAGATATTCAAATTTAAATTGGCACATTATTCCGGGGTCAATATAAATTTTTGTTGTACATAAACAACAATGAGACGTGACTGTCATAATTACTCATAATCTACAATGCGTTACTCTGTTAGCCATTTTTGTTAAACAAGCAACAAGATTTATGTTGATGGTAAAAGTTACTACACAGTAAAATCATTCACGTTGTTTTAATATTCCATCTATGTGCCTAATTTTAGCACTTCGTGTGCTTTGAAAACGTACGATTAAGTCAAAATTGGAATAATAGCTTGAACTTTTAAGTAATTTTGATAGATTGCATCAGTTGATACAGCTGGTTATAACTTATCTTGTTAGCAAAATAATTTTCTACTTGTTATGAATCCTGATTTTACTAATGGAACTTTGCCTGTATATCTTATTACTTTTGCCCTAACTACTGATCTAGTTAAATGATGTACTGAGATAGTTTAATTCATGAAAAGGTATTCCAACTAGAATCTTAGGACACCAGATACTTCGTCTATATTACTACAACTTTCTCTTTACTTTTCTAATTTGTTCATATTTGAAGTACTTAAGGCAACAGATTATACAATAAATACTTACTTACTAAGCAGGTCAAAGAATACGTGACTGTTTTAAACATACGCAAGGAAGTTAAACGTTTGTTTTTCTAAAAATGTAGAATATAGTAATATTTGTTTCTTTGTCACCTATTTGGATAAAGTGTTTTACCGGTTATACTGTTAGATAACGTAAATACTTCACTAGTAGTAAAATTCTAAGTAAATTATTCTAAACTAAATTTAAACGATTCTTCAAACTTAAAAGTTTTACCAATGTTATTATAGAAGAAATTTTAATTTTTCCAACTTATACTCAAATTTGTAGACGATAATTCAAGTCCATTTTAACTTTAGCATCGCATATTTGTTGGCCATACTCCGGCGCCTATGATACTTTACAAGCAAACTTCTACTGGAAGCTCTGATTACCTCAAAATATAGGCTTACTATGCTCATAATTTTAAACTTTGGCAGTTTGCCTCACATAAATTGAGATTATTTTTTATCCAAGCTGTTGTTTCTACTTTTATGTTCCTTATTTAATGAAATATGAATAGGGTTTTTGTTACTGAGATTTTGAGACATCGTTTGAGCTTAATCGTAACGTTATAACAAGATTATAATAATAAGTTTGTAAGAAAACTCAAAAAATATAGTAATAATTTTGCTGCCTAAAAACACTTAAATATACAGAACAAAATTTTCAAGCTGATTTTATACAAGAACAGTTCCAAGTTAAACTCACAATACAATTTCGAGTACATCAAAGTACCTTTCAAGAATTAATAAGAGTCTGCGAAGAGTAATGGATTGGAAATTATTGGATTCAAAGTAATAATCGAGGACCCAGCAATTCCGCGTCCATCTTAAAGATGCAATTAAAGTACTTTATTTCTTTCATTAGATCGAACTGCTGAAGTACGGTTTATTTATGATAGGAAACTTCAGGAATCTATTATGGTAGATACGTTATTAGGAGATTAAGATAGCAGTATAGATTTTTGATTGATTATTGATTTTTCTTTTAATATTGATTCCATAGTTATTTGAAACAAGTAGGTAACATTATTTTTGCAGCTTAATTTTTTTAAATTTCAATACTTGGGAACTGACTTTGAAAAAATAACAAAATTCTATCTTTCTGATTTGCTTTAAGGGGATCAGATATAGGGGATCTGACCGGAATAACTCCAATAAATGTATATTGTTTTGGTTCTAATCAAATTATTTAGAAAAATCATTGATCATTGATTTTATTTTGCATGCCCAAGTTTGATGTGGTATTCAGCATTAGCCAAGATGTCGTATGATAACCATTGTCTAGAAATCATATTCGTCTAATCGTCATCTTCTATAGATACTGGTATTCATCTAAAAGTGTTAATTTAATTAAAAGTGAAATCCTTGAATGTAAATTCTTTAAATCTTTTGTATTCATTATTTAATTTGTTGGTGTTGGGAAATATATATTTGAAGCAATTAACACGGACGGCTAAGGTAAAGGTACGAGTAATTGTAAATAATTAGGTGATACTTCAGAATGTTTCACAAATTCTTGACAAATTTGATAACGTGACAAAGAATTTAATTTAAAACACGTCATTCCAGTGATTTTCACAAAATGAAGATTTTTTGACGTTTATGAAATATTTTGAGACAAAGTTCTTGTTTACATTTAAAATTCTTAAGTTATTACTTAGATAATTATTATGAACACAGTATTTTTGAACAATATTAAAATAAATAACTTAGAATAATATAATTTTAAATGCTAAACAGCTTTCAATATAAGGTTTTCTTTTCTAAAGAAATCTATTACGACACAGACAAAGAATGACCAATATAGATACATCACAAATATTAAATTCATTAATAATATTCGTTTCCAACGGTTCAACAATAAAGTACCCAAATTTGAATAGCTAAACATATTGACAGAAACCCAAATAGGACTTAGTCATGCCGCTAAGTTCAAACCGCGTTTCTCTCGCACACCATCTGAGCCGACCGATCTCGGTCCTCCCTCGAATACTAATAAGTTAATCTTTTATATCACGTTTTCGTGAAACAAAGAGATGAGGGCAAGTACGAGATAAAACGTCCAATATGACTTGGCCCCTTGTTAACGATAACGGCTCACCTACACCATAAATTTTTGTTTTTAAGAGAGAGGGAGGGTAGCTCCTTAAATCTGGTTTTGAATCGCGGTGGTCGAGTATGAGGCCGTATTAAACAGCAAGGGAATTATGAAGCATGTGCTCTTTGAATACTAAACGGCCATTTCCAAAGGCGGTGTGGTGGAAATAAGCCGTGCTACTTTGAAATCAGGGATGTGACTAATGTTTTTAGTTGCCAGGTTATATTCATACGATAATTATGGTGATTATAGCAGGCATGTGGAAGCTGTTGAATGTAGATTTTCTTATTGTTTTATTTTGTGTTGGAATGAAGCCAATGACACCAGTGACGATACAACTAAGATACCTTTTTAAACTACTATACAAATTTCTGATAAAGGTAGCAACGATGAATAACGGTTCAGACAACTGGTCAAAATAGCAATATTAAGAATCAATCTAACAGAAAACTTCTTTTGGCTTAAAGCGCAAAATAATCACTAAGAAAATTATCCCTTAATTATGTGAAAATGCATAACGCATTTAATTACTCGTTTGCATCGAGAGTTAACGCTCGGTTAAATAGAACAGGTTAAGCTAATTTGCATTTGACTGAAAGTATTTTAAAATCTTCAATTGACCTGTTGACAGAAGCTTAGCTTTGAAGCATTCAATGAGTTTCATTTATAATTGGTTTATTTTAAGACCTTATAGATATGACAGTGATCTTATCATGATCATACTGGATCGTAGTTAATGACTGTACAATTGAACGTAATAGTTTGTCAGAGAGACAGAATATCATTCCAGAGTTTCAATGATCTGTAGGTTTTTATTACATGGTTTATGTAAGTAGCGGGCAACTTGTGGATTAAGGCGATTTACTTCTATGTATATACTTTAAATTTTTTTTAATTGTATTATTAACTACACTAAATTAATGTATCTTTCTTTCCTTCTATTTAGAATTTAAAAGATGTCTAACAGTAAACAAAGTCGCTAATAACTTTTGACCGTGAACCCTGGTGGTGTCCGGGATAGTCTCGTCTTGTAGCTGGTGATCAGCCGCGTCTTTTGACACCCTTCGCGTCCAGATCGGGCGAAGGGAAACTGAAAAATTTTGACGTTTTTGACGCTTTAGTAGACTCGTGTTCTATACATTTATACATATATACATACAAAAGTCTACCTTAGGGAGCTGATGTTAGAAATTTTACTTGCTATTTTTTGAAATTTTCTTTTGGTTTTATGTTGTTTGTTGACTAATTAGCAGGTAGTTTTTATCCCTTGGTTATACTCCAACGGGAACACGTGTCAAATTACACATCTTTCAGGACTTTAGTACATTTTGACGAAATTTTTGCAGTTTTTAATTTTTCTATAGCACTAGACCTATTCCAAATTCCTGTGAATCATTTGTTTTGGCTTGAGGACGGTGAGACCTGTCTAGGGATACCTCTGGATCGTTTCTGCACCCTCTGAAACACACAAAAATAGTTAAAACAGTGGTGTCACCGCATACTTTTCAGTAAATTTTTGAACAAAGTCGCTAATAACTTTTGACCGTGAACCCTGGTGGTGTCCGGGATAGTCTCGTCTTGTAGCTGGTGATCAGCCGCGTCTTTTGACACCCTTCGCGTCCAGATCGGGCGAAGGGAAACTGAAAAATTAATTAAACATCTTTAAGCAGATAATGATGATGCAAATAAAATTTATACTGAGTTTAACTTGTTCCCTAACTAAATAGGTCCTTATAAGACTATTGAAATTAATACCAATAACAATACCTAATGGTATTGGTATTTTTTTTAATTTAGATGATTTAGGCTAGATTCAAGTTAGTTTATTTATGTTAAAGACAATAACATAATTTTCTTATATGAAATGTAATCCATTACGACAGGTACACTAGCATACTAGCAATGAACTACGCTACTAATATTAAAATCCAATATAATAAAATAAACTTCAATGAAAATTTTTTAACTACACAATACGATGATTAATAGTCCAACACGTTGCGCCGGTAAACTGTTCGTATGAAAAAACCACATGAAATAATTAACTCTCTATTCAAGTTAGAATATGACTAAACTCATAAAGAAGTAATTTTAAAAACCACAAAACTAATGGTGATAAAAATAACACAATAAAAGGAAATGCCAAGGACATGACCAATCATTATAAAAGTACTACGCTAACGTCTTAAAAAATTATAGAGATAAACGTTTTTGCACTCATTATATTATTAGTCAGAGTAAACATTATTTAATTTGCGTTGCAATGTAATATTTAAGAATCTGGTTTCTATGTAGCCTTTAGTATAAAATATGAAATCGTGCCATCTCTTGCCGTCGGTATCCTAAAGGAAGGATGTTTGATTACGGGTAGCATCGTCACCCTTTTTTTAACAATACTGCGGTAATTACTGCTTATCAAGTGTAGTGACTAAGGTGACTCTTATTAGAAGATGCTAATAGCCAACAGTGAATGTCTATAAAAGAAAAATTCTGTGTATTTCAAAAGATTTAGGTTTTAAAACTAAAGGACCGCAATGTTGGCAGAATTACACATAACATACAGGAATACCAACAATACAAATATCTTCCTTCATTATCGTAAAAAAACGCTGACTCACACATGACAATGACTCCTAATGAATTGTCTAATTTCTTTTACTGCACTGACGGCATATTAATAGGCCTACTTTCATTGTATGTCTGTGTGCTTAACACTTTTGTTAAGACCGATTTGGTATGTGAGCTGGTGTATCTTGGGTTTTATTACTTTATTTATTGCAGTAACGATAGTTTTATGATTCATTATGAATTTTGAATTCAATTGGAGCAATCGTTATGAATCTTCTAAGACCATAAGTTCTTATACTTTTATTGGTTTTGATATTTACCATCTCCTTGATATTCGTATCAGATAGTATATTAGTAAATTTGAACTGTAATCTAATGGGTGAGATAATAATCTTTAGTCCTTATTAGAAAATAATATTTAATAATTCTTCTTTGCCATATCAAAGCCGCTTTATGTGCTTACAGAACACTATTGAATATGAAACTTTGATATCTTATAAAAGGTATATATTATACAGTATACATACTCTTTGAAGATATTATTCTTCACAAAAATAAATTCCCTTAAGTTTTACAGTGATGTAAATAGATGCATAACTAAAACCAATCAATTTACTAATAGTAATAAATGTGAAAGCTCTTTATTGACGTTTCACACCTAAATTAGAACTTTTAAAACTTCTAAAACGAACTTTTGCAGCTATTAGAAAGTACGGAAATTAATTTTAAACACTAAGCTGCTAAGCCCAAATCTCATTCTGGATTAATAGTAAATCATAACTATATCTATCATTATTCATTACATACCTAATACATTTGTAAAAGAAATGTATACATACGAAACGTAACAAAAGAAATCCGAAGCCATCATTACCAGCTATCATGCCGAACCGCAATCCTTCAAACAAATAGTTCCGTCTTTCTCACAATCAATTGGACGTAAATGAAGACATCGCCGTCGTATCGACACTCGATCTCAGATAATCGTTACACGATCGTGGTACCGTTCGCGGAATGACTTGTGTATTTTTTTCCTACAATGTTTTGTGGTAAAAACAGTTGTGATTGGCGATTAGTTTTTATAAGTTATTGTTATTTTTTCTTCGGTTAATAAAGAGTAATCAAAATTGTTTTGCGTAAGAAAAAGAGTTGATAAAATTTCTCATCATCATCATATCAGCCAAAAGACGTCTACTGCTGGACATTCCTTTTTTTTATATTATAGCCTGCCAAAGTGACTCCACCCTGCCTGATGGTAAGCAGTCAGTGAAATCCAGAAGTGGCGGCTACTATACCAAAAGCCATTGTCTTAAACTGCTGGTATGGTGGCCTTCACTATGGCGGCTGGGAATGGGGTTAGGGGAAGGGAATGAGGGAGGTGAGGAAAGAGGAAAGGAGGGAAACTAGGCCTCCGGCGATCTCACTCACCGAACGAAACGCAGTAGAACGGATACTACTACTCTTAAGTCGATCTTCTATGAGAGGGTAGTACTTCCCCGTACGATCCGGCCCATTCATGGTGAAATCAGCGTGGATCTACTAAAAATGGTTACATAGACTAAAAAAGTTTCAAAATAATTGAATGTAGGTGTTGGCCACCATGTAATCTTTAGTGTACAATAATCCCATTTCTTCTCGTACGTATCATATAAGTCAACTAACAAAATACTAACTAAGTAACGGCGGCAGGGTTAACAGCATATGAAAGTGCGGTCATCAAACCGTCTATCAAGCAAATAGACCTAGGTCTATAACCTGCGGTGGATGTCTTTAGCCTAATGTTGTAATGATTTAAGATGTTGGAGCATCAGTGGATAAAGAAGAAATTCTGATTAACAATCTTTAAGAAAAAAAAACCATTTCCACAGGTTTGATCGCGATAAAACTTGATGTTTTTAAAAAACCTTCGACAACTTCAGGTATATTAAATATAGTTTCCGATCACGTACATGCTACATTATATAACTGATTCAAATCTATGGGCCCAAAAGTTTGTATCGAATACTAATAAACAGTTAGAAAGGGCACCGGTGGATTGGGCGAAGTAAAGCCGGTTTAAAGTTTCAGTTTATACTCTGTGTTACTGTAGACTACATATGAAGCCTCAAAACTAAATAAAGCTTAAGCAAACAACATTTGAGATGTTTTTACTCAAAATAAATAATTTCTAGCTAATAATAAAAATAATTAATAGATCCCTTAGAAAGATGAGAATAGCATTGATACAAAGCTTTTAAATATTTTTGTCGCTTTTATTTGTGTACTACAGCTTTTTACCGTATTCTTAATAGGCATTTTGTAAAATTTTTGAAGCTTTATTAAACTAATCCCTTTATTTTATTTGAAGCTCAGACACCTGCTTTGACAATATTTCCAACTAAAATATACATCATTTTATTACTGAACTCAAAATCTAAATTCATCGTATGCATTTAACTAGCAGAGCTTAGAGTAATGTTGGCAAGAGATATATTTATTGGTATTGCTAGAGTCTGCGGAGGAATAATCATGTGCTTACCATCCCACGCAATTATCATAGTCAAATATAGGTAATAATGGATTAACTACATGCTTCGTAGGCGATGGAATGTCAAACTATCATTTGAGCCGCGTTATAAATTTTGAAACCTAATGTATATTTTATAGAGCCTAACTATCAAACTGACAAATAAACTATCGACATCAAAGTGCACTATGGCCTAATAACGGGCTTTAAATCTGATCTTAGAAATACAAACAACTCTAATGTCATCTGAAAATTCATGAGGTAAATACGAATCCAAATAAAATAGTTTTTAAAACCAACTTCAAATATATAAAATATTTATTTAAATATTTCTGATAACCTAAATCAAAATACGAATTACTTTGTGCTATGTACATTTATTTTGTACTTTTTAGTTTCCTTCCTGTTTGAAGTCGGTTTTATTTTTGTCAAAAATTATTTTATTTATTTTTAGTGATGGGTAGACCTAAATCTTACTTAGGTATTATTGTTGTACACACTAAAGATTTTGGCATATTGAACCGTATGAAGTAAGCTCGACATGACTGCTATTGAGGAATTACCTCTACTGTCTATAGTTACCTGTAATGGCACTTAAAACCCATATAGCAAAGTTCTTATCATTAGAAATAAATTGAGTCCAAACACCAAGTAATTGCTGTAAATCGTTGAGGAATTCCCTCGACTGTCTTGGTGCTCCATCATCAGATCGATTCTAAACCTTTACTAAATAGTAGTCTCTTAAAATACTTAATGAAAAACATAACAAATGCACTAGTCGTCAGTACGATTTTCGAAAGTTTGCCTTGATTTCTCTGGGATGCCATCAGATCCTGGTTTGCTTATCATGGTACCACCCTTGGTATATTTCCTTTCCAACAAAAAAAGAATCCAAAAAAATATCTGCGAACACACATAAAAAAAAATAGGTTCGAATTGAGAAACCTCCTTCTTTTTTTGAAGTCGGTTAAAAATACATTTTAACACATTAGGAACATGGCAGCTACTAATGACATTAAAAATAAAATAATACTATTTATTTGAACTATCGAAAACGAGCACCTGGGAAATGGAAATAGCAAAATACGGGTAGGGTATTAATTTAGTGTGTATTTTATTATTTTCTTTTTGTTTAACAAAGCTTTTGCATGAGAGAGATGGATGGTCCCCGCATTTTATCTTAATTTAGCTGATTGAACATGACGGAAGAAAGTACACCCAAATTCTAACATCAATTATAATATTTATAATGCTACAACAGAAAAATAAATCTCTAAACAAACTTTTGACACGAAAAAACTAAGACAATAGAGCAATCAACAAGAAAATACAAACCTTTTGTACAGACACTCGAAAACTTTCTGCGTATTGTGAAAAAAAAAGTTATTCAACATTCCATATTAACAGACATCTATGACATGTACAAGTGTTTTTGACAACCCAAATTTTGAAGCTCAAATATTTCACCACTTTCAAAATTCAATCTTAACTACATAGCTATACAGTCTATAGTTTAAGTGATCGGGGAAAAGAGACGGTAAGTTGAATTTGGTTCTGAGAAGAGCCATTGAGACTTGTCCGCAGTATAAAGACAATGAGCTATACAAAACTCTCTCACCGAGTGGTCCGAATGTCTTTACGTCGTTCAAAGCATGGTTACACCGTTATTTCAGATGTGACTAATGTCGGCCACTTGTTATACTGTAACGTAACTAAAATATTTTGATTTTGTGAATACGTTTTTGGAGTCAAGTCGATTCTGGTATAGGAAGGAAGACATTTTTGCAGCAGTACTTGTAGTGTGTAGGGGCAAATTATGATAAGAGGTGGCACTTTTGATTAAATTTCTATATAAAGACCTGAGACCAGAAGTTGTTAGAAGTTGGACTACTACCCTATTGCGTTTCAATGTTGCCTAAAAATTTGATTGTATGAATGTGAAGAATGAGAAAGGTGGAGACCGTGGAGGTAGTTGACTTCTGGGGTACAGGACTTTTGAGTTCATGAGATACAGAAGGTATTTCTTTTAGAAATAATTATGACAATATTATCGTCCGAAAAAGACACCTTAACCCAGACCTTCAGCCCTATTTATTGGTTAAACTAAAAGATTTACACAATATAATGTCAAAAAATAATAATCTCAATCTTTCCTACTACTTATATTTTTCTAGCAAACTACTCTGATAGAGCAATTCATCAAAACATTATCAGCAATAATGTTCTGACGATTTATAAAGTTAGATCGACCAATAAACTATCGTGACCGCTCCCCAGTTAGCGTATCACGTTTTGTACGACCGTGGTCGTGATCTCTTTCTTTGGCAGTTTTTGTTTAAGGAACTTGTTCGCTAAATCTCTTTAATCGTCTATTAAACCAGGTACAAAGATCAAGCGCATTAAGTATGCCATTTTTGTAAATAAAGTAATGTATTTTAAAAGTGTTATTAATATAAAATGATGTACATCTGATTAATTTTAAAAATGACTTACATATAGATATACATATTATTCCTTTTTGCTAGCCTGCAGGGCAAAGGTCTCATCCAGATTTTCTTTCTTTTCCATTTATTCATCAAATGTTCATTATATATATATTTTTTTTTTTTTATACGACTAAGGTGACAAACAAGCATACGGCCCGCCTGATGGTAAACAGTTACCGTAGCCTATGGACGCTTGCAACACCAGGAGCATCACTAGCGCGTTGTCGACCCTGTTAAAAACCTTTTAACTCCTTTCTTGAAGAACTCCATGTTGTAGTCTCTCGGGAAAACCTCGACGGGGAGCTCATTCCACAACCTTATCGTACGAGGGAGAAAGTTTCTCTGAAACCTCACTGTACGGGACCTAACAGGTTCTAAGGTGTGAGGATGAACTCCCAGCCGATGGCGGGAGGTGCGATGATAAAAAGTGGCCGTTGGCACCATCCTAAACAATTCCTCAGAACACAGCCCATTATACAGGCGATAGAATACACATAAGGAGGCAACGTCTCTCCTTAAGCCTAGTGATTCAATACCGCCTGTTAGCTTGGGATTGTCGACAACTCTTACAGCACGCCTTTGGACCGCGTCAAGCGGCCCAAGCTGGTATCCGGGTGCTCCCGCCCAAAGATGGCAGCAGTACTCCATGTGGGGACGAACTTGAGCTTTGTAAAGCAATAGTCTTTGCCCCGCACTGAAGTACCGCTTCGCCCTGTTGAGCACACCGAGCTTTTTGGAGGCCAACTTGGCTTTAGCCTCCAGATGACTGCGGAACTGGACGCTGCTGGAGATGTCGATTCCAAGGATCTCAAGGCTTTCAGATGTTGTAAGGGCTGTGTCTTGGAATTGCGGAGTATCTACAAATGGAGCTTTTTTAGCGGTGAACGCGCAGACTTGTGTCTTGGTGGGGTTAAATTGGACTAGATTTAGTCGTCCCCAATCAGAGACTCTGTTAAGAGTGCTCTCGATTTCAGACACAAGTCTTTTTCGACTTTCCTCCACAATGGAACGAGAGGTGTTCGCCCGGCCCGTGTAATACGTATCCCCAGTGCTGTCGTCTGCATAGCAATGAACATTGTTGATGGACAACATATCATTGATATGCAGCAAAAACAGCGTCGGGGATAGCACGGAGCCTTGCGGGACGCCAGCATTTATGACCAGGCTATCCGAGCAACAACCGTCGACGACAGCTCTTATGCTTCTGCTGGTCAAAAAGCTGGCAACCCATTGGCACAACCCCTCGGAGAGTCCGTAAGATGGTAACTTCGACAGAAGGCTCCGGTGCCAGACCCTATCGAACGCCTTCGCTATATCCAGGCTAGTAGCCAGTGCCTCTCCTTGACTCTCGATGGCTAACGCCCAGCGGTGCGTGAGATACACTAGAAGATCACCAGTTGAGCGATTACGGCGAAAGCCGTACTGACGATCGCTAACGAGATCGTGATCCTCTAGGTATCTCAAAAGCCGCTTATTGATAATGCGCTCCATCACTTTTGAGAGAAGGGAGGTTATAGCAATAGGCCTGTAATTCGATGGGTCTGAACTATCGCCCTTTTTGGGCTCCGGATGCACATTGGCAGCCTTCCACGAAGACGGAACTCTCCTAGTGGAATATGAAAGTTCAAAAAGACGCGTCAATACCGGACATAGCTCAGGGGCACACTGCTTAAGCACCACTGCGGATATGCCGTCTGGCCCACTCGATTTATGGACGTCTAGAGAAAGCAATGCCCGCCGGACCTCTTTCTGTGTAAAACAGATTTCCGGCATTGTAACGCCACAGCAGGGGATGGTAGGTGGTGTGGCCTCTCCGTCGTCCATAGTCGAGTTAGAGGCAAATAGAGCGCCCAAGAGATCGGCTTTCGCTTTTGCACTTTGGGCCAAGTTATTATCCGGCTTACGAAGTGGTGGCAAAGACGACTGACAAAAATTTCCCTCGGCAGCTTTAGCAAGCGACCAGAAGGCGCGAGTCCCAGAGGGAAGGCTCGCAAGTCGCTCGCCAATTCTGCCGACGAATTCGGATTTAGCCCTGGCAATTTTCTTTTTACTGGACCTCGAAGCAGCATTTAATTTGCGCTTAAAATCAGGCGCACAGAGATCCTCACGATTTCGAGCCGTAGTCCAAGCCCTGTAAGTAGCCTGCTTGAGAAGCCTAGCTTCCTTACAGGGCCGATTAAACCACGGTCGTTTCTTTACCCCTGCAACAGGCACCAGCGGGTTTGGAATGTAGCATTCCATGCCCGCTAGGATCGTGTCTGTCACAGCGGCCGTGCAAGTTTCAATGTCGCCTGACTTGAAACACAGCTGCTTCCATGGGTATGACGCGTAGAACTCACGCAGTCCATCCCAGTCTGCTGACTTATAAAGCCACATGCGTCGCCATGCGGTTGCCCGAGGTGTGTTAGGCAACACGCAGGGTACGTGGGCCCGGATAAGACAGTGGTCCGATGAGCCCAGAGGTGCTTCCACTGTGATGGTATATCCATCCGGGCGTGAAGTCAGCAGAAGGTCTAGTAAAGAGCTTGTATGATCCTCAACATCAGGTATTCTCGTTGGAGAATGTACAAGTTGTGAGAGACCATACGCCAGGGAGAATTCGTGAGCAGCCCTACCCGCGTAGTCGGTGGACCGAGAACTGAGCCACTCGACGTGGTGAGCGTTAAAGTCTCCTAAAATCACCAACTCTGCGGAAGGGTACTGCTCGATGACTTTGTCAGTCGTCACTTGCAGGTGTTCAAACAACCTGGCCGTGTCATGATCACCGCTATGAGACCTGTACAGGCACGCATAGATGTAGGTGTGGCCACCATAATCCATGCGTACCCAAATAATAGACAGGTCTCTGTCTTCAAGGCCTTGGAGACGACGATAACAAATATCCTCCCGTACGTACATGCATACCCCGGCACGACGCACAAATACGTGCTCGAGTTTGTACCCGGGGTAAAGAAGATAAGATGTTTCGGCCGGGCAAGATATTTGAGTCTCCGTGAGAAATAGCAAGGTCGGCTGTGCAGTTTCAAGGTGTTGGTGAACTGCATTGATGTTGGAGTGGAGACCCCTGATGTTGCAAAAGTCCACTTCTAATGTGGATGGGGGAGCCGCTGTGTAAAATTTTACTTTACGTTTTCTGGCCATGATGGTAAAAGGGGTTTCAAGGTTGAGGAAGGTCGCTGGATTGACAGTATGAGGAACAATGCGCGATGTTTACCGCCCCGATAGTATAGGTTGTGTGGCTTGTAGGCACGGCGCACGGAAGGGCCCCCAGTCCCCTCCCAGCGCAGCAAACGGGTCCACCCCGGTCTCCTGCTCCGGCACGTCGACTGCACTGAGCACTTTACACAGGCGGTGATTCAGCCTCCTGGGGTGGAGATTAAGTGATCCCCAGGTTCGGGAATCCTACAACCTGCGGGCGGCCAGCGGTAAGCCGTTTCACTGGGTCTCCCTGACCGCCGCGCCTACATGCCGCGCCTATATCGATCGGAGACGGCTCAAACACTCGCCGGTCCCCCCACTGTCAACCCAATAACCCTCCTATGAGCTCTGGACACCTTACTCACTCGCAGGAACACAACATAAAGTTATTATGACTGCGGTCTTCTATAAGGTGGAGGTACTTCCCCAGTCGGGCTGCTCAATATAAATAATTTTTTGTGATTTTATCCTTGTAATTGACTTGATTTGTCTTAATTTATTTATAATTAGTATAGGTTTGTACCATGATGCGTACTATCGCACTTAGATGTTTAAAAAAAAACATTTACTTCGGTAGCAACATGCTACTATGCCAACATAATATTACCGTAGCAAATTAGACCTCACATCGCGCTTACACAAGATTCAGGCAATGTTTTAAAAATAAAACTACAGCCGCTCCCATTTCTATTGACATAATAAACTGGATCGATGTTGTTTTTGTTAGTGATATCTATTTTTGACCAAATCAAAGGGAGTCGGTAGTGTCCATTAGAAGGGGCCGTCATGTAACCAGATATATTTGACATTCAGCAAAGGGCGCTGGAGACAAATAGTCTGGGCCAGATGACAATTGTTTTATGATCAGTGAATGCTTATTTCACAATACTAAATTGTAATTGAGTAATAACGAAAGGAATTTACGCAATCTAAACTAATATTATAAAGAGAAAAGATACCTAACTAAACATTCTGCTATGTATACATTTATATTGATTTTGCTTCAGAAACATTTTATTATTGTAATTAATGGTACATTCAGTACGCTAAAGGACATCAAGAGCTATGTGCGTGCTAATAAACAACAAACATTATCTTAATCATTATCGGTCTCATCATTTATTTTTAAGAATTACTTATCATAACATAAAAGGTTTTGAACACAACAGTTATGGATAAACTCAAAATCTACGTAAATAACCAATTTTAAAAAATCCTTCACACATATAAAGCTACAAAATCAGCGAGTAATATAGGCTACATTTTTGTGGTATGTGCCTACCCACGCGGGCGAAGCTTCTGGCAACAGCTAGTATTTAGTATTTCAATAATTATCTTAAGCTTAGTGTTTGTTAGTAGCAAATAAAATAATAAGTGTTGACACAGTATCATTGTGCTATTTAATTATTTCACCACAGTACCTTATGTAACCTAAGATTTCATTTATTTTTAGTAAAAAATGTTTTACCAAGACATTTTTATTACCAGACAAGTATGTCTATTCATCATCACCATTTCCAAAAGACCGATCTTCACCTGTCAATGAAATATGTTTTATTATTAATCAGAAATAAGCAAAATTCAAGTATATTGCACACTTCACACGAACATAAAATAAAATCAACTAGAATTGGATATCTCAATAAAATTCATCTACTCGAGCAAAAATCATACGATTAAACCTATTTCTTTACACTAAGGTGAATCTTTTGTATACTATACACAAGGTACAGAAAAAACTAAATAATAAGTATGATAAAAAATAGTCCAGGAACTGTTCGCAACCCGATTTACCGTGAAAGCGAATTTAACCCAAACCAATCAACCCTTAAAAAACTTGGGACTACCTGAGACTTTGAATTTTTAAAACTTATTTGTGCGTCAAGGTTTTAGTGTGTTTATAATTTTAAAAACTTAATACAACGGCTTAAGTTAGGAAGTTGTACGTTGTTTGTAATGATATTTAGAAGATTTATTGTTTTTACAGATTAAGTGAATGCTGACAGGAGTCAACTTTAATGCTTGGTAAGTTTTTATTTATTACACCTAAATAATCGCCTACTCGTAATGAATATGGTATCTATCGTCGAAGGTAAGAGACCAGAAAAATTTATGACTTTTCAAAGTACCATACGTTTTTTAAATTTAACTTGCACTATGCTGACACACATAGAAAAAGCTACGAAAAAATCTGGACTGTAATGAAAGAGGACGGGCAAATGCTATAACATAAAAGAACCAATAAAAACATAACAAAAACAGTCGTTCTTTTCCTAAAACATTTCAACAACAAAAATTTTATCAACACAAACAAAATATCGATATTCATAATATTTGGAGTTCTATTACAATCTTTGGAAGATATTTGACACCCGGAATATGGAGGCCGAACTATGATAGCAGAATAAAGCCATGAAATCATTCAGCACAATATCTCGTAATTCGACGCCCGTATCATTTTGTGTATTTTGCCCTACATACGCCTTTGTTCGACAATCCCGGATTGCCTTGATAAAATATTTGGGATTTAGATTTGACGATCACCGGTTTTTTGCGCGAACAGAGATTTAAATATTTCTATATTAGTACCTGTTTGAAAACTATTAAAATATTTTAATTGCTGCAACTTAAGAAGAGGAGAATAACATTGACTTTCGATCTTGCAACTTATCATTATTTTGTTGTTGTCAAAAAACATTCTTCTAATTCCAGATAACCTTAATTATCCATAATTCTATAATGTGTTGTATATCTCACTCGTACCTGTCTAGTTTTAGTTTCAATTATCATTTTTACTGCCAATACTACTGTCAATATTAAAACTGTGCTATTAATTAACTTGTGTCAATTGTTAACCTATACCTCTTATATTAGGTAACTAACACTTGTTTTATAAGCTTTACACATTTTTAACAGTTTGGTACTTTAACGATGTTTTATTACATCGTATAATAGTTTATATTTTGATTCAAATATTAATATAAGACTGCAAAGAAATATAAACAAAGTTTAAAATTTAATACAGACATAAAATCTAATAAACTGCCACAACGACCCCTAATACCATCTTAACCTTTTTAGAATAAAAATGTGAACTCGACGGAATTATTCAAATCAGTTCAGTAGTTTTTGAGATTATCTCGGAACTTGGGATACACAAACAAACAGATTTTAAGTTTATACTTAATCGTATTATAAATTATTTCTTAACGAGATATGTGGGTGAGGTTAAGTATCTATAGTTTGGGAAGATTGTAGTGGTTCAGTGAATTCTAAATAATGTTCATATTTGTTGTATTGTAATGAACAGTATTATTATTTAGACAGAAACAGTTATCTATGATAGTTGAAGGTGAACCGAGTTTGACAACATCGTGTTTAGTTTGATGAATCTTAATAAATAGAATGTTATAATTGTAAAGTAAAAATATCTATCAAATGGGAAGGTAAAAATATAGTTTTACTCACGTTAAGCCACACCTTTGCTTACTGCTCTGCTGCCGTCGCCAGTAGTGTGATGTTACATAGCCTTTAACCTTCCTCATGAACTATGCTACCAAACGCAAAAATTATATTATATAAATAGATATATCTATACACTATATTGTTCAACCCGACAATCTCTAACTAAACAACTTAAAGATTATTATAGATCGAGTTCTCACACCACTTAGCACTTGGGCTACTGTCGTTACTGTCCCGCATTGTCAGCTGGCTTTATTACACTTGTCAGATTATTGTCCTGTTGATGCTAAGATTGTATTGCAAATCAGTGTTGACATGAGAATTGTCTTCACATTTTTATTACTAAGTTCATAAGATTCCCCTTTTCTTTTGATAATACAAGTTTGGTTAATATTTATACTATTATAGCAGACCCGGCGAACTTCGTTCCGCCTAACAGTCGATCAACATTACTTTATTTTACTAAAATAAAACAATTTTTCTAAAATAAACGTAGCCCAAGTTACTCCTTATTGCATCAGCTACCTGCCAATAAAAGTCCCGTCAAAATCGGTCCAGCCATTTCAGAGATTAGCCGGAACAAACAGACAAAAATTGTAAAAAATGTTATTTTGGTGTATGTACCGTACCTATATATATTCATATACATGTAGTACAAACAGACACTTCAATTTTATTATATGTATAGATATAGATATAAAACCAAAGGGTTTGTTTGTTTCTTTGTTTGATTGCGCCAATCTTTGGAACTTTTTTTATTGCTAACAGTGGCAGACGAGCAAACAGCACACGTGATTGTAAGTGGTAACTGTCGCTCATGGACGACTCAAAGTCCCTAGCATTGCTCCTGCTATGCCAGGGACTCTGCAAAACCGCTGCCTACCGAAAAGGGAGTGGGTAGATGAAAGGATTGAGGGAGGTGAGGAAAAGGGAAAGTGGGGTAATTGGGCCTACGGCACTCTACTACCAGTCAAATTCAAAAAAATCTTTTTGCGTATGATAGTTCAGTTCTCGAGAAAGGCTATGTAACATCACGCTACTAGCGACAGGAGTAGAGCAGTAAGCAAAGACGCTGGTGAAACCGCGCCACGGAAAGTTAGTTTTATATAGAATGTGTTATAATACATCACCATATACACTACTGGGCACAGGTAAGTAAAAGTTACCTTCGCACTAAATATAGTAAAAAAACTATCTACCACCCCGTGGTGAATTTAGTAAATTTAATCTTTTGAAAGAGGCTTACATTATGTCCTACAGTAAACGTCTGCAGACAGGCTTCCTTTCATTATAATGCCCTTGCAGGTCAATGTCATACCATCATAATGTTAACTGGTGTACATATTTCTCAATTTCCACTGTACATTGCATACATATTGACACCGCCTCACCAGTCTGCTTGTGACCACGGCCGGTGTACCTGGTCGAAACGTCAAAAAAAATAAGGTATGTAAATACCTAATGCATGATCGCGTTAATTTCCGTATGATTATAAATTTATACATTTTAACAATCTATAGGACAATATTATTAAACTTAACTTTATTTTCATAACGCAAACAACACATATTAGATAATATAATACTGTATGACTAGCATAATGGCGGTGGTAAATGACTCGACACATGTAACTCGATTCTGCGATATAATGCTGTTTTGCCATCGAGGAGAGTCAGGAGACGCACTATCTTTTGTCCTGTATTTGTACCAAATATTTGGTACAGTTTGCAGAATAAAATATTAAAAATGATTCAAATTAAATCATTCATTTAAAGATGTCTACTTTTTTAACATAGGTCTCTTCCAAAGGCAGGGCACGCCATATTTACACGCTTGACTAGTGGATAATACTGTTTTTTTCCTCTCTTTATTTGGGTAAGGAGGCAACTGGACCCGTTCTAAAAGTTCATATACATGAAACAACATTATTTTATTTATACCATAAAATTGTATCACCCTTAGAGTAAATGTCGTTTGTTTATCAAATAACAATAATGTCTATTTTTGCAACAAACTTTTGTCTTGCTGGAAATCGAACCCACAATCATGCAAATTACTCGCAAGCTCCAGGCACTGTCAAAAATATTCGCAAACATTTTTATGCCGACCTTACTTTCAACCCTCTTAAATATGACACCGACCCGAGTGGATTGCTAACAAAAGCGCGCCGATTTTGTTTTGACTAAAATCATGACTAAAGAAATATCTGATTTCAGTAAACCTGCTTCTATTGATACCTCCTTATTATTATTTTGATTGAAGGCTTCAACAAAATGTTCTGAATTCATTAGAAAATAGGTTTAATTAGTTTGTTTTATGATACTATAATAATTAGTACTTCTATTTCTGTTCTACATTACTTGCAATTAGGTACTTATTTATTAAAGAGAAGATATAATAGACCAGCACATAATTATTTACTACTGTAAATACAATATTGCTGTTATATGTAAAGCTACACAGAGCCGATCTGATTTAAGTCAGAAGTCTTTTAAATGAAATCTTACATAGTAAAAATGAAAATGAAAATATATTTATTCATATAGGTATGTAAGTATTTACAAAAAAGTATGTATATCCGCATTCTAGAACCCATTACACAAGATATATAATATATGCTTACTTTGGGTCTAGATGGCGTTGTGTGTAGTTATTGTGATGCGATGTGATATATAAAATACCACAAAATTGAGACCAGATAAACGTAGAAAATTATGATTATTAAAACGAAAAAGCAAGTTCTACAACATTAACAATATTTATAGTATCACGTTACATGTTTTAACAGTCTAGAGTTCATAATAATAAATTGTTGATAACATCTTTAGTTCAATAGCATTATTAGTTTTGTAATGTTTTTAATAAGAATTTGTGGAAGCGCTTCAATTAAATTTACTTTATCTTTACTTCGTGGACTATCAGTATCTTTATTTTTATTACAATCGTAACAAATGTTTATCTAAAATAATATTTAGTTTCGTTTACTATTAAAATTCTACGAAAACGTCTTGATTTCTCTTCATTACAGTTTTAACGAGATGAGGTAGTTCAGCGTTTTCTACTGAATGTTTTTGTAATATTGAGCTTTAAATCAACGAACCTTACGGCATATTAATCTCATTAATGACTTCAAGGGTCTCTTAAAATCATGGACAATCTATATTCTCGCCAAATACAGTTCTGTCAAAAGAATAATATAAAAAATTATGTTTTTGGTACCGGTAGTGAACTGTGCACTTTTTTGACTAGGGCTATTGAATCTAGCAATACAATGTCAGAATGTCTTAAGATGACATATTAATAAGTCTTTATCATACTTCATATATTATCATTCCTTGATTATATTTAACTACTGACATAAGAGAGATCAATAATCGAACACCATTCCACAATAACCTTAAATAAAAAGAACTGTCATATAACTTCAATAATAATACAATATCCATTTTATTGCATCGAAATAAGACACAAAAAATCAGGAAATACAAATCACCGTGAAATAATAAAACGATCTCGCAGGATCTTCGCAAATTTGTTGCCACTGTTGCCAGTGACCCAATATATCATTTGTTTCCAAATGGACCGGTATCACAAATGTTGTGGTTGGTTACCTTAACGCAACTGACATTATTCTCCAAGTATAAAGGCCCGGATGTCCGCGGGACATTCGACATAATCCCAAAGATTTCGCATAAAAATCTATAAATGACAGCAAATAAGGTTTCTTCATTGATACTAACAATGGTTGAAATGAATAGTTCCATGTTCGGCTTGCCTCGTTTTGTACATCGCTTCCTTTGCTTATCTTTTTTCTTTGTGTGAGGCCAGGTGATGGTTTCTTTTTTTGATGTATTTGTTGCAATTGGTTTATTTTCTTTTATATTAAATCGCCTGAGGTTGGAATTTTAAATCTGTATAATATTATGAACTTGATAATTTTGAGCTTCTTCGAAAGTTAGGACTCTTTTTTATATTATGTAGTTTATAAATATTTGAAACTTAGTAATAAGTATTAAGGTACTTTATATTAGAAGTATTATTAATATTTATCAAAAATAAAGAAACTCTTCTTTATTTTAGAATAAGAGTAAACTGCAATTCGTCCATAAAATTTTATTGTTTGTATTGCTTTAACAGTTCATCATTCATAAATCTATGTCTCTAGTCTAAGATTTGGGATGAAATTAAATTAACATCGTATAAATTAGTAAATTCGTATTTGATACGATATCATTATTTGTTTCGAATGATATTTGATATCGAGTGTTGATATCGGATTACAGTACGTCTATCTACCTTTTGTATAATGTAATAGCCTCTAATCTAGGTAAAAAAACATAAATGTCTTTATGTTTTTCGCCTTCCACGAATATAACTTATTCTGTTATAAGACAAACAGATGAGAGAAACCCTGTCTGAACCTTTCACCTTCAAATGATAGTGGGAGCTAAATATAAAGTACTCTGCTTAACTCTTAAAGCTTAAGACTACAAAGCACGACACCGCTTCATCACAAGCACCTGTTCTAAACTAGCCACTTGAGCAACCATTTACGTATGATTTATTATTAAAGATATTATTTAACTTCAAGTGGTCTAGCTTTAATGGTTGTCTTGTTTGAAGTGCAATGGAATTCTAGAGTATACACGATTCAAAAATGAATTGGATTGATATAAGCTAACGACAATGTTTGCGAAAGCTTATGTCAATCCCATACATTTTTAAAAAAAGTTAATTTATGCCACTGTCTAGTCCCTTGTTAGTATTATATTTTTCTGCAAGAAAGTGATTGTCGATTTTCGTAATTTTGTTATAAGTACTATTGTATGTCTTTCACACAAAAAACGTACTTTATTTTCATAGTAAGTATTTTATTTTATTCAAAACTCAAATAGCAAACAATATTTAAAAACATATAACATTAATTGAACAACCATGTAATTAATGCACATACCTTCTTTGCATGAGACGAGGCCTTTGCCCTATAGTGGGTATATAATGGGCTAAAACGGCTATTGATTTCATTGAATTAGTATTTGAATTGTAAGACAATCATTATAGATGTTATAACAATGACTTCATTCAAATGTACCCACAGTATACTAAGGCTAGGTCAACCTTAGCTTAGGTATTTCTTCTGTGTGTTAAAAACATTGCAAGTATCAACATAACGTTCGAATTCTGAAGTAGGTACACTTTAATCTTCCTTAATTACTGATATATGGTTAAGCAAAACATTGCTGCGTCGCGAGTAAACTTAAACATGAACAAGTTGTTCCAAAAAAATTATGAACACAATGCAGATGAAGAAGCCAGAAAGGCGTTAAATGTCTTGTGTTTTTCTCTTGGCTGTACTTACTGTTAAAAAGACTCAGGGGATCAGACCGGAATGACTAAATATGCAGGAAATATGAACGGAATTAAAGAATAATAATAATCTCAGAGGATCAGATCTGGGGGATCAAACCGGAATAACTCGTTTAAATAAGATAACGCTTTTGTTTGCATAAAAAAAAATCCTGTTAATATATCTATTCTTTCAAAATTATTAAACAATGCTCGAAGAAAAGTCAATTTCAGTCTATACTCTATACATTATTCTATTTTTTATTATTCTAACATAAAATATATAATTATCGTCGTCACTCAAACCGATGAACAAAATGGCGGCCAATTAAAATAGCTTTTAGGTTAAATTGGCGAACTTAATAAACCAATTAGACTCACTTCTTAGGATGAATTAACAAATTAACTTATTAAGGTAATTGATCTTTACTATGACTAGCTGTCCGCAGCGCGGTTTCACCTGCGTTGAATTACATATTGGTTTCTGCTCTGCTCCCGTGGCTTGCAGCGTGACATTAATCCTATAATCTTACTCTAAAACAAGAATTATCTTAATCTGAGTGATAGTTCTAGAAGTTAGTGCATTTAGACAAACAAACTCTTCTGCTATAAATGTGATGGTGACAAGACCAGCGCGTTGTCTTAAGTTAAGGCAATGTTTGTGGGTGCAAAACCAAATAAGTACCAAATTTATCTATGTAGTTACTAAGTGTACCTTGAATATCATTATCATATAGGGAATGAAACAAAACAAGCGTATTCAGTAATCACTGCTCATGCCTTGTTACAGGCCTTACTGCTGTAGCGGTTGGTTGTGGATCTCTTTGTACTTTAGTTTAGTAAAAATTATAACACATAACATTATTTTTGCCCTAAAGAATATTTTACTTTTTTACAAATTTCTAGATAATTATTGGCACCAACAGAATGTGTAACAAGTTTAAATGCGGTCTTGACTCCAACAAAAAATTCAAATATTACCGCACCAACAAGGCCCGAATGAATGTTTGAAAACGTATGCGGTTTTTCATATAAAGTAACGCTTTGTCTTGAATACACAACAACTACGAAAAACATGCATACTTCTAATTGATAGAAGTTACTCTAGACTGCAAAACGTCACACCCTTGGCTCAATTCTTTGGTGATGCTAATCAGTGTTTTATTAAAACCTGTAACAGTTATAGTTTTATCTGACCCTGTCTCCTGTGTTAAATATGGAATAATTTCATCCCTTTACATACCTAGGTGTTGGAAGAGGTGACTAAACAACACTAAGCAAAGGGACAATAGCAATCTGCGCTTTGAATTTTAGGTATTCTGTGTGTAACTATTACAACGCAGTTTTTAAATGCAAAATATAAATTTGAATAATGTTTTAATATTATCTACATTTGCTTTTACCTACATTAAATTCAATTATAAATTATTATAAGATACTATTATCATAAATTCGATATAGCAGCATGTTACAAAATTGGCTATACACGGATAATTACCTTTGTATTTGGTACGTTTAGTTAGTTAATGAGGTGTTTCATTTATTAATGGAAATAACTCGATATCAGAACGTTATTTTGTACCTATTATGATAGTTATATAAGTGCTGATTTGTTTAATAACGGTTTATGTGAAATAAAAGTAAAGATTTTTAACAGGATTGCAATGTCCGTTGTTTAACGTGCAACAACAATCTGATTGCTGGTTTCGGTACGCATCGAAAAAAACATACAAACTACAAATGTATCAAAAAAAATATGCTCTAATAGACCTACGTCCATCTTAACAAATAGCTACAAATGTTTTCTCAGCACTTAATACAGGAAACAAAACCGGACGGTCAAAAATGTTTCAAAGAAACCGTATCAGCGTTCTGTATCCTGTGTGCTGACAGGAACTAATTGCAACTAGCTCTTGAAATTAATCTAATGCTTCTACTTGGCGGCTAAATAGATAAACAATTGAAAAGTTGCCAAGTAGGGCAACGCTATCAAAATAGATGTTGCTATCATGTTTATAAGATCGAGATAGTAAGTACATCAAATTTTAATGATTAAAGAATAAGTTTTGATAATCATGACATGAAAAGTGACATCGATTTCATAAAAAATATGGCTTATCTCACTGCTGTTATTAAATGATAGGAGACTATAGTGAAATGTATTTATTTTTCTATTCCGTCCTAAGAGATGTAAACACGTGAATTTTGAACAAAATACCTACAGATTTTTGATGAGAACATTAAATAATAGCTATATATTTACATAATTAGCAAAAGCGATTACATTAAATACATTAAACAATTAAATTGTAGATGGTTTTCTAATTAAGTATTATAAGGAGATTTCTAAGTACCAAAGCTTTGTTTCGTAACCACGACATTTTTATTAGGTAGCATCTACTTCTTCCCAGATAGTTATAAGAACACATACATACGTATGAATTGGTGGTCGCCTTCTCAAAATGTAATTCATCTTATATTTTTTTGATCAATTGTCACTCAACAAACACGAAAACTGTTAGTAATTTTATACAAAGCTCCTGCCACTGAGCTAACCGTATGAAAACTGACAATGTCGATCTATATCATCTGCTCTGACCGGAGCAAATTGTCAAGACAGAGTGACATTTTTGTAATTTTTTGCCTTGATCCGTAATGTTGACGTTTTGACGCTTGATCGACGATATTTCTAGTTACAAGCCAGGTAGATACAATTGTCTGATTGTTTGTGTTTTTGCAGTTTCGATGTGTAAAAATAAACTTAATACGCTTATTTAATACGAATATCTGTTAATATTTATGTTAAAATCTTAAGAGATTTGATAAACAGAAAAAATATTTTAGAGTCGCAACACGTGAGTGATACTTCTGGTGTTGGAAGAGTTCATGACGTATGGTAGCTGCATACAATCAGGCGAACTTTATGTTTGTATTGCTGCCTTAGTTTATCAACGAGTGAAATGTTATGTATTTTTATCGACGTAGTCCACGTAGCGCACCCGTCCGAAGAGCACCTGCGCGAAGAGCACCTATCTCTTTGTTAGTAAAAGTAACTCAATGATAAAGTCAGTAACCTTGGTAAAGCCAGCTTTATAACAAAATGTGGGGTAGTAAGCGATGTCAATTTTATGAACCAATTTCAATAATAAAAAATTATAATTATAGATATAGGTTATTATTTTTATAGTACTATTCTAAACATACTAAATTGCGTAATAAATAGGGATACAACATACTTATCTTCACGCTTTTTATCCCCGAAGTGGTAGGCAGGTGTTTAACCACCCATTTTTCACCATTTTTTTATTTTTGGTCTCATGTAACAGGCGGCGAGCCTGTTTCCATATATCGTACACAATGCCAGACTCCGGGCTAATACTGCAAATTTCTCGACAGAAAAACCCTCGACGGATCGAACCTTAGACCTCTGCTTGGTAATCCGTACACAGTACCACTGAACCACAGAGGCAGCCATAGGGATAAAATTCCCGTTATATTACGAAATTAAATTAAAAAATTTAAAATAAAAATTATTTCTACTATTACCACCCACTAGTACACTCAGGATATTTTCATAAAATCCAACCATTCTATATTATCTGTGTTAAATATTCCTAGATTTTCTAAGAAACAATGATAATTTTATTCTAATAAGCAAATAATATATAGAATTTATTATCGTACTGACATATACTAAGGAGAACTCGTAAAAAATAAAACTGATGCTTAATTATTAGTTAAATTTATGTTTTTATGTTAACTTACACATTATTATTAGTTAGGTTAATCATCGTGCTAATAAAACTAATCACTGTAATATAGCATAACAAGCATTGACTGTTTCAAATTTTAAGTGGTAGGTAAGTATTCAAATGTTCTGTCTCTTTTGCATACTAGTAAAATATATTATTAACCAGACGATTTTCGGAGTAAAAAGTAGCCTATGTCCGTCTCCTGCATTGAATCTATCTACACACCAATTTTCATCCAAACCGGTTTACCTGTTTAGGCGCTGAATGGTAACAAACACACACACATACTTTTTATTTTATAATATTAATAGAATATAACCAACAGTCGGTCCACCAGAAGTTCGATGTTATAACAATTAATTCAAAATAAAATTTATACATTAAATTTATATCTAACGTCATAGGTTTTACTTTATACAAATACAACTAATGGATCAGTTTTCAGTCTAACTATCCATTTAGCTCGGCTCTTTTGATCAAAGGTAACATACCGTTTCTGAAAATCGAGACTCTTGTCGCCCTCGAGATTTAGGTCGGGCCGGTTGATTAGACCCCGACGAATTGGGACGTTCTCACAAAAGACACCTAGCAACACTGGTTGTAATGATACACGAGTTTCTTTGTTCTACCTGAACTGAAAGGGTGGTAATTTTAATATTAGGAGTAGAGCCTGAGTGTGTTATAATCTGAGTTTTATATTGTTAGAAAATACATCCAATCAAATGGTAATTTCGTATTTAGGTAGAGTTGTATAGCCTGAAAGTGTGAAACAGATCGCCCAGATACCGACATTGAATCAGGTACACAAATAATTGTTTCGTCCATGACACATAGATTGTTCGATGGGACGTCCTACTTTATTGTGATTGATCACTAATAATGTTTGTTGCGGTTTGTTTTTTAAAGAGATATCTCTAAACTAGCTTTCCGTGGCGCGGTTTTACCCGCGTCTTCTTACTGCTCTGCTCTCGTCGCCAGTAGCGTGATGTTACATACAGCCTATAACCTTCCTTAAGAACTGGGCTATCATACGCAAAAATAGTTTTGAAATCCGATTGGTAGTTCTAGAGATTAGCGCTTACAAACAAACAAACAAATTCTGCCGTTTTATTGGTATAAATATAGATGTATACTCATCCGTTGTACCATTATAATCAAAGGTCTAATATTCTAATATAATAAAAGCTGTAAGTACTAGGTACCAAAGTATCCAAAATCTTTCTATAAAGTTTTCTTTTAGTCAATTTGACTGGCCTGTTGGTCTAGTGGTTAGTGACCCTGACTGCTAAGCCCGGAGGTCGTGGGTTCGATTCCCACCCAGGACAAATCTTTGTGTGATGAGCATGATTGTTTGTTCTGTGTCTGGGTGTAATTTATCTATAATATGTATGTATTTAAAAAAAATGTATATAAGTAGTATATCAGTTGTTTAGTACCCATAACACAAGCAATAATAATTGCTTAATTTGGAGCTAGATGGCGCTGTGTGAATGTGGTAGAATATTATTATTATTATTTCCTTTATTTAAATTAATTCTCAAAATTACATTTTTAAATATAAGTATATAAAAAAAAACACATACATTTAAAAATATAAAAATTGGAGACCCACTGGCACCGGGTACAGGGACCAAGCTACCGGTGGTTAGGGCTCCAGAGATAGGAACCTCCTCACAATGCGGGCCGTGTCAACCAACACCGCCTTCTGTATCTGGCCCTTGACCCAACCAGCCAACGCGAGCCTCTTAAGATGTTGATCGAGGCTCTTAGCAATAAGTCCATTCACTGTAACCACTATCGGAACAATGATCGCCGAATCCACATCCCACATGTCAACAACCTCGTGAGCTAAATCCAAATACTTGATCTGTTTGTCTTTTTCAGCTTTCACGAGATTATCATCATGAGGGATGGTGACGCCGATGATCATTACAAGGCGCTCTAATCGATCTATCACCACTATGTCAGGCTTATTGGCAACAACAGTCCTGTCAGTGATGATAGATCGATCCCAGTACAATGTCGCACGACCATTCTCGAGAACTGGCTCAGGATTATACCTGTAGTAAGGCACTTCGGCGTCCACAAGTTTGTACCGCAGAGCAAGTTGCTGGTGGATGATCCTGGCCACTTGGTTATGTCTGTGCAAGTACTCTCCGTTAACAAGACGCGAACAGCCGGAAACAATATGCCTGAGAGACTCACCTGGGCGATGACATGCACGACATATGTCGATAGTGCCGTCTCTCAAGATATATTTCCGGTAGTTGTTCGTCTTGATAACTTCATCAGCAATTGCACAAACAAACCCTTCGGTTTCTCCGAAAAGATCACCGAAGCGTAGCCAGGCCACGGAAGCAGTTCGGTCCACATCTGGACCGTGTAAAGCACGGTAGAACCTGCCGTGGAGCTCCTTGCTCTGCCATACCACTCGACGGTCATCGACGCTAAGCACTACAGGCTTGTGCCAGTTCTCCTTAGCCAAGGCAAGCGGGGTCAGTCCATTGTCCACTGCGACAACATCACGATGCAGAGCCCCGTTCGCTTTAAGAAAATAATCTCTAAGGTTGCATATCTCGCGATTACCACACTTTCGCGGGATATACAACCTCATGACAGACGAACGTGGATGATGCATTCGGTATGAAGTCAGCAATGTACGGACTTTCCTGTCCAAGGCATCTAACTCAGTCGGAGTCCACCTAAGTATGCCGAAAGAGTACATAAGGAGTGGCATGACCCAACCATTACAGGCCCGTATTTTGTTGCCGCCAGATAATAAACTATTTAGTACTTTTTTAAGGCGGCCTATAAAACGTTCCTGTGATGATTGTTTCATTGCCTCTTCCTTTATACCTAAAGCTTGCGACATACCTAGGTACTTATAGGTGTCAGTTACTAGAAGCGATCTAAGCTGAATAGAATCAGAGAGTTGAATGCCCTCAGATTCTACTATCCCACCACGCTTTACATGCATGATTGCACATTTGTCTACACCGAACTCCATTCTGATCGAGTTACTAAAGTTTTCTGTTACCTTTAGTAAACCTTTCAGCTGGATATCAGTAGGCGCAATTAGTTTCAGATCATCCATGTACAGCAGGTGGGATATGACTTGACCACCTCTACGTAACCTGTAGCCTAATTCTGAACCCTCTAGCAATGTACTGAGAGGATTCAGAGCCAGGCAAAACCATAGGGGACTCAGGCTGTCACCCTGGAATATGCCCCGCTTAATCCATATTGGTTCACCGTTACCCCGGACATGTCGGCACCCTGGATAGGTAAGAACTGTTCCCCATTGCCGCATACATGCCTCCAAAAAGGTGCGTACAGTAGCATCTACTTTATAGAGTTCTAGCACCCTTAGGAGCCATGAATGCGGCACGGAATCGAATGCCTTTTTATAATCTATCCAGCATGCCGACAAGCTCTTTCGGTTTCGGCGTACCTGTTGGCTAATGGCCGTATCGATTAGGAGGTGCTCCTTAGTACCACGGGCTCCTCCCTTACATCCATTCTGAGAGATAGACATTATCGAATTTTGTTCAACGTGGTTATTAATTTTGACTCTCAGGATAGACGTAAGCAATTTGTAGACCGATGGTAAGCATGTGATCGGTCTATAATTACTGGGATCCGTGGTGGTACCGGTCTTATGGAGCAGGTGAGTAATTCCAGTTGTTAGAAACTCGGGTAGCGTTCCAGATTCTAAAATGGACTGAAACTGAGATGCCAAACGAACATGTGAGCTTCGTAGCCATCTCAACCAGAAATTATGCAGTCCGTCAGGTCCTGGAGATTTCCAATTAGTCATGGAACGGACTGCATTTGTCACATCATCGGCTGTGATGACTACGTGAGCCATGTCTGTAATTTTCTCACATGCTCGATTAACATCCCGCATCCAGTCCCCCTCGACATGATTAACGGGCACCGACCAGATGCTACTCCAGAATTATTTTGTGGCAGTAGTGTCCAGCAGTTGACCGTTACACCCGCCGTTGATCGGTCGCTCCCAGTTTCTGTATACCCACCTTTGATCGTTCTGGAACATGCGATTTACAGTATATCGGTCCACGCGTTTTCGATATCTGCTGATTCGGTTTGCCCATGCACAGATCTTCTGCTTTAGGAAGTCAACGCGCTCTGTGACCCTAGACAAATAATCACTACGATTAATACCCAACCCAGAGAATGCCTGGTTCACAAAGCGCATCACTTTCGGGCGAGTATTATTAATTTGAATATAATTCAGATACTATGATTACCATTGATATTGAAAAAAACTAAACTGTTCCATCCACCATATCCATTCAATTTAAACCGTATAAAGATAGCCAGTTAACCAAATCGGCAATTCCCGAACAAAAATCTCTGAAATCACGAAACTATTTGATAGGGTTGAACTCTCAAATAAAACGTGGAAGACGAATCGCTCGTAACTGATAGTGAATCAGATATAGCTGTCAGTAGCAACCTTTGGTGTTCAATCACAAGGGATGGGAATACTTTTGGAAAAAAGGTTCATGTTAACATAAAGATTAAAATTAAACGTATTCCCTATCGTTAGAAAAGAAGATATATCCATACTATTTCTGTCTGTTACGCTTTCACGCCCAAACCACTAAACCGATTTTGATTAAATTTGGTATAGAAATAGATTAGACCTTGGGGAACAACATTAGCTATCTTTTATTGCAAAAAATTGCTTATAGGGGTTGGAATAGGGGATGAAAGTTTGTATGAAAAATCGTCAATGTAAACAGAGATATAACGTGGGTGGAGCTGCGTGCAACAGGTAGTATTTTTATATTAGTTTACCAAAATGACAATGAGTGAGCAGGGTCTACGAGTGATGGACCTAGTACTTAGTCTCTTATATGCAAGGCGACATGCTTTTTCAGGCCATGCTTAATACACCCGGTGATCAAAATTGGAATTACATGCGCTGTTAAGGAATTTATAATAACCGCTGCATACCTAATCATTATCACTTAGTACTTTCACAGAATCTATCCTTTTAAATCGACTTCAAAAAAAGAAGGAGGTTCTCAATTCGACTGTATATATGTTTTTTTTTAGATTTATCAAAATGAAGCATATGCTTATAGGAATAAAGTCCATATTGACCGTATAAAATACTTTTAATAAAAGTATATAATACATCTCATAGAAAATCATTGATACACTGTTCAATAGCTCTGTCACAGCGTTGTATTTGATCAGCTTCTAAAGTGCTTTAATACAAATATTTACTTTAACTCGGCTTCAACTGTATGTTCCGATTAAACAGTAATGTTCCGATAGTAAACGGATAAGTAGAGCAACTGCTTATATACAGATGACACGGGTTTAAAGAGAAATACGTTTTATATTATTTTACTTATTATTTGATAGCGGGTCCAAGTGCAGTTCCTTGTTTGTTGACTTAATTGTCTTTTGGCTGCAAATAGTAATAATTTTATTACAGGATGTTTTGTCTCCAGTTTAGAATATAAATCCACCTCATCTCGTTTCTTGAGTGTGTTGTAAGGGACTACTAAGGCTAATTTCATCTGACTATTGTATCTAACCCCCTGGTGTCACTAGAGCCATTGGTCACTGCAGACAGAATACTTAAACGTCAATTAATTTTAATTTGGACTCAAAAGTTTTACATTCGTTTTGAAGTGACAGAGCACGAAACTTATGTGACATTTCAGTATTTTGGAGTTTGTCTAGGATGACTTTTTTACGAAAATAAAATGATTTAAAATTATAAACACATGTAACCCAGTATTACAGGTTCCACCAATAAGCGCTTTGTATAAAACAACCTATAATTAATTTGTTCAAACTGATTCGTTGTTTGATTCTCTTTTATATATCAGCAAATACGAAAATAGTGGTAAACAAATAACAAACATTTCATTAAAACATTCAAATTTAAACTTTATTTTAAGTTCATTTAGGCTATAATTTGTTTGAAAATAATTAAAACATCTACTTGATTGTTAATTAAGTGTATGAATTATTTAAAATTGTTTTAAACGTCATTCATTATCTGGATATCAATAAAACTGATGGATTAGTATGTAATTAATTTTGATAAAATCAATTTTATTTACTTTGTACTTTTTATATAATTTAACTAGGTTTCCGCGGCGTGGTTTTACCCGCGTCTTTGCTTACTGCTCTGCTTCCATCGCCAGTAGCGTGATGTTACATAGCCTATAACCTTCCTCAGGAACTGGGCTATCATACGCAAGAATAATTTTTCAAAGCCGACTGGTAGTTTCAGAGATTAGCGCGTTCAAATAAAAAAAAACAAATTAACTGTTAATAAAAAAAAATGTATGGGATTGACATAAGCAAAAAAAACAAAAAAAAAGTTCTTTGAAATAAATCATGGTCGGAACATGGTAAGGCTTAGTACTCCATATAGAACCGAACATAGCTTGCAAAACGTAGATCACACCTCCACTTATCTTTTTCGGGATATAACCGCTATCTAAATGTTAAAATAGAGGTAAATTTAAAATAAACTTATCTCCCTAAATTATTAAAACGGTGAAGGCCAGTAAAAATGGAACCAAGTACTAATTTCTTTTTATAGTCAGATTAAAACTAAATTAAAAGCAGCTGATACGTCTTTTATTTTCATCCCTACCATGAAAATTAGCTCAAAACAGCGTTTAGGGATGTGAAAATTTACATCGATATTCTTTTACCGTCCTTGGAAACGAAATGGGTAATTCGCGCGTTATCCGGGCACTTTATTTGTGTTAAGAGCGTGACAATTGTCGTTCACTTCCAGATGGAGTTGAGGGAAGGCTGTTTACTAGCAATAGCCGGTCAACTTCGGTAGTATTATGTGTTTTTGTGTTACGATAGCAATTCTGATTTTAACAATTATTTGGTGATTTAATTTTATTCTACTGGCGTTTGAATGGCTTGGACAAAATGGTTAAAAGGCCGGGTCTAATGTCAAATAAAAAAGGGGTTAAAATTGAATTAAGTATGACTTCATGGACACTAGGTTCACCGTAGTTGTAAGCGCAGCGGTTTTTTTCTAGCGTGCGATACCAGCTAATCATCAGAAGGCATACAATATTACCGAAATAGTGTTGATACACCTGAAGTCTTCTGATGTTGAAGGTAGTTTAACTTTAGCAAGATATTAAATATTCAAAGTTACATTCCACCTTTCATACAAATTAAAAAGCATATTACTATGATACAAAACGGTTTACGCATGTGTTTTTGTATCGTTTTTATATTTCTCCTACGTACGTACAGGCACTGGAACGAACTGTCAGCAGTGGTGTTTCCCTACTGCTATGACATGTCCTTCTTCAAACGAGGTTTAAAGAGAGCATTAATATTGCATTGCAGAAGTCCATAAGCGACAGTTACCACTTACCATCAGGAGGGCTGTTGACTCGTCTGCCACTGTAGGCAATAAAAAAATGGGAACTTAAAAGGAACTATGAATCTGCAATAGAAAACTATTGTTCACAAGCATTAATAAACAAGTTTACCAATGTTCACAAGTAATGTATAGTGTGTTGTATTAAATATGTATATAACCTATCCATACTTCATACTAATATTATAAATGCGGAAGTAACTCTGTCTGTCTGTTTTTATTTTATATTAGCCCACCAAAGTGACTCCGCCTCGCCTGATGGTAAGCTGTCAGTAGAATCCAGAAGTGGTGGCCACCATACCATCTTCTTAAACTGCTGGTATGGTGACCTCCACTATGGTGGCTGGGAATAGGGTTAGGGGAAGGGAATGAGGGAGTTGAGGAAAGGGAAAAAATTGGGCCTCCGGCGCTCTCCATCACCGAACGAGACGCAGTAGTACGGATACTACTACTCTTACGTCGATCTTCTATGAGAGGGTAGTACTTCCCCGGATGATCCGGCCCATTCATGTTGAAACTAGCGTGGATCTACTACCGTCTGTCTGTCTTTTACGCTTTCACGCCTAAACCACTAAATCGATTTTGATGAAATTTGGTACAGAAATAGATTAGACTTCAGGGAGCAACACAGGCTTTTATCGAAAAAATAGTTTAAAGTGGTTGAAATAGAAGATGACAGTTTCTATGAAAAATTGTCAATGTATAAATAGAGATATAACCGTAATTCACACAGGCTAGTAGGTTATAATTTACTAACGCAATCAGCTGAATAATATAGCAGACAAATTGTCTAACACAAGACTAGCAGTGTTATCCTATATTAAGCCTGTTACGAGCGCCATTTCCCAAGCGCGGTGATTACAGTTATAAAATTCTAGGAAGTCGCATCTATTCAAAAGCGGTATGGTTTACGAAGATTGGAGTTGCGATTACATAGACACTCTAAGTCAATCTAAGTAATTACTGTTCAACCATCATAAATATTTTAAGACTTCTAGCAAACAATCATAATAAATTAAGGAATTGCAACGGCTACATCCAGAACTGATTACATTAAGACTTATACATTATATTATTATTACTCGTAAGTAAACTTGTATAAAGCAAGGTTTAACTAACTTTAAGTTCATGGTTCTTGCTACATTTCCGTTATTAATGAGCTTTCTGATGGTAATTAGTCAGTGGGTTTAGGAATTGGTGGACTTCATTTTAAACGACATTGTGTCAATCTCACGTATGTTATGTTTGTATGATGTGTGTATGTCCACGGTAGTAGATCTACGTTCGACCGCATCGACCGAAGAAGTACTACCCTCTCATAGAAGATTGACTTAAGAGTAATAGTATCCGTACTATAGCATTTTGTTCGGAGAGTGAGAGTGCTGGAGACCTAATTTTTTCCCTTTTCTTTTTCCTCATATCCCGCAATCCTTTTACCTACTCCACTCCCTTCACGGTAGGTAGCAGCTTCGCAGAGTCTCTGTAGTCCTGTAGTCCCCCCATGGTAGTCGCCACTATGGTGGCTTTAAGATGTTTTTGCACGCACTGCTTAAAAAAAACTAAGATCAAAGTTAGGGAACAATTGTGCTGGTAAAGAGTTCGAGGCTTTGTGACGTTAGGCGTTAAAAACTTTTGGTTAGAGATCTTTTTCGATTCCACTTTGAAACCGGGACACTTCTTCTAAAGCTTTATTAGATACCTACTTACCTATACATATTTAAAAACTTATTGGTGTGATTACAAACAGCTCTGCACCTACAAATAATAGTATTATATCTTCTCAAAGATATAAAAGAATAACTTAACAATAAAAGTGAACTACTGCGAGGATAATAAAAGTAGTGTATCAAAACATGACGCTGTCACCAAACAAAATGATAAAACCCACGATCAATCTCACTGTGTCCACTCGCACATCCTTTCAAATAAGTCCTGTCTACCCTTATTTACAAAATGATAAGTGGGCTAACAAGCTACTAAGTATTAGGGTTACCAACTGAGTTACAATTTAGGATTAAAAACTTTGTAAGATATTATTCTTCGCCAAATTTTATCAAATTTTGAACAAACGAATTTAACTCTATTTACTAGATTCTATTTTCATAATTACATTTAACCAATCAAAAGCTGTTCACTGCCTGGATATGGTCTAACTCCGAGCATCCTAAGCCATTTCAGCCAGGACACATAGCTCACAGATCTAGAAAATTCTCGAATGATGACAACCGACTGGTAGCCTAAGTGACGATATATACATAAACAAGGTGAACCAATGACGTCCTCGATATCTTCTTTCAAAACTTTACACATTTTAAATAAACATATTTTAACACATAAATTTATAGTCATAACATAAATCATAAAAGCATTACCAAAACTAAATTGTCGTCGACTGACAGCCCTAATATCGTCAAGGTGATAACCAGGCGTCGCAGTGGCGCGAAGAAAGGTGATCCGTCTCGATTTTTATTGTGATTAATTAGATTATGTGACTACTAGCTATTGGGAAGAAATATGTGATAATATTGGATTACACGCTGCTGTCATTGTGTAAGCCGATGGGATGTTAATACTCAAGGTATTAAGAGCTTAGTTAATTTAATTTCATGACGAAAATTGGACAAACATTTACTCATAATTTTAAATAGGCACTAAAATGTTTGTGCTGTGAGGATACTTTTCATAATTTTACGTATTTTTTGCAAAAAGAATCTTTTAAGTTGGACAAAGACGATCTTCAATAGAGGATTTCGTCATTACAACCACGCTCGACAGGCGGGTCATATTGGCGAGCTGATTCAGATGCTACCAGTTCTATGTTTCATGTTCTAATGTTATATTTTCACCGCTTCCATTTGGTTGACTGATTCTGGCAGCGAGGTGACCCCGCTCAACATTTCCATTCTGAAGCTTTATTTGACTTTATTGTGCCAAGTATCCAGGATTTTTAAGGGTATTTTTCTTCACCGTATATTAGTTATATTCAAGGTAGACTAGAACAGTAGGTACGCAATATGACTTTGAAAATAACACATTGGTACTTATCCACTACAGAAGCCACATCGTCGTGCTTATGTGAAAATACCGTAATCAATAACAAGCACACTTTACCTTGATCCATTAGAAGTACATTCAGAACCATTAGCCGTCCATTCTTTCTCTTAAAAATCCAGTCCGATTCATCAACCTCATTCTGATTGGTCAATTTTTCAAACGAATTTCGTTCACTTAGACCGTATAGCTCTTTCTCAATTGTTTCACCACATAAAGGCCTAATAAAACTAAGCGATGATTTCACATCAATAATGAAATATTTTAACTAAAAGTCTCGCCATATTTCGACACTTATAAAGTTCCCGACATACCCTGTAAAAGCCTTAAATCACGAGCAATCTATCTGAGAACCGCGGACTATAAAAATAATAATTCGTCTTAGCCTTGCGTGGTCCAATTTATAAGCGCGTTTTTGATCATCTTTTTCACGTAAAGTCTTAAAAGATTACATTATTTTTGACTTGATGGATGTTACGAAAATATAATATTCAATAGTCTCTAGAACGAACCTCTTCTTGATGATAAGATTCTACTAGCTTTTAATCTAGAATCAACTTTTCATTAGATAGGTACATTAGTAATATTGTAATATCGTCACTCTTCTCTAGATTTATATTTTAGGTGAATGCTTTAGTGGAGATGTCTTTAGTACCTAATTCAAATTAATTAGGTTTTTACGGTAATAAATTTTACAACTTTAATAAAACCTATAACGTTTATTCTCAATCAAGCCATGTTTCATTTGTTTATTAACATCAGTATTCGTACTGATTATAATTACGTTTATCCCCGCTATCTCTAGTACTTTCTACCACTCACTAAATAGCGTTCGTGATCCTGCGAGCGGGTGGCACGATCTAATATCGGTGTGGGAGACTCACTGTACTTGTAGGTATGTAGCATAAATCATTGCTGCAGTTTTACACCTCTGTTGAACCCTAAGCTATAGAGAGCGCTTGAAGTAATAATCAACAAATATTTATTGAAATCTCGTTTTACCTACTTGTTGTTAGTGACGTCGACGTCGATCAGTTACAATCTTCTTACCATCCACTTAGCGAAGATAGTTATAGAAAGGCAGTATAACGAAATCATTAATAATGTAAATTATTCAACTAGTCGACAAGTACCAGCCTTTTTGTATTTTTTTAACAAAATTTTCTTTTGAAGTTAAAAAGAGAACAAGACTTTTTTGAACGAAACTTTAACAAGGAAAATTTTAAAACTAGAAACACTTTACTTTTTTCACTGATATTAACAATTTTATACTCAAATCAATAAAAAGTTATAACGTTTTTATAACCTGAACATTCAAAACTAATGACATAAAAATCACAAAGGAGGCAAGCGTGTTTTATGATCCAAAGCATCGAAAACAATCACCGTGAGTCGGTACTACAAACAACCCGTCGGCGTCGTGACCCTAACCGGTTTCACCACGATTAAGCTATCTGCCGTCTTTACCGAATCCGAGTTAATTTCTTCATTTTGTTTCGCCTTCGTATGTTTTTTACTTAGTTTTTTAACGGCCGTCAGAAATGGAATGAGCAATTTTTCTAATGGTTCAACTGATCGATTGAGTATCTTCATTTCTTTACGTTGATGAATGCGACAAACGGTTTACGATCTATTTTTGATCGAACATTAATGGTGTTGCACATTTTAAAGTGAGTATTTATTTTCTCGTAATATTTTAAATGTAGATGACTGTTTAGATGACTACTAAAGACGAGAAGAACTTAATTTTAAATGCCAAAGCTAGGTCGCAGAAACAGTAAGAGAAGAACAAAAGAGGTTTTTGCCCTCAGGTTGAATTCGTTTGCTAAACATGATGATTGCCTTGACAATCTTCAACGTATTTATTTGGCTTTTACTGCAGTGGAAGACTTTTAGCTAAAATAATGTTAATATACGGTAGTAGATATAAGCTGCTTTCAGCATGAATTAGCCGGATCGTCCGGGGAAGTACTACCCTCTCATAGAAGATCGACTTAAGAGTAGTAGTATTGGTACTACTGCGTTTCGTTCGGTGAGTGAGAGTGCTGGAGGCCCAATTTCCTCCCTTTCCTATTTCCTCACCTCCTTCACTCCCTTCTCCTAACCCCATTCCCAGCCGCCATAGTGGAGGCCATCATACCAGCAGTTTAAAACGATGGCTTTTGGTATGGTGGCCACCACTTCTGGATTCCACTGACTGCTTACCACCAGGCGGGCCGGAGTCACTTTGGTAGACTAATATAAAAAAAAAATTATAATAAAAAACATCAGGTAGATAATAGATACGCTTGTTTCTTTGCTCCATTATCTATCTATACTATTACATAAAACGGTAGAGTTTGTTTGTTTGAACGCTCTAATCTCTGGAACTACCATTCGGATTTAAATAAATCTTTTTGCGTATGATAGCCCAGTTCTCGAGGAAGGTTATAGGCTATGTAACATCGCGCTATTGACTACGGAAGCAGAGCAGTAAGCAAAGACGCGGGTAAAACTGCGCCTCGGGCAGGTAGTCAACATTACAGTTAAAATAAAACAAAAAGAGAATATATATCAGAAAGTTATACTATATAGAATATAAGTTATTTCTTTAGTCAATCGTCTTACTTTGTATGCTTTGAATACGTAGCAATACTTTATGGTAGTTAAATGTGCAATACATTGTACCACATTCTTTAGCTATTATTATGTAGCTAGTATTATTATATTTATGACTTTATTAATATACTGGTTAAAAGGAATGTTATATTTTAGATTACAATGTATGTGGGAAATAGTTTCAAAAGTTGTATAAAGGCATGAATTATAGAAAACACTCAAATGAAAAATAATGTTTTAACATTTTTAAACTTAGCTATACAAATACAAAAGGAAAACTATATTTTGATCTACGATGATTAAATTGTCTTTGGATTTCAGTGGTGGTGGAGGACTGTGTGTAAGCGAGAGTGAGCGCTATCTTTCGCTCTATTAAAGAATAGTTCTGGGTACACACTCAAAAGAATATAAGCACAGAAAAGTGCGATTCATCAACCCTAACTCTTATTATAAAGTAAAAGAGTGAATATTTGTATGCACTACTACTTCATAATAAGAGTTAGGTTGGCATGCAATACGCATAATACGCATCACCATCATCATATCAGCCGTCACAAAAGCGTCTCTAAGACCTAGATGCTAAATGCTTTATCAAAAAGACCCGGTTGAAGCCTTCTTATACCTATACTTATAATGCTGATGGCCAGTTGTGCTGTGCGCCTTGCAACCGGACCTTCAAAACAATGTTTGGTTTTGCAGGTTATGTCCGCTCTTACAATCCATACTAATAATAAATGTGAAAGTAACTCGTCTGTCTATCTGTCTGTTACGTCTAAACCACTGAACCGATTTTGATGAAACTTGGTATAGAAATAGATTAGACCTCGAGAAACAACATAAGCTATCTTTTATTGCGTAAAAATGGCTTGAAGGTGTTGAAATAGGGGGTGAAAGTTTGTATGAAAAAACGTCGATGTAATTAAAGAATTAACCGACATTCACGCGGGCAACGCTGCGAGCAACAGCTAGTAGACAATAAATTTTGCCAGTCGCCATTGACAGACACCTCAAGGCGTATGTTACGTATCAGTCGAAAGACCACCAGGCCTCCCACAATTTTCGCCACCTTGGCCTTATACACCTTATATTTCTAAGAACCTTAGAGATTAGATTATTATCAACAAATTCTGCACTGCATAATTTGCATATTGTTTATTCGCAGTCCGTATTATTATTCATAATATGAATATTGTTTATGTTACGTATCCTGCGTACATTATTGCAAGCTGCTAAATAATTTTCTAGAATTGGTTGCCAACAAATTTAATTTAGTTAATATTATCGACGGCTTCGCATGAGTATACAATGTGTATATATTATTACTAGCCTTCTACAGAGGGGTTTTACCTACGTTAAGTTACAGCTTTTGTTACTGCTCTGCACCCGTCGCCAGTAGCGTGATATTACATAGCCTCAAGAAATGGGCTATCAAACGCAAAAAGAATTATTTAAATACGAGTGGTAGTTCCAGAGGTAATCACGTTCAAACATACAAACAAATAAACAAACTCTTCCGCTTTATATAATAGTATAGATAGATTGTATAACTACTATGCCTACAAAGTATTTTGCTGTCTGCACACTTAGATCTTCAAAACTACTCAACGGATTTTGATGGAGTTTTCTTTCTGAAAGTTTGTGTGTATAAAACATACAATTTATACCTAAAGACTATTTATACATAAGCGAAGCTCAGGCGGGCCGCTAATATAGAAGTATACAATCACTGGCCGATCCAGACAAGAGACTAGGGGGCTCAAGCTTCCCCAAACGCTTTCGCAAATGTATGTGCTTGTAGTGTTTACCGTGGTAAATCCTACCCAAGTAGCGTCAAGCTCTTCAAAACTAAATCAGTCTCTCAAGCCTCCCCCCCAAACACAAATTCTGGATCCATCAATGTACACAATTAAGCCCTGCACAAGAATTTCTCAGAAAATTAAAACGAGCTTTATTAGTTCTCAAGACGCTAACCCGACCTTCAAAGTGGCTAATTATCTTGTATTCATAAGTGCCATTCTTGTGATCTAAATATAAACGACTTTCACTTTGAGAATCAGTTGCGCAGATCTACGCTGGTTTCGGCATGAATGGACCGGATCGTCCGGGGAAGTACTAACCTCTCATAGAAGATTGACGTAAGAGTAGTAGTATCCGTACTACTGCGTTTCGTTCGGTGAGTGAGAACGCTGGAGGCCCAATATTCCCCCTTTTCTCTTTCCTCACCCCCCTCATTCCCTTCCCTTAACCTCATTCCCAGCCGCCATAGTGGAGGCCACCATATCAGCAGTTTAAGACGATGGCTTTTGGTATAGTGGCTACCACTTCTGGATTCCACTGACTGCTTACCATCAGGCGGGGTGGAGTCACTTTGGTAGGCTAATATAAATAAAAAGAAAAGTATTACTGTATGCTTTTAAACTAGAGCAATGTATTTAAGACCTCACACGTAACGAATAATTTAAAACTTATTGCTACCCCAAAATCGTAGCGGTAACTTAAAAAAAAGTAAAAATGTAACAAAAACGTAACACAAAGCAGATAAGAAGTGACATCCGACTCACGACGAGATCCAGGGCTGTCGACTCTCTGACATGACAAGGTCATTGTAATATACGGGTCAAGATTAGTTAGGGTTGTCATCTACGGTGAGCTGTGTCTTGTTATGATTTGACTAAATTTCTTATACGATTTCCTTCTTCTTTCAGTCTTTTTTATACAATGTGGTAGCAAAATAGATCCCATCTGATAAATTGTAACTTTAACCTATCTGCTGCTAAAACTGTTTAGCTTAAATTTCGTTAAAAAACCATACTATAATAATATAAGGGCAAAAGTAACTCTGTCTGTCTGTTTGTTACGCTTTCACGCCTAAACCACTGAACCGATTTTGATGTAATTTGGAGGGATAGAATAGACCTCGGGGAATAACATAGGTTATCTTATATGGATTAAAGGGGTTAAAATAGGGGATAAATATTTATATGAAAAATCATCAATGTATAAACAGAGATATAACTGACATTCACGCGGGTGGACCTGCGGGCAACAGCTAGTAGTGAAATATATTCGTAAAACATAAACTTAATCGGATTCATAAACAGCTTTGTAAGTGAGCTTGTTGTAGTTTCTTTAAAAATGAGGACAAATTCTTACACTCCTCATAGTTTGAATATTCGTTTCTTCACATGTGTTTTTGAAAATTTTGTTGCTGACCAAATTTTTTATTGTCTGATAACAAATTGCAAAAAATAACCTAAATAGCAGCTGTAATAATTTCGTGTTAAATAATTCACATTCGTAATAATATTTGAATTCTAAAAGCCACCTCTTTGAGTAGGATTTATTCATGAATTCAGGTCGGTTGCCCGGTCACCTCTGCATAAGAGCGGCTTCACACGTTGGCTCCAACGCTGGCCCTAACAATAGTCATCGTGTAGCTCTAAAAAATAGCATTACCAATGCTCCTCCAAAGTTGGAGCCAATGCTATTATATTATGTGTTATGTGAGAGAGAGAAAATAAAGGTAATGTTCAACACTTCTACAGCTTGTTCTTTAGCAAACTGTATTTTTAAATGAAGGAAGGCGGTTACGATAAAAATAAATAGAAGCAAATTTTATCTATGACAACTAGTATAATACAATTGTGATATGTTAGGCTAGTTTACCATGTAACAGATAACGAGTCTGTTGTATTTACCATGCACAATTCAAGACTCCAGATTATTACTGTGATTTTTTGACAGAAAAGCTCTTTACCATTGCATTACAGTTCGTACTTAGTACATCTGAACCATGACGGTCCGGTAAACTTTATCAATTACAGCGAGAACTTGAAATAAATCTTCATGTTGATTGACAGAAATTTTTCTGTCATCTGAACCTGGGATTAAACCTGATATATCTGTGTCCGTAAATAATAATAATTATGCATGTAAAGTCCGACAATGTTTGCAAATCTATTTATTATGAAAGATAGGCGCCATCTGCCTCTCTTCTATTAAACCGACTATATTGTGCCTGACAAAACGGTAAGTTTACGGTAGTAGATCCACGCTGATTTCAGCATGAATGGGCCGGATCGTCCGGGGAAGTACTACCCTCTCATAGAAGATCGACTTAAGAGTAGTAGTATCCGTACTACTGCGTTTCGTTCGGTGAGTGAGAGCGCCGAAGGCCCAATTTACCCCTTTCCTCTTTCCTCACCTCCCTCATTTCCTTCCCCTAAACCCATTCCCAGCCGCCATAGTGGAGGCCACCATACCAGCAGTTTAAGACGATGGCTTTTGGTATAGTGGCCGCCACTTCTGGATTCCACTGACTGCTTACCATCAGGCGGGGTGGAGTCACTTTGGTAGGCTATAATAAAAAAATAAAAAAATATCCATGATTGTTACATAACTACATGATTATTTATTATCTATACATTGTGGAACCAATAAACGATTGAGTATTGAGTACATCGAACTCAGAGGCAGCCTTAAAATCTATAACATTTATATAGTAAGTACCTAGACCCCACAGAACAAAATCGCGCTTTTCCGTTAACAACATGTATCAATGTCAATATTACTGTCAAGTCTTAACGAACGCTTATGCGTGCATTCAGTGATATTTATGATCACATTGTAAAAATCTTAAAGCGGCCATGTCGATTAAATTAAGCTTTTATAACGAGCTTTACGTCATCAAATAAAAGTTTTTAGACGAATCCAAAGAGTAGTACCTGTTGAAAGTTGGTTCAGTGAATCAAATAGGTACTCCATAGCAAATATCTTTTCGCCACTAAAATTTATATTAAAGTTACAGAAATAGTATAACACTTAAATATCTTTTAATATTGAGTGCTTTTTCAGTGTTATGCGGTTGTTATAAGAATTATAACGTAAAAAATAAACTATAGTAAAGTATTGTCAAAATCCTTTGCACGACCTAAGCCCAAAAAGAATAACGTCCAAAAATACGAATGTCAAAAGGCATGTCCAAGTGATAAAAATATCCAACCATAAAAATGTCCACTGATAAATAATATCGCCCAAGTATAAAAATTACCAGAATTAAGTCAAAAAATGTATGAAATTTTGTTATAAGACTAATTCGTGATTCACTTTTTGATTTTAGGCAAAAAAGAATATCACTTTTAAAAAAAATCCCTTCCCGTTTTTGTAGTAGGTAGGTATCTAAATTGGCATGACCTGCATACCCGGCTGTGATTTTTGGTTTATTAATTTATAGTTAAAGTAAATATCTATTAAAACAACTATAATGTATACACTACTTCAAAAAAGTAGAAGCAGATATTAAAAAGAAGATTTTGACGTCTATTCTTAGTCTAATTTCCCTATTTCTAATGCCTTCTCTCTGATCTAAGACACCTGATATGCAGTCGTAACAGAGAAGAACAATAACGTGTACTATGTATACTTTCATCCTGTATCCTAAATTTTGTAACACAGCAACGCTTTAAGTAATAAACGAGGTGGCAGGTCATAAACTGTCTTTGTTGATGAAATATGGTGTCACTGTTAGCGGGAAGAGATTACTTAGCTAAAGCGATAGCGGTCTGAATCGACAGTATTATTATTCGTCACCAGAGTTCCAGAATACTTTGAGTCATTGTTAAGCATGTTTATGTAGTTGTAATATTCATGTAGGTTCTGTACGTTCACAACCCTTCTAGACTCCAAATATCTCATTAGATTTGCTCTATAGAAGACCATAACTAAATAGCAAAACGTGGCTGTATAACACCTCTGTCTACTTCTTTCAGTATTATGACATAATGAAACTATATATGATTGTAAGTACAGAAATTAAAAAACGAAAACACGTAGAAATAATGTTTCAGTGTACCTCAAAGGAATAAAGCTTGAAGAAATACAATGTACCAATGCACAAAAAAAAATGGTCGTAAATCTTTGTCTTAACCAAACATTACCCGCTCTCAATGACACCTCGCCTCTTATAGATTGTTTACGATACGAACAGGATTACATTTTGTGATTGATACGAATTCCTATTAATAAATTTCGTAGAGGATTACAACTACAGTGCTTTGTCAATCTGTTTGTTTTATACTGCTGTATTAAATTTTGAATTATAGATATCCAATCAGATTTATGGTTCATCGTCTCAGACAAAGGCACTTATTACGATACAATTTATTCCTTTCTTATTAATGTGAATTTTACATCACTCAAAGGAATTTTTGTTCATATTGTACAATAAATTGTTGTGATGTTATTTATAAATATGTGCTCTAATCAAATCAGCCCGAAGCAAATGGATATTGGTTACCGACGTAACACATGTAAAAGGGCCGTTACTAATGAATCATGAACGATAGTGACACGCGATATAAACTACAAAGTCATGCAACCAAAATAGGACTTAATTGCCGATGAACAAAATCTAAATTCGAATACTGTTACAATAGTTTTTATGTTCGAATTTGTGTAGAGTGTGTTTAGAGGTACCGGCACCTCTCTCGCTTAGTTAATTAAGACATAGATTATCAAACGTTTTTGAGTAGTAAATAAAATTGTAATCTTTGACTGTATAACATTGCCGTCTATAACACCACTATCTGGGTATAAGAGACGCATAATGTTCTCTTTGATCTCACACCTACGCCCAAATCCTATAAATACAGCTGATGCACTTGTCAATTTTAATGCACCTGATACGGTTTGATGTTTTCTTTATAATTGTTTGTTTAATGGAACTTTGATTGTGTTGCAGGTATGTGATCTGGAGCAAGAAGTATTGTACTAGTAGAAGTATAAGATCAAGTAAGTTAAGACATTAGGTACGAACCAACTTTAATTTGACTTAACATTATTGACTGGAAGAAATAATTTAATTTCTTCCAGTCAATAATGTTAAATAATTTATTTAATTTTATAGAGGTAGGGCATACCGTGATCTAAACAGATCTCGACCGAATTGAGCAGCCCGACTGGGGAAGTACCTCCACCTTATAGAAGACCGCAGTCATAATAACTTTATGTTGTGTTCCTGCGAGTGAGTAAGGTGTCCAAAGCTCATAGGAGGGTTATTGGGTTGACAGTGGGGGGACCGGCGAGTGTTTGAGCCGTCTCCGATCGATATAGGCGCGGCATGTAGGCGCGGCGGTCAGGGAGACCCAGTGAAACGGCTTACCGCTGGCCGCCCGCAGGTTGTAGAATTCCCGAACCTGGGGATCACTTAATCTCCACCCCAGGAGGCTGAATCACCGCCTGTGTAAAGTGCTCAGCGCAGTCGACGTGCCGGAGCAGGAGACCGGGGTGGACCCGTTTGCTGCGCTGGGAGGGGACTGGGGGCCCTTCCGTGCGCCGTGCCTACAAGCCACACAACCTATACTATCGGGGCGGTAAACATCGCGCATTGTTCCTCATACTGTCAATCCAGCGACCTTCCCCAACCTTGAAACCCCTTTTACCATCATGGCTAGAAAACGTAAAGTAAAATTTTACACAGCGGCTCCCCCATCCACATTAGAAGTGGACTTTTGCAACATCAGGGGTCTCCACTCCAACATCAATGCAGTTCACCAACACCTTGAAACTGCACAGCCGACCTTGCTATTTCTCACGGAGACGCAAAAATTTTGCCCGGCCGATACATCTTATCTTCTTTAACCGGGTACAAACTCGAGCACGTATTTGTGCGTCGTGCCGGGGTATGCATGTACGTACGGGAGGATATTTGTTATCGTCGTCTCCAAGGCCTTGAAGACAGAGACCTGTCTATTATTTGGGTACGCATGGATTATGGTGGCCACTCCTACATCTATGCGTGCCTGTACAGGTCTCATAGCGGTGATCATGACACGGCCAGGTTGTTTGAACACCTGCAAGTGACGACTGACAAAGTCATCGAGCAGTACCCTTCCGCAGAGTTGGTGATTTTAGGAGACTTTAACGCTCACCACGTCGAGTGGCTCAGTTCTCGGTCCACCGACTACGCGGGTAGGGCTGCTCACGAATTCTCCCTGGCGTATGGTCTCTCACAACTTGTACATTCTCCAACGAGAATACCTGATGTTGAGGATCATACAAGCTCTTTACTGGACCTTCTGCTGACTTCACGCCCGGATAGATATACCATCACAGTGGAAGCACCTCTGGGCTCATCGGACCACTGTCTTATCCGGGCCCACGTACCCTGCGTGTTGCCTAACACACCTCGGGCAACCGCATGGCGACGCATGTGGCTTTATAAGTCAGCAGACTGGGATGGACTGCGTGAGTTCTACGCGTCATACCCATGGAAGCAGCTGTGTTTCAAGTCAGGCGACATTGAAACTTGCACGGCCGCTGTGACAGACACGATGCTAGCGGGCATGGAATGCTACATTCCAAACCCGCTGGTGCCTGTTGCAGGGGTAAAGAAACGACCGTGGTTTAATCGGCCCTGTAAGGAAGCTAGGCTTCTCAAGCAGGCTACTTACAGGGCTTGGACTACGGCTCGAAATCGTGAGCATCTCTGTGCGCCTGATTTAAAGCGCAAATTAAATGCTGCTTCGAGGTCCAGTAAAAAGGAAATTGCCAGGGCTAAATCCGAATTCGTCGGCAGAATTGGCGAGCGACTTGCGAGCCTTCCCTCTGGGACTCGCGCCTTCTGGTCGCTTGCTAAAGCTGCCGAGGGAAATTTTTGTCAGTCGTCTTTGCCACCACTTCGTAAGCCGGATAATAACTTGGCCCAAAGTGCAAAAGCGAAAGCCGATCTCTTGGGTGCTCTATTTGCCTCTAACTCGACTATGGACGACGGAGAGGCCACACCACCTACCATCCCCTGGTGTGGCGTTACAATGCCGGAAATCTGTTTTACACAGAAAGAGGTCCGGCGGGCATTGCTTTCTCTAGACGTCCATAAATCGAGTGGGCCAGACGGCATATCCGCAGTGGTGCTTAAGCAGTGTGCCCCTGAGCTATGTCCGGTATTGACGCGTCTTTTCGAACTTTCATATTCCACTAGGAGAGTTCCGTCTTCGTGGAAGGCTGCCAATGTGCATACGGTGCCCAAAAAGGGCGATAGTTCAGACCTATCGAATTACAGGCCTATTGCTATAACCTCCCTTCTCTCAAAAGTGATGGAGCGTATTATCAATACGCGGCTTTTGGGATACCTAGAGGATCACGATCTGGTTAGCGATCGTCAGTACGGCTTTCGCCGTAATCGCTCAACTGGTGATCTTCTAGTGTATCTCACGCACCGCTGGGCGTTAGCCATCGAGAGTCAAGGAGAGGCACTGGCTACTAGCCTGGATATAGCGAAGGCGTTCGATAGGGTCTGGCACCGGAGCCTTCTGTCGAAGTTACCATCTTACGGACTCCCCGAGGGGTTGTGCCAATGGGTTGCCAGCTTTTTGACCAGCAGAAGCATAAGAGCTGTCGTCGACGGTTGTTGCTCGGATAGCCTGGTCATAAATGCTGGCGTCCCGCAAGGCTCCGTGCTATCCCCAACGCTGTTTTTGCTGCATATCAATGATATGTTGTCCATCGACAATGTTCATTGCTATGCGGACGACAGCACTGGGGATACGTATTACACGGGCCGGGCGAACACCTCTCGTTCCATTGTGGAGGAAAGTCGAAAAAGACTTGTGTCTGAAATCGAGAGCACTCTTAACAGAGTCTCTGATTGGGGACGACTAAATCTAGTCCAATTTAACCCCACCAAGACACAAGTCTGCGCGTTCACCGCTAAAAAAGCTCCATTTGTAGATACTCCGCAATTCCAAGACACAGCCCTTACAACATCTGAAAGCCTTGAGATCCTTGGAATCGACATCTCCAGCAGCGTCCAGTTCCGCAGTCATCTGGAGGCTAAAGCCAAGTTGGCCTCCAAAAAGCTCGGTGTGCTCAACAGGGCGAAGCGGTACTTCAGTGCGGGGCAAAGACTATTGCTTTACAAAGCTCAAGTTCGTCCCCACATGGAGTACTGCTGCCATCTTTGGGCGGGAGCACCCGGATACCAGCTTGGGCCGCTTGACGCGGTGCAAAGGCGTGCTGTAAGAGTTGTCGACAATCCCAAGCTAACAGGCGGTATTGAATCACTAGGCTTAAGGAGAGACGTTGCCTCCTTATGTGTATTCTATCGCCTATATAATGGGCTGTGTTCTGAGGAATTGTTTAGGATGGTGCCAACGGCCACTTTTTATCATCGCACCTCCCGCCATCGGCTGGGAGTTCATCCTAACACCTTAGAACCTCTTAGGTCCCGTACAGTGAGGTTTCAGAGAAACTTTCTCCCTCGTACGATAAGGTTGTGGAATGAGCTCCCCGTCGAGGTTTTCCCGAGAGACTACAACATGGAGTTCTTCAAGAAAGGAGTTAAAAGGTTTTTAACAGGGTCGACAACGCGCTAGTGATGCTCCTGGTGTTGCAAGCGTCCATAGGCTACGGTAACTGCTTACCATCAGGCGGGCCGTATGCTTGTTTGTCACCTTAGTCGTATAAAAAAAAAAATAAGCCGAACAAGTTATGTTACTGCGATGAATCAATAAATCAATAGTGCTATTTTTTTGGTTTTTTGACACAATGCATTATTTAAATGTAAAATTTTAATACTGTTGAGTTCATATTAAAGTTTTAAAATATGATACTAATATTCAATCATAATCCTCTAAAGTTGATATTTTATATTCATTTCATCTGTTAAATAAAAGGCAAATAAATTCGCTTTAATGTCAGTATATTTTTCTAAACAAACGTTCCTATTACACGTATTTGTGGTCAAAGTTCCAAGACTTTTTGTTTCTTCCTTAAATTCTTCTTGTTTAACGTTTCTAATTTAACCAAAAGTTCACAAGATATAAGTCATGTCGAAACTTTTTAAACAACGGGAACAAACTGATTAAATACTTTAATCTTTATTTACTGTGCGTCTGTTTTGTTTTACAATTTATTGTGTAAGTTTAGGTTCTTGCATTGAATTTTTACAAAGAATTTGTAGGTGTTAAATAATACAATTTGTATCGGGTTATAAATTGGGGGAGTTTGGCTATACTATTTAACTATGGTCCCAGTCCGATGTCATATATTTTTAACTATCTTCATAAACTTTTTGATCTTTAACTCCGTATCAAAAGATAAACACAGACATATTTTTAATGTTAGTAATTGAGATAGGTATATTGTGCAATCTATAATCGTCTTGCGTAATAAAATTGTGCCTGTAGCATCTGCATTTAAAAAGTAAAGAGAGTAATCATTATAAAATTAAATTAAGTTATAAAAGAACAGGAAGAATGACTGCTATCATTACTACCTATTACTTTAAATACTTTTTTATTGCGGTCAAAAGTTAATTCGTCATTATTTCCTGCATCGAAGTGGTATTTAAATTTAAATTAACAAAATCTCTTACACAATACATTCTAAGTATGTACTTAAGCTACTAATATAAAAAATTCTATTATATCGGCTTCAAAATCATTACAGACGACATTTCACTCACTTCTTTTATTTTTAATACTTAAAACGATGCCTAATGGATCAAGTAGTCATGCACACACGTTTGTATTTCTCCTATCAATTTCATTTTCAGCATTAAGATTAGTGTCATTAGGATCAATTTTGGTTGTAGTAACATCATGTTTAAAATTGTCTTAGTAAAGTGAAGAAGTCATTTTGTCGTTGTCACTGATGGATTTTCAAATATTGACTGGGTTGCCCATTATCTGGTTGAGTATGTCGGCGGCCTAACGCAGCGTTGATAACGTTCAGTGTGTCGCCGGTATAAAAAGGTGTGTTTGTTTCCGTCTGTATTTGTATTAGATATTATGCGGGTCTTTTTGTAATTAGAAATGCACACGCGGGTTGAATTACTGTAAAGGGTTGTCTTAAGTTTTTGGTGTATTAATGAATATGCTGTATTCTATATGGTTAATAGGTCATGGTAATTCTGATCGTAATCAATGAAGTAAACTATCAATTATAAATATGTTTATTTTTATTAAAAATGTGATAAATTTTACAAATAGCTGCATATTGATTATTAATTATTCTCAAATTCATTTATCGGTTCGGTTAGTTTTGCTTTTCCTTTCACTTTTTAATTTTAACTCCACATCGACACTTTGTTGTGTTTTCTTATCAGAATTGTGTATATGTTTAGAGAACACCTACACGAATAAGGTGGCCAACATAAGTTGTAAAACAATTATCATAAATAAACACGAGGATCTTTTCGGATCAATTGTTACCTACAATGTTTATTATTTACTTGACATCTTTGAAATTTAGTTGGAGTCACTTTTGCGACAGACTATTCATCAGATAAACATTTACTACAGGAGAAGTCGTAAAGTAAATCTTAAATTTACCCTACATTAAGATTTTGGTGCCTTATTAGAACCAGTTCCTTTAATATTCTTAATATCATCTGAAATATCTTTATTATGTCACTAATATAAACCAAATAGGACGCTTTTACTAATCTTTTATCAGGTCTATAAAATTACTGATAAACTCTCTACAATTAACATAAAACACGATTAGAGAAGACACTTTAAAATTTGGACCACTTGATTACCACTTAAAATTATCGCTAGGATTTTTTGGGCGTGAACAAAGATCTCACCGAAGTGAGACAAAAAGCCGTAAAAATTAGACTAGTTTTACATTTCAATAATTGGTTTTCACACAATTTTTTTCCGCTATCATTTGAGTTTAGCCTACCTTGTTATAATAGATGCACTATTTTATTTTTATTGTTATGTTTTTATTTAATTACTTATTAAGTTATTTCGCACTTTAATATTTATGTTAGAAAAATACGAAATCAAAAATAAATAGAAAATATTCATATCACAAACCACAGGTGTATACACTGTGTACTTTATTCGTGAAAATAGCGAACAAACTTGTGTTCTTACATTACATAACCATGTGTATAAACTTAAAGATAGATACATTTTCTCTATGAATGATTCACAGTCACACAGTAAATACAGTTAGAATTGTAGCATCAACACACCAGTTTCATATCAATCAAGGGACTTCTACGTATAAATACCAACAAATAAACTATTCCTTATAACTGCCTCGGGGATGGAACAAAAAACCAAGTTATGCAATAAATCCGTTTCAAACCACATGTGTTGAAGGCCCGTTCAGGAGATATTAATTACAGACAGACAGACATCCTTACTCACGGTACATCAGCAATATAATTAGGAACAAATGTGAATGATTATGAAGATGATACTTGAGAATTTATTTTGACTGCTGTACTTACAAGGGGTGACTTTGATGGCATAGTCAACACTTAACTTCAAAGGGTTAAAGTTTATTTTGAGCGACTAATTGTGACTTCCTAAAAACGGTTTTATTAGCTTCGCTTATTTCGCTTTCTTTTAAACTTAACGTAAGAAGGAAAAGTCTCATTAGTGTCTAGTACTTTTAACTGTTATTAGAGTAAAAAGCAATTATTTTATTTGTTTAGTGCAATTAAAAGTTAAACGGATGTACTCTGTGTGTTAACATTCTCTGTAAATTTATTATTATATTCGATTCTGTTACAATTTGTGATACATTAATTATTAATATCACATAATATTTTCTGAGTACAGTAATTAACATAAGATTAAACTTAAGTAAATAATGTCAAAATACACTATTTATTCCCGTGAGCATTGAAAGAGGCGACTGCGATGAAGAGAATATCTAGCTAATAGCCTCTTTGACGAGTAGCAGCGTTGTCAGCAGTCAGCCTGCAAAACTCTGGTTCTGGCAAACAGCTTCCTTTGAAATTAAAAGATGGCATCAAACTGACGATGCAAATACAGTAATCACATGTAATTATTTTTATTGTAGTCGTAGTACATCAGATATTAGCCAATTATAACCAAATCCCATCACCACATGAAACTGCAAGTAATCATACATGTATTGAACAATATTATTTCCTGATAGTCGTTCACTGAACATTAATCTTGTAGGCAAACAGAAAGATGTTATCTCAAGTCATCGAGTTTTGTATCTGAGTTCAGATCTGATTGTACATACAATATGCTTAATTGCATCGTACGGTGCGATGGTAATCGGTTTGTTAATATAAAATCGTCTGCATGTATTTATGAATATTAACCAATAAAATGGGTGTGGCTTCAGACCATTGAATTTAACTAACTGCAAGTATGGTGGTAATAAATTTACTATTAAAACAATAGATGCAGATATAGATCAAAGAAATGAACAAGCTTTAGGAAATATTTTTTTGATGTATTAATGTGTATTTTTTGTGAAATAGCAGTATTTTATTACGAAAAGTGTGTACCTTACTTCTCGACTAAATTCATGTCGAGGAAGTTATGGTAATATACACTTCAAATCCGAAATATAAAATACATTTATTTTATAGTACTGCTGACAAAAACTAAGATAGGAAAATTAAATTAAAATCTTGTAAAGTTTTCCTCGAAGATTTTAAAAATCCAACAGCATCATTCGTGATGTTATAAAATTAAAAAGGTAACGTTATGAAGTCTACCGGTGGCGGCGTCAGTGTTGCAAGTGTTACAGCGCAGTTATGTGAACTGATACCGACTGTAGAGCTCTGAAAACAATCATGGAGCGATAATAAAGGTCAAGAAATATTATCAAACAGGTCACCTAACGGTGAGTTTTAATTCCAACTCTTGCGAAAATGTCATGAGCAAAAGGAAAACATGCAGTAAACTTACGGATAATGCAAGTCTATCTATAGAATATCTGGTAGCTAGTGTACACTACTTACCAGTAGAAATAGCAATACCTAAATAAATTGCTATGACTACAATTTTCAGTGCAGTGTTAATATTTCATTTTAACTAATCTACTTTTAACGAGAGCAATTTCTCAAAACCAATTTTTTTTTGATACCTATGATTTGACAAAGTCTAAATATAAGAAAGTAATGTAAAATAAACAAATTATAAATTTAAAGTTTTTTTGAAATCTAAACAAATTCAATAAGTCTTCAAAACCATGTTATAAGTAGGCCAGGTTAACTTTCACGTTTCGAAATACAAAACTAAGATTGCTGCATGTTCAAATCTAAGACTATTTTTCTTTTTGAATGAAAATCGCTGTTTTCCTAGCCAAGTAGCGTCGTTCGTCTGCCGTCCCATCGTCCCAGCTACTGCATTCTTAAGTGTGGACCGTGCATTCAAGACGGGTTCCACGCAAAAACGAAGCTCAGTCCAGCATTCATAACAGTTTTTGTCACCTGTCGCAAACCTCCTGGTATTATGCTTATAATAATACCCTGCATGCTTTGTGCGTCGTGAATTCTACGTGTTTTTAATTAAAATCATATCTGCTGCTTTTTTAGTATTGGCGTCTAGTTAGTTTATGTTTAATGGTTCTATAGTATCAATGAACTCGATTTTACACGATAATTTATTCAAATAACTTTCAAATACCCTTACTCTTGTGAGAGTTTAAGGGTTTGACTCCTACCTAATTACTGTGTACTTTGCGATTGTCAGTTGAATGTTTGCAAAGGCCGCCAACATTGACCTTATTCGCTGACACGTAAGTAGTTTCTACGAAATCTTTTACAAACAGATTACGACCATTAAGTTCTGTTATATTTGTATCTCAAGATTCAATAGTACAAATACTTACTTACTTATTTTAGGTAATTAATTTTGACTTGAATAATCCAAGTTCATATTATATTGTATGTTCCTCAATTCATTTAATTTAAATTTTAAAATATATCTTTCACAAATTGCAAATATAATCTAGTAGACTGTTATAATCATTATTTTAAATGAATATTGTTACGTGTCAGGATGGGGTTCGATGCAAAATGCCAGTTACGCGATGATGAGTTTATTAGAGACTCGCACAATACACTAACAGTAACAAAAATAAAGCAATAAAGACTTATACTGCACTATAACGCTTCGTATATCGCTCTTCTTAAACTTCCGTATCGCTTAGATGTTCGCTCTAGATCGCTGTATTCACAACTGAACCAAGTGCCGACGTTCGAATCCTTTTTATAGTCCTTCAATAGATTTCTAGAACCTTCCAGTTATTACTACAAAGATGCCGACAATTCTCGAAAACAGAACAATGAGTGTAGGTACTTAGCGTAGACGCGTAGGTATGCCTACCGCCGATGATCTATTGTTATACGTGTAGGTAGGTACATGCGAACGTTCTAGTGTAGGTATTCATCGTATAAGTGTAGGTAGGTACTTGCGAATGTTCTAGAGAGTAGGTATTCGTCGTACACGAGTAGGTAGGTACTTGCGAACGTTCTAGAATAGGTAAACGTCGTAACATTGCTCCCCTCTTAATCATGCTCGTCCCGAGCAGCGTTAGAACCGTGATAGGGTGCTAGTCGATCGATGTGGACGATCTTCGGCTTCTTTCTATCGCCCTGTCTTATGCGATAGGTCACGTCATTGATCCTTGTGATCACTTTATAGGGACCCTCCCAGCGGGCCTGTAGCTTCGGTGACTTGCCGATTTTCCTGAGAGGATTATGTAACCACACGAGCGTACCTTCGTCGAAGCCATGATTACTTGCTTTTCTGTCATAGCGAGTTTTCATCTTCTCATTAGCCTTGAGGTTGTTATCTCGCACTAGATCATATGTCTTATCCAGCTGTGCCTGCAAGTTTGCGACGTATTCTACTGTCGGCTTTGGCGTATCAGGAGGTGTTCCGGTAATCAAATCTACTGGTAGGCGTATCTCTCTTCCGAAGTTGACTTTGGCCGGCGTAAATCCTGTAGTGTCATGAACCGCGGACCGATATGATAACAGGAAGAGTGGAATGTAACGGTCCCAGTCTCGTTGATGGTCTTCGACGCGCCCGTATCTATCGTAAAGCGAACAGGTTTACTATTGATTTCTCCAGCTATTACCAGGCTATTACCGTCACATGCCTGTGATACTTGCACTGTGGGGGCTTGACGTAACGGATCTTGACTAGCATCAACCCGAGTATTGGTTGACACCGTTCTACTTCCTCTCTGGGCCGGACAGTTAACTCGGATATGTCCTCGCTTGCCGCATCCGTAGCATACAGGCTCACCCCTTGGTCTAACAGCTGCAACAACTTCCCGTACTTTATGCGACTTGTAGTCGTTTCGCACAGCTTCCACCTCAAGGGCATGTGCTAAGGCCGCTTCTAAAGTTGTATGGTGTGCCAACCGTACAGTTGCTCTGACCTCAAGGTCTCTTATACCATCCACAAATGCTTGTACCACTGTGTGGTCCACAGATGATGTACTGGAGGCATACGCTCGTCGTACCAGGCGTTCAATTTCAGCAGCCCATTGTTGAAGTCCCTCACTCGACTTCTGAGTTCGATCCTTCAGCTGAGCTCGATAAACATGTTCCAGGTGCTTATCGCCAAATCGAGCTTCCAATGCCTTCAGGAGTGCGTCTAAGTTTCGTCGGTCAGCAGGTAAGTTCTCTAGGATCAGCAGTGCATCCCCTCTAAGTGCCAAAGTAAGCGCCGTCAGTGCGTGATCATCTTCCCATCCATTTCCTTTGGCAACTACCTCGAACTGGTGTCGAAAGGCCGTCCAGGAAGACGAGCCGTCAAAGGAGGGCAGTTTGAACTTGGGACCTCCGGAAGTGACTGCCGCGGCCATAGGCGTAGTGCTTGAATATAGGACCTTGGTCTTCTGCAGCTCTTTAATCATCTTGTCATGATGGTTCATGGTGGTCTGGACATCTTCGAGAATTTCATCATGTTTGCTGGTACGTTTTTTCACCACTTCAACGTCTTCTTGAAGAGAACTGATGACGGTGCTGAACCCTTCCCACTTAGAGTCCATCATTTCTTGAAGGTCCTCTCGGATAGCCTGGCGTTGGCGCTCTTCAGCTTGGCGTTGGCGCTCTTCAGCTTGGCGTTGGCCTTCCTTCAACGCCTCCATGGCTTGACGTTGCCGTTCTTCAGCTTGGCGTTGGCCCTCCTGTATAGCGGCTAAAAGGGACGACATGTCGAAGCCAGAGCCCATACTCGTCGACGCCGCAGAAGTGCCGGGATCACTAACTACTGCTGCGCTAGACTCTTCAGTATCGGCCATAATCGATGGTTCACGAGTTTCGTCTACCGCCGCCTGTCGTCGAGTGCGTACTCCCTCGTCGCGTGGTGTGACTGGCATTCTCACTTCTGTCACCAATTGTTACGTGTCAGGATGGGGTTCGATGCAAAATGCCAGTTACGCGATGATGAGTTTATTAGAGACTCGCACAATACACTAACAGTAACAAAAATAAAGCAATAAAGACTTATACTGCACTATAACGCTTCGTATATCGCTCTTCTTAAACTTCCGTATCGCTTAGATGTTCGCTCTAGATCGCTGTATTCACAACTGAACCAAGTGCCGACGTTCGAATCCTTTTTATAGTCCTTCAATAGATTTCTAGAACCTTCCAGTTATTACTACAAAGATGCCGACAATTCTCGAAAACAGAACAATGAGTGTAGGTACTTAGCCTAGACGCGTAGGTATGCCTACCGCCGATGATCTATTGTTATACGTGTAGGTAGGTACATGCGAACGTTCTAGTGTAGGTATTCATCGTATAAGTGTAGGTAGGTACTTGCGAATGTTCTAGAGAGTAGGTATTCGTCGTACACGAGTAGGTAGGTACTTGCGAACGTTCTAGAATAGGTAAACGTCGTAACAATATTAATATTAAAATAATCATAATGATTCTAGTCTTAAACCTAAGTTATTAACATGGTTATGCATAATAAGCCCCTGCCTTAAAAAAATAAGGAATACAATTTTGAACATGAATATAATCACTATATTAAAAATCATTTCTCAATCTTAACAAATGCACGCCTAGCATGACCGTTTTTATCAACCCAATGAGCTGTTCTAAAAACGTCAGAAGTTTAATTATTCGTAACAACATAATCATTTGAATCGTGAGTGTTCAATGAACATAGGTATTAATAGCAGTCGCCTATTCTATCTTGACCTGCATAATTAAAGTAATTGTTCTAAGATCTTGCAACTAATAAGTGTCTTGTTATCTTGGTCGTTAATACTTAGATTATTACGTTACCCTCACTGCGAGATACTAGTTTACTTGTCGGAACCACCCGCTGCGCTTGATGTGAGGCGTATAACCATTCACACAAGTCCCGACATCATTTATTATGCCTCTATCATTAACGACCTTATTAACTATACCATAGGGTTTACGTTTATCGGTTACAATACATGTCTAGTTGTACACCTCATGTTGTTTCATTAAAATCCTTACCATCGTTTATCATACTTTACATTGCTATAATTTATTCATAAAAACGATCTTGTTTTATATCGGACGATATTATTTTACACGTTGTTCTTAAATTTCTCAATACGTGACAAGGTTCAGTATAAAGTCGTCCTGCTCTTTGAATTATTGTAGTTTTATTATCGATAACAATATTTTACACGTCGCCAAGTTGCCGTAATATGAGATCGTGTTTTATTTATACGAGGATCGCAGTTGTCTTTATCATGTATGCAGGGTTTTATTATTTTTTTTATATAGTCACCATACCCAGATCATGTGTCGAGCACTTAATTTTCATGACTTTTATTCTGATATTTCATTTTATGAATATGAAAATGGTTTCCTTTAATGAGTTTTATATTTTTATTGCTACCATCATTAACAGGGCAACTGTTATCCAGAATAACGAATTAAAAAAAACTTTTAAATTATGTGCACTTTCTTGATATTATGATAATAATTATTATAGTATTGCTTATTATATTTGCTCATTAACTCACTGATCATGTTCATCGTCTGCATTGAATGTGAATGTATAAGCAGTAAGAACTGCTAAATAAATATGCATTACCTTGTTATCACAACCATCTTTAATTACAGTCAAAAGACATTCTGTAGGGACATCTACCAATGTTTTATTTTTTAGTTTGCTGTATTATGTATCTTTGAAACCTTTATTGTTATTTATTCCTTAATGGTAGCCGATCCAACACATAGTTGGAACTAATTTAACATAAAACGGGCAGCAGTTTCCTGTAGTAAAACGGCCACAACTGCAATCGGCAATACGTCAGTCTAATGTATAATAATATATAAAACTATGATTGTCTTTTCGGCTGAGATAATTATGATTTATATAATTGATACTTGTAGTTGTTTATTTGACATGGATAATAATTATAGCATCAGTATAATTACAGCTCACACAACACTCACTGTAATGACGACAGAAAAGTTGTTTTATCGACTGCAAGTTCAATATTATACAATTACTTTTCGTTTAAGTTTTTTCATGTTCTTATCCTGTTCGCAAATCAAGACAATTAAACTGATTTATTATTATTTAAGATATATTGTAATAGTTTTAAAGCATGCATTTTTATTTTTACAAATTAAAATTATTTAGGTCTTCAGTCAGATATTTCATATCATGATTGTAAGGATTTACCTCTCATTTTTCTTGGTAAACTGATACACAACAACAAGTTAAAACAAAATCTCAAAAATGATTATACCTATCAAGTGTATAATTTAGCTGTACCTAGCCTGAACTAAAAATACTTTTTAATTCTAGGACGTCGTAAAAGAAACGATATATGATCACCTGTCTACTAGTTAATGTCTTAATATGATCAGTTACTTGCCTGGCCAGCCATTATAACAACACGTTTTTAGTTTAGGTAAAAAATAATGATGATACTATAAATTGGTTTGGCTTTACGATTTAGTTTCAAGGCTTTTGATGTTTTTGTAAAATAATAATGTAGTGAGTAGTGCAAATTATTTTATTTTAAATAATATATTTTAATGACCCGGCAAACTTCGTTCCGCCTAACAGTCGATCACCATTACTTTCTTTTTCAAAAATAAAAGAATTTTTCTAAAATAAACGTAGCCTATGTTACTCCTTATTACATCAGCTACCTGCCCCATCAAAACCGGTCTAGCCATTTCAGAGATTAGCCGGAACAAACAGACAGACAGACAGACAAAAATTGTAAAAAATGTTATTTTAGTGTATGTACCGTATCTAAATTTATATACATGTAGAAAAAAAACGGTTATTTCAATATTACAAACAGATACTCCAATTTAATTATACGTATAGAATAAGGTTAGGTGCCTGTTTTGACCGATTAACATTATATTGTTATAAATTATAGCCTATGTCTTATTCTGATGTATAAGCTAAACTACTGTAAAGTCTCAATAAAATCCATTTAGTACCTAGTTTTTGCGTGAAAAATTTACAATCATCCACATATCGCATAACTTTCGCATTTATGGTAATATTAGAATAATTGAATATGCTTGTATTAAGAATATATAATAATTACCTTGTAAAGTGCGTGTTAACGCATAAAAAAACGACTGACAGATCGTATTTTATAAAACTTTTGGCAAGACAATTGATTTATGACTCTAATAACAGAGTATGTCGTTTCAACAAATGTTGTAAACGGCTACAAATATCACGAGAACTTTGCTCAAGGTCACTAACATCGTAGCCTTAAGCTTAAACTGGAACCTCATCCAATGTTTTATTTTTCAATTTTAATAATTCATTAAATCAAGATGGATGTCTGACCTAGCAAGTATTGTGGATTGGCCTTAACCAAAGGCATCACTTACCATAGTCAATCTTGACAAGCAGGTTGGTAATAAGGTGACATTTCTTCTTCTTCGTCGTTACGCTCTTGGCAGAGTGGTCGTGGTCGTCATGTCGTATTATTGGAGGGAGCAGATGACATTCGCCTCACGATGTCTCGCCAGCTCTCCCTGTTGGAGGTCATCCTGCTGCATTCGTTTAAGGAGCCGGCCACAACAGACTTTATCTGGTCGGTCCATCGCATGGGTGACCTCCCGCGCCGTCTAGTGCCTTCTACTTTTCCCTGGATATTTACAGTAACGCTAATATTCGTTACCTGGTGGGAATACAAGATAACGGGCAGAAATTTTGTTACAACAAGCAAGTAGACCAACCACTACTTCGCCAGTGTTGTTATGAGTCCACTGTCTACTTCGAGTAAAACATTTATGTGATCACATTTTTCAAGTCCGAATTTAGGTACTTTGTATCCGTAACTACGTTAATAAGTCCCCCTGATATAGAACCCTATTCTAAAGTTCCAGAGTTGACATTCAAACAACATGTTTCATGTTGTCTACGTCCAAACATTAATTACACTATCTTAAATCTTTAAAACTAGAGAAAACATTAGTAAACATCAAACGTAACAAATCAACTTGTAACTAAATATTGTATGGACATATCCGGCTCACTTTTATTAACTTCCAAATGATTAATGGTTTAAAGTACATCTATAAAGTGACATGACACATAAATGTCTAACACATTGATTTGGATAACGTTATCTTCTTGTTTTAATATAGGTATTAATTTTATTGGTAAAGTGATATGACGCAGTAGCCGTTCATCGTTCTAGTTCATTAATTCACTATATTTCTAATGCAGAGTAAAATCTTTAAAATATTATTAGATAAATTGTGTTGTATCAATGTAATTGTCGTTTGTACTCGCGATATCTTTAAATTCGAATTTTTTGAATGCCATGTTATACATAATTAATGTATCAGTACTTATACACATTAATGACAATAAAATTGACAAAATAAAACAGAATGAAAGTCAGCTGCAACATACCCGAACGCAATCTTTAATTGTGGTTCGTTTACGCGAGGTAATTACGTACTAAACAAAAAAGGTTTAAACATTCGCGATGTAATTGCACCTGTCGTTTTACTTTAATTTATTTAAGTAATAATTAAGTTTATTTAGTTGTTATTGAATTAATAAGGTATTTATAACAATTTAGGTGTTTACCATTTTACCCAACTGCATTGGGCAGAGTGGAGGGCCTTTGTTATACTGAAGATGTTTGCCATAATCGTCATGTAAAATGAAAATAAGTATCATAAACACCGCATTTGGCAGATAAAATTGCCCGCAAAGTTCTATCACAGGCCTCTGCTGTGCGTGCTCTGTTAGATAGTTCCTGCCGCTTAGTATGTGCTGTTTGACCTCTATCATTAGTTTAGTCAGGTTCAAATTCATACAAAATTATTTAATACATAAGAAAAATGCATTACCAAAAAATAATAATTTAATAGTTACAGATACCACCGACCACCTATAAATGAATGTTTTACACGCGAGAGCTGTTGATCAGAAGTCAAAAACACTCGTAAAACTAGTCTCAAATGAACATCAAATAAAATTATCACGGCTTCTGTAATTACATGAACATTAAATCCCACATTTCTCTTATTACCTTTAACATAAACGGTTGCGTGCCTATGATCAAGATTGCCGTTCGCGTCATCTGTGGCTTACATACACTATCTGCTACTGTAACAGATACTAATACCCTTTAAAGTTCACTTTGAATTTATTAGACACGCAAATTTAGAACGGTACTGTACTGTAATCGATATTATTTCCTTACATGTAAATTGGATAAAGTACTAGTGTTACACAAACTGTGAAAGTACTGTAAACGGCAATTAATTACTTTCCGTAGTATTTGGAAGACAATATGCTTTAAATAATGTCACAAAATGGGACTGACAATTAGACTGACATGCAGGACCACAAGGAGACAATGCTCCATCTACAAAGTGAATGCGAAACGTTTTGTACAAGAAAAAAAAATTTACTTTCCTAATTTAGATATAGATTTTTATTTAGAGTGTTCCATTTTAAACTAAAGATATTGCTTTAAGAACATTTAATTTCTTTGTCAATAAATCACTTTAAAAATATTGTCTAAAGTAAACATATGAAATACATAATATATCAGAACTTTACCCAAGTTTAAAAAAACGATCAGTTGAGATTCAAAAAGCCTATACAAAATCAGTATGCTGAACCTTCAAACAGAATCAAATCACAATAAACAATAGTATTACAACAAAACATTGCACTATCGATACAACATACGGATTATCTCATGATATAGATGCACAATCACGTACGGACAATACTAACAAAGTTTTATAAGTAGCAATGGAATCTATATGGTAATATAAATAAAGTCAATCAATGACTTTAACTGAATTTATTCTATGAATACAAATAGTAAAGCCTAATCAATGATTACATACTATTTTATCAGTTTAATTTAAGTAAAGTCGATCATGAAATTACTTTACTCTTAGAGTAAATGTCGTTTGCATATCACAAAACCATAATGTCTATTTTTGCTTGCAAGTTACCGGAGTACAGTGACAAAATGTCACTGTTATAATGAGGCTTATTGAATTTTAATTTTGATGGAAATTCTTGTTAGAAGTAGTAAAGCAAATGTGGTCAAGTATAAATATTACCACAATAAATATTACCACAACAACCACACAACGTCATCTAGACCCAAAGTAAGCATATATTAATAGCTTGTGATATGGGTTCTAGAATGCGAATAAACTTACTTATATACTTTTTTTTGTAAATACATACATATTATACATAGAAACACCCAGACCAATGCAAACAGCCATGTTCACGCACACAAATATTTGCACTGAGCGGGAATCGAACCCGCGACCTCTGCATGACAGTCCATACATAATTATCACCGAACCACAGAGGATGTCTGTATACATACCTATATGAATTCTTAAGTCGAGTCGTGATTAGTTCCAAGCTTTTCCTCTTTAATTCTTTGCCTAGTAATGTCTATTCTACTCTACTCTCTCACTCGTAGAATATGGAACCACCACATCTCTTTCTGTGGATGTTTTTTATACGCTGTATAAGGCGACTATAAAACAAGGTAAAGAGCGTTACCGTTACCTGTGTAGGTACTAAAATATTCGTTTAATGTGGTCGCCAATTTGCCTGTCAATCTGACCCACTGAACGTAATATATTTCAGGCTTAAAATTCAGTCATATCAAATTATGAATAAGTAGTACAATGGACACATTTCAAATTATATATAGCTCTGTTACATACGTATTTATGCGGAGAGTAATACACTGTCTGATTCTGCATCATGCGATGACCCGGTATTATTGCTTGTGACATATCATATTGTGTTTATTATGATAATAATGTTTCTGACCAAACTATCTCATGAAATTTGAAACTTATCGAGGTGGAAAATTGTGTTTTAAAGTATAATAGTAGAATGTATAAAAACGTAAAGAGTAAATAACCCTTATAAATTGTGTTTTCGATATTTCCTTTTGAGTTTATTTCGGGCCTTGATTGCAAGACGGGACAAACTTTCTGTCCTCTTTTGCGTGGGTTGGTTCGGTATTAGGTAAGGTTGTTGCAAAATGTTTTAAACTACTATCTGAATACTATATTAAAAACTATGATAACCATTTTTTGAAACATCGAGCGCACCCAATAAGGAACTTTTTTGTAAGCATTCTAGCAATACTGAGACCATTTTCTAGAACGAATATTATCCTACAAGAATAGTATTATCATAGATTTAAGTCTACAGACCGTAGTATATTCTAGGAAAATGGTAAGATATATACAATGTTCAGTTTGTTTAGTTGCGCTGACATTTTTTTTGCATCGTTGCTTAACGATTTGCAAGTTGAGCGAAACGTAGACATATCGAAGTTTACACCTTAATGGTTGCTTTCTTCACATGTGTCCAAAACACAATGACATTTCGTCTGGCTTGCTGTTAGTTTACGTGCTATTTCTTCTCTTTTGTAACTTCTTAATCATTTTCAAAGTATTCGTAAGTAATAATATCTTCTTTGTCTTTCTAAGAGCAGTCACCCATAGTAAAGTTTTTTACGGTAGTAGATCCACGCTGATTTCAGCATGAATGGGTCGGATCGTCCGGGGAAGTACTACCCTCTCATAGAAGATCGACTTAAGAGTAGTAGTATTCGTACTACTGCGTTTCGTTCGGTGAGTGAGAGCGCCGGAGGCCCAATTTCCCCCTTTCCTCTTTCCTCACCTCCCTCATTCCCTTCCCCTAACCCCATTCCCAGCCGCCATAGTCTAGACCACCATACCAACAGTTTAAGACGATGGCTTTTGGTATAGTGGCCGCCACTTCTGGATTCCACTGACTGCTTACCATCAGGCGGGGTGGAGTCACTTTGGTAGGCTATAATATAAAAAAAAAAAAAAAAAAAAAGTAAATTTATTAATTTATTAAACATTCTTGCACACAATATAAATCAGCAGGAGAATACTAAATTCATCACATTCAAAATTAAAGATAAATCTTTTAATTATGTTTGATGTTGCCCAAAGAATACCTACATAAATCGTACCTTCATTTAAAACTCAGTTACTAAAGATAAGGAACGAATATATTACTAGAAACACATCAATATGCAAGAATCTCAATTAATCTCATGCACCATAAGTTTCCACAATTAATCACCATGCTCATGTGAGTCTATCGACATTTCTAACCTCTCCAACAGCATTTTCATAAAATTATTTTGAACACGTTATTCACATTGAATTAGTTGTTAATGGTCACACTATCGCGACTAGATTACAAAAAAAGCTCATTTGAAAAGTAGTTTGAAACGATTATTAATCGATCGAAACTATTTCAACATCGAATTGAATCGAACTCGATTCCGTTAGTGCAGGTGTAAAATATACTTTTATAATCTTTAGCTTGTATATCTTTTTCTTATTTATTATTAACATCAATTAACCCTTGTACGTGGGTAACATTAACATATTAATATGTTTTGAGATCATAAATAACGACTGTTAATATCGACGACTTGTTTAAAAAGATCGAAATTGAGACTGATTTAATTAATAATTTTGACGTCGTGCTCAACGTTTAAATCCTTTTGGTTCACCTAGAACCAAAACTTTATAACATAACCAAAATCACTTTAAGGACTTCAATCAAATTTTACTATCTATACTATAATATAAAGCGGCAGAGCTTGTTTGTTTGTTTGTTTGAATGCGCTAATCTATGGAACTACCAGTCGGATTTGGATATTTTTTTTACGTATGATAGCTATATAGCCCAGTTCTCGACGAAGGTTATAGGCTATGTAACATCACGCTATTGACGCCGTAACCACGCCGCGAAAAGCAAAGTAAGTTTATAAATTAATTTTGGCTCTAGACCGAGAGAAGTGGCAGGCACAGCATTCACCGCCGAGAGTCTAACTCTTAAATTTATGTATGAATGATGTTGACCATGTCATAATAAATAACTATGGTTTAATTGAACTTAACCTTAAAATGGACTGTAGTTATTTGAGTCCTTACAAATTGTTCACACAATCAACTGCCTCTTTAAAATCATTGATATATCCCAAGCTTTATTTTTACCACTTCATTCAACCATGAATACTCGACAATCGGCTCACCCTTTAACACTCGGTCCGTCTGAGCCAAAATAACCTTGTACAAAGCTGCCGACTTGTCTCCGTTCTCAGAACTGTCTTGGCGATTAGTCCTGCAACGCATGATATCTAAATTAGTGGGGCCTATTTTTTTGTTCCCCTGACGTCTCAATTAATGATGTGTAATCTGGGAGACGGCATGATGTCTTATTCATTGATGCCTCGTTTATATGCGAAATGACCTGATACGGACCGTTCGGTTCGGTTGAGTGACGTTCTGATGTGTTTATTAATGCCCGGTTATTTTAACTAGCTTTAATGTGAATGAGCTTTCTACGGCAGTTAAATTAGAATCTTATAGTTGGTGCATAATGTATGTAGAAATACATTTGGATCAGTCTAGTGTTGTTTCAAAAAAAGTACAGTTTCATTCCCTCCAATTGTTTTTAGAAATCAGCTTACCATAAAATTGGCAGAAGGTTCGCTCATTGAAAAATAAAATGAAACCGTCTTCCTCTATTTTCTCATTTCCGTTTTTTCAAATAGACATCTCGAAGAGATCGCCGAGAAACACAATAGAATGAAATTTTAAGTATACTAATTAAAATTTAAAAAATCCTACGACTTTATTTTAAATAATGCTTTGTCAAAAATAAATGCAAAATAATACAATTTGGTTGAGAGCGTTTGCGAGCAGAGGCACAGATTGTAAAAAACCTTTAAGGGTATTACACACTGAGAGCAATGGTGCGGCAGACGCGATTAACGATTACTGTCAGATTTGTCTAGAACGATTTAATATGAACGCGATTACGTTTTTATCTGTTTATGAGGTTTATCTGCGGTTCTATTTGAGGAAACATTTTGAAAATTTATTATTTTCACTCGATATTTAACTAATAATTGATGCACCAACGACATTTTCTATGCAGTAAATCTGATTTGATACATAATCTTATAGTTATAGTTAATGATACATAATCTTATAGTTAAGTTATATTTAATTTGACATAATGCTACCAAATCACTTTCTACTTACACTAACACATACTTTAGAATTACGTAACATTATTAGACTTAGTATGAACTTGAAATACCAGCACAATTAGCCACATAAAAGCTTACTTGCTGCAAAAAATTCTGTCGCACACTTCATTGTCATCAGTGTACCCCACACCTAAGTTTACTAGCACCGTTGTATTTATTTTAGAGCCTAATTTAAATAAGACAGGGTTTAAGTTCTTTGGTGACTTCGTTGGCATTCGTAAACGAATTAGCTACAAAGAAAAGGATATTATCATATTCTGAAGGATTGTTTGTTGACAAAAAGGGTCGTTATTAACTTATAAAATATGAGAAACGATTGATGTTATTTTAAAATTATTTTATGATGAATATTTTGTAGGTTGTATTTTATCTTCATGTCTGCACCGCGTTTTCACCCATTTTAGGTTACTTATTTAGTTAATTCGAAATGGTTCAGTGGATAAGGCAACCGCTTCGTAAACACGAGGTAGTGGGTTCGAACCCGGGCAAGTACCAATGTGGTTTTTCAAATCATATGTACTTTCTAAGTTTATCTTGGACATTTCTGACTAACGGTGAAGGAAAACATCGTGAGGAAACCTGGACTTTGTCTGAAATTGCCAATCCGCCTTGAGTAAGCTTGGTGATTAATGCTCATACCTTCTCTATATGAGAAGAGGCCTTTGCCCTACAGTGAGACAGTAAATAGGCTAGTATTATTATTATTATTTATTTAGTTACTGCTAGGTCTCCAAGAATAGTAGCGTGATGTTAAATAGCCTAGCTGTCATAAAAAACTAATTTAATTATTAGTTCTAGAGATTACTGCATTGAAACAATAACCTAATCTCTAGTCAAAGAAGGTGATTAGTGCAATATCAGACTAGTAGCGTCACCTGCATTGAATAGGACCTAACTGCGTTCACCAATCCATCTGCTAAGATTGGCGCTATGGCAAAAATGTACTGCAGCGGTAAGTAACTCTGTCTGTCTGTCTGTTACGCTTTCACACCTAAACCACTGAACCGATTTTGATCATAGTTAGTACAGAGATAGAATAGACCTTGGCGAACAATATAGGCTATCTTTTATTGCTCAAAAATAGCTTGAATGGTTAAAAATAGGGAATGAAAGTTTGTATGGAATTGCGATATAAGTGACATTTACGCGTGCAGAGCTGCGGGCAACAGCTAGTTATTTTATATTCTAATAATGTTTCAGTATGTAAATAATTTTATATTAACATATCGTGCAGTACTTGTGTGCATATCACGTATCTTTTTTAATCAAAATATAATTTAATAATTACTTCATCTGGAGCGTGATGATTGCATTAACATTTTGTATTGTATGTCTGCACATTAGAATATAAATAATTTTGAAACAGTATTTTTTATTATAGTCTAATAAAATAACCCTAATCTGTCTGATAGTAATCAGTTACTGAGGATATTATGACAGCTATATTTTGGTATAGAAACTATAAATATACATTATTCCCTCAAGCCCCACTTAATGGACTCAGAAAAATTGGAAAGGAGCACATGAACTAGTAAAGATTGCCAGATCTTAGTACTAAGCGACTTACCTAAATAAATAAAGTACCTACCATTTGGTATCGAACCAAATGGTAGGTACTTTATTTATTTAGGTAACCCTTTAAATTCCACTGAAAAAGTAGCATTTTTTGGGTAAAAAAATAATAATTTACGACTTAAAGATTATTTAAATATTTTGCAGAATCGTAAAGATTCAAAGATAATACAAAACACACATACAACATCACATTACATATCAGTTTTATATAACTGTATATAAAAATCCATTGCCTAATCGATTCTAATGATGTAACAATGTTAATGTAAGAATCCCTCGAAGCGTTAAAAAGTAGCCGGTGAGAATATACCCACAAAAACTGGACAATTCATCATAATGGTGCCAGGCAATTACCGTGTATAGCGTTAATGACTGACGCTAGTTATTAATCTGTACAAAACTTGTTTCGGACTTAGCGATTCCGATAATAATCTTGTTTTAATAATTACTCACTCATTCTTCCCACAATCTTGATCGTCTATTTGTATGTTATTTTTCTTCGTGAACTTAATTCGGTAACAACTCTTTTATTCGACTTAATTCTGGTTATATTTCTACGTTGACGTTATCAGAAATCGGGGCGTATTCTGAGGAATGTTGGTTACTTTTTATTTTGTAGACTACCCGATTTGTCTTCGTTGTTTGGACTCGTTGTTGCGTTTATAAAAGCTTTTCTTTATCTTATTTAGGAAAAACACATTATAAACCTCTTTTGTATTACCTATGTTTACAAAATTGAGAAGATTTATTTTGCTTGATATTCAACTCAACTATTCAAGTGTTTGCTAACAATTAAACTTGCTAGAATTATGTTACAATTGAAAGCGATCATTCTTTATGAAAGGCACATTAGAGGCAACCCACACTGACCCACACATTAATTTATTATTAGGTCAGTCAATGACCGTTAATAGTTGAAAATGTATTATTTAGTGAAACCAAACAAATGTTCAATACGATCAAAACAGTAGGCGTGTTGATGACGGCAAATTTAGGTTGTCTTTTAACAGTTTAGAAATATTTTGAGGCCACGATGTTATAAACTTATAACCAAAGAGCTATTCGTTTTATTATTATCTTTCACATAAATAACTAACGACCTAGCTTGGTTTCGCACGAGTATTATGTTTTTACGATGTCATAACCAATCTTTGAAACACTCTGTTTTCTATTACTACGCAAATAGTGCTACAAATAAACCTTCTGGAATAATTTTCTGATGAATAGCCGAAACCATATCAAAATCCGTTAAGTACGTGATCTGAGCTTTATACTGAGATTAGCTTAGCGCGGCGAGGTTTTACCCGCGTCTTTGCTTACTGCTTTGCTCGCGACACCAGTAGCGTAATGTTACATAGCCTATAACCTTCTTCAAGAACTGGGGTATCATACGCTTAAAGAATTCAAATCCGACTGGCAGTTACAGAGATTAGCGCATTCAAACAAACAAATAAACGAACTCTTTCGCTTTATATAATATTATAGATTGTAAGTGCTGCGCTAACTTTCCTTAGCAGAAAGAAGATTAAAAAATAAACTAGTACTTTATAAGATTCTTTAAGTGACATTGTCTAACTAGATACAAAACTTATTCATAAAATTTACATTTTCTGCCTTCGTTACTAATAAATGATAATCACTTATTAACTCATGCTTAAATGTTTCCTGCTACTGTAGTCACGGTTCCAAACTTAATTCTTAGACATTACCATATAACAGGGTCTAAAGTGACTGATTATTCTTCGTCTTCTGCTCGAAGTAATTGTAGTATCACAACTTGTTTATCTTCGTTGTCTTATTTCATTTGTTCTTTGATTAGGTGAGCAACGTCCAAAGGATTTTAACAATCGCTTCATCATTGATGATTAAGGTGATAGTGATGAAATTAGTGGGTAATGTGGTCAAATAAATTGGTAGTATAAAGAGCTTTGAGTTGTGAAACTCGCATCTTTGTTATTATAAGTAAGTACTTATAAAAATTTGATTAGTACAACTTGAACTAGTCTTTTAAATTTATATAAAAATATCTTACCTACATACTTGACATTGTATAGACTGTATAAAATTCTGCTTACGCTTATAAATAATAGACGCTATATTCAACACCATTATATTAATATCCGTAGCCATCATTCATACATCAACTTATTAAACCTACACCTTTTGTATAAAAACAAAAATTGGCGGCCATTTTGCTTAAGCTCGTTACATCTCGACGCACGCCACTGGCCCTCGTAATTATGATGTTAAGCCGTATGTGTGTAACGGCCCTAAACGCGAATAAAGTATCTGTGTGTATGAATGCGTACGCGCTCCGTCGTGTTCGATTCTGTATTAGTGTGCACATTCGTGAGTAGTTTGTATGTGTTATTGTTGTGTGTATGTTCGTTGTGTGCGTGTGTTGATTTGTCGGCGTTTTTGAGTGCGATGCTTGTCTAACAATAATTATTATATACGTGCAGGGCCGCGGGCGGTGCGAACGTCCCTTCATGTTTTTAGGGTTCTGCGATAAGATAACTAACCCCTGCATGATTTGTTTGTGTTATGCGTTTAACGTTTGTTATGGTTGTACTGTTTTTATGCCTGGCAAGGGATGCATTAAAAGTTAATTGCTTCAGTCAGCCCCTGGACTAGCTTGTATAAGTGCTTATTTCTAATCTCATTTATTAATTCCTATTTTAGTTAATTTGTGTTATCTCATGAATACATAACAAGTGTAGGCCAAAAAATGCACCCTTAAAATTGCGTAAAACCTTATTTTTAAACATTAAAAGAAATGATACGGTTTACTTAAACCGCGTGTGGTCCTCTAAGGAAACAAAATTACATCATTTTGTTAAAAGTGACATTGCAGCTGCCTTTGTGGATAAAAAATAAATGGAACCTACCCATGCCAAGGAAAGTCACTTGACTAATTGAGTTTATTTTATTCTTGATGATATAAAACCGATATATGTGTGGTGAAGATAACCTGACGTGTTTGTATGATAGGTGTGTACTCAACATTAACGTCTAAAAACAGATAATGAAACAACAGAAAAATTAATTTGCCGTGATATTACAAATGTAATTTATACAATAATATACTCTAATGCACACAAGAAAGTGTACCTATGCAAGCAACAATGTTTCCATCGATAAGTAAATTAATTACTGCACTTAGTGACGTAATAGAATTTAAACTTTATAGCAGTATAGAGTAAAGACGTGATCAATAATACTAACTAACGGTCCTAACCAATTACATTCCAATTACAAGACTAGGATCTCCTATACGGAGAAGGCATAGGCGTTAACACTACGCTTACTCGAAACAAGTGTGCGGTTTTTCATTTTTCTAGAAGTCCATGTATCTGGCAAACAAAACGCATCATAAAATGAAAACTTCGTAAAATTTAAAATGGTATTAAATTTGAAGGCAGACTTAATTTCAACTTTATACAAAACGAGAATCTATTTATGATTGTATTACTACAGAACCTCATACATGCCAAGTAAAGCTTATCGAAAGTCTAAATCAAATGTTGTCCGGCTGGCATACACCCAAACACATCGTTTGCTTGTAAAATGGTTAATCATAGCTGTACCGATAACTGGTGTTGGCCAAATACCGTAGACGCCAATAACTTTATATTAGATTAAGTTTGATGAGGTTGGAATTTTGAAGTTGATCAAATTTTAAAAAGTATTTTTAGGGCTAGTGGCAGGTTGAGTAAGTTACTTCTGTTCGCTAGACTCAAAACCAAATCGAATTTATGTTCAAAAATATTTGGATATCATTATGATTCAGTACTATATTATTGCATGCTATTTTTATTTTGTTCATAACGTGAAACTCAATGTAATTCTTATTTTTATTTTGATGCTTTCCGTGAAAATGAAGTTATATCAACGTTCAAAGTTTGCTAGAATATTGCATGACTTGCAGCTTTTACTATGAAAGAACAATTAAACAAACTTACACGATTATAACAAGGATCATGACAAACTTAATACAGCAAGACACTTGTAAAAATACGAGCCATTTAACACAACAAATTATCTGCCATAACACATGCAATGTTCAACTTTTAAAGCAAAAAAGTTGAGTAAAAGAACCATTATAGTGCAAGAGTTAAAAGAAATAAAACATCGGACCCTACAGGTTGCAAGCCACTAACGTCTTAATCCACATCCATCCGTTACGAACAGGGCTGGCGAAATAAAATGTAGCATCGTTCAAAGGTTGCATACGCTATAGTATCTCCTATTGATTCCCATATTTAAAATTGAGGACCAGGAACAAATAGGTCTATAAGAGATATTTTGTTGCGCAGCCGCTAAAAATGTTATTCTCACACATGTGTGTGATTTGTGCTTCTAAATCTAAATTTCAATAGTATAAAACGAAGTCGCTTCTCGCTGTCTGTCCCTATGTATACTTATCTTTAAAACTACGCAACGGATTTTGATGCAATTTTTTTTAATAGATTCAAGAGGAAGGTTTATATGTATAATACGTGCAAAATATAGTAGAGAAACACTGGTAATTTAAGAGGCTTCTAATGTAATGCAGGGACATAGCGGTTGCGGCAGTACCGGCCGGGTGCCGCCGGTCTCTAAAGAAAACAATGACCATGTTTGCATTGTCTAATGACAAAAAAGCTGTGAACATTGTTTAAAAAGAAATTCAGTAGAATATTTAGTATCAGCATAATACCTGTGCGAAGCCAGGGCGGGTCGCTAGTAATGGTATAAAAAAGAAGATGTAAATATAAGAAACTATAGATTGTCCAAAACCAAAATGAAACAAAATAAATTATAAGGATTATTAATTTAACCGAGTTATTAGTTATAGATATACATATTGTTGCTTTGATTACAAATGTCAGCTTAATCAAAATTTGCTAAATCCAAATCCTACTACTCGTAATTAACACAGACAAATTTATTTAAGTACCTACCGTTTAATTTATTGCTGAAGTTCTAGCCTTAGATAGCCAAATTTAACAAGAATTAGGTAGATAAATGTCTACCTTTTTACTAAATTAAACAATTTATGTCAGCCCTGTATTTCAAGTTGAAACAAGTTATCCGACTAAGCAAACGAAATGTAAATGTTGTGTAAGGAAAGCAAATACGATGAAATTGTTAAGTTACTAAGTTAAATACGAAGGGCAAAGTGCTGGATCCATCATGTCCGCCTAAAATGATGATGTCACGACTTTTAATCGAATTCCAGATTTTGAACGAGGAACACAACTTCATATTTTTGAATGTAAACGTTATAAACTTTTCTGATTAGTAGATGAAATTTGAATTTATAAAAATAAATCATTATCAAAACTTATTACGAAGTAAAAGAAAAAAGACGTCCAGTTTACAAAAATGTATTATGAAGGAATATCTTACTCTAAATATTCACGTGTGGCAACAAAAACTCAATTTTTTTTTACTACAAGCATCACTGACTGCACCGTTGGTCTAGTGGTTAGTTTATCTGACTGCGACGCCGGGTGTCGTGGGTTCGATTCCCACGGAAGGCAAATACTTGTGTGATGAACATTTGTATTTGTCTTGAGTCTGGGTGTTTCCTATGTATTCTAAGTATGTATTTACAAAAAAAAAGTATGTATATGTATTATATTTCAGTTATCTAGTACCCATAACACAAGCTCTGCTTAGCTTGGGACTAGATGACGGTGTGTGATAGTGTCCACATATTATTATTATTATTATTATTATCACAATACTACGGTTAGTAACTTATAATGATTCTAGTTTTTGCTTTGCATTCAATACTGACTTACAATTAACCATGTCTTTAATCACAACCAAACGCCTTGAGGCGTACAAAAAGCACATGCAAAACTTACACCCATACCAAATGGATGCCTGAAATTAAGTCATCACGTTTCCCTATGAGGAGTCTTCATATTACATCGCCAAGTATATTTTAAGCTACACAGCACATAATATTATCACACAATAACCAACTCTATGTCTAAGTATTAGGGTTGATAACTTGATGCATAGTTTATTGTTGTAAATTCATTTTAATGGCGGCAAAAATTGCATCGTCATAGCGACGACGGTAAGCGTGACGAATCGCGATGGAGACGTCAATTCCTTTACATTCTTAACAAAACCAACAAGTGAACGACAAAAAAAGAAATAAAGGAAGGCAAAAAAGAAATGGATGCTACTGAGTGACGCCAGTTGTCGTTGAAGCTTTCTTTTATTCCCGTGTATTGATAGTTGTGAAGTATGTGCTTTAGGGGTGTTAAAAGAATATAGTTATTTGTTTTAAGTATTAATTTTATGCCATTATTTAACACAAATAATATTTTTGGGCTGTAGTCTGTATTTAAATTCAGATAAAAAAGCGCAGAGATATTGTTATAAGATTGCTCACCAATTATAAACTTGCACATTAAATAAAATAAAATTAACCCTCTTGACTGCGTCAATCGGGCAACAAATAGGTGTTACTTCTAAAGGAATGATAGCATTTTACCAAGAGGCTATGTAATCGATTGCTCTGACTTTTGCATCTACTATCTGCCTTTATTTGTTTAATGGAAGGCCATTTCGCTGGAGGCAAGACTGCTAGTTATTTACGGAGTTATTTACGTAGCGGCAAAGTTTATTAAAACTACTATAATGTATGTGGAATATTTTTAAATGGAAAACTTTATATACTAAAGGAATGCAAGTCTACATTTTATAATATTTGATGCTTTGGAGATTATAGATATCTAGTTAATGCTATTCACTACTGAAACTAATATTATAAATGCGAAAGTATGTGTTTGTGTGTGTTTGTTACCACTGAGCGCCTAAATGGCTGAATCGGATTCCGATGAAATTTAGTATGTTGATAGATTCGGTGCCAGAGACGGACAAAGGCTACTTTTTATCCCGAAAATCGTACTTATATTTTATCAAAAGAGGAAGCTAGTAGTATCCTCGACCTCTACTTTACTATGACAATTAAGAAAGGTTGAGTTGCTTTACAGGCTTCAGAGAGACAGAGTTGGCAAAGCCACCATGTTTGGTAGACAGATTGATCACCGCAGAAACAGGATATTCGTTTCTTGGTATACTCTTAATTGCCTCGTTCAACATTTTAACGGAAAGACATACACTAGGTCTATATTCTATACTTCTGTATTGTCTTAACTTATTTCTAAAATATTTTTCTAAATAAACGGTATAACCACTGGCTAAGGTGGTAAAAATTAGGGGAGGTCTATGTCCAGTAGTGGACGTCTCTCGGCTATAGGTAATGATTAAATGTTGTAACAGTTTTTATCAATAATCATAACTTGATTCAATTACACTAAATACAAACTCTTATTCAATAACACAAGAAAAAGAACGTTGAGTTAGATCTTACAATATTATTGGGTCAACAACAAAATTACTCAGAACAACTGTCTGTACAGGATTCTGCGAGATTATATCTAGAGCCTCGCACATAAATTACACTTGCTGTGCCTTCGTACCACTTATTGTTTTCCTTTTCTCCAAATATTGCCGGTAATAAATGCGACAATGTCAGCTGAAAGGTTGACAGTCAGAATGATTACATTTTGGATATAGTGTTCCGGGTTTCAAGATTGATTTGTATCCGAAATTTCAGAAATATATGCACCTTTCTGTAATCCGCTCTTCTTGTGTCTGTGTGTATTGACGGTCGAATTGTGTGTATGTAAGGCTGTTTAAAGTAGTACCTAACTAATTTTGGCATAATTTATAAACTAATAAACTCATCAATGAATAATATTCAGTATATATTTTACGAAGTTTATAAATTTATTAGGTTTTTATAGTTGAGCAAATTTAAATAATATAATAAAATCAAGTTGGACCAATGGCCTGAAGAAGCTGGTGGTAAAGGATCGGTAAATGAGCGTTGATCATGATAGGTGCAATACCTTTGGTATAGGTAAGGCCTATATTCAGAAGCGGACATCTTTTTAGTCAAAGGGCTAGTTATCAGTCTAACTAATGTATCATCGGTACATTTACAATTACAATTTCAAAGCACTATAGAATTAATTGCGTGTGTTATGGAACTAAGAGAGTCAATTACACATATTGTATCAAATATCAATACTAACAATGTGATTGTATTAGACGGTAATTATTCACGGTATAACTTATTGGATAACCAAATACATAACATACATACATCAATACATGTAGAAGTAAATAAAGCAAGGCTTGAACGGAAACTGTAGCCAACACATCTATTGTCCGACGTCGAGTCAAATGAACCGGTAACGAGAAAATTATAAGTAGCTTGGGCTAATTTTATATGTAATTTGTATCTATTCGGTTTAATTTCTAGCAATAGTAGTGAATAGTGAAAAAAAAGTATTTAAGTATGTATATTCGCACTCAAGAACTCATATCACAAGCTATAATGTATGCTTACTTTGGGTGTACTTGTGTTGTTTGTATTGCTTAGTTGTTGTGTTAATATTATTACATTTTACAATTACTAGATTGATGGTCCATCTTGTGAGACAACGTTGCCTCTTGCGGTTACTGATTTATTTATTTATTACTTTATTAAAAACTTCATATACAAAGTATATTGGCGGACTTAATGAATGATTTAAGAACCGTGGCTTCTGTATTTTTTACCAATAAGTTCTGCGAGATCTTGTTCATTTTCACTTTAGTGAGGTAAACTCTGCGAGCTATCTCAGATACTTCATTCTTCTTACAATGTCGTGGTACGTCTAACACAATCTCGATTCATTGCTTGAGATGATTTGACGTAAGTACACCACACCGGTAATCTCTTATTAAAAGCTTAAAGATGTGTTCATGTGTTCAAAACCTTAAAAGATTTTCTAATAATGTCCGTTTTATTGTCCGTTTATTGTCTCGTCGAATAGCACTCTGCTAAATAATTAATGATTATAATAAACAAAAACACGAGATAATTTTAATAATTAAAATGATGTAATTTGCGGTTAATTAAATGAACGTACAATTTGCATTAATTAGTAATAACTTGTAACAGGACATGTTTATTGTGAAATGTTATTTGTAACTCAATTGGAATAATTATTGTCTGCATAATATAATTAAATATTTCCAATAATTTATTTTATAAAATAACTAATAATATATGGTATTGGATGCTATACGCAATAAATGAAATTAATATAGCATAATGAATAATTATTGAATCAGAAATAAAATAATTATTACATTAGATCAGTAGGTATATGTTTTGGAATGATCAGATGGCAATAAATAAGTTTATTAATAATAGTTAATGTTGTTGCACAACAATATTAGGTACTTCATAAATGGAAACTAATAAAAAGTAGGATTTCTACTCTAATAAAATTTAAAAGCATTTTGTTGTACAAAGAATGTTCGTAATAATTCGAATCAGATTTTGTTATTTTGAAAATAATACTGAACCAAGAAAGCAACAGGCATTTAGATTTCAGGTACGGAATCGTCCACAAATAATTTTGTTTTGATCAAACGCTAACATCAAGTACGCTCTTTCTTTTCAACTCGAAACGGATCTTGTGGTTTAGAAGACAGCCACAAGTAAAACTTACATTTCCGCTTTTGTATATTTTTGTCAAGATTACCACACGATTCTAAGAATTTCTCACGATATTTTCTTAAAAGTTAGTGTAAAGTATGGGTAAACTAAAAACAAATGTCGCAAACTTATACAAAACTGGGTGAGAACAAAAATTATAACAAAGAATACTTTATTTCGAACAGTGTCATTAGAGTTCAAATATTTAACTCTAAAATTCTTGCACTTAAGACTAAGACCTTGAAAGCACGTCAATTTTTTTTTGTGATTTCTTACACAGCGCCATCTAGTCCCAAATTAAGCAATTATATTTGCTTGTGTTATGGTTAATTAATTTATTTCATATGAAAAATTATTGGATGTGCGCTTAATAAAAACTGAAATTTTGTGATAAAAAATAAAAGCTTAATAAATTATGTCTTCACAAAATTATAATTAAACTAAATCAATCACACAAACAATTAACATAATCATCATTTTAATTGTTATACCTCAGACCAACTTAGGCATTTACATTACGATCACTTTATAAAGTCATTTATTATTAACGACAGCCATTTCCTCGGGTTTGTACCTATTAGTATAATTTACATACTAACAAACGCTAATTGCGAACAGTACACACTATTTTGTATGCTAATAATTTCTGTATATATTTTGCATTATAAATTTACATGTTTAATCACCCACTGTATTGTTTTAGATCATTAGAGCCGAATGATACTTGGAATAACAAATAAGTTCTCAAAATAATACAAATGATTTAATGTAAAATTAACAATAATAGTGCAATTAACCATTTCTTTCAACTCATAGGTGTTATTCAATAATATAATAATACTAGCGACCCGCCACGGCTTCGGGGTCTTTTTAAACAATGTTCACAGCTTTTTTGTCATTAAACAATAAACATGTTTGATGTTTACTTTGGAGGCCAGCGGCTCCCAGCCGCTATGTCCCTGCATTACATTAGAAACCTCTAAAATTTCCAGTGTTTCTCTACTATATTTTGCACGTATTATACATATAAACCTTCCTCTTAAATCACTCTATCGATTAAAAAAAACCGCACCAAAATCCGTTGCGTAGTTTCAAAGATCTAAGCATACATAGGGACAGACAGCGAGAAGCGACTTTGTTTTATACTATGTAGTGATTAGTGCCATGACGAACGACTTTGGGCGATGAGCAACCGATGCACGAGGGCGTCTAACAACCTCTATCAGACGAAATGGTACTTATTGATGATATTTGTCATATATTCAAAACCTTTTGATTGAATTAATAAAATTTACTTCAATACTAATTTTTCGGTAAAGATACTGAGTTTGAGTAAGATGACACTGCTGATGTTGTAATCACTGTCAAAATTACTCAAGATGATACAAATACTATTATAATCACGGTTAATCTCGAGTTGTTTCACCGTCAACAGACCGAATTAAAGGACAAGTTAGTCCATAGAAAATCGATGTAAGGTCCATACTATTGCGTTTCGTTCGAGTGAGAGCACCGAGAGTCTAATTATCCCTTGGTTACTTTCTTTTATTTCTCATTTACCATCCTTTTTACGTACTTCAATAGCTTAGTTGTATCTTTTTAGTATTGTGTCTGCAATATTTAGAATACAGACATGTCCATTGTATACACAGCTTTGTTCATAGGCTTGACCACTTAACATCATTGAGTCTTGTGTTTGAAACCTAAATACTATTAAAACAACGAAGACAACATAACTAAAATTAGAACATTATTACGTTTAAACCAACTAGAATTTCAAAATAACCTGTAAAAACCGGTTTAGATCACAATAATACAAATTAATAAACTTAGTTATTTCCTTTCACATTTAATGATATCAAACAAAAAATTATGTCCGTCTGTTGCAATTTATTTCAGATGTAAACGCTAAAATTGGTTTTAATTAATCAAATTGAAACATTAAATCTATTAAGTGGCACCGGTTCAATAAATTAACGTAAAGCATGCTATTTTAATTTGGTATCATTCGTTTTAAGGTGTTCTTGAGACGAGTATACTGAAAATTCAACCTTACTTCTTACGTTTTTAGATAAAGAATCCTTTAGAGGTGTCGTTTTAATGAAATCTGGTATAGAATTGGAGTTGGAATTGATGTGTTCTCTATGTATTAGATTACATAACCAAAAGTAACTCTAATGGCTTGATAAATATGGTTACATTATCGCAAAAGTCGACTTCACCAAATGTAACAAACCAGTAAGTAAAAATTAATGTAACGGTATAATACATTATTATTATATTAAATGGATTGCCTCTGTGTTTAGTGGTACTGTGTACAGACTGTCAAGCAGCGGTTGCAGGTTCAATTCCCACTCAGTGCAAATATTTGTGTGATTGAACATGTCTATTTGCATTTGTCTGCATGTTTCTATATAATATGAATGTATAATTCTTCCGCTTTCTAGAACCCATAATACAAGCTATAATATGCTTAATCTGGGTCTAGATGGCGTTGTATTCAATTGTTGTGATATTCTATTATTATATTTACTGGTTATTGTAGCTCTCGTTGCAGTTCAAATTAGTTAGGATATCATTTTCATCACAATTCTAATTATTTTAAAGTTGAATTTTATTACACACATTCACAAATAGATATTTGTACGTAAAGATTCTTTTCCATTAAGACTGCGAATCGCTTTACACTGATTCGTATTAAGTGTTCAACCTTCAAATGCTAATATCACTCAAATTTTTCACTTTAACCCTAATAAACATCGAAACACTCCGAAATCCCAATACAATATTAATCAAGCGGCTCCCGGTCGATTCAAAGTGAACTTAGCAAGCAACAGAACCAATAAAGCATTGACTAATATACCTGGGCATCAAAATTTGCATATCAAACGGCCTCCCATAGGGCTACGGTAATGTAGAGACAGAATTTGCCCGTATTAGTTCGCAGCGTTTAGCTTGAGTTAGCGATCTATTGGATGAGCGACAGCGGTCTTGGATGATTTAGTTTTTACGTAGGTAATTTAACCAACAGAAATAATTTACTAAACAACCAAAAATTCAAGTGACGGTACGCACATAGCACGACAAAGTGATGTCAAAATCATACCCATTTATTATCTACGAGCTTAACAAATATTCAAATCCATGGACTGGTACTTTCACAGATTAGCGCATTCAAGCAATAAACAAACTCTTCTTCTTAATTTTTTTATATTCTCCTACCAATGTGACTCCACCCCGCCTGATGGTAAGCAGTCAGTAGAATCCAGAAGTGGTGGCCACCATACCATAAGCCATCGTCTTAAACTGCTGGTATGGTGGCTTCCACTATGGTGGCTGGGAATTATTGGGGTAGGGAAAGAGAATGAGGGTGTTTTATATAATAGTGGAGATATAGATTTAAATTTACTGGATCTGATGAAACTTTATGAACAGCACCACCAAAGAGATGTTAGAAGTTTGCTTACGCCCAATTCAGTGTAAAAGGTAAAGCCGTAAGAAGACCTGGCAAGACTCGGACTAGTCTTTACTTTCACGATGAACGATGAAGTTTTCGAATGAAGACCATGGGTTGTAAAGTACAGGCCTGGTTTAGAACCCTTAACTCACGATTCTTTTCTGTTACGAATTTCTATACTTTTAAATTTATTATATTTTACATAATAATTAAAATTTTAATTGACTAATTTTACTTTGAGACTTTAAAAATATTATATTGCTAATTTAGTTTTAGAATTTACTAGTATGAAATTAATATAGTCTGGAATTGCTCTGTAATTTATTCACAGGACGTCGTAAAGTAACGCCCTGTTATTATGATAGACAACCTTTTATTAAACCTTTGGCACTTTATAAATACAGTGTATTATTGCTTTGTACTTTATAACAACTAATTATAAAAAAGCAAAAACTTAAAATATCAGTAACTAATTTTTCGCGGCGCGGTTTCAGTTTTGCTTTACATCTTTGATTACTAAACTGCTCACATAGCTTATAACCATCCTCAAGAATTGGGCTATCAAACGCAAAAAGAATAATTCAAATTGGACTGATAGTTCCAGATATTAGTGCGTTAAAACAAACAAACAAACTCTTTCGCTTTATAATAGTATAGATTTTATCTGAAGAATTTTACCTAACGAGTAAGGGAGAGGCAAGGAATGTGATAGAAGGAGTAAAAGTAAGAGAAAGAAAGGCAACTGACCATAGAGGCAAATGTGGCAGTTTACTTTCGAAACGAAAGACAATGGTACAGACATTAAAACTTTAACTTGAACTTCTCCTACCGATATAGAACCTTACACTTTATTTACACATGTAAGTAGAACAATTTACTTTATAAACTCTTTTAATTCTGTTAAAATATGTGATCGAAAAATATTTGTCTTTAGAATTAATTTGTTTTGCTGTTATTGTTATATGCCCGGCTATAAAGACAAGCCAGTATGCCATGTCTCACGAGAGGCTCGAAATCACCTCACCAACGAAAACTATATGACTCATACATTTTTAGTCTATTATCGAAAGATACTTAGCTCTATTCTGCTATACAATTATTGTCCTCTGTACCTTAGACCATACAAGTACTACCGTTCTATAGTGATGTAATTCATCAAGGCGTGATAAGAAACGGTGTTGTCCCTGACTATCATATTACACATAGTAATACATTACCGCTAGTAGATATGATGGCTGTGTTAATAATGTTGGAGTTGAGTTCTGTCGTTTAATCATATCAGTCAGTATAATGGAGCTAGTGAGATGCTAATTTACAAATTCAGTTCTGTGGTGCAATGGGATGAATACGAATCAATACCTACACGAGACAACTTTGTTTAATCCATTTGTATCTTCAGTGCAATAAATGTCTTAAAATACTTATTTTCAAATTGCTCTAGTAATTTCAAATTCTCTAAAGAAGTCTTGAATACCTTTAACAAGAGTTAAACTTTATCAGCTTCAATAATAGATTAATAAATTAGAAAAACATTTCAGAAAAAAGTTGTTTTGTATACAGCTACACAAAAAGGATCTCCAATTCCCCATAAATTCTTTCTGTGACTCGAGCAGAAAAATACATATTAAATCTAGCTAAATAGAAACTAACAGAGAAAAGTAATAATATAAACGTAAAATAATAAAATGATGACAATATGCTAAGCTCTACCATACTATAACTTTTGGTATAAAAAAATAATCAAAAGCAACAAAAAATACTTAATTAAAAAACGCAAAGCCAAAATTCACACATAACTTCGTTATTAATTCAAAAAGCACGTTCTTTTTACCGGAAACTTGGCTGGTTTGCGCGATAACAATCTATGATTTTTAATTACACCCAATAGGCTCCGCCTAACGTTGTAATGTATATGAAAACGTCCAATCAAATTAGGCAACGTTGACATGAAGTGTCATTGGAACAAACCCAGGCCGTATTAATCACGCCGTTCATAATTTAAAATTGGTACTGGCAGTTAGAGTGTTAATATTATTTTTTAATTTTAGAATTCAACGTCGGATATTTAAATTTGAATTGACAACAGTTTCGAATGGGCGATTGAACGGACGAATGATTGATGAGTGAGATTCTCGGTTTGTTCAGTTTGCTTTTATACGTGTATGATTATTATTATTGAATGAAATCGAATACTATATTCAAAGTGGCCAGTTCTTTATTTGTTATTTGAAATCGGATCTTGCTTTCGCTTGGAAAATTGCTTTTGCAGTTTATATTTTATTTAAAAATATGTTTTGCTTTTCGTACTAACGAGCTATTATATTACCTGTTTTCTAGGTTAAGCTGTAGCTTTGAATACAGTTGAAGTTTCACTGCATACTCATTATTAGATTTTAATTTAGCAATATTGTTTACTTTGTATGATATTTTCCGATCAGTATCACAGATTAAGGCAAATATATGTATTATCGTAGCCAAAGCGTGATCAAAACGAAAAAAAAAAATATACGGTCGAATTGAGAAAACTCCTCCTTTTTTTGAAGTCGGTTACAAAAAGAACTTTATGGCGTGGGTATCTACAAAAGTCAGTCTTTATAATGATTAAAAAGTAGACTTGTTTGAAACATTAATTTTATTGTAATACCTATAATATTAGCTTAAATAACTCAATCATTGTAAATATGTTTTCATAATTACAAGTTCTTGTTTAAGTATGTAAAATCTGTATATTGAATCGAATCTATAGTGATAAGCTATTATATTATCAAGATCATCGTTAACTGTTCAAATAATATCAAACGTCTCGACTTAGCAAAAAAAAAATCCATTCAGACATTAAAATAAAACTTTACTAATCACTAACACAATCTATACAATAAACTAGTATTTTTTACACCACAACCTAAAAACATCGTAGATATTAATGTAAACTGTAATGAATTCAAAACAAGCTGCAGAATTAGTTGGCAAAACACTAATATTCTACCTCCGAACTAACGGTCTAAACTTATTAGATACAACCACCTATTATATATAATAGATAAAAAAGTAACGAATATATTACACGTACAGAATATAATTCACAGCTGCTCAAGCGAATGCCTTCACACAAATTATGATACAAAATAACACATTTCTCCCAGACACGACTGAACATAATATGGAGCCTCGAAATTAACTATAATTGCTTAATTCAGAATTGGACGATACAGCGATGGTCAGAAGTTTAACTTTGGAACACAGTTACGCACACGTGTGTGGATAACATGTTGTAGTACGCACTGGTGTCGTTGTGTGAGTGGTTGTAATAAAGTCTGAAGCCCTCAGTGAGCGATGTGGCGTCGTTGTGGGGAGACGCACGGCCGGTTCTCCCGCGATTGTGTTCTGTTGTGACATCGAGTGCTTATAAGTTTTGTGACGATCGAATGCGAGCTTTTGAGTTGTTTTGATTTTTATATTTTTGTGTTTGTGTGTGTTCTTGGGATTGAATCTAAAACATTTTTTGTAAGTATTTTTTAGAAGTTTAATAATATTTATTTTGTTAAGTTTTTTATTCAAGTTTTAGTAATGCTACGTTTTTGATTGTCTCAGGTCTGCTGTAAGGCAAAAAGTTTTTTATATTCTTTAGTGTCAGCCTAGCCTAGATTATAATAGGTATTTACATTGCCGTAGGCGCCCGATACTTGGCAGTAGACTCGTCCTTTATTACATGGTTCAATACAGCCGGCAATACAAATACGATATAATAGGTACAGATATAATCTTAAGACGTGAATATATCAGCCTATCTCGTGTGAATTGATGTGATACTAAATCTGTTATGTTTGATTTTTCTTTTTCTTTTGTTTATCTATATCTAAATGCAATATAAAAATGGTTAAAAATATTAATGAAATTAAACAAATGTAAAAAAATGAACCCATATAGAAGCAGTCTAAAGTTGTTTTCTCAATTTTATTGAATTAATCCATACTAAATATTTGTAAAAGAAACTTCCAGCTACTTGAAAATTGTCTTACTGTCCTGTTTCTGTAGCATAATGTTGTTAACTTAAACCAGATTGCGGCAAAGCTTTATACGAAAGGAAAGGGATATAAATATTAGACTTAATGATTGAGAGAGAGATAGAGTATGTTATAATTCGACTTACATCTATCAGGTAATGGAAACAACGTGCGAACGTACGAGAGGGTGTCATTAGATGTTTTTGTCTACGTCCAAATCACGGCAGTGTTGCCAGATTTTATAAGGACAATAATTATGAGATATAACAATATTGTAGCTAGCGAGCAAGTCTACCATTCAATCTCAACTTCGATAAAGTTTTAATTTAAAATCAAAAGTCAAACTTGTTTACCTATTTCGAGTGAATAAGAAAGTATGGTCAAAAATTCGCTAACCAAAGAAGAAAAAAAATTGTCGAAAAACTTAGCTTACTGTGTTCGTTAAAGTTAACTACCTCTAGTCGTTTAATGTCAATCAAAACTAAATTATCATACTTACTCAGAGACTCTTTTTCTATACAAAATATCAACGAAGAGTCAAGCCCTACTCTTAAACTACGTACACAACTCTTTCCTTGTTGCTGCGGTCTCCTATAATGAAGACATAAACTTTTACCTTTGACTGTCTGCAGGTCAATGGCCTATATAACAATCAGGTATATACCTGAAGCGTCATTTGTTAGAGAGGCACTAGTTCCTGAATGTCGCATAGAACTCGCTTTAATTAGAGTGCTGTAGACCAAAACAAGTAATTTGCTAATAAGTGGGTAATACGGATGTAGTGGAACCAAATAATTGTCAGAAAGGCCAGTATTAGCGCCGTAAAATAAAACTATATGAGCCAGATTAAGAAAAGTGCTGTCATGTCGTATAAAGAAGTAAAGAAGGTGGCTCTTAACTAAGAGAAGTGGCGGGAATTGCATCAGTTCCATCGACAAGAGTCTGACTCTTAAATTTATGATGATGATGCAACTATAACTATAACAACATCGGCAAAACTAACCATTTTAAAATAACAATAGATCTATTTGACCTTCGTGAGACAGGTTAGTTTTACTATACTGATGACTTGTTGTCGTCGAATACTGCCCAGTACGAGAGGAACCGCTGTTTCGGACATTTGATTCATGCAATCGGCCGAGCGGTCTGTGGTACGAAGCTACCATCCGCGGGATTATGCCTGAACGCTTGAAAGTAAAGAAGGAGTAATAAATGTGCTTATAAAATCTTAGAAGTCAAAACTACGAATCTGAGACTACGAGGTATCCCTGACCTCTGTTCGTGGAAGGAGTATGAAAAATATGCCTCACTATCGTTTTAAAGTTTAAACAGTTTTTCACCAAATTGATATTGGAATCTTGATAAACAGAAAACATAATAATATCGTGCTATTTTAAACATTTTGCTGACCGATCAATCAAAAACATCATAATTATTCATCCCAAAACAATTTTTTGGTTGATTGATATTCATACTTTTATAAAAGGGTTAAGTTCAAATTGATTAATGATGAAAAATGTTAAAAAATTTTAACTATATTTTATGCAGATCAAAGAAACAAAATTTGTGAAGCAACTATACTAAATTTGTGACTTCTTATAATATTTAATAACGTATTAGAATTATTAATTATATTATTGTTTATTTCAATGTTTCAAATGTTATGATTCTTATTAATTTATACACTGGCAATAACAAAGAATGGGCTGCGTTTCTAGCCAGTTCTTCTCATGACCCTACATTGTCAGCGTATTAGCCGTAGGCAAAATTCCGTTTATGAATTGGTATTATTTACATGTTTTATATGAATAATTCATTTATATTTACACAAGCACATGTTATATTTAGCAGGATAGCTTTATTATAATATTTGTTGATTTATTGAAAGTCCGTGAAAAGTTCACATGTAAGTATGTTCCGTCGCTACACTACTCGCATTATGTATAGTGTACAAGTTATTAATGCTTACATTCATACGTTAATTATTCGTTTTATTTCTATAATTACTTATTTACTATCTGACTGTAATAAGTTTTATAAACATACTTATATATAGGTATTTAAATAATTTCATTTGATTCACTCTTTTTACATTAACCCTAAGTCAAAAAAAACTTTAAGCTTTGTAAAAAAAAAGAAAATTGCAGAATCAAGCTTATATCAATCCACAATAATCTTAACCTTCATTTTATTTAAAAGTATATATCTCTATCAAGAATTCACTCTCTAATAAGGATCAAGCAACTTACCTACATATTTTCTTCGTTTCAGATGCCGAGGCGTTCTAAACATCGTTAAAGGTGCGTATTGTCTTTTATAACACATTAATAATACTGAAGTATAATTAAAAAGTAATATCCGACTCATTACTTCAAATAAAACAAACCATTTTAAGATAATTATAGTTATTCTGGTCAATCAAAAGAATATTTTATAAAATCTTTTCAAACATTAATTTGAAGTAATGAATTCGGCTTCGTTGTTTAAGTAACTTTAGTGCTTTAAAAATACAATAGGCACATACTGATTTTTAGGATAATTATTTTTAAATTAAATCTTATTAAGCTTACCGCAGCGCGGTTTTACCTGCGTCTTTACTTACTGCTCTGCTCCCGTCGCCAGTAGCGTGATGTTACATAGCTTATAACCTTCCTCGAAAACTGGGCTATAATACACAAAAATATTTTTCAAATCCGGCTGGTAGTTCCAAAGATTAGCGCGGTCAAACAAACAAACTTTTTTACGATATATAATAATATAGATCTAAGTGATATGAATTTAAGAAGATATAAAACTAGCTTGTATTAATAAAACCTTCGTCAACAAAGTTATAAAATTCCCATGAGTTTGACTTGTTTTTAGTATATTCGCCCCTCAGACGCTTAAACTATTTTCGTGAAACATGATTATTAGGTAATGATTAGTTTAAAAACGTGAATTCACTTCTAGATTTTTTATTAAAATTGTGCATCATACACACACAAATGCGTAGTATTTCGTATTTACGTGTGGAAATCATCCTAAAACCTTTTCAGGTCTACTGAGCCACATAAATTTATCTTTAGTCTTAAGGGTTTACGTTAGAAAATGAAGGTAAAAATATGTTTAACCAAAGGTAAATCCATAAGAACCTGGACTAACCACCATTATATTAGTAGCGCAACAGAATTATCATAAATCCAATTTTTTTCACCGAGCTTATTTTACAGACCATAAAATTTTGTATTCTCATCTAATGTGTTTATTCATACGGTTTGAACGTAAAATTTGCGGGTTTTAATGGTTGCGAGTAATATGAGAGAATTAAGTGCGTTGTAAAAAGATATTTGTTTTTCTAGCCTAGAGAAAGCAGTATGGAGGTGAAGCAGTTTTGTGTTTAAATAAATGCAGTCTTTAATTAATTTTAAATTTAAATGTTTCTATTGATTATGTTAGTTTGTGTAATCATTATATTATTCACGGCTGTGTTGATTATCACCAACAAATTCAACTCTAAATAGTATAAAGTAAAACAACTGTTTTTATCCTGCTGACGCAACGGATTTTAATACAATTTTTAATATCGTTTAAAGTACATACATAGGTACATGCATTTATTATAGCAGAAAAAAGGCGAGAATTTTAACGGTTTGTAATCATATTTAAAAAAAATGCTTACATTTGTAGCAAGTAAAGCGCTAGTCTATACTAATTATAAACAGAAAAGATTTGATTTTTTGTATGTTTGTTTGTTTACAACGATTCAACTAAGAAAAGATTACCGATTTGAAAAATTATTTTACCTTTAGAAATGAAAAATTGAGCGTGTAACATAGGCTATATTTTATAATGTTTAACGAATTTTTCAGTCATTTTCAGAATATTAGTATTTTAAGCTCCTTCGTTAATCTGAATTATGCAATAAGACACTATTGCTATGATATTTTTCGTAGAAGTTTGTTGTGATATCGAATGAAAGTTTTGATACCGAAGCAAAGCGAAGCCGGACCTCTAGTAGGCTATAAAATCGTACCTATATCACCATCTTTTCAACTATTTTCAATACACTAACACATTATTGATACAGTATATCCTTAGGGAGTCATCCATTATTTAACCAACATTTTGCTACCACATGTTAGCGAAAACTATGTAGAGAGTTTCCGTTTAGAACTTCAGTTATATTTAGCTAAAATTAAATTCACATCAGAATATGCGTTTACAAAACAATGTTGCGAATTGTAATTAAAACTGTAATTTTAAATAAGCTTGAAATAATAAATGAAATGTGTAGTAACTACGGCTATAATCACTATTTGTTTTGTTTATGAATCAAATCATAAATATTAAAAATCTCCCAGAAAGAGATGGCGGGATTAGCTCTATTACTTGTTGTAAGGATTGGCTGTAGGAAGCCTTGAACAAAAAGCAGTTTAGTGTGTCCGTCGTCATTTTTGCATCGTCTTAAAGTCTAAAATTTAGTGCTTTTCAATTAAATTCTAAACATTAGAAACGGCGATAAATCCATCTAGACAAGTGGCGGTAAACTAAAATTATATCATAAATACAAACTTAAATTACAAATCCACCACGGTTAATCAACAATACGTATAAACAGACTGACAATGAACATTTCAAGTTATTTATAAAACGTCGAGTTTCAAGAGGGCAGGCGGAAATTGCGCGTCTCTGTGCCCTCCATTATACTTTTGAACAAACTTTATTGCTTACCTTATGAAAGACAAACAAGTGAGATTTCTGTTTTTGGCAATACTATTATCACAGCTTAATATTTCCAAGGCTTTCTGGAGATTATCTTGATTCGTCGATCGTTCTCTCAAAGGCTTAATTAAATTTATTTTATCGTTTGGTCAGTTATTTATTATTTATTAGGCCACTGTTAGATGGCTATACGGAGGTAGCCAAAGTTTACGACGTCAATTGGTGGATTGCCGATCTTACCACATAACACTTCTGCTTGTCCTGGTTTGAATAGTTCTTCTGCTTCTATTTTATGTGATTGTTTAACCTCCGTATTTTTCTGTCTAGTAAAGTATGTATATACTAACTGGCAGGTTATATACTTGACTCACTGACCGACTAAAATATTTCTTTATTTCTTTGACCATAAATATTTTACAAATTTTATGGACTTTAATTTAAAATATTTTACTAAGAATTAGTACAATATTTCAAAAGCAAAATCCAATTAACAAAAAATCATACGCAATATTATATTAGTTTTGGATCTTACTAATATCCTGGCACAAGATTTTCTCAAAATATTGACATCTATATTTTTTGCTTCACGTTTGGTATGCGACGTTGCTTATTTTTACTTTACAGCAAACGTGCTAACCGCTGTGGGCGTATAGTTTAGCCATATTCATTATAAGAACAAAAAATTGGTGTCAGCGCGTCATCGTAAAGCTCTTCAGTTTCGGAGAACCATAGCTCCGGTGCGAAAAAAAAACTGTGAGAAACTGTATTTGGCTTAAAATATACCTACAGAGATGGTTTAAAGTTTCGAACCTTAGAAACATGTAACAATCTTTAAATACGTAACAACGTGAAGTTGCGGTATTCTTCTGTCAATTTCTCTGATAAGCACGCTACGGCTTTTCTCACTTTTGGAAGGCTTAACTGTCGTTCAGAAAATTTCTTTAGGATGGTTAATAATATGTATGTGATACAGGCATTTTATTAAAGTCTAAGCTAAAGATAAAGATTTTTGTAAGTAGGTAAGGTAGGTTATACCCTCGTTTAAAGCCGGAGACAGTCGGTAAAATAACTATAAAATTCATCACCATAATTATAACTATCTTGCAGACCTCAAAATTTCTCAAAAAAAAGCGAAATCACCGCTCGCTTATTACCCGTCAAGCGGACATGTTAAAACAGATGCTTCCCGCCTGACACGAGGGTCAGGCGAGGTCGCCATCTTGAAGTTTCCCGCCAATCGCGGCGCTGTCAGCGGCGGGCGAAATAATTACGTGCTGTGATTGTATAGTGTGTGTTTACGTGTTTCGGAGAAAAATAATGGGATAAAGAGTTAGTTTAAAGTGTACCAGTAGGTATTTTGTTCAGTTTCAGTAAAATTTAATCATTATCTAAGTATAGTCCATAAAGAACAAAGGGATTTTTTTTATTTACCTGACAAATATCATCGCTGCTAGTACCAACTGTCATTTCTCTTAAAAGTACAAATATCTCTAATAATGTCATAATACATAATTTACAAAATAACTAATTAAATAGAAATAATTCGGCGCTTGTTAAAAATGTACAAACACTAAAGTAAATACAATAGCTAAAATTGCGCATTGTGCGTCTTTTACTTATTCAAAAAAACAATAAAATCTACTTGAAGTAGTAATTCCAGAACAGATGTCTCAGGTTGACATACAGGTCATGCCGCCATGTTGGATCCTCTCCAGACCTGTCAGTGTCAGTGACGAGCTAATTACCGCTAGTGAATAAGTAGTAGTGTAACACGAGAACTTAAGTTTGTTATGATTGGGACTTAGTGGGTTTGATTACGCGTTGAGTGGGATGTTTCTTTTATTTTGTGGATTGATTTTTATAACATAAGAAAAGCTTTTTATTTTCAAAGGTGGCGGCAGGGGTGTGAGTGACACCTCTATTGGCGTTTTGCTAGATATATTAAGTCTCATGGTGGCGGGCTTGTTGCCATTTATCAGGCACTTCAATTTTATTTTTTATATTGTAGGCTTTTTCAATTTGTACTAGTATAAAAATATTAATGGCAAACATATTTATAAAAATAATAATAAATATCGCATTTTAAGCGGAAAACCGGCGCTAGTTTATATATAACATTAAACAATTTATTGTCAACCTTATTGGCACAATAATTATGAAAAATGAAGAACGTTTTATGCTCATAAAGTAGATAATGTTCATACCGTCTTGTAAGAGTTTTTCTTGCTGCTATGGCGTCGAAATATTTTAATCAAATAATTATTTTAACTTGATAAAAGTCTTGAGAGAAGTTTTGTTTTTGAGAAACGATTAAGTAAATTGTTGACCATGTAAAACCACTTAATAATAGCCTTCCAATAAAAGTGATACTAGGAAATGCTAATAAGAATATAAATTATATGGTACATAATTACTTGCTAATAGTCGATTAGAACGTGAAGAAATAAAAGATAAAATGCTGTAATTATCTGTGGATAAACTTGTTGCTTGATTAATTATTGATCTGAAATTTTTAAAATAAAAATAAATAGGCTCATCACTAGTCATCACAATACAATATCCTCATTTAAAAGTTTAAATTATGCTCGAAATTTAAAATTTTACATAAATGTTGCCAGTATAAAAGTAATGAAGAAAGTTATACAGCAAATGAACCAAAGAGATCGAAACATCAACGTCATCAAATCCGAACGGCGAGACATCACAGACATGGCGGATTTCGTCCCAATCATAGCACCTGTTCCCGATCCCTATTTCATTTTTAATGAAGATGTTATTTCCGCAGGTGTTCGCCTTATTATGTTGTTTAATTCATTCTGCCCTTTGTTTTCTTACAACCTTTTTTTCGACCGCAAAACTTTATTTTAGTAAAATTTATTACAAAGGTGCATTATAAATCGTGTCAGTAACATATGTAGATAATTAAGTTGTAAAGTTCTTTATGTTTTATTGGGATCAGGAGATACGACGTTTAGAACCTTTGTAGTGGTTTTAATTACGAATTAAACAATAGACGCTTGATCGTGGTAACAATGTTATTAGTAGCTATAAATCTTTATTGTAACACAGGTTTTTATTGTTTTATTTTATGATCGCATTCAGACAAGTGTAGTTTTTATGAGAAAATGATGAAGTAAGGTATTTAAATGCGCTTACATTTAAACAATTTATCATTTATTCAATATAATATTCAGGACTCTATAGTTGAATTGTACGTAAGTACAAAGCACAGAGCCATTATTTTTAACCTGTTAAAGTTTATATAGCTACTGAAGTAATATTTACAATAAAAAACTATAACAAGAATTTTCCTAGAATAAAAAATAACAGTATAGCTAAGTATGTAAAATCACTGTTAAGTAAAATCACTGTTAATTATGATAGAAGATATTAAAATAAAAATAATGAACACATATCCGATCGTAGCGCAACTTGTTCTTTTTTCAACTGACAACTCTCTGTAGCAACGTCTCGATACCGACATCGCTTAAGTTTCGAATTTCGAATCCATAGACGTTTTCTACAGAGCCATCAAAATACAAACGTCATTTGAATGTAAGCTGTCTAAAACGGATTCCAACTTTACCGTCATATAGATAAATATCAAATTCGATTGGTTGTGTCTCTCAAGCAGTGACACATTGGAATCGAAATGAACTTGAGATAGCACTCGGCATTCGATTTGAAGTTTCTGGTTGCACATTCATGGCATTTTGAACTCTAGCTAAGGGATGTTGAGTTAAAATTTATGTGTCTCATCCGTCTGATCGGCTTGGAATAAAAGTTATTGAATGATCCCTGATTAGATGATTATCAGTACAGACGCAATGGGTCTTGCTCCGCGGTTGTAAGAACATTTTATATGGTAATTGAAATGTAATATAAGCATTCGATTTTGAGTTGCTTATCGAGTAGTTTACAATCGTATCTGTGCGCGACAAGAGCTCATATTGTTTCCGATAATTATGCTAATAGCAGGTATCGATTTCTGATGAGGGTATCGAATGTATTAGTATTATACATGTACTAAAATTACATTGAATACACAGGATGGTTCGTACTGGCGCTGTATTCAAATTTGGTTAACTTTTCCATTTTTGATTGATTGACGGGCTGACTAAGACTGGTACCTTCACTTAACTTTATGGTTCTATAGACACGTATAATTTTGAAATCTCTTAAAATAAAAGACTTATCAAATAAAATAATGCAACAAAAATAAACTTTAACGTTAAAATATTTTTGTGATAAAATAAGTTATAAAACATCTAAATATTTCCAAAAGTAAAACTAGAAGCCGAAATACCAGACACGGACAAAATGCAAACCAACCTGACCGCTACAAAAAAGGACAATAGGGCAGATGCTACTAACACAATTAATTTCATACACATCTCTATCTAAGGAAGCCATTATTAAGAATTGACGTGTTATAAATTTTTGAAAACCACTGGCATGTGTTTGGTTGATTTTTTTGGAGTATTTGGACTGGCAAAGAAAGGTTATGGTTTTAATAAAATTATGATTTCTGTGTAACTTAATGGAGACAGTAAAAAGTAAAATTAAACTTTCGGCTATTCAAAGGTTATCTATAAATATGCTATTGGCAATAAGGCTGCAACATCATGCATTAATATATCTAGTATTTTTTTTATATAACTGGTGTCAAACAAACATATTGCTCACCTCATAGTAGATAAGTGACTACTTACTGTAACTTTGTGAATATGATTGTTCTCTCTAAACATCGCAGAAACAAAGCTTAGCAAACATAAACCAAGTTGTTTTCGGCCGTGAAAGGGAAATTAAATTAAGAGTTCGAGAAAAAGGTTGGAGACAAGTGATTTGTCTTCTCAATTAATTATCTCCACAATCACAGTTACAACGTCAATAAACAATATTTTGATACACATCATTTTACATACGTTTAAATTTTATTTTTCTTAATAAAGTCGTTCAAGGCTCACGAATAAACCAGACACACCATTATGGCCTCCGCCGTAAACCGTAAAGTAAGCCATTATATTAAAATATAAATTGGAAACCATTCCTCGAGAGTTCAGAAATTTATGATAATGCTTAATAATATTTTTATTAAAAGCTCTCATAGTCTATCCGTTTAAGTGCTTGATAATACAATACGTTCATTATCCACCGCATTTTATTCAACACTAAAATGTTATTAACGAACATAAATATTATACATAATATTCGGACGACAGATGGTGCAATATACCCCACTATACTTCTATTGTAGAATGTCCCCATTCAAAGCTTGGGGGTCAACGCAAAATATGTGCATGTTTTATTGCGAGCGAATAAGGTTGAATTTTCAGTGAATAAAATTTAACAATGATTTGTTGATTTACTTGTACGAAAAAATTACGAAATTCACAATAAAAATGTATTGAATTAAATGTACTTAATTCGGTTATAATAACAATGAATATGTTATGGAACTAAATACGTGGGGCGTTTTATAGAGTCCATATCAAAATATAATACTGATTTAATATACAAATTGAAAATGTTTACGTTTGAGTAGTTCTGTAAGCTACTGCTATTGTTACAAAATATTTCATTTCAAACATTTTAATAAATTAGACATGTATGTTAAGTAATATTCAAACTGCGATGAAAAGAAAAGAGATTAGGTGAAATTCAAAATTTGCAATCGTATTAATATGATAATCTACTACATACACACAGAGCCATATTCTAGTTTCAAACTTGTAATGTTGTAATATCTTAAGAACACCCAGATCAAATCAAACATTAAATGTTCATGCACACAAATGATTGACTTGAGCGGGAATTGAACCCGCGATCTTCGGCGTGGCAGTCTGCTACACAAACCACTCCGCCATCCGAACTTCTCTGTGGCTTATTCTTTTTTGGCAGCCTTTAGAGATGCCTTTATATGCCGTGCGCTCAAAATTAGACAACAACTTAGTCTAAATGTTCTCTGACGTATCATTTCAAAAACTTATCACACAGCCTTGAACTCAATTTACTCGGACAAACAAACCATAAAGCTTTAATTTTCAAAAAAGTACAAAAAGTCCGTATAATGATGGTGCTGAACATTATTATTTTAGGAGCGTGGCGCCAGACATATGTTGCTAAACAAGCTGGTAACGTTACAATAGTGCCGTGTTTACGAGCGTAGTAAAAAAAACTTGGAAGCTACTAGCAGTCTGGGAGAGATTAGGGTACTGTGAAAACGTTAAGAAAGTTTGTGGAAGCTATTCTGCTTTTGAGTATTACAAACGTAACAAACGATACTGAAGTCTTTAATACATACAATTTCGATAAAAATATAAAATGATTTAAGTATCCATCTGATATAGCAAATGACGAAATAAATTATTTTTAGTACGATAACGCATCGTATAATATTAGAAAATATCGTCTAAATTGAGATACAGAGCTCAAAAATATAAGCTAAAATAACATTTAGAAGTAACACTTTTTAAATTAAAAAGATCACGGAACCCAGAAAAATTAATAGTGAAATTCACCCTTCGGACCTATAAACCATGTTTACCATCGCCACTTGTCAGGATGACTGTAAGAAAACAGTTTTGCTACCATTTTATTATCTTTTTTTAAGGACCCCGTTTAAGAGCCTTTAGCCGAGATTAAAAGTATTGTTAGAAGTTTATATTGTTGTCAGAATTGATTCATTATTCATACATATGTTGGGGTAGGCTCGAACTAGTTTGTTGATCAAAGAACTGTAATATAAAAGGATGTATACGAGCGTCTGGTAGATCAGGGAGCTGTAATGGCCTGCTAAACTAAATCAAAGTCAAACTTATTTAATTTCTTAAATCATATGAATGATACTTATCTACGTAATAACTACAATAAGGTGTAAAATTATGCTGCAAGCGCCGGAAAACTGCTAAGGAACAACATGAAAAATTTTAGTCTAATTTACAAGTTAACAGCAAACTATTTCTTCTTTCACCCTAACATAACATTCATTGAGTAATTATAAGCCTTCTAAGAAGGTCTTTGGTTACTGACCAAGTATCCATCTAGCTTCACAATTTCATAATTTACAGACATTATTAGTCAAAACCGTTAAAATGCAATAAACTAACTATGAAATTCTTGATTTCATATAATAGTTGAAAGCCTGCGTTTGGTTTTCAATTCAGAAGACTTGAGTAATATAACGATCCATTGTTTTATCAAGCCTTTCAGTGCTAAATATTTATGATTGTTCTAGGTGTACAGCATAATGAAAGAACGCATCCAAAATACAATGCATGCTTCAAACTAAAATGTAATAAGTATAGAAGCCTCGGGCAATAAATTCTACAGAATTTATATAAACGGCCAATTTGTATTACAATACAAATTAGCCGTATAGGTACTGTAGTTGCCAGTTTTCAATAAATATAATAGTTGAGAGCTTTACTGTAAGAAAAGAAAGTCTAAGCAAATGAAAGAATGTAGGACAATGGACTTTAAGAGTTATTATGTTTCTTGAAGTTAAACTGGGCAAGACAACTTACTACGAGTATTGCAGACATACCATTGAAGTAGCCTATATTTATAGGTTCTTGGACAATTTTGCAAACAGCATGTAAATATTTCGTTATACACAAAGTACATTTAAACATTAATCCAACAAAAGACTATGAATATCTATGCGTATAAATTTCTCTGATATAATCTAATGTTGAATGTGAAAGTTACCTTGATAATAAACAAAATAAAGAATCTTGTAGGCGAACATCACACATTTTACCACAACAATTTACTACCAATAAAATCTAAACAAAAAAACACAAGCTTATTCTATTAGTTCCTAGCTATAAGTTCCTACATTTCCGTTAAAATATGAGGAAATACCTCCAGCAAAAACAGTAGCATCATCTGAACTTGGTGCTAGTGTCACAAACTACTAACAATAGAAATAAAACCGTTTAATTTATCTCCAAAGCGAAGGTTCCCGCTGTTAAGCTTCTTTTGTGTATCATTGTCTCTAACTTTACCGCCATTCGTAAAATCTCTAGGTATTTTACATTCGGTATCGTAAAACAAGATATTTATTGCAACTTTCAATTTTTTAAACATTCATTTCGAAATTCAATAAAAATAAATGTCAATTTAGATAGGCTTGTAAATAATTTAAAACAAATAATAATATTGTTTATCTATATGGATAGAATAAAAACTTTACTTCTGAAAGACAAGAAAGAAAGAAATATGAAACAGTACTTTCGGGCATGTTAAGCTGGTGTTATTATCCTTATGGAGCTCCCAAGTTATAAATATTTCCCCGTTATTAACATCGCCAAAAGCTGATATTAATTTACTAACAATACGACAATTTTAGAAAAATAAATTCATTATAAAATGTCGACCACCATTAACTTTAAATAAACGTGGCAAGCTATATTGTAAGAATCTCTATAAAATCATCAGCAAAACATTTGATATCATTATTACCTTGGGCTTCATCATAGAAAATTATAACAAAACCTGACGTGTATCATATTTAAACAGATAGTCAACACTTTCAAACCGTTTTTATCCACACACCATCGATTTACTAATTTGAAACTCTATCAATCATGGTTGTAAGAAACTCAATCTACACCACATGGTCTGGGCGAGAGCGAGATTTTACCTGAGCGACAAAAAAGGTGACAATAACTGCCACGCTAGTAAACTTGTGAGACATTTCAATTTATTGACTACAACCCCTCGGTTTAAAGAAACCGATTTGTAGTTGGAACTGGACAAAGGTTTTTGGAATCGTGAATCTTGTGAAGCTTTTGATAATGCCGGTCGAGTGATTCTATTTAATATTTTCGCTACATTATATTTGGATGATATAAAACAGACATAGAATTTGTTGACATCTATAGGACAGAATGTGTAAAATAATATAATGCTTCTTTGTGTCTACTTCAATCAAATAATGTGGAATACCTACATACTATTTTTTTAATCATTTTATATAATAGAGATCAATTTTGTTACTTTATTTGGTTACAGAAAATTAGTTCTAAACGATGCATTTTTAAAATTTTTCGCCTAAAGATACCTAGTATTTTAAAGTTATTTAAAAAATTGTATAGGTATTCAATGCTTAGCCACGGCTCATTGACATCAACCACACCGTATTCAAATTCTTGCATATAAAACAAACTATAATTCACGTTATCAGTAATCTAGAAGCTGTCAAATAGTCTTGACAACTTATTCTAACGACTCTTAGTGTGAACAGTAAAAATATAAATTATTCGTTGGTGACCGAAAACTTCATCGCTTAAACCCCTGACTTCTTAGAAATTATATAGATTGGTATCAGTTTTTTCGCTTTGTGTTTCCGTACCGCTAACGAAGGTACCTGTTACTTTTTTGTAACATTCCCGGGGTACGTTGGGTGCTTGAGGGACAGTTTTATCGATGACCACCGTATGTCGTTTCGTTTTGTTACACTTTAAAGTTTTTGTATTGACCATGTGTGACTTCGATTATGATACCGGTCAAAGCAATTTCGTTGATGTTGATAGGAAAATGTAATTCAGAATGAGGTATTTTTGCTGTTACATGGCTCTATTTGATCTCTTCGTCTCTATACCTACCTATTTCATCATCATCATCATATCAGCCAAAAGACGTTCACTGCTGGACATAGGCCTCCCCCAATTTTCGCCACCGTGGCCGGTCGTTTGCTGCCCTCATCCATCGGTTACCTATTTATTTACCTACCTATTTAGCATTTCTTAGTTAACTTACATCTCATCATTTGTGGATTGTGGATTATTTTATGTTATTTATTTATATATAATCTAATGGATTAAGTTTCTTTTTTATTAGATTTACCTACTACAATCATTATTATGTCATATTATCTTGAAAACCAATCTGAGAGGTTACGAGTAAATTAAAATCAATTTAAAATTAAAAGCTATTAGCTAAATATAGTTTTTCTTTTATCAAATGGTCACGGTCAAAATAGTTCCAAAACAATAAATGCTATCTATAATCCATCGACCGTTACAACACATGTCGCAAGTTATCACTCTTTTGTAGTCCATATCGAAATTAAGATAATTTTAAATGACCCTTCAAATTTCAACTACCATTTTAGACCTTGTGGGCAGCTGACGGTTTTTTCATACACCGGATAGTTCGTCGGTCCCATAAAAGAAACTGGATAATGAGCTCAAAAATTGGTAATGACTAAATAAAGTTGGTCACGTTTGGCCCTGTTTCATTTTGAATTATGATTTCATATCCTTTCCATGCTTTATGAGTCGGAACCTTAAATAAACGTTTATTTTTAGTATGTAAATGATATTGATTTGGCTACGAAATAAAAGTTAAATTTACAGTGCTCATTTTCTCTATCTCTGTTTTGCAGACCTATTAATTTGGTGAGTATATTTATTTAGTGTACATACTGGGAGCTATTTTTGAGCTCATTAGGCTGATTAATTGTAATGATTTGAAAATATTGTTAATAAATGTGTAGTTTATATTGCAATTACCGTGATTACACAAGTAATGTTAATTGAGGATAGTAGTATGGTTTTCGGACTGAAATACGGAATTACCCTATGTCTTTCCATGTATAAGGAGCGACTTATGGAATAGCTATTAACGGACAATAGCATATTTATCTGCTTGGTAGCGATTATCGTACCCAAATACCTTTCTTTGAGAAAGGCCTATGTCGGAGTCTTCAGATCGCTTCGGCTATCTATAGAACTGGCGTTTCGGAACTTGTGCAAGTAAATTAAAAGCCTTGTATGGATCCAGTTCCGTACGGAACCAGTTCAGTACAGAATCAGTTCAGTACGGAACCAATTCCACACAAGTAAATTAAAAGCCTCGTACTGAATAAATTCCGAAACTTCGGTTCTATAGACGTCCGAAGCGTTTCAGACTGCTATAAAGTTTTAGTTTGCTAACAGTTCTTGTTAAATAAAGGATCGTAAGTATCATTCCATCTTCCTCTTTCTTGAGGAGCACCGATAAATTTATGTGTTGTGTCATCAAAAAATCTTGCCCCTTGGTTTCATAATCCCTTTTAAAAGAAACGAGTGTCTAACATAGAACATTTTCAGTTTTACATTGTTAATGTGTACCGTCATGGTCGCAGCTGACATATGTCATAACACCCTCGTATTCAGAAATGTTTGTTTCTTCAACGTGTTTTGTGTTAGTGTTTTCTAATTCGTTGTAACTGGATCTTGAGGTAGGATTTTCAGACCATTGATATATTTAGAACGTATGTGGTATCGGTACTGTTATAATTACCGACATGCTCTTGCTTTGCATCAGTATCATAAGTTGCGATTTCGCCGATTAGGTTACTATTATTATTGCTGCTCGGCTCTTTTTGTAATAGAGTAATGATTTATGTACTAAAACCTTCTCCAAAAAACGCACTACATAACAGTGAAAACTTTATACATATTTGATAAGCTGTTCTTGATGTTAGCTATTAGCTATTAATACTTTATACAGACAGACAGCCGCTTTCCAGCAACTACATTTTGTATTATTTATTGATGAATAATCTAAAATCATCACCTTTATAACTTAAATTTTGAACTGTAAGCTTATTTAGCGGCGCTGTTTCAACCGCGTTTTTGCTTACTGCTCTGCTTCCGTCACCAGTAGCGTGATGTTACATAGGCTATAACCTTTCTCAAGAACTGAGTTATCATACGCAAAAAAAATGATTTAAATCTGACTGGTAGTTCCAGTGATTAACGCGTTCAAACAATCAAACTCTGCCGCTTTATATAATAGTATAGATTTAATATAAACATGTGTTTTAGTGCATACAATTGAAATCCTCAATTATTTCAAGCTTGTGTCATTGTTAGTCTCACATTGAATTTCATTTGTCTAATTGAGCAGCCCAATATTTGCCGTTTCGTTGTTAGTTTCGTCCTCATTCTGTCAATATGTCACTATAAGGGACATACTAATCCCATTGTGTGAAATTTTAAATTCTATTACCTTGATTTAGAGTTGAAAATGAACAGTAGCATCACTTGATAAAATTGATGTAGGTGACTACAACTGTAGCTGATTAATACGGGTTTAATATTGTTGCTTAATTCAGTTGTCATCGTGTTTTGCTAATTGCCGTGTATTCAGTTAATTGCTGGAGGGAGTCTAAGTTTAACTTTGTGATATATGTATGTCCTACTTCTTTGTTCGTATTGTAACTAAACTTATAGACTTGCTAGAATCATGTAGAATCATAGTTGATATTCCATTTAAGGGAGATGCATCTCCCTTAAATGGAATATCAACTATGATTATGTAAAGACACACACACGCACGCATGCAGACACGCACGGATGCACGCAGACACGTACGCAGGCACGCACGCAGGCACGCACGCACGCACACACACACACACACACACACACACACACACACACACACACACACACACACACACACATACATACACACACACACACACACACACACACACGCGCACACACCCACACATACACAAACACACATACACACATACACACACACACACACACACACGCTTTGCGTCGGAACTAATAGCAAAAACTTTATAATTATTATTTACGTTAATACTGATCTTTCGAAACAGTCTTAATGTATCTAATAAATTACAATTGGAATCCAATTTAATTGTTTCAACAAATACTTAAATGAAATTTGCCTTAGCAAATAAATTTATACCCTTCCATGTTTCAAGAGTTGTAAATTTTTTATGGCTCTGTTTTATGTTTGACATGGTGTCTGAGAGTTTACTAGTGTTTTTTATGTGATCGAACAGCTTGGTGCATTTACTGTGTCTTTGTGCTGAGACACCGAAAGGAGCAAAGGTACAGCTAGAAATGATTGGAAAGATATTGACTGCCGTATATGGTAAATTTTCCATTTACCATATCCATGTTTATGATGCAGTACTGGTCGTATTTTTGCCAACCAATTACGAGTATGTAGGCTTCTCGAATTACGATATAGAGCTTACAGCAATTTCTGTCTATTTATGACTTTGGTTGTTCACTGTATACCCACAGTAGCTTAATACCATCTCCTTAACTTTTGGAATCAACAAATTCTTTTAATAGTCGGTATATTTTCTGTAATATCTACCACAAATTAGATTCGCCAAAAAATGTAAATTACATGTATTTTACATTTTATGGTAAATCTAATTAGTAATAAAAACAGTAATAGGATTATTTTAATTAAGTTTTGATGCATCATTTGCAGCCTATTAAAATAACCACACTTCCGTCAAATACTTGTTATTTGTTAATTTCAAATTATTTACAAATCATTTAAAAGTTATTTATTTGTTGCTCGTTTTTAATTAATATATTTATTTGTTTAGTTAATTTTAATGAAGAACTTTATGATTCATTTAACATCTTGGCTTGCATTTGCACTTAAATTAAATGTTCTGTATGGCTTTCATTAGGATGTAATCACTTACTATTATCTCAAAAATTGCCTCCACACATTTTGAATAACTTGTGTACCATTAAGTCGTGTACAAGTAAGATCCCACAGAATATTGAGCATCCCATTTTCAAAAGCATAGCGTGATACAGCTCTATAAAACATCAAATCAGAAACACCTAACACAGCAGCATCCATGTCATCAACGACAATCCCCTCCATATTTATCACCACATTACTAGATGTTCGAAACCTTCCAACACGCTGCACCTTCCGTAAATCTAACATAGACAAACAGTTTCACAATAAATATCCAATCTAACACCGTCTTCCTGCCCACGCGCATAATTCACTGAGAATTATTCGTATATATTAAATAAACATATCAAGACAGACGTTCACAACGAATGTCCAGGAACGCGAATATATTTAGAAATATTTTTAGTAGGACGATGTTAAATATGCATAAAAATATCGTCCTTTAATTTTAATGTATAAGAAGTTATAATTTTTGAGTTTTGAAATATAAACAAATTCTGTGACTCGATTTTAGGTGGCTATAGTACAACTAAGTACTTAATATAATTACAATATACTTGTCTTAAAGAGTCAATAGTATAGGGAATATAATTTGCGGTAGTAACACTGACGGTAATGATAAAGAGAATCGGAATTTCAAATTCACCTAGACGTTATGTCTTCACAATATTATATTAATTAGTTTAAAGGTTATGAAAATATGGTTTTACAACCAGATGTCGAACAACGAAATAAATAATAAAATTCATCAAACAAACGATTTTAAGACAATAAACAAACAAAAGCAGTAAACTTCGCAATATCTAAAGCAAATACACACTTAGAGACGAAAGATCATAAAACAGCCAATGTTAACGGAGTGGGTGTTATATCTATCTTATTCTAAAGGTTGTAATAAGATAAAAAGCAAGATTTTATGATATGGGAACTGCTGGTACATTGTTCATCATGGGTGGTCATATAACAGGCTCGACGCTCTTTTGGTCTAATAAACTTTTGATGTGTGTTTTTCCAGCCTGTTCTCTTTATGTTTATTTTTAATCGTAGAAAGAATGAGATGTTCATGTTTAGAACTGTTTCAGTATCATTTTAATAAATATAATGGCTTTCTACCACCGTATTGTAAGTTAGTTTTAATAGTAGGTAACGTATTTTCTAACAATAATTAATAACATTATAAAACGCATCAACTAAGATAATGGCATAAGTAAATAAATATTAATATAAACTTAATAACTTAGCTAAAAGGCACTCACAACTATTTACTAACATCTCATATATTACTAAACTCGAAGTCTGTACACGTAATTAAAATCTGTTAACATACCAACACAAACATACTTAATTACCTACGTACGTTCTTTACATACTTATAGGTAAAGTCCTTTAAATTAAGTCTCTGACAAGTCTCCGACTGTCGCCAGTCATCTCGAAGCCACGATATTTCATCTTGCAGACATCTGTCAAGTCGAACAAGATCAACTTTGTCGCCAGCATTGGTATTAATTTCTCTTTGCCCTTCTTTATTGCTTGTGATTGGATTATTTCCGTAGCAACTTTTCACTTCCCGAGAGCTCTAAAATAAGATTCGTTGCTAGAACGCTTTTATTTTAATCAGGTTGGCTTGTTTTAATATCTTGAAGATTTTTATTTTTCATTCAACATTTCCATCTTGGCGTGTTTTATAATTTTTTTGTTTTGTTACATCTTTCCAGCTATCTTGGGCCAAGTATTGATGTATTTAACTTAGATAAAATATAGACATTAGAAATTTGTCCTTTCAACATTTTATTTGTTCGTTCATAAATCATTTCGTTACTGATGGAGCGTGTTCCGTACAATAGAATTCGATGTAGCCATTGATTCTGATAAAACGTAATGGGCGTCGACATTCATTCAATTTTCTGTAGTCATCAATATCACACGTAACTTGATAGATCAGACAACGTACGGTACATGTTCAAATGAATAAGACAGAATAAGGCGATGAGAATAAACAATGAAAGCTTTGATAAAACAAAAGTTTTCCATCGAAAAATAGAGATAACAAAACAATTAAGTTCAAGGAAAAACTTTTGCAAAGTGCTCAACTAAATACGACGAAATTCACTTAAGGCCCTTAAGTCCAAGCATTACAATCCCTTCAAAGTTTTTATACTTGTGCAAAAAGTGGCAAGATGAACGCCGGTTGAGTGTCATACATTTTGATGCCACGGTTTTTGTATACCCTTGTTATTGCCGAAACAAAAACCCGTGTTGTTCGCATGTCTACAGTTTTTGCACACTTGACAAGTCACCCTTCGTCCAAACTTTAATTTGTCTTGAATAATTACATAATTACACGTCTCGCAGTGATTGTTTTATGTCGACAATGTTTTGTCGAGCGCGATTCACGAGAAAGTTGCTTCTGTGAGTTCAGAATTGATCCAATTTGAATTAAAAGTAGCTAATTAGACGATGCTTAAGTTAAATAACTCAAAGCGTTAGTCCCCTTCGAGGAAATTACAACATAAATCTGCCTTGTAAAATTGCGTTACACCTAACACAGTTCCAAAAAGGAAAAAGTTGGGCGTTTCTATAATTGGCTCTTATCCAAATTAGCTAAGGGAGGGATCTTCTGAAATAATAACTTTTCATAATCTTAACAGTACATGTCAGGGGACGAAACAACGAAATGAACTGTCAACTTGGACGTCCAAATCCAATTATTGTTTGGCTTACAAACGCGGGGATTCAAATTAACCTACGTTGTCTTCTCTTTTTGCAGACCATCGTCGGATTTTGCGGAGCTTACTAGACATTTATTCCCTGATACTTGTGATTAAGATTTATTTTTACTTGTTGTTGTTGTTTTACAATATCAAAGCTTGTGATTGCTTTTATGAAGAAGTGTAACTGTTTACTCATTTTCGTTGATGTTGTTGGTGATAGCTTTCATAAAACTTTTATTAGAACGGGGTAATCAATATTAATATATATGTAAATTATTGTGCTATTATTTGAAATGGTTAAAATACCCATGCAAATATTTTTTTGGAATGGCAAAAAAACTTAAGAAACCTTAAGTACTTAGGTATATCACTCGTTTTTAAATTGCGAAAAGGTTTATTTGAACTTATATTTATTTATCGACTTTTTGTAAGACTTTTATGACCGATAAAGATTTTGAGTATGTCAGCAACATTTTTATGTTTTACAAAGATAACACTTTATTCATCTATACACATAATAAAATTGGAGTGTCTGATTGTAATATTGAAATAACCGTTTTTTACTACATGTATATAGATATATATACGGTACATACATCAAAATAACATTTTTACAATTTTTGTCTGTTTGTCTGTCTGTTTGTTCCGGCTAATCTCTTAAATAGCTGGACCGGCTTTGACGGGACTTTTATTAGCAATGGCTGATGTAATAAGGAGTAACTTGGGCTACGTTTATTTTAGAAAAATAAAGTAATGTTGATCGACTGTTAGGCGGAACGAAGTTCGCCGGGTCAGCTAGTACAATCATATAATTTATAGAGAAATATTATACGTGATATAGAGAAATCGACATATTGAGAGCACAGCGACGTTTGTCATTTAAAAAGAAGAGGCTTAACTAAGAAACTACCCTTTTGCTCCAGAAAACTGCAGGCATAATAACATTGTCTAAATAAACCTTCTAAACATAATATTGACTTCATCAGATCCATTTTTAAATTAAAGTTCAAATTAAGCCGGTCTCAAAATAATCAGAGATTAAGTTGTGGATAATCAAAGTGTTGGTAACCAAGCGTCAATCCAACTAATTGGGTACGCCCAGAGTTATCAGTTTCATTCGTAATAGAAATGTTGGGAAAGTTTGAGTTACTAAGCTTTCAATCTGATCTTGCACGTGATTTTAATCCTCTATCCTCGTTCTTTTTAGGATCAATGAGAGTTTACTAGCGTTTAATAATACAGCGTATTGATAACCGGCTTTTTAATTTTAGCATAATATATGCAGGTCATAATTTTACATTTGTATATAGAATCGTTTCATTTTTATATTCTAATTTTATTTTAAAAAGGAAATATTCAAATTCTTAATGCTTTTCAATTTTAATTCTCGTACAAGATGTCTTTTTATTAGCCAGCTACATGCAAGACTTATCTAAAGTTTTTGTTAATATTCTTTAGGAAATTTCGTGATTTCCAAATGTTAGAAATATTTCGTTTTTAAAATTATCTTCAATTTCATACTTGCATCTGCCTTCAAGCAAAACTAATGAAGTGTGATTACAAGTCGGAGTTTGACTCCCTTCACGTAAGTACTAAAATATTCCAGGAGTCGTAAAAGCAAAGTAACATGAAAGTTATGGCCCATTTTGTGTTAGTTTTTAGTGTGTGTTTAAGAATCAAACCAACACATAATTTCTGCTGAGCAGCGTCTTTCGCTTCAAGGATTGCTACGTAAAAATTGGTTTCATATTCATTGCTTTAGGCCGGTATTACATTATCATATATATATGATTTCATATCTGTCAAATTCTATCATCATAGTTCTACGACTCTCAAACTATGATCATAGATAATCACATGTAGTTATTATACCGTCATATGTTCTTCATTTAAAAATGACTTACACATCTTTGATCATATTTCTATGATAGTCTAATAGCGGTCTTAGAAGCTCGTTAAATTTTGTACCGTCAAAGTATAACTATGTGCGTAGGTACCATAGTTACCATGGCGAAATATACATCGCTATAGATTACTTATTAATTGCTGTATTACCACGTTTAATGTACGGTTACGTTTAATGGTACGTTCTCAATAGTATTGATTTGTCATCTCACTTTCTCCAGCGTCATTTTTAATTCAATTAAAAGCCTGTCAATTTGTCACAGTATTACATCATGACAGGTGGTTTTATTTCAAAGACTCGAAATAAAGTTTTTCGCCATTGAGAGAAAGATAAATGATGATCATCACTATAAAAACTGTTTTAACTATGACTCGTGTAGCTATTAGGAATCTCAATGTTTTGTTCTAGTTGACAAAAATGTAAACAAACGTGCCGTAATTTTCAAAGATTAACTATAGTAAACAACATTATAGTGATGATGCTAAGAAATTCAAAACCTCCAACGTTTAAAATTCTTTTTATATTCCTTAATTTTATGATACATTTTTCTTGGCAATGCCACGATGAACGAAGATACTATGACCCAGATATCTTTGGGAACACAGCCAATCTTAATCTTATAGCCATTTACGATAGTTCGTAAGCACTGGTAAAAGCTAAATGGCTAATCAATCAATCTTTAATCCCCTACTAAAGAAATCAAACTGTGGATGGGACCGGTGACAAATTACAGAGTAATTGCTTTGAGCTGCTGAAGACAAAGACTTTTTTCCAAATTGTATTCGTTCGAATAACTGCGAGTTCGATTGATGAGGTCGGCGAGACAAATGATAAACGGACGTCGTTATACGGGCTTGATTATATAGAGTAGGTTTCGAATGTGCTAGAAGTATTGGTGGGTTGGTAGAGCAAATTAGGGATAAAAAGGATATTTTATGCACATTTGAGGGAACGAATCTAGATTAAAGATAAGCACAACTATTTCTTTGGGCCTAAGGTTTTTATGAAGCAAGACCTAATTAAATCAAAGTCGTGTAATGTTTAAGATCAGTGTCTAGCATTAAGAATATATTTATTTATTTACTTATTTAAACTTTATGCACTACGTGTACATAGGAGGGCTTAATGCCAAATGGCATTCTCTACCAGCCAACCTTTAGGTGATGCAGAGATGATTGTACATGATGATTTTACAAACAATTACAAAGATAAAATAAACATACATAAATAAATCTGTATTCATATATTATACCATTACATATACCATACCAGTATATATGTATATACTTAATACACACTATAATATATAACTATACTATATATATATAAATAAATAAATATATACATATAAATAACCTTATTAACATGAAAGTTAATGATGTGATGACTCTGCCAATCTGTCGAATAGAAGTTCCCGAACTTTCAACTTGAACTTGTAGCGATCTGTAACCATCCTGACTTCGAGAGGAAGCGCATTCCAAAGTAATACCGATTGAATGAAAAAGGAAGAGTGAACGAAGTCAGTGGTATAAGAGGGACATGCTAGAAGAAGATTATTAGAGGAGCGAAGATTTCTGTCATGAGTTGAACATAAAGGTTGGAAATAGGGAGATAAATAGCTAGGAATTGAGGAAGAATGTAAAAATGAAAATAGAGTTGTAAGAGCACGCGAATTTCGGCGTTGCCGTATGGGTAACCATTTGAGCTCAGCACGGTAAGAAGAAATATAATCATATTTAATATAATTTAAAAAAATATTATAACTATAATTTATGAGATCGATGAGAGATGACTGTACTGTATTTGTAAGCTCTAAAAACTTTCGTTCATACCCACTCCTTGCTCTCATTGCTATTTCAACTTATTTATTTACTGAGTTATATCGGTTGGTTTTATTCTTTTGCAAATATCCTAGTTTTGGATTTGTGTTTTGCTAATATATCCCAGTTTGGAGAGAAACTTTGAGCATAGCTCTCTTCATAGCTTGTTGAGCGGTTTTGAGTTCTTACATTAGGTCAACAGTAAAAGGTTATGTTTTAGTGTCGTATGTTATTACGAGCAACGCTTATGTGGTACAAAAAATTCTTAGACTGAAAAGTCTTCAAACACTGAGGTATATATATTTAAGAAGAAAAGAAAATTCAGCGTAGTTTCCAAACGTGGTCTCTTTGTCAAAGTGGAACTAACTTAACTGAATTATGTATCCTAGGTGTAAGACCACAATAAAGTAGATTTTTGCCTTTAAAGCCTACCTGTTCAGTCAGAGACTGCGTTGAAGTCATTGAGCATGTTACTAAGACTTTTTAAGAACGCAGTCACGACCCGACTGTTCTGCGCGAATCGAACGCTAGATTTACTAGACGTTGATGTTAATACAATCATCCATTTCTGGAGTTAAAAGAACATTTTCCATAAAACTAAAACTTCTGGTATAAAATTACTTTCAGCTTCAGTAGATTTATGGCCTTTTAGTAATTCTTTTGCAATGCAGATCTCAACTGAAATTGTGAGTGCACCATTTGGCCATTAATTCCGGTTGGAGACCTATGCCAGGTGTGACTTCCAACTTCTCGGAGGTCTCCACAATCCTTGTCGACCCGTTGCGGGAAAACTGAAAGATTTACGATCTACGATACTTGGCACTAGTGGTGGGTAGTGTACTTGAGTGAGTTATCGATAAAGTGAAGAAATTTGAAACCACTAAGTAGTTGGTTTTACGTTTGTGTGACTGAATTTTCCGCGTAAATAGTTTGATTTATAAAGTTGCCCATTTTCAAATAAATCAAGTGCATAGTATATAACAATTGATGCAAATTGTAAGTCAAATAGTAGTACAATTTTAATTTCGCTTTATATATAACTTTTTAGTAAAATTTCATGTGACAATGATATGTTGTCATGTTACAAAAACTCCTGTAATATAAGCATATAGTTGGTTATGTACTTATTTTGTCCCAACACTAGAATCGTTTCGCGGGGAAAACTTATATTTAACGCTTTCGGTTTTTTGAAACGGTAAAAGGAATGTTGATGGTATTTTCAGAGCTCTGGATGGATAGGATGAATCGAATTTTAGGGGTTTTCAGCTTCTTTTCTGGTGATAATGTCATGCAAAGTAAGTTTTTATTTTATTTTACTTACTTGATAGGTCTATACAGCAGACTATGAGAGGCTTTAATGATTTATATCAGTTTCAATCGATCTATTTAAGAAAATTCAGTTTTGTGCATCCTATTAAATCCTTATATTTGTTTAAGATATTATTTTAAAACTGTTTCAATAAAAGTTTTTATAGTTATTTTTAAACCTTATATCCAAGTTTGTATTTTCTATTAACATCATTTTTCATTTCCTCTCTTTCATGTCTCTGCTCATATATTTCAGTATATTCATGGTGACGACAACATGGCTCATATTTTCATCTTAGCAAACTTCATATAGGCAACATCTCATCTAAACGCACGACCTCCATTGAAGGGTCTGAATAATAAAGAGAAAATCCACAGTCTTTGTAACATGAAAAGGTAGGCTTCCAGTATTAAGTTATGCGATTTTGGAAGCGATATGTGATATTTTTAATCAGAATCAAATATAAATTAAGTTATGGTTTCAGATCAGCCTTATTTTTTTATTTGTTTAACTTAGAATGGACTGTGTGTAACGAATAAACAATTTCGTTAAAATAAATATATCAAAGGACCGGAATCAGGGACATACATTCGGGTTACATATTAAAAATATATCGAGAATCGAGATGCATCCTGTTTTTCTTTCATTTGTCTGCTAACAATGACTAATTTCCATTACCTGAACTAATGCTCTATGACATTTGAATTAATTACCTATAGTACGAGTATAAGTTAGTTATTTATTTATAAAGAATGAATCTTCTTGTGGTAGTGCACAAGACCCATGTCACGTATCCTAAACTGATTTCAGTTAAAAAGAATTAGACACAACCGCATACCATAAAAAAATGAAACCATAAAGAAATGTTGAAAGCACTAAGCACATAAGGCAACAGCCATTCAAAAATAATTTCGACGGAAAACAAAGAAGAAATGGTGTTTGCTAAGCCATAGGTACCTTATTATCGCATACGCAATGTAAGTAGGTACTACATAAACCCCCGATTCCCCATACCCCAGTAAATTCGATATTGAAGTCCAAGAAAAAATCCTAAAGCGCTTTCTACAGAAATTTACGAGCAATTCAGGCTGCTTGTTTTTGCCGCATAACCGACCAACGATTTAAACGGGGAAATTCGTAGGCATGTTTTGGGTAAAAAGTTTACCTCCACCGCGAAGGGTTGTAAGTAATGAGATTTAGCTCTTGTTTTAAAACCCAGTAATCAAATTTTATTAGAATTCTGAAATATAAATATATGCATTATTTTTATTCTTCTACATTCTGGCTGTGTATAAATTCTTATAAAAAGATATAATAATGAATCAGTAGGTACATCTGGTAGACAATATGATAATTATAGGCCTGCTACAAGCGGTATATTTTTTGTAATCACCACAAATATTCTTATTTTATTTATTCTTCACCGTATGGTGTTCTCTGTGATGGATGACAATTTAATTCATAACATTTTTATGGCCTGACTGCAATATTTGGTTGAGGATGAACGTAGTGTTACTTATCACTTTATGTATCGTTTTGACCTCTATCATTTCACTGAATGATTTCACTGGTTAAATATACAATTGGTACCTACCCCTAGGTTGTACATCGCTAATTTATCGTATCTTATACCACACAAAATTTTCTTTTTCAATTCTGTATCCAAAAGTTTTCGTGTTGGCGTGAATTATGATCGCTGTAATGAGAGCACAATCATACGTTTTTGTACAGAAATGTGAACAAAACTTATAATTTGAAGAAGTTTTTTATACTCGTATGTATATACCGACAAAGTGCTACTTATTTTGTTCTAATTGGATATTAATTGATTTTAAAACTTATGATTTGGTTGAAACATGCAACCACGCGCGTCAATGTGACGTCGAAATGTTGGGGAAAAATAAATGAAATCACCAATGAGATAAAAAGGTGAAAAATTTAATATTGTATTTATTCAATATTTCTTCAATCAAGTATTCGCGGTATAAACTGAATATTTGCCCTACCAAAATTCAGTGAAAGCACGAATATGTAAGGGATTTTGACCCATCTAGTAAATAATATAGTTAATACATCACCACGATGTTTCATCCGTTGCTACTTACATCTCATTTGCCTCGCACGAGACACTTTGAATGAAGTAAGCTATCATCCCAACCACAATCACGATGACGAAATCACAACACAAACAGACCTACCATTGTCACTAATCTCACTTTTTTGTCATCAACTACTCACGAACTCGATCATGAACGTACGTGCGTTGAAAATTTGTGACCAAGTTAACAGGCGATGTGCTTGACGATGTAATTCTAAACGGACTTTGAACTTTAAAACAGATAGTTTTTGTGGCATTTGTCTGTTCTATGTTGATATTTCTCACGAACAAAAAGTTTGTTTTCATTAGATTTTTTGTTAAGAATTAGCGCGTGCTTTCGAGTTTTACTGAATCGGAAGCGACGATGCGGTATTGGTAGCGTTTTACAGTCTGGAAGTGAAATCAAACAAATCCTTGGTAACAAAGTAAATGTTTAATCAACATCACACGACCTCAAGCCTAAGATAGAAATAGACCAGAGGACTTAGACAAGACAACGCCAACATTGTCGTCAGTTCATGTCAATCCCTTACATTTTTAAATCTATTCTATGAATAGAATATTTAATACTGAACTGCAACTACATAGACTGTAAGACCAAATGTCAACATATATGTCAGAATATAAATCTATGCCACTTGTCAAAGGCCTTAGTACGTAATTGGCAAACTAATAAAGAGGTTATATACTTACCGTTACCAAGGTACAAACAACAACACAAAAAGCGAAATCAGTGTAATGAGCTTCAATCTGCTTAATAGCATCATTGTATAAAATGAGACTTCTACTAAGCAAGTTATATTTACTAAACCACACGCATTATTTATAACATCTACATAATAACGGTGAGTTTCACACGAAACGTGTACAAAATGATCTTCCATACATTTTCCAACAAGTCTTAATTAAAATTTACGTATTTAATATTTCACATCACCTGTGTATCTCATTAACCTAATTGCGTTATATAAATTGCGCTGAGAAATTATTTGTAAAGTTCTGTTGTGCATTATAATTTCGTTCAAACTCGAGTTAAAATTGTAAACTCTCTTGACTTTTTTCTGATTTTAACGGCCAAAGTTCTTAGTGTCCATCTTTATAGGGGTTAAAAACACTTAATTTATTTATTTCTTTTTCTTGCTCTTTAAGACTAAAGTTATTTTCTAATACTTTTGCACTCTTAATAACTAATTTAAGATCACACAAGGTTTAACCAATTTATAAGTTGTCCTTCCAATTTGTCATCCTCTCATCTCGGTACGTTTAAAACTGTCTTATTACAAGCTACAAAAGCTTTCGCCACGGTTTTGTTCGTTTACTCATATCAAAGGCTTGTATTGTCTTTTATTTTATTAGAATGTCATACTGTACTGAAATAAACTCGTTGATTTGTCACGGATAGAGGGCGGCTAATGTCGATTATACTGTTGCTTTATACCCAGCGACTAGGAGACGATTACGACATTGTTTAAGTTGTGTTTAGAAAAATCATTTATTTTTACAATTTCTTACCATTTTTGCATTTCTTATGGTAATGTAATATTTTAGCTAATATTTATTTCTAAATATAGGTACATATTATTGGATATTTCATACGTCATGCGCTCTATTAAAATCATCGTTTTCTCGTATAATGTAAAAGGCTTTATCTCTAATGCAACATACAGATAAAGTTCTCGATGCTTTACTTTTAAGTGATTTAAAATGTAAAGCTGTGGAAATATTGATATTGTGTTTGTCGAAATAATACAAATAGTTTAAAATAATACATGAATTTGAAAGCTATTCATAGTAATCGAAACCTAATAAATATACGGTTTCCATTTGTTATATTAGAATATTTTTACATAAGTACGAGCAGAATCAAGTTACATACACATTGTTGTGTTTATAATCTAAATAAGTAATATTTACTTTAAAATGCACTCGGTGTCAAAGGATATTTCTGAAGATTTTGAGTTAAATTGTCATGTAAAATAATGCAAAAAATGCTTTAAACAATATTATTTGTTTATCTTTGCATTGTAAATAGACACCTATTTAAAATAAAATTAAATCGCTTGAAAAAAAAACCAAACATTTATCAAACAAAAGAACTTGTGCATGACCACTTATAACGACGCGTCGTTAGGAATATTTTTATAAAAGAAAAACATGCCTCGAAATAATATTATGTAGAAGTTGTGTCTTAGTTTCATTTACGAATGTGACTACAGTATTCTTTACATAATTAATATTAAATACTTTAAATATTATATTTAATATTATTATATACCTATGTAATTTGAAATTATAAGATATCATAAAATTATTGTCTTCGGCAACAGCAGCGGAGTAAAATTACATTACCACAACTTTACATTACATTACACCTAGATGCATACACACATCGATACATTCAAAAATACAAACAGACCTTAAATCAAACAACAAAGCGAATGCTCGCTAGTAATGGCAAATGTTTCCCATAGCGAGATACGAGCTAATTTATTGTTCAGTGTGCAAATAAACAGTATATGTTAACAAGGTATGGACAAAAGGAAAAACTGGAATGTTCATATTTATAGGGAATAAAATTGGCGCCCCAAGCAAGTATTTTAGTTGCCCTTTAATTTATTGGTTTAGTCGAAGTAAGTAAATAGTCGGCGTGTTTTAAATGATTTAATACTAGTATTTGGTATCAGATGGATAATAGTTGACATTTTTTTATTTTTTTGGTTTTTTAGCCTTTAATGCATTGCAATGACCGCAATCAAAGAATTTTTGCTTTCTACTTTTTGTTTCTTTTTATTCAGATTTCACCTAATTCTAGCATAAAGACTAAATATATTTTTAAAATATAGCCCCGATTAAATGATAAAAAATTACAACTACGAAATATGCGACGTTGCCTCTCATGACGTGTAAACGCTCATAAAGATTAAACCATTTTAAAAATAGATTTTTGAAGTTATACTTCTTTTGGCGCGATTGAGAAAAATGATGAGAGTGAATTATTTGTTAGAACGTAGGAGATTATACTGACTGAGATATAGCAATTTCTTGATGATGCTCGCAAAATTAATACTTCAATAGTTTTAACTTCATAACTCAAGCTTTAATTTGTTCTAGGCTGAATTAAATTTAGATTCTAGATTTATTTTAGGATTTTATTGAATTCTCAACTTTATATTCGTCTAATTATGTACTAATACATAGCTACATAACTTTACCCCATTTTCTTGAAGGCATAAATAGATGACAATGTGTATACATAACACCCACGTATCGACAGTTATGTTTGATCCCAAGTAACAGGGGGCAAGCTCGTTGCCATTACCGGGTTCAATTATCTAGGCGAGTATATTTTCGAATCACATTTCACAAAATGAGAATCGAAGTGGCAAATCTACAAATCATTCAGGAATTTAAGCAAACTATGTTCATAATTTTACAGGTGTTAAAACTGTCTCAAATATTATAAAAGTTACAGTTGAGAAAATATAATGATACTTGTTATGATTTGAATTTTGCATTCTATCATAAGTGGCTTCTCTGTTCTTGGGCTGCTTGCATTCAATACTATTGTACGACAAGTCCTTTTATCTTACATGGCCGCTACTCGAGAAAATGTTGTCTAGCAATATGATATATCAATTATAACTTCAACTCCTTTCCTTTTGGAGCTACATCCATACCTTGAGTTCGTTTTTGGATTTCTCTGCTACTAATTCTCTGCGCAAAGAAACGTATATCATTACTATATTCTTAGCTCATTATGTCGTATGCTCAATAGTTCCTACTAATACCATTTGTTTGTTACCATTCAGCGCCTAAACGGCTAAACCAATTTCGATGCAAATTGGTATGTTACATAGGTTCGGTGACGGACATAGGATACTTTTTATTACGAAAATCGGTCTGGTTACTGAGTTACATTAATTAAACATATACCATTTCCCGCGCAGGCAAAGCCGCAGGGTGCAGCTAGTTTAAATATAAAATTGCATTTATTGTATACTTAGTTAAAACTATTAAGTATATCATGGCAAGTCGAACATATTTCTCCAGACACGGTATACATTCCGTGTATACAAAAAGTCGGCACTAGACTATTTCCATTCATGTTTATGTCGCAAGGATCTCAGGAGACTCGCTGAGTTTTATTGACGACATAAATACAGTGCACTCAATGTGTAGAGACGGCTTTAAGTACTTAAGTAATGTTTGTTTTATATTGTGCCATTATCACTATGGGACAGAATAAAAATATATTAAAAGAGTTTCCAGAAACACGTATAAAGCAGGCAAAGTTCTACGATAATGAAGTTACTAAAGAAAAATGTTTCCAAAAATAAATTATACGTAGCTATTTCTATTAAACACACAACGAACTGTACGATAAAGGAAATATTAAATACCCATGTGTGTTGAGTGTAGGTACTATACTGAATAGGATTTAATGTATCCTAATTCTTACTGTAAGTTTATAACGTGAGCCTGCAAGTGAATATAAATTATCTAGGTAAAAATTAGGAAATTTTAAAATCTATGCAAAGATAAACTTATTTCATAAAAGCTTACTTGTGAAAAGTAATCTAAACTAAGGGCAAGATTCACAGACCGCACTTTGACTTTACTTTGATGCAAAGATCTACTTTGTACCAAAAATATGTTTCTTAGGCCCAGATTCACAATCGTGACATTACTTTACAGCAAAGGCACCTTCGCAAAGTAAGCTTTGTATTGCCGAAGATTACTTTCAACTTCATATTCAAACATATTTTTGGTACAAAGTAGATCTTTGCATCAAAGTAAAGTCAAAGTGCGGTCTGTGAATCTTGCCCTTATTCAATCGTTTATAGAGATATCTACTAGTTTCAAAAAAGCTCGATTACTATCAAAACTAAAGTAATTTTACACAACTGCGCGTTCACGAAGCAATCTCGAAAATGCAGCCTAATTCTCTGAATGCACTCACGGCGGAATATCCAAAACGCGACTCGAATCGAACCACGTAAACGCAATTATGACAACTGGTGTAGAACTTTGAGCATACTTAGCATACGTTGCATGAAAACGTTTTGTAATTACCTAGGATTTTGCAGCTGAACAGATGTTGTCTCAAACTACTTTGTGGAGATATAAAGATGTCACAACTTTTATTTTAAATTATATTTCTGAAAGCTATTTCAAAAGTTAAGTAAGAGTCGCTGACAAATATTCTGTCGAGTATAAATATGTCATATTAGCTTGAAGCTTTTGTCAGAAAAAGACTGGCATGGTCTTGACGTTTGATCAGCAGATTGGTGACTACAGTATTTACTATTTAGCACATTAGTAACTCTGCTGCCTGTTACTTGCCTGATGTTACTTAATTACCTGTTACGAAGCTCACTGAAACTACCACAAAAGTAAAAACAATAAAAAAATAATTATATAACTTTTATATAGCTATCATACAAACTTAGCATTACATTTAATCAATCAATGAAATGTTATTAAGACAAAACAACATAACGTTAGTTAGGGTGTTTCATTAAAACAGTAGTCGGAACATAGTTTATTAGCATCGCGATATCGCGTAGCTTCCGAAGTCTACGATCACGTGTGGGATTCCTTATAAATTGGCGATGTTCAGCTCTTAATTAAGACTCTTTAGTTTTTAGCTTGCCGCACGCGATGGTAAGGAAATGTGAGATGTAGGTAGATTTTTGCAAATGTTTGCTTTGCATTAAGCAATTTCATAATAATATAATAGGCAGTTATTATAGCTAAATAATTACTTTATCTTGTTAAAAACTTTATTAATATTTGTCCTATATTATTTTTTTTTAATATAGAATACAATTTCAAATTTTACGGCAACACAATACTAATTATGAAAATTTCATCATTATTACTTAACCATTCATTTTAAAACATAATACATATTAAAGTACCTAACAAAAGTAAAACAAGAAGAAATATGATCAACCTAAATGATAATTACAAATCTAGATTTTAGAAGGCACATTACATTTTTATTTACCCAAATTTACACATTATAAAAGTCATTTTAAACAAACTTATACTGCGTTTTAATTATAACGTAACGTATACTAAACTTGTATTTAATTGAGTGGTACGATAGAAACATCACTTAAATTGGCGAGTTAATTAAAGCGTTTAGTTTTTAGCGAGACGACTAACTTGCACGCCACGACTGTCTGTCCTGGGGATGCGTGACTTCCTAGATGTCGTCTGAGATTGATGTGGGTCACTACCGTGTAACCAGTTAGGTGACGGAACTCCATGATAAATAAGTTAAATTAAGTAGTGGTGTAGGGGTTTCAATTATAAAATATTTGTATTAAGTTTTGTAATCATCAGGTATTTATGAATGAAAGTTCAATTATGATCAAGAGCTATTTAATTTAGTGCCAATAAACAAATTGTATATGCATTGAATTTGTAAAAAAAAATGAAAAAAAAAATTAAAGAAATATCTATGTATTGAAAACGACTTTTTGTCATCTTTCACTAAATCAATGCTAATGCTAAATAAACGGCAAGATAAATACAAAAAAAAATTAGATTAATAAATATTGTATGTAACAAGATGACACATATATTTTTTCGAAACTAATCCTGTTGTAAAACACCTCCTCACAGGATAGACCTCCTCAGCCCACACTAGCCAGTATGCACACAAAATTGCTCTACTTAAACAGATTAAGTACTCCGTCTTAAAAAACTACGCTAATAGAGCAGTATTTATTAACGTAAACAGTTTCTGTCGACAACTTTAAGTAGAAAATGTTAAGTGTCTTTGTATATTTACTGGCGAACTTGGATAAGTTTTTTTTTAAAGAAAGTTTGACTAATGTTCCCTGCAATGTGCTTTTTATATCGCTTAGTTCTTATATTTTCTGAAGCTTTTTAATGCATATAATTAACATGATGTTAATATATGTAAGATTATGATCTTTTGTGTTTTATTTGTTGTGTTGTGTAAAATTTCGTCATGGTGTTTTTTTCATCATTGTGACCATAATAATTAATAAACCAATGGTACTTATCCGATACCGTGTATATACTTATGCAATGTATATTAATGTGACGGCCCAATCGTTACATTTTCTAAAATGTTATTAAAAGTTTCTGCGTAATTTCAAATAGAAAGTAAAATAAGTTCCATTGTTTTAGAACTAATTGATGAAATGAATAAATTACAACTATATTAATTTTATTACAAATCAAAATTAACCAAAACAAAATTTACCGATCTTGAAATGAAGACAGGGCAAAACTATGGTATAAATAAAACACAACTTGTCAGGTAATAAATATGTTTCTTTATTGATGAACTTTGCTTTGATGTGCTAAGGAATGTTTTGGTTGACAATAATAGATAATAATGACTCAATGAGTTGAACGAGAAAGTATTAAAGTAAATATTTTAATCGGTGATTCAGTTAGTAGTTATTTTAAGGTTTCGGAGAAAGAGCGAACAAATAACATTGTTAGTAGGTACTGTAGACAATATTGCAGTTAATACCTTATAACGTACACATACACAGGTTATAGGCAAATACTTTGTTGGTAGGCTAATTTAGAAAAAGAAAAAGATTTTTATGATCTGTCTGATGGTCTGTTCCTCTTAAATTCCTTAGAAGCCTTTTTGAAATAGGTAATTTCTATCAAATACTAAAAAGTGCATTGTGGTTAAATTGATAAAGATTTTGTTCTTAATAATAATAATAATAATAAATTCGTTTATTTCAGGTAAATACCCATATTGTACAATTTCACATACACAATACAATCTAATAATAAAATAGACAATAAAAAATTATAAAATTTACATTAAATTTTGCCTGTCGATCGAAATAGGTATATGTGACAATATATTACAGACACTAATTTATTATCACATACACTTAATCGCGCCAGGAAGGAAGCTTTGAGCCTCATCATGAGCCCGTAGAAATCAGTGACTCTGTTCTTAACGAACATGCCAGTCGCACTACACAGCCAGGGCAAGCGTAACATGGCCCTAAAAGCGTTATCATATTGTACACGAAGAGTGTTATATGCACTCTTCCAAAGTCACTTTCACTTTATTTGAGCAGTGGCTAAATCGCCTGGCCAGCATATTGCCCCTGCATGCAATACTGCGTCTTTGCCTTTCCAGGTCTTCATCAACACCTAAATTGTCAGTAATTATGTGACCTAGGTATTTAAATTTAGTCACATATTTTAGTGCTGAGCCTCCTAAATTAATCGGTAAAATACAGTCAGGTCCTTTACCGTATTTAAAGATCATAACTTCCGATTTTTTTGAATTATAGGTTAAATCGTGTTCAGTCGCATATTTTTCACAAATTGACACAAGCCGTTGACTGAGGGGCTGACTAGCACCATGTTACCAGCATAACTCAAGCTAATTATACATTCTGTGCCGATATGACAGCCGGCTCTTGTGCCACTCAGCTCCTCAATCAGGTCGTTTACGATATAGGTATAGGTATAGTATAGGTATAGGTTAAACAAGATCGGTGACGTCAAACCACCCTGTCTCACACCTCTTGTTAAGCTTCATTATGTAAAATAAGTTTAAATATACTTACAAATAAAATTTCAAGTCTAATATTTTCTATGCCTGAAATATTTATAAAACTCTCGTAGAATAATAATTTACATTTAAACAGGACATGTTCAAGTCACGAACGATGTTCGCCATAAATAAAACAGTTTTCACGGCAAAATATAAGAACTGGAGAGATACCAATATATTTGGCGCACGCCTTCGGCCCTCAAACAAAACGTTGAACTCAATATGCGCGCATAGAAATGTTGCCAAGTTACCCCTACCCCTAAGGGGTGACTAGGGGACTAGGTTCGGTAACGAATATTGAAGGTTGCCAGAGACTCTTGGCAAATGCTTGCCAGTAACAGATATGTACTTGGAACACCGAATACAATTGGAATGTTCACCCCATATTCTGAATAGAAAAAATTAGGTTACTGGGTTATTTTTATATGTATGAACGTGTTTTATGATAACTATTTTTTGTAGTGACGACAAAATTTTTGATTCGTTTTTTCCGTCTCCCTAAAATGTCTTAGGTTGATAGGGAATATTTACTTAGAAACTTTGTAAATGTTTCCGATTTTAACTAAACCGACTTATTCAATGTTAATACTTGGTAATGGGCAGCAGTACCTTACTAAATTCTAATGTGCCTACCGATTCGCCTGGCAAGCGAGAGAACTAAATCTTTATATACTCTAAAAAATAAACATAAAGTTCAAGCAAATAATAAAATAATTATGTAGCTTTAGTTTCCTTCAGTATTATTTATTGTTCTTTATATAACAATATATATAACAATATATCCAAATCCGTATTAAAATCTATTAACATTTCAATTTTTGGCAACAGTCCTTGTTTAACGTTCATCGATGTTAGAATCGAACGACACGGTAATCCCAATATCTCTTAGTACAACACAGTGTCTAAACATCAATAACCACTATTAACACAGCGTTAACATGCCAAGGAATCACACACAATGTCGGCGTTTTAGCCTCTTACAATACATTTCCATTGCCATACGATTTTGACGGAGAACAGATAATGTTTTCTTGTATGAGCAGTTAAATATACTAGAAATTTAATCTTAGTACATATGTAGGTAAAGTTGCTTTTTTTTGGTTTTTGACTATTAGGTACTTCTACAATATAGTTTGACCGTAGTCTATCATTTCACTTTTTTAGAAACTTTTAAACTTTTTAATATTCCATAAGCTTCAAAAAATTGTGAATTCATCTAGATCAGAAAAACATTAAAGTTAATTTAAATAAAAACAAAAATTAAATGACAAATATAAGTGCAATATTTTCTTACTTCAAAAGTTTGGTCTCGTATATATACGTGTCGTACATGTCGTCTCGTCCCACATTGGAAACAAACAGCCAGGCTTTGTTTACCATCTTGTTTGCATTGGCGTTAGCTGCTGGACTAATGGCTCACCAACCTTCGTCCAGCTTAGTGCTAACCGTCGCCAAGCGGGTTACGCTGAGAAAATATAGCCTTTTTTGTAAAGACCACCTAGTCGCCGGTGCCTTTGGTGTTCAGTTCACAGAAACGCTTTTTAACTTGAAGTATTTGAGTGCAAGGGCCTTTTTTGTTTGTAAGATTGAGATTAAGGTATGTAAGATTAAGGGGAAAATGTATGAATGTTTTCATCGTGTGTTCAGGGAAGAATTCGATTCGTTTCAACGACTTAATTGTCACCAGGATTTTGGTATAAAACAAATGAATTTGTTCAAATTAAGATGTTCATTTTAGTTGAAAGTTTCTTGTGCCAAATGGTTCTTAGAAGTTTTCTGTCTACGTTTTATTATGTGCTATTGATGAAGTTTGATAAATTTTGTGACCATAGTCAATTATAAGGGTTTTATTATAGACGTGGATACGCACTTAATCAGTTAATCCATTCACTTATCATAGTATAATTTGCTTAATTAAATTGACATTTAAGGAGAGTTTTCGTTATAAACTTTTATTTCGAGTTATGGTTTCGTATTTCTATAGTATTGACGACGATATATCTATTTTCTATATTTTGTTGGAGTATCTTACGTAATTGCATTTCTGAAGGCATATAAAATAGATACTTCAATTATTTTTAGTCTTGAAAAACTTGATTTTATTAAGAAGTAAAGAAGAACAGAAATAAAACTTGGATTGAATAGCTATGTCACTTGATTTCCCCAAAGCAATTTACACCTTATACGGGTTATATTTTGTGTTGTTTTCTGTTGTATCACTATTGGATATATTACGTACGTTAGACAACAAATCTTCATAAGAGGAAACTAATTAACCGATCACGAACATACGACGGATTAATGTTATTACTTTATTACATTTGTACTTATACGTATTGTTGTTGGGAAAGGGAGATTTCCTGTTTCATTAATACTTGTTAATGTTGGATTTGTTTGTTTGTGTGAATCTGGATGCGAATGTATATCTATGTAATAACGTAGGTACCTAATATTATGGTAGCTTGCTTGATATCATTACCATCTTTAATAAGATTTAAGGATATTTTGTTATGTATTACAACTTAACAAAAGATGGAGAAAAATAAACTGTCAATTGTCGTATTTTATAAGCTACTAAAGCTTATCACAACATTTTTAGAACCGTCTTGAAAACAAACCACGTCGACTTAAGAAAACAAACCTCACATTTCAAATTTCACCTTGTTTCATTAGCAACGTGTACTCAAGTCCTTAACACTACAGAACGGAAACATATTGTTAATTAATTTAGTACTACTTAACGAAAAGCCCAAAACATGACTCGACTTTATGTACACCATTTTGTATTATTACATAATGTTAGTTCTGTGTGACGTAATAGAGAACATTTCAAAGTGTCAGATTTTGCTAATTGTATTGGTTACATACCAATAAATATAAATATTCAATTACGATTGCCAATGTCGCGGAATAAAAGATGGAATTTGAATAAAAGCTTTGACTTTTTGAGAGAGCTATGTCCTACGTCCTAAAAGTCCTAAGTATAAATTAAAAAATAAATAATTGTAACCGTTATTTTTATTTTTATAAAGTAAATAATACTGGTGGTCTATAAAAAGTAACTTAGGTTTTTGCTTCGACAACAAAAAAAGTCTACTTCTTTCTTTTTTTAAATATCACTAACGCTACTTTTCTATACTGATATGCTATATTTGCATATTTAAATCAATACTGTTATTATAAAGCGGAAGAGTTTGTTTGTTTGTTTAAACGCGCTCAACTCTGGAACTACTAGTCTGATTTGAAAAATTATTTTTGCTTATGAAAGTCCAGTTCTCGAGTAAAGTTATTATCTATATAATATCACGCTACTGGTGACTGGGCCAAAGCAGTAAGCAAAGACGCGGGTGAAACCGCGCCGTTAGTCATTAATATATTACAAAAACATTTAAACGATAACCGTTACTGCCTCATATCAATTTTACTTGTTTAAGTTAGTCAATTTGTTTATTTCAACAAGAGATGTGAAGTAACTTCTAAAAATCGGCCTTACAAAAGATTTTCGTTTACATTATTTTATTAACGCAACGGAAACGGCTATTAGAACATCCTATGCCTTTGTCGGTAACAGTTTAGGTAAATATACAGAATGATAGGAAACATGAAATTTGAAAAAGTATGAGGTTAATTTAGAAGGTTTTAAGGAGATGTAATAGGTACGAGTGATTGTTAATAACAATATACTTTTCAAAGAATCGGCTTTATTTTTAACCGACTTCAAAAAAGGAGGAGGTTTCCTAATTCGACCGTACTTTTTTCAATGAAGTAAAAAGTAGAGGCGTAACAATAATAATAAAACTACACAACGCTATGCAGACCCAAAGTACCTAAACATTTATGTCAAAGCTTGTAATATGGTTTTTAGAGTGCGGACAAACATTTTTTTATAAATACATATATAGAAACATCCAGATCAATGCAAAAGATCATGTTCATGCACATAAATATTTGCACTGAAAGGGAATCGAACCCGCGACTCTTGACTAAAGGTAAGTGTAAAATCGTACTAGTCCCAATACTCGGTAACGCCCGACAAAAACTTTGCGTCATCCATAAATATTTGAGCCGAGTCTGAGTACCTACACTTGTTCTGTTAATTGCATATTTGTAAAGCATAAGAAAGGCTTGTTAGGTACCTACTCAGTGCAGATGTTGTCCCAAAGATTAATATATATATTTTTTAAGTACGACTATATTTCAATCAATTATTTGGTCTATTGCAGTTCTCTGCCGGTAAAAGGTAAAAGTAATTTTGAGATTTTAAGAAAATAATAAAAACCAATCTTTTTATTAACTTTTGTGATTTTCAAAACGTAAATTGGATAAATATATAAATATCTCCCTATACTCTTACTATTAAAATGTATAGCAATCAAATTTGTCAATCTTGTTTAAAATGTGCGTAACCATAGAATTTTAAGTTTGATGGGTCAGCCATTTTCATGGATTTTGACCTGGCACGTATATTTAAAAATAACGCTATTTTTAACGCGGTAGACGGTATACTGTTTACAAATAGGTTAAGCATAAAAACCCGTGCAAGATTTGTTTGTTACTGTATAATTTCTTGACTATATTATACTTTATATTATATGTTATTCTTCTTACGAACTTAGATCATTCACTTATACATTCACCTTTACCTCAATTATCATACTTTAAAACAACTTTAATTTAAACTATATCATGTAATAAATAAAACTGCTATTCTCATCTCCTAAGGCTGGAAACATCAAACCGATGGATTTATTATGATGTTAGTAATAAAGTCTAGCCTACCGTGTGGGCAGTAAGCTATTACCACTGGCCCAACACGTGAGTAACAACTCAGCCTATCATTTTAACCATTTTTACTTAAAATTATTGTTTTCTCTCGCCTGAGATCTATTACATAGGTAATAGTTTGTTTCTTTTTTTTGCCACCGTAGCCGGTCGTTTCCGCCCTCATCCATCGGTTGCCCGACTTATATATGGTCGTCAGTCTTTCGGTTCGTGGTCGCCACTTTAGAACCTTTCTGTCCAAAGGCCGTCAGTTCTGCGAGCTATGTGTCCTGCCCATTGCCACTTCAGACAAGCAACTCTGCAAGCTACGTCAGTTACTTTGGTTCGTCTGCGGATTTCTTCATTTCAGCCCCAACGGCCGTCAGTTCAACCTGGAGCGAAATTAATCATAGATTTCGTATATGCGTTAAAACTCTTATTGATTTGACCCTAAATAATAAAACAATCCAAGAATTACACATTGCAATCTAGACCCAAAGTAGGCATTATTTTATAGCTTGTAATATGGTTTCTCAAAAGGTTAATACATAAATTACTCTTCGGCAGAAAACAATATTAAGAAAAGTATCACTGACTTAATTATTGTAAGAAAAACTACAAATAATATTTTGATGACCTCATGTTTTCCTCAATAACATAGAAAGGCGTTGACCTGAAATATTCAAGCGACACGTACGTCTGGTATAAGCATATTCTTAATGGTATTGATAGAAATTAATATTATAATGGAGTTATTCTATTAAGTAATGGATACGAAGCCTTCAACGTCAAGTTACTGAGAAACGCTGAATTTGCGGTGAAAGATAAATGAATGGTTTGATTGAAACCATATATAGGTATATTACAGAAAGAATATCGATAGCTATTATGTAATATCTATATTTAGAACGCAAAATAAAAATTAAGGATCTTAAACATAAACATTTATATTCTAACACTTAATCATATGAATACAAATGAGAAATCAAATTATATAAAATCACATCGGTTTTACAGAAGTTCACATCAAAAGTTTTAATTACATCGACCTCCTAGCAAAAATATCGCAGTGACACTTTTCTCATACATGCATTATAGAAATTGCCGTTCAACTGATCGATCCGCACACCCCACAACCGTTACACTATAATTCACGTGAGAAAATCTATAGAATGGGTTCGTTAAGTCCCTTAAGGGCTCTCGTTGAGTATTGTATCGGCATAGAGGTTCCTCTGACAGCTATCGAGTGGCCACTGAACACCAAATGTTAATGAGACGTCGAGTATCACACGTTCAATGGTGTACTGATAGATCGCAATGAATATGCAAAAAGTAAACGTGGAATTAATGTGAGACAAGTGAGGTGTGAATCGTAACCTCTATCAAGAAAGTCTAATGATATTTCTGTTGTATCTGAGAATTACAGTTATAAGTATTTGTGCCTAATAGTAAATGGAAATATTATTGAGTATTACTTCACAATAAAATGTAGCTGCTTAAAATTATTGGAGGATTATTTTTTATAGTTACCTTTATGGCATAATTTCTTAATAATTTCACTACCCACAGTCTAATGGGTCAATCTATTTGTAACCAAGACCTCACCGGAATGTGAATCTAAATACGAATAACATAAATTGTGTACACTTTTAGATTTCTATCATTCGTTTTGAACGGTACTTCAAAGTATTCATAAATTGCGTCTAAGAACCCTGTTTTGTATGCCATAACACCTCTCAATATTTTATTCGTTGGAGTTGGAGTGTTATCTGACGCAGTTGACCCCTCGACCTCGCAATCTTGCGGTACCTCCTTAGAAACGCCTTACGCATGCATAATTGCGCGCTCATAGCACATCTCTATCGATAAACATTTGAACATATGAACATTATGGCTATTAAATACAAGAAATTATTTCAAACTATTTTATGGAGATGATGACGACAATATGTATTATGTAAATACTAATAGTAAAATAAAAAAATGAAAAACCATGACGTTGTTTCATGACATTTTTCCATTATTCAATATTTTTGTTTATGATGGGACAATTATGAAGAATCATGTAAATACTAATAATATTCTGTGATAATATTATTCGCTTGCACTCAACTATACTTAAATCAAAATTGAATATCAAAAAGTGATGAACTTTAAACTTTACGAAACCGCTTCTCGGACGGGCACATCATGATAGCGGCGGAATACCGAGTGCATAGCTAGAAACCCGTCCATCCAATTTGATGCGATAAAAAATAAATTAAAATAAGCAGGGAACGTGGCACCTGATGATATCGATAGTAGCCTCTCACCCATTGTACTCTCAGACACGGTAGGTTCTAATTGCGCTCGCTTTGTTATACAAAATGAGGTGTTAGCTCTTCTATTAAATAATAAGTAGTTCGATGCCAGTTAAATCGATACACCGTCTGACAGATAAGGTATTACTTTCAACGGTAATGACTTCGATCTACGTGTTATAAATAAATATATTTTTATTGTTGCAGATAACGTAAAAGAAGACTGCGTATGGCCGAAAGATACAATAGAAGTCCAATTAAAGCGTCGTCGTACGCTGTTTGGACCTATCAAAATGGTTTCAACAGAAACAACAAATATAAACAAGTTCGTGACTTAAATACGAACAGTGAAGAGAATCAAAATGTTCTTGAAAGTGCAAACGCAAAAAATGAGGTATCTCAAACCACAGAGAGAATCGACAGTGTTATAGCGCAGACAAAGACTGCAGTGGATGAGGTATTAGAAGATGAGGAAGTCAGAAAAAATGTTTGGAGCGACGTGGACGACGAACTTTACATAGCGAATTTAATCATAAAGAGAACTTCAAATGAAGTGAAACGTGAAAAACGTGATACTAGTGATTATTTAAGTGATAGTGATATCAGTGAAAAGGTTGTGAGTAGTGTTAAGTTAGATTACGCGATGTGGGAGATAGAGCCCACTGATTTGACGGAGTGTGACTGTCTCGGACCACCACCGGAGTTTCTGCTACCACCGCCGCCACGACCGCCGTTCCTTCAAGCTGAGTATTACTGTGGGGACGATCCTATACCCGACTTGGAGACTTGCGACACAGAACCAGTAAGTCCTTTTTTATATTAGCCTACCAAAGCGACTCCACTCTGCCTGATGGTAAGCAGTCAGTGGAATCCAGAAGTGACATTCAAAGAGCTAAACTACTGGTATGGTGGCCTCTACTATAGCGCATTAGTGAAATGCTTGTACACTCCCCACTTAAAAAAAAAAACTTTACGACATGCCTATTTATTTTTTTATCTTTGACATTTTAAATGAAATAGACTAGCAAATTAAACTTTTAAAATACTCAAAAGTCTAATTAACATATTTAGTATAAAGCCTTAAACAATAGATAACTTCAATAGACTTTTTTAAATGCGTTAGAAGTAGCAAAATTACCAGCTTTACATCGTTTGCTCGTAGGTTGAGGTGTGTCACACCCATATGTGTCGGCAGTTGTACTAGTTGTCATATTTTGAAGGATTGATATATTTTTCAACATTTCGTTTTATCCTTAGTCGTCATCTAAGACACCTGTAGACTAATAACTTGGTGATAAAATATATAATCAACTACTATACTAGCTAATATAAGGTCAGTGATCTTGAATAATCCTCATTTAATTGTTATAAATAACCTATTGTCTTTCGCGTCATACTTTGCTATAAGCTTGAGTAGATTAACAATTTTATTTGCCCATTGTTTTTAGTTCCTGTAGAAATTAACTAGCTTTCGTACCGCTACTTTTAAACAATGGATATTGCTTGCAAAATTATTGGCAGGCGTTTTTGTAGTACAGTATCATCAGAATTTGAATGACTTTGATTGGTAGAAAGGAAATTTTAAATTCAACACCTAAAGTTAAGGTGGCCTTCTCGAATTCAGTTTCTTCATTAGACTATTCTTTTTATGTATATGAAATGAAAATTTTTATTTCATGTAATTTTTTATACATACCTTATAATAATAATAATAATAATAACCATTTATTTCAGGCATTTAGAGCCCATAAAATTTCAATACATAAATAACAAAATAAAAACTATAAACTAATACATATTTTATATAATTTAAAACTAAAAACTACTGTGTACGAGAGGTCGGCGTCGTGTTTCGCTGCGGCGTGTCAAGTAGCCGGCCGCGGAAACGGCGATATAAGACACCCTTATGAAACATAGTACAATACTAGCTGCGTCTCACGGTTTTGCCCTCACGTAAAATATATTTTGTTGTATACCTCGAGAACCAGACCGATTTTTGGAATAAGTAGTAGCCTATGTCCGTCTCCGGCACCGAATCTATCTACATACTAATTTTCATCAAAATCGATTCAGCCGTTGAGACGCTGAGTGGTAACAAACACACACGCACAATTTCCGCATTTATAATATTAATAGGGTTTACAAGGCAAACAAAATAAAGCTAGTAAAAATAACTCATACTCATTAAAACAGAACATATCCACAAGAAAAATACCAAACAGACTAAATTATTTTACATGTTCTCCATTAAACCGAGATAATGCTTATTTGCTTACTTTCCTCATATATTTATCTTTTTATCTTATTTTTATCTTCACACTTTGTTCCACAATTAAGCAGTCAGGTCTCTTAATGCGGCACCATTTTTAATTAATTCTTATCTCTGGGTCCACTTAACTGTTCTGGGCAAACAACGGGATCATACAAATCTTTTAAAGTTATCCCTTTAGAATTTACGTTCTTTACTTTGAATTATAATGATTAAAGCATATTTAATAGAGATATTATTTTAAATTTTTTTTAAAAGACAACTCTTGCACTAGCCTACTCAATAATTACATTTGACCTTATGATAAATAGTCAGCAGAGTTCAGGAGTAGTGTAATGAACCTCAACAATGGCACTTACTGGGCTGAAAACATAACGTACCATCGCCATGATAGAAGAAGGAAAAGAGGGAATAGTCGACACTATCACAATTGCTATTGTGGCAAATTAATATTCTATATCACTGACCTAAGATCTTTGCGTGGTAGTCTCTCTCTCTCTCTCTCTTTCTCTCTCTCTCTCTTCCCGACTATTTATCCCACATGGTGGTGGGGTCAGCCTTCCTAACGTTCTTCTTCCACTTCGCTCTATCCACGACATCGTCTTCGGAAACGTTGCATTCCCTCATGTCTCTTAGCAACACATTTGTCCAGGTTGTTTTCCCCTAGATCTTTTCCTGGATACTGACAATTGAAGCGTGGTAGTCTGACCTATCAAGACTATTGGTAATTTTAAGCAGGTCTAATAATCTCAGTAGATTAGTTTGTCGGTTTCACTAATGGCAGCGGACGCCATAGTTTAACGCTACATAATGTTGAATATTTAATAGAAATATTATCGACATTTAATATTTTTATCTAATCTCACGTAGAGTTTTGTAGTTGGTCATGAATAAACATCATCGTGGTTTATCTACTGAGTAAATGTTTATCGTTACTAATGAATGTTTTCGGCTTAGTGTAGTTATTTTATAAATCTAGTTAGGTAGAATATTGCCAGCACATGCGATAATTAACTAAGTGTATTGGTTTTAACCCATTCGCAAAACAGTTGACTGTGAATGTGAATGTTGCTAGTTCGAATTACAAGTTTTGGTTATTTAGTTTTAATAAATGAAAATTCTTTTAACTACTCATCAACTAAACTTATATTATATAAAAAAAATGATTTCCTGTATGTTTGTTTGTTTGTTACGATTTGGCTAAAAATCTATGTTACCGATTTAAAAAATTCTTTGACCTTTAGTAAGCTACAAATGTGGTGGGTGACATAGGCCTTATTTTCCAGAAATCAAGAAAGTCAGGAATGTCCAAGATAAACTTCGAAAGTAAATTATGATTTGAAAAATAACATTGGTACTTGCCCAGATTCGAACCCACTATCTCGTGTTTACGAATCTGGTGCCTTATCCTCTAGGCCATTTGAACATACAAACTTTACTATTAAGAGAAATTAATTCATGTTGATAGCTAAATCTAAATAAACAAAACACGAGCATCTCATAATCCATTTCTAAGAACATTAGAAACTAAGTATTCTCGTAATCTCATATTTGTGTGTAAACACTTACACCATGAATCTGCTGCATAACTGTATCTGTTTGTGTAACTTCAACATTTGATAGCGTTGTGTTAGCTTTAGCTTTGTCGTGTGACTTTACTTGGTTTCTTTAAATAGCGGTAAGTGTTTGTACAACTTTCAACTTTGTCTGTTAATTTGCTTGTAGAGTTTTAAGTGAATTCAATGTAGTCATTGTGCTACTAAGTGTTTTATTTGCGAGTAGCTTTCCGCGACGAACGTGACGTTTCATCTGCGCTAAGTTTTGTTTATGCTCTGCTCCCGTCGCTTGTAGTGTGATCTTACATAGCCTATAATCTTCCTCGAGAACTGGGCTATCAAACGTAAGAATTATTTAAATTCGATTGATAGTCTCAGAAATGTGCGTGTTATTATATAGGTCTCTGATAAAGAATATGAAACCATGGATGTTGTAAGAGGAGGCAAACTTAAATGGGCAGTATCATCTGCATTACCTGCATTAAACTACTTCTTACTAAAACTTACTTCTTACTCCGGTCAACAACCTGCCCGTGTAGTAACTATGGCTAATATCTCCCTTTGGAAGATGCTTATGTTCTAATCGACGTGTTCAAACTGATTGTGATGAATTGTATAATGCTAGTGGTTATTAAGTACTTTACTAGCTCAATCAATTATAGTAGTTAAACCTTCACATGACAATATGACGAATTATCGACCAACTTAGGACCTATTATTCTTTGTAAGTATCCATCAATTTTATATATACATATTACTCATAGTTTAGATTTGGTAATCGATTGATAATACCTACTAAAAATCTTCGAATAAAAGCCTAATAATTATGTCTTATATTTGATACGACCCGAGACATGTGACGCAGTCCGCACTCAGTAAACCACCTAGAGGTAATTGATGTTATATAAATTTAAATGGCATATTTATATAAGTTAAAAGCAACTAAATTCCATATAAAGTTGCGTTTAATACAGTTATTAGTTCCAGCTATATATTAACAATATTTATATCAAAAGAATGGTAATTTTATATTATTTATTTTATAGTAAGCTCCCGAATCGTTGCTAATGATGTCTTAGCCGAGACCAGTGGCAATAAAGTCAGCGTAATGCTTGCTATATCAATAAGTCAACAACTTTGCGTGTAAATATAATTTAACTAGCGATTATAACACCAATTTATTATGTTATGAGGTATATATTTATATTCATATGACTTCTGGATATTTAAGTACTTTAGTGTCGTACGTGACTTCAATTTAAATGGATCTAATCTCAAGCTATATTTGTCAGGTAGATAAATATGAATTTTAAGGACAGAAAATCTTTTTAGTTTTCAGTTCATTGCACAAAATCAATCAAAATTTGCTACTAACTCTGACAACGAAGTATCTATAGAAACCATTAAAAAAAACATTATATTTCCACACTAAAATAAATCGGTTACTCATTAACAGACACCCCAAAACAACATATTTTTCAACAAATAGGGTGGTCCACCCTTAAAATAAAGGAAGATTTATGAGGAAGTTGTCATCGAGCCCTCGACTACTTCAAAATGAGTCATACTTGGAACATTCTTACAAGAACCTTACTGCGTAAAGCCTAACTGATCTACCGCACAACATTCCTGCGGTTTAACTTACCTGTAATCCTGTATTAAGACATTCACAATATTCGCTCATAAAAATGTCAAAACTTTAATACTTAATAACTTCTTTGTGTGGTCTAGAATGCAGAACGACCTCATCTCCACGTAGGTGTCATAAGACGGGTCTTTACCCGTCTTATGACACCGTAGCAGGTAAAACTGCTACCGTGTCATAAGGTAACCAAAGGTTACCTTGAAATGGGTAGCAGTTTTACCTGCATTCTAAATTTACCTTATTTTCCCCAACCATCAAACCTTTCCCTCTTTGAGTGTGGTCTATGTCCAAAAGACTCGTTGAAGTTGTTGATGTCATATTCAAACTCATTATTTTATTTCATCGTCATAACATATCAGCCCATTATTATCTGCAGGGAAATGCCTCTTCTCATACAGGGAAGGTGTGAGCATTGATAGCCACGCTTGCTCAAGGTGGATTGGTGATTTCAGAATTCCTTAGAAGTCCAGGTTTCCTCACAATGTTTTTCTTCACCGTCAGTCAGTAATGTCCAGATAAACTCAGAAAGTACATAATTATGATTTGAATAATCACAGTAGTTGTCTGGTTCGAATCCCTGACTTCGTGTCTACGAAGCGGGTGCCTTCACTACTGAGCCATTCAACTTATTTTATTTATTTATTCTTGATTTGTACACCATATAAAAATACAAAGGTAAGAAAATAACAAAATTAAATAGAAGAATAAAATTAAGGAAGATATAGAATCACTACTAGAAAATCAGTCAGACCGTTTTAAAATAGTAAATGTTGCAATGAAATGATAGACTCATGTGAAGAATGAGTGAAAACTGAAGTCACTCTTTCTCATCACCAGATAGGTACAATTAGGTTTGCGATTATAGTAGTAGTAGCTGTAGGTTAATTTGCTGACATTTTGTAAACTTTGACGTTCATAAGTGTTAATTTAATTAACCTAAATGAATAAACATATATTTCATTTCATTTCATTTCATTTCATTTCATTTCATTTCATTAGTAAACACTGATTAGGAGTCAGATGTCGAAATGATTTGCTTTATGTTGTAATTCATTCATCCTATTTTTGGCGCATAATTATTAAACCATAAAAGCCTTTCTCAAAACACTCTGGGTGTCCTGATCAGCATTTTATGGCATCAAAAAAAAAAAATCGCAACCTACCGCATTTTATATCTAATGTAAAATAACGAAGAACGAAACGACTTAATACTGAGGTGCTTATTAACACGAAAACCCCACACAATTTTATACCATTTTATTATCAAATGCAAATTCATTTTATATCTATAGCACATAAATTCTGTGGTTAGTTCTCTTCAAAATAATTAAGACATCAACCGCTGGATAATTATACCCGATTCAGTTCTGACACTTGTGAAAGCATACATATAATATTGAACCCAAACTGCATCAAAATATGGGCTACAACTCTATAGAGACAAGCTGCTGTTAAATTTGCTAACATTTGCAATTTACGACTAAAGTGCACTTCATTTTTGAATTGAGACTTTATGTGCAATACTGGCAGTGCAGTTTTGCTTGTAACGGGTTCGTAGTCTAGTTTTATTGAAACATCGACACCTTATTTTACAAGGGTAATACAAGGTAGGTTGTGAACGACATTCTCAAACGTTCGTCACTTTTCGAAGAAGTACTGGGTGGTCTTATCTATATAGGCAAGGAAGGTAACGTATTTTTACGATTGCTTTCGTTGCTAATAGTGTATCAGACTTCATTCGTGTTATTTAGTACCTACCTAATTTTAGTAAACGAATAGTATTACTTTATGATGTCGTAAAAATAACTAGTAACTACTAACTAAAAAACTAGTGAAAAAGACACCCATCTTTTCTGATGCAGTGATTCGCTTTTTATGACGTGATTATAAATCATTAAAATTCTTGACTATTTTCTACATAAGTAGGTATGTGCTTTTAAACCTTCGGATAGAAATTCTGTGAATGATAGTGAAAACCATCTCAAAATCCATTGCTTAAAAAGCTGTCGGGAGACAGGAATAACCAGCGACTTTATATCTAAACTAATATAATAAAGAGAAAAGATTTGGTTTTTTGTATGTTTGTTTGTTTGCAACGATTTAACTAAAAATCTACCTTATTGATTTGAAATATTCTTTCACCTTTAGAAATAAAAAATTAAGCAGGTAACATATTTCATTATGTTTAACAAATTTTTCAGTGATTTCCAGAATTTCAATATTTTAAGCGCCTTCGTAAATCTGAATGATGTAATACTACTATTGCTATGATATTTTTCGTAAGAGTTTGTTATGAGATCGAATGAAACTTTTGATACCGAAGCAAAGCGAGGAACCTAGATGTTTCTAAATGTTACAAAGCAATCCAGTGAAGCATACTCAGTATATATTATTTCTACGTAATATAATTGGCAAATAATAGGATTAATTAGAAACACGCATAGATGCTGAGTACATATTGACAGACCCGGATAACGGAAGCAATTTAACTATTAGCATGTAAGTGATTACTCTACGATTTTATAACTAAATTGTGCGTTGTTTGTAATGCATAGTGAGTGTTATCAAATAATGATAACATACTATGTATACTCTGAAGGGTCATGGCACTGATTATTGATTGTTAATGTATTTTACCCCTGTACTATGAATAAGTTATTATACACAAAGCAATAATGTATACTTTTGCTTGCAAGTGCCCTCAGTATAGTGACAATGTCACTGTCATAATGAGTCTTATTAAATTTTAATTTTGATGGATTTTTCCCTAAAAGTGTAAAGCAAATATATGGTTGGCTATACAAAGCTTTGTGTAACGAAAATAAAGCCCGTATTAGGTATTTTTATTTAAAATAAAAATATTCTACATTTCTAAACCACATTTTCTAGAGCTCTCGGTTACGTCTTTTAATTACTTATGTCTTCTTCGGTGGCAAACCGCTGCTTCTTAAGGTCGGCGCCCACTGACGGCACGTTGTGACATGACGCGGTATAATAGTATCGAAATAAAGTAATATGAATTTTAAGCACGATGAAATAAGGATAAATATAACTTGATCTAAAATAAAATCCTTTGCCGTGCCGTGCCGTGCCATGCCGTCAATCGGCGCGGCGCCGGCTTTTAGCGTTGGCCACTGTAGACAAAGTTTATGATTAAATTTATATTGTGCTGTTCTCGAACGCGGCATTGACTGTATTGTGAAAAGCAGCCATCAAGACCGCTGTCAAAATCAAGGGCTTCAAAATCTTAAGTTAGTTCGTTTCTGGGTGGTGGTTACAACTTAGGTACTATAATATTTAAGACCTCCTGGTACTCGTCTCGTCCATCTTCATAGGCAACGGGTGTTAGATCTGCACATTTACGTTAAATAAAAAAACCATAAAAAACGTTTTGTTTGTAATTATTTTTATGAAGTTGATGTGTATTTGAACATGCCATCACTGAATTAAAAACAAATATGTTTCCATATCTGTCTAATTGTTGTATTGCATGTCCATCAACCAAATGACTGCGAAGTTATTTGAATTTAATTAGGACAAATGCAATTCCATTTAAAACGAATTTTGAATGAATCTTTACTTGGTACATTTATTTCTATATATTCGATGTGCAAGGCAAGTAATTATAACATACTTTGTGCATTAACTTTCAAATAAATCAATAATAATATTCGACTCAATAATTTTACTAGTAAACTTACTTATGATACAAACTGTAGCATATACTTTACTAACGCAATAAATCAACCAAACGATGATAATTAAATCAATTTAGGAGAGGCAACAGCGCTCTGTGATAATATTGCCACCTTAGCAATCGCCCTGCCAAGGTAAATTACCTTAAAATCAAATTAAGAAGAGACTTTTCCTACCAAGGTAAAATACCTCAAAATCAAATGTAAAAGATACTTTTGTTTTTTACAGAGAAACATGCAGGATGCTGAACGGTAAAATCAGCCGTGATTTTATGTTACAAGTGATATTCTAACTGTAGGTTCACTACCACTACTTTTCGTTTCAGAAAACATTTCTCTTTCATCCAGTTCAATTCAGAATAAAATTACAAAGCACTTTTAAGGTCGGGCTCTAATAAATTCAAACTATTCAAACAGAGAACCTTCAGTGTCTTAAACAATGAAGTTTGTTACTAATTGTCCAAGATGAGACAGCAGTTTGTTAAATATGCGCATATTATAGAAGGTAACCTCGGTTTTTAGGGCGGTATGTAAATTCAGACAAGTTACTGTTTAAATACATGTCTTTTAGTTTTTTTATTGAATTTTGTTTCGTAACTCACTTAGGAATAAAACCTTTTTGAATATAAAAGTAGGCTACCGGGTAGCTGAATTAAATTTTGTATAAAATGATCTCGGCTTGACAAATAATAAGAATCTGTTTTATCTTTATTTTAATCATGACGTCTGACCTAAGCATCTTCATTTTATTTTATCCTAGCCGCTCTCGTCCGTTAGTTGTTAATCATTACTATCAAGCTGTTAATCCTACTTGTAGTGGATTTATCTACTACTTACACAAAATTTTCATTTATTGATCAGTTTACTGGACTAACTAAAACACCAAAATTATTACTTTATGAATCAGTCAAAAAACAATAACTACAAAAGTCTTTTTAAATCGCAATTCATTTACTTTCATGTAAACACAATTAATTTTAACAAATATCAAGGATTCAACAGCGTTTAAATCCACCACAAAAATGCCTCGCTGCAAAACGTTAAGGGCCGGCCGATAATCATAATTTACCGAAACTTCAGACCGACCCAAATTAATTAAGGTTCTCATTCATTTTTTTCTCTCCAAAGAAAGAGTCTTTTATTAATTAAAGAAGGGGCATTGACGAATCGGCTACCGTCGCAAGATAGGCAGTTCGATAAACAGACCGAGCTTGAATATAATTTTGGTTTAGGGTCCCGTCCCCATCTCTGTTTGATTTTTTGGTTGTTGTACATTATTTTTATATTACGAGTGGGTATACTCGTATTACAGTGAAATCAGAATAATATTTTTAAACTACTTCGATTTTTTTATTCTAAAATATAACTGCGAGTGTAAATAATTAATAATGTTCTGGTCAATTTTGGTAAAAAGGATCATCAGCTCGGAGACATTCAGTTCATTGCTAGAAACGATCATCCGTCAAATGAAACATCTTCGTCATAGTCACTGTGCTTAGCGAATAAGTTTGCTTAATATGATAGATGATATCCAATATTGGATAGAGAAAAGACGACAATGAACAATCAATATTAAAATTTATACACTCACATCACTCCAACTTTATAAATTGTCGTATGATCAGTACAAATCACCGAGACTATCATTTCATATAACAGAACTGTAGTCCTTGACTACGCTTCACCTTTACTCGAGCCTACCAGATTTTTTTCAAAATATTGTTTGTTAGATTCCGTGAGATATGCCTCGATATATTGTCTCGGGACCGATGACGGATTCCCTTTCTGATAGTGCCACATTTTGACAAATAGCCGTCCCTTTTTCAGCCTTAATGCATTTTGGAGACATGCGCTTAGATTGTTATCTTAAACAGGGCTGCCAGAACATCCTGTCTTCAATCCAAACAAGTGCATATGATTTGACTTGGCAATTTTTCTTGGACTTAAATTTCGGCGACTTTAAAATTGGGAATTGATGCCCGTAAATCAGAGATGAGAAAGCTAATTTTGGTTTGACCTGTAAATTTGTTCTTAGGATTCATATGAGTAATATCATCGTTCGATAAATTTGAATGACAACCCTAGTCATAAAATTTTTATGTCCTTGACCGCTGACTCTGAGACTACCGGCTCGAATTTGATCAGTATTATCTTTCGGTATTGTCCCCATACCTTGTGTTTTTGCTTGTGTGTGCTTTTTGGAAAATAAATCTTGGTTCTTATTAAATCAGTAATATTTTGGCGGACTGATATTGATATTTTTGCTTCAGATATTTTTATTAGAAATATGTTACAACTTACTAAGGGATATTTGTATTATTATGTCACAATTTTATCTTAATAGTAAATCAATTAAAGTTTTACTTTGCGTCTAGATTTTATTCCGTTATATTAAACATTTCTCAAATATTACATTTTCAAATATAAGCATATAAGAAACATAAAATATAGAGACCCACCGGTATTATTATTATTACTATAAACAATCGAGTTTTTAAAAACATTTAGGGGAAAAATTTAATAAAATATCTATGTACCTAATTACTGACATGTAGCAAAAGCCTTTCATGTTCCATAACAACATTAACTTTAAGAATATCTTAATTAGGAAAATATTTGGTAAGCATCGAGTCATAAAACATCCTCTATTATTATTTAGTCTTTATGACTCAATTGAATACAATCCATCAATTTTCATTTCATCTATAACACCAAAGTTTACACAATTACAAATTATTTAATTAAGGAAAATATGGCCAACAACTTGGTTGTTTATCAAAAATGAATTATGCATGCACAACGATAAAATCTATCCAATTATCACAAATCATTCTATTACTACACAATATTAGGGGCTCAAAAGCATTTACATATTCCGAAAACAAGGAAAAGAGTCTCATGTAATCCAGTTCTATGAAACGTAATTTATACTCTGTATCACTGTATCATAATTATGGTGCTAATTGTGTTGAATAGGTTCATCATCAGCTTGAGCCTTATCTACAAAGCATAAGCCACTTCCAAGAACTTCTAAAAGTCCATATTAAATGTCTGTTTCCAATTTAGTAGTGTTTTTAATATAAGCCCATAAAATGACACTATTTTGCTAGTGAGCAGTTAGAGAGATTTAAGAGGGGTACACATCATACCAAGAATCATCGTGCCAAATTGCTGGAATAGTGGCCTCTACTATGGCGGCTTTGTAAGATGTCTTTTCACGTCCAGGGTGCCTATCAGCACCTTTTATAGAGTATTATTTTAATGTTATTTGAGGTTAGTCTTTTTCTTTTGTACCATTAAAAGCAAGGATAGAGACAAGGTAAGGCTATAATATTATAGATTGCTATAAGAGGTTGTGATAACGCCCCTGCATGATTTATTTTTCTGTAACATTACGACATTTTGATATAATAATAGTTAACATTTTTCTATTTAAATACTCATATACTATAAAACAGATGGATGAGGGCGGCTCACGACCGGCCAAGGTGGCAAAAATTGGGGGTGGCCTATGTCCAGCATTGGACGTCTTTTGGCCGATATAATGATGATGATGAAACTATGAAATAATAAAATTTATAATAAACGCGTAACTAAAGTAAAATTGTTATACATAAAAACTTTTAGTTCGTGCCATCACACGACTTACTAATTACGGTTAACGAGTGTTTCCTAGACGTCTTGTCAAAGCATCTTGAAGACTCGCCTAACTAATCCGAGTTAGCCTGTGATTTAAATATGAGTTTCTTTTTAAACGAAATTCCGGAGGGACTCGAATACGATAAATATAATTAAAATAGGTTTTTATTATTTTTAACTTGTATAGTCAACAAAAAAAGTGCAATAATGTAGGTATGTGTTTAAGACGAAAGTAATTTATTTGACATCATAATAGGTATACAATGTCGAATCACAGTTTTCATTGAGACATTTTAAATAAATACTCGATATATAACAGAACATGAAAATATATTTTAAAATTTATTATAAACAACGATAACTAATTACTTCAAAAATTCAAACTGGAAGCACAACTGGGCTCAAAAGGTTGCAAAAATTTACCTGAGCGGGATAAAAAATATATTTTTTTTAGTAAATTATCAAACTTTATTAAAATTCTTATCTGCGGACGGTACTTTTTAGCTAAAGTACTAGTTAATTACATTTATTAAGATAAAAATGAATCGGATCCTTCCGGCACGGGTGCCTCAGGAACCGGGACCCTCAGGAACCGGGGCCCTCAGGAACGAACCCGTTTGTCTTGGGATATTATTTTTGGTATTATTATTAAACCAGATCTAATTATTGTAAGGTTGACCTGCTTACTAAAAATGTTTGGCCCTTAGATTACGCTTGCAACCAGTGCTATTTATATAGGTAGTATTATATTTTGATCAAATAGACAAAAATAATAAAGTACGCAAAATACTATATTTTTATCGATGCTGACCGCCGTTCCTAATCCTAATCCGATCCGAGGTTAGCTAGACTAGAGTCACCGATATCGTCAACACTAGACCAGAATAAAATATTTATATAAATTTCTCTTGTTTCTGATCCCCTGTACGGAGGATCAGAACGAAATAGAAAATAAAATTAAAATAAACTGATCCTCAGGGGATCAGATCTGGGGTATCAGACCGGAATAATTCTATTTAACTTATTGGTTAGCTGCACTATCCTTATTATCAGCAAGATGACTTCCTGAATGATGCCTATTTCAAAAGTTCGTGTTAGTCACCATCTTGTTAGAGAAACGGATTACTGGCTGTAAGATGACCATTTAGTTTGTGGTGATATATTAACTCATATATTTTTTTTCATTTTTTTTTAATTAGGTTTTAGCTGTCGCACGCAGCTATGCCCGCGTGAATGTCAGTTATATCGCATTTTCCATACAAATTTTCATCTCTTATTTCAACCTCTCAAGCCATTTTTTCGCGATAAAAGATAGCCTATGTTGTTCTCCAAGGTCTATTCTATGTCTATACCAAATTTCATCAAAATCGATTTAGTGGTTTACACTTAAAAGTGTAACAGACAGACAGACAGAGAACGTTTGCATTATATTATTAGTATGAATTTAATATTTTTAGTTTTGGTTTATTACCATTATTTTATTACACAATAAACAGCACGTAATAATCTCAATATGTTAGCGCTAACATAAAAAACATTTTACACTCATAGATCTAGATGAGACCACCAAAAAAGCTTGAACTCCTCAACCCCTCGATAAATTCAAAATAGCTTTCAAATATTATTATAATGGTTTAAATATTGAGCTCTTTGTTAACTGGTCGATAGTTTTAACCACACTGTTTGTAGCGAGATTAGTTTCATGCCGAATGAACGGTATTCTGCTTTGTTTCAATTTCATAGAATGAATTTATAACTTGTTTTGTCCGTCGGCCATTGGTCGTAGTATCGCTTGTTTGAATAAGATTGTGTGATGTGATGATGATAGTATTTATAAACCATATTTTGCATTTTATTTTAGATAGCAATATAAATATTGTGATGACCCAAAGGTGAAGGCGCCAGCTTCGTAAACACGAGGTTGGGGGTTCAAATCCTGGCAAGTACGTATTAATGTGATTTTTTAAATCACATGTACTTTCTAACTTTATTTGGACATTACTGACGATGAGAGAAACCATGGTGAGGAAACCTGGACTTCTGAGAAAGTCTGAAATCGCCAATCCGCCTTGAGCAAGCGTGGCGATCAATGCTCATACCTTCTCTGTATGAGAAGAGGCCTTTTCGTGCAGAAGGAGAGGATATGATTATAGTAAGCGCGAGAATTTGAGAACGTTGTTGTTTGTTGATTAAAGACTTTCCTGCTATCTTCTAATGTCACAATAAAAATCATAATTCGGTAAACAGAGGCCCGAGACAAATGTCGAAGATTTCTATTCCATTCAGAAGCCCTAGATAGTGGCAAATATTTCTATTCTATTCATAGAATAGATAAAAAAATGTATGTAAACTAACTCCAATAATGTGTCTAGCTTATGTCAATCCAATACATTTTTTACCTATATTATAAATAGAATAGAAGGAAGCCATCTTTTGTTTTCACAGAAGATGGTTGTCATTTAATTTCATCCACATTTTTTCTATTTTTATCATTGTATTATACCATTAAAATCATCAACTAGTATATTATTTTACACTTGACGCTGGCAGAAATAGCTGACACAATCGTCGGCTCAGTTGCCATAATAAAGGGAGAAGAAGAAGAAATAGAATAGAAATCTATGCCACTTGTCTAGGGCCTCATAATAGATTAAATATTGTAGGATTAACATTAACGTTGGCGTTAGCTTATGTCAATCCCAAATATTTTTGTAATCTATTCTATGAATAGAATATAAATCTTTGACCTTTGCCAAGGGCCTCTGAAGTACATAATTAGCGAACGACAGTGTATAGTGCAGTCGTCTCTTCACATCACATTATGTAGGTACAATTATTTGTATTTCGCTTTATACATACATTAACACTTAAAATTATTCATTTCATCACTTTTGTATTCAAAACTATCACTTTAATTTAATAGAACGTATAGGAACTTGAAAGTAGACAATGCATAAATCACCACCATTATAACATTATGAATATAAACCAATGTGTAGATATATTTTGTCATTAATAATCCATTATTTAATATTGTAACTAGTATATTTCCTTTAGTTCATTAGCAAAGCTTTCGCTTTACAGGAGTATAAAATTACAAACTGTTACATAATTTAATGGTGCTAAATGAAAGTTAGTTCACTTAACGGCTTTTATGTCAACTACACACTGACTATTTAAAGAACTTTAATGTGAATAAATAATTAAAGTTAGTGATGTGACTGTAAGGATTAAAAGCATGTCGATTAGTTTAAACTAGTTTCATTCAATCTCTGCGTTATATAATATACTAGTTTCCTGCAGCGTGGTTTCACCCGCGTTAAGTTACCTACATCTTTAGTTACTGCTCTGCTCCCGTTGCCAGTAACGTGATGTTATATAGTCTAATAAGCTTCCTCAAGAACTGGGGGATATCAAACGCAACTAGTAGCAGGTAGTACCAGAGATTAGAGCGTTCAAATCAACAAAGTCTTTCGCTTTATATACTTACTAGACATACGCTCTCGCTTCGCTTCGGTATTAAAAGTTTAATTCGGTCGTACAACACACGCCTACGAAAAATAGCAATAGTGTCGTATTGCATCATTTAGATTCACAAAAGCGTTTAAATTATGGAAATTTTGAAAATGAATGAAAATATGTTAATTATAATAAAGTATAGCCTAAGTTACTCATCATATTTGTAGCTTTCTAAAAGAGAAATATTTTTTTAAATCGATTTCGTAGATCTTGTATGTGTGTGTGTTTGTTACCACTCGGCGTCTAAACAGCTAAACTGATATCGATGAAAATTGGTATGTAGATAGATTCGGTACCGGAGAACAACATGGGCTACTTTTTATCCCGAAAATCGGTCTGGTTCCCGAGGGATACAATGGAGTATAGCTAGTTTATAAAATAAAAATGAAAAGAATCTATTAGACAAAACTATACACTGCAACTATATGAACCGAAAGATTTTTAACGACCAATCCTTCGCTCGTGTAACATAATAGGCAATTCAAGTAACGTCCAACGCAGTCGGCCCGAGTATTGTATCGAAAAATAAATCAACTCAGTAGTTTCATACAAAAAATAACATTACGACCTGAAAGCAAGTTAATAGAAATACGTGAACCTTTTCACCTATTTCTTTGAAAGCGCTGTAGAAAATGGGTGTAGGAACTTTCAGTATACTATCTAACTTGCGTATTATCAGCTTTGATACGAAAACCATGTCACACATAAATATCTATAGTGTTTGAATAAGTAAAAACAGTAAGCTAAATTCCTTTTTAGTCCAGTGAGACTGCTTTAAATGAGTTTAGAATTTATCACGAGATAAAGCTTTGTGTGATTCATAAATATTTGTATCTATCTGAGTGTACTTGATGTAAAATATTATCACATAATCAATATAAGCGAATAAGGCACCCGCTTCGTAAACACGAGGTAGTGGGTTTGAATCCAGGCAAGTACCAATGTGATTTTCAAATCATATGTACCTACTTTCTAAGTTTATCTTGGACATTTCTGACTGACGGTGAAGGAAAACATCGTGAGGAAACCTGGACTTAAAAGTCTGAAATTGCCAATCCGCCTTGAGCAAGCGTGGTGGTTAATGCTCATACCTTCTCTATATGAGAAGAGGCCTTTGCCCTGCAGTGGGACAGTAAACAGGCTGGTATAGTGGTATTATAATCAATATAAAGACGACTGCATACAAGCTCTCTCCCAAAAGGCCCTTTATCATAGTAATCAGGCTTGGCAGATGTATTGGTCACCGCAGTAAGGTCAAATTTAGAACGCAGGTAAACAGTGTCCGTTGCCTTGCCTTAGTGAATAATAACATAATTACATCTAACACTACAAAACCATATACGAAAAAAAATATATTTTCCAACCGTTCATTATATTAGTTGCGTGACGCTGTTGTATTGAGAAATTAATATTTTAATATATAAGCACGCCTCCCATTCACCCCTAAACACCTTGCGACCCCCAACAAACGCCTGGTAATTATTTGAATTAAAACTCTACCATATGTCGGGTTTATTATTTCTAACGCTACTAAAGGCGTGTCGCTTTTTCAATTATAGTCCATTGGTAAAACGTAGAACAATTATACATTTTGTGTAATGATTAATTATTGTTTTGTGAAAATAATTAGTTTATTTACCGCATTTTGAAGTTGGTTAAACTGGAAAAAAATATTTTAATTCCTTGGCTCTGTTTTTATTTTGACTGACTAGTCTCCAGTCTATCTACGCCAAATCTTTTCATAGGTCATCAAAATGGCTGAGAGAATTTCTACCAGAAAACGGGCGTCTCCATTATTTTCTGACTAAATATTACTTTATTCTTCCTCTCCTCTGTTTAGAAGAGGTTGTTGTTGTTAATGATAATTATGTTTTGTTTTATTTTAAAGTAAAAATATGATAAAAGCGTAGATAAAGAAATTGCATTATCTAAACATGTCACAGCACTATCTTAACAATAGAGAAATAAAATGTGCATTATATCGTAACTTGCTTACATAAAATTAAAACGTAAAGTGCTTTTAAATCATAAAGTACATGAAATCGTTTCAAGATAAGCTGGAAAGTTAATCTCACTAATGCTGTTTACTGCGGCTTTTAATGCATTTGTATATTAAAATGATAGGAATGAAATATTACTGTTATAACCTTTTTAGGGGTGAGACGTCTAGGCATTACCAGTTTATGTTTAGTTGCTGTTATTATTTCTAATACTTGCTTCCCGAAGCGCAGTTTCACCCGCATATTTGCTTACTGCTCTGCTCCCCTTGCTAAGCGTGATATTACAAAGCCTATAACTCAAGAACTGGGCTATCATATAAAAGAATTATTCAAATCCTACTGGTATTCCAGAGATTAGCACGTTCAAACAAACTTTTTCGCTTTATACAATAGTATAGATGTATTTGTGTTAGTTTATAAACAACTAAGTTATCATTATAACCTTCAGTTGTTGTCGTCTAAAGTTCAAAAACATATTTCAGTTTATTTTAAAACTGGAGTGCAAAGTAGTGTTTTACATTGACAAGCAATCTTATGAAATGAAATTTTATTTTGTATTAAGTATGTATAATATACGCCTAGCTAGACAACCCACTTAGTTTTCTTGACTTTTTATTACAATCTACTATTAGCGTTTGTATTTATGTAATTGTAGTCAAGTTCTTAAATCATATCAATATGATTAAACCTACCAAAAATTGTTCTGTTAAAGTTTTAATCTCTTCTGTAATGATATTTGTAATTTTGAAACACCTAAATTAAATTACAGCAAAAAAATATCGCCAATACTTTGATAACTCATGAGAAAAATACATTTATCTAACAGGCATACATTTTTTGCTTAAATAAAAGAAAACTGGCTTTATTTACGTGTTTTGGACATTTTCCAAGATTGTTCGCGAAGGCCACTTAATACCATTATTGATACACTCTGTTTCATTGATATTTTATGAATAGATTTCTTTTAGCATTTAATATAATCATTTGCTGCCAAATTTGTTTTTGTAGATAATACATTGGAAACTGAATTAATTAAGTAAGTATACGTCCGTGTAGTCTTAACGGTACTTACATTCTAAATATAGTCTGTGGCTATCAATTAGCCTGTGAAGTTTTAGTGTGGTAACGTAGAAATTCAAAATTATATACTTTAACCAGAAACTAGAAATTTCTTCGCCTACGCTTTCGTCGTACTTATAGATAATAAAATTACGTAGCACAAAGTTTTAACAGAAAAAAAGCTTAAACCTACGTTTTGATTCCAATAAGAAAAAATACGTAAGCTTGTAGTATGCTACGACAACAAGAAGTAGTAAAATATGAAGAGGTTTGGATGATACGTAATAACGTTTCGATAAGCAATCAAAAGGCTAGCGTATGTAGTGACCGAGCAAGAATTTAGCTTGATGCTATTCTGCTTGTGGGAGACGTACATAGCAACTAAGGATAATGTAGATAACAATAAATCAATCCTTTGAATTTGTGCCCAAAATATGGAAATAGGCTCGTCCTTAATTACAGACATACATCACCTACCATTGCTGGTAAATCATGGATGTAATTCAACTGCCCCTGCCTTTAAGGCTAAATGGCGTGATGCTATATATAGATAGTACCTTTGACAAATTGGGCTAAGTATCAATTTACCAGCTTTTCGCGGCGCAGTTTCACCAGTGTCTTTGCTTACTACTCTGCTCCCGTCGTCAGTAGCGTGATGTTACATAGCCTATAACCTTCATTGAGAACTGGGCTATCATACGCAAAAACAATTGTTTAAATCCGACTGGTAGTTCCTGAAATTAGCGCATTCAAACAAACAAACTCTTCCACTTTGTATAAAAGTACTTCTTCAGTATGTTTGTGGAGTATGAGTGTTTTGCTCTTTTCTGAATCAAAAGAAATTATTTCAGACATTTATTTTTTGATTCAGGTTTATTTGAACTAATTACATCTATAACAGATTTTAATATATCCAGTTAGGTTTGTTTTAAACTTGTATATGGATATTTAAGGATTCACGTTCTATAGCTTGTAAAGTACTACAATTTAGTTTAATTTGTATATTATTTTGTTACAGAAGATAGACGCATACAACCACAGCGGGCCGTCACTTCAGACGTCAGCAGTAATCGCGCTTTGTTCCATCGTTCTCATCGTGGGCATACTTATTGGTGCATTACTTGTTTGGAAGTAAGTATTGTCAATTGGTTTATGTTTCGGTAAAATTTTATTGGTGTGATATTATTGTGTATATCAGAAATATCAGGGACCTCGCTAAGCCCCTGTCATTGTGGAAGACCATGAATGTCAGTTACCATTTACCATCAGGTGGGCTCCTAGCTCGTATGCCACCTAAGAAAAAAAAATTGCATTGTATTATTGCCACAAATCTACACATTTATTACAATGTGCATAGGCTTTCGATAAGTAACATAAAAATTACATAGCAACATTTATTTGTTAAAATTACAGTTTATTACGAGTAGTTTACTATGACTTTTTTACTTTAAACCTAAATAAGCAAAATTAAATATTTGTGTAATTACTACAGTAATAAAATCATGGACTGCTTTTCTATAATAATATTCTTCTGCTATAACTCATAGATTAAAATTCAAAGATATTAAAAGGTATATCTATAAGGCAGAATTTGCAAAAAGCGATAGCTATCTCAACTTGTATTAAGCAATTGCCTATAACGACTATTAATGATAGAGGCGGAAAGATATTTTACATAACTACCGTGTCTAACAAGATAACTTGTTCTGGGAGAAAAAGATGCACCTCAGTGCGTATTTTTGCTATCTATCAGTAGCGAAGAGTCAGTTTTCCGAGGAGGGAAGCCGGTGGGACTAAAATATTTTGAGTTTCGGAAGGCCAGTTAGTCTTTGAGTAGACACGCAAGCAGTGATAGGTATAAGGTGGTCAGGACATATTTTTAAAGGGAAGCCGGTAGGAATCGTGTTATATGGACGCTTCGCCACTGCTATCTATAAAATGTATTGAAACTCATATTTTCAAACACATAGATCACATTGTCTACAATATTTACAATTTTTATTTTTGACAGTAATTGACAAAAATGCCACTTGTAGTTCTCTTATCGTCCACTGCAGCTACATGGCGCTAGTGTTTTTACTATTAACGACCAAATTTTAATTGATTTAAGTACAATACCAACAAAGACAATTCACACTCATTTTGAAAATAACCCAACAACAAAAGATATTAAACTAATCAGCCTCTAACAGACGTTTTCATGAAGCGTGTCGACAATGGTTCGTTTCTGACAGTTTAATCGCTATTAAAGCCATCATCACATATGGAGGCAATGGCTCGAGAAAGTTGATTAGAGTTGCTGTCACCTTCTAGATTAAGGCATGGAAGTTGAATAGTTTGAGTTATAATCAGAAGGGTAAAGGAGTTAGGTCTATTGAATTCAATCTATTTCTAAATTGGATGTATCTTGATAGCCTTTATTACAATACAATTCTTAAAACCCAGTATAAAAATAAAAAAGTAAATCCGCACGATCATGGACCTACGTAAGGTTTGATAATCTTAACTGTTAGCTTAAACTAATAAGATAGCCCAAAAATTGTAATAAAATCTCTCAAGCCTAAAGCAAAATATCAAAGAAAAAGTAAAAGGTTGCGCGATCGTCGCTTTTAGACCGAGAAAACTGGAATACAGTCCATATTTTACGAAGCTTATTGAACCTAGTTCTCTTCAATAATTTTTATCTTGCAAGATTATTCCTGATCTTATCTATAAATATAGACATACAAGTCTATTAGCATTGCATATTAGCATCATCTATTTCAGAATGAAATTGTCAATGCCTTTAAAGCATATTATTAAAAATAATAAAAGCTCGTTACTGTTCCACATCGGGCTGAAGCCTCTTCTCATACACAGACTGCCAAGAGCATTCATCATAACGCTCGCTAAAGGTAGGTCAATTTCAGACTAAGCAGGATTCCAAGCATAATAAAGTTTGATTTTATTTCTCCAGTTTGGAATCAATTTTAAGTCACTCCTTCTTCTGAATTGTGTCTCTAAAAGTATAATTAGAGGTGTCACAATATAAGTGTCATCGAGTTGAGCTGACATCGGTCGGATTTGGAGACTCAATGCCGATAACTGTTAGAATTATGTTCTGTTAATTAGATGTCCCAACACGTGTACGGTAAATTAAATAAATAATTAATATTTAAAAATACGATTTTATTTGTTTTATTTTAAACTATTGTATGATTTGTACTCAATCATCATCCATATTTATCTATTATATCTGCCACTCTGATAGTCTCCCTTGCTGGAGTGAAACTTTGTTTAAATGTTTGAGTATAAATAACAGTGGCTTTCTATATATACGGTCTTGAATGGATCGTTTAGCAATATAATAATCGCTTTTACAATATGTTAATATGTCTAATATTGACAGCGCTGCTTCGAAAAGAAAGGATTTTCAAAAATCTCAAATTGAAATTTGTATATAGAAAGCCAGCATCAGTCACTTTGCTTGACAAACAAATTGTCTCGTCTCTTACTATAAAAGTAGAATTGTTTCCATATCAAAAATTACTTATCTTAAACTAATTATTAATACTATTAGTATCTCTGCCTCCTGCCACCGTGACGCAAAATAGTTAACTTTCTTCTTTACTATTTATACAAAGTTTTAGCAGTGTAGTGGCAAAACAAACATTTCTAGTAAGTAACCAAGTCCAATAATAACCGCCCTAGTTTCCTCGGGACTTAATTGTCTTCTCTCTCTTTTACTGAATAAACAACAAACGAAGACAAAATACCGCCCACGGAGAACAGTCACGCGATCTTGCAAGGAATGAAATCTATCATGTAATGACATAACCGGGAAGTCTACTCTGAACAAACTATAATAATTATTTTAGTGTTAGACATAAAGCTTGAGTCTTCAGTGCAGCTAAGCGATATAAGCTATACTGAAAATATAGTTTTATAAATAGCGAAATTTAATTAGAAGTCTACTTGCTCAAATTGGTGAATCCAACTGGGTTCGTATACAATTCAGTAAATAACAGTTAAAACTACCTCGATAGAGTATATATTTATAGTGTACACGAAACAACCTAGATACTGCTAATTTGTTCGTGAATATTACACGGTCAAATCGTTGGGACTTTTCAAGCAAAGTTAGATGTTTACTTCCACTTTACATACGACTGCAGTCACACTCCTTAGATAATGTTATGTTTCTTCTAGTAAATATGTGTTTTACATTGCTACTTAACCCTTTCATGAACACTACTGTAGACACAATAGATCTTTTATTGTCATCACAGCCACACGCAGTACATTTACTGTCCCGGAAAATGTTAAGCTATTGTTAGCAGAAGAACTTATACTACCAATTTTTTTTCTTTTTTCACACAGCGCCATCTAGTTCCAAATTAAGCAATTATATTTGCTTGTTATGGGTACTAAACAACTGATATACTACATATACATTTTTTTTGTAAATACATACATATTATAGATAAATTACACCCAGACACAGAACAAACAATCATGCTCATCACACAAAGATTTGTCCTGGGTGGGAATCGAACCCACGACCTCCGGCTTAGCAGTCAGGGTCACTAACCACTAGACCAACAGGCCAGTCCAATTGCAAGCACGATGTTTTCTTTATTCAATACAATGGAAGTAGTCACTGCAGTTCAACATAGGTCGACATGTGAAGCTTTTTGCCCTTTGACTTATTACATTTTTGAATTTCAAACGAATCTTTTGACCCTATAGCCTCATAAATATCTCTTATACGGCTTATATACATCATGTAACAATACCCCGACATTATCACCACTTAAATCATTGAGACGAAACAATCATGTGGCGGAACATATCGCGACACGCACATTGAGTGACGCAAATAAGGGGGTGGGTACATCGAGCGAATCTGTAATCAGACGCCGCCTTCTGTAGTTAACGGAGTGGAACATATATCTAGCGGTGCATACAAGGGTTTATTATAGGGTATGGATAAAAATATAGGTATGTAATTTTAGTAATTTTGATGAAATATTTAGTCGTGTTATAAATAATTTTTATAGGCCATAGTTTGATTTCGTAAAGGTACATTTTAAAATACATTATTATATTGCAGCTCACTATAGAGTGAAAATTGAGCATGTTTACTGCTTCACCAGTATAAAGTTCGTTTAGATTTGCAATGATTATTTGTTAGGTATTGGTAAGAAAAAAATCCCAGGCGAAAAACGACAGTGCTTCTTAGTGTACCTTTATACAATCTAATGTCGTACGAGTATGTGCCTTACTGACGCAATCAATCAACCAAACTTGACTATTATTCTTAACTTACAATTAAAAGCTTGAAATGTACTACTAAGATAAAAAGAAAAAGAAAGATTACTAAATTAAGATTATTTTATTTAAAAAATACTTCAAACCAAATGAAATCAATCGCGCTTTATAGCTCTGTATCTTAGCTACACTACAGCACAAGATTAAACTATTTAGTACAATATTCACTATATTCAGTTCATAAATCATTAGCACGTCAATACAACATGAATCGGTACAGCCCTCCGTTATCTATAAGATCAAGTATCTTGTACATAAATTGTACTATCTCTGTGATTTATTGGATTATATTTGATCTATGTTTAAACTAGTGGCTTTACCCACTGTTGCTTTGTTTTTGTGAAGTAATAGGATCCCTAAAAAGACAATGTTATATTTTGGTAATTTGTTAACATACCCTATTAAAGCTGATACTTAAATAATCGGAGGCTTTATTTTTTTTATTATTATAAAAGAGCGACCTGAATTTCTTGCCAGTTCCTTTATGGGGTCTACTTAACAAATTAGCTAAAGGCAAATTAGCTGATACCTTATCCTTGATTACTATGGCGTTCTGATTTCTATTTATAAATATATTTTTTTTTATCTAAAAATAAATTAGTTCGAAATAAACTAAATTTTTAAGTAAAAACAATTCCGTAATAAAATCTTACATTTTTCTCTAAGAATACTTCTCTAAATAATTTGAATGTCTACCTACGGACATTCAAATTATTTACTTTTTATATTATACTTCAATAATTTCTTTTATAACGAATTTTTTCGTCATTCAATATTTTTAACACCCACTGACTTGTTTATTACACCTACGTAGTTTGCGAACATCAAGATATTAAAAATACGCTCTGATTACGGATTACAATACGAAGATACGGTATTTCTATAAATAACATAATTTGCGTATTTTGAACATCTGAAAACACCTAATAAACAACATGAGTATCAGTAGGTACCGACAGCATAAAAATGCGTAGCTAAATTATTCACTTGAAACAATGGACTCAAATACAATTCTCAGTTTTTTTCGGCACTTCAATGCGTGGCTAATTATGCCAAAATTACACGTCAAGTTTCCCGCGCGAACGCCATTGGTGAATACAAAATTGGCCGGCCAATCAGAAGCGAGGGCGGGCCGACGCTTGCGCACGTTCTAGACGCAATTTTATAGGCATATGAATATTCAAACTGATTTGTAATTGAAATAGGTATCTCGATTGAGACATCAGACGTTTGATGTCTTTTTGTATGGGAATGGTTTATTAGTAGGAAAAACAAAAGTACAAAAGGGAATGTCAATAGTATTTAATTAATTTGTTGTGTGCTAATTATGTTACATAAACCTATGGTAGCGACCCGTATTTGTATTTATGAGGCCACTGTTTTCGGATTAAAACAGGGACTTTTATCACTACATCAGTTCGCAATCGGCTTAGAAGTTTAATCGTAAAGCAATTGACAGGTATAGTTTAATATTTTGTGTCTTTATCAGGTAGATTATGTTAGTGTGAAATGAGTATTTCAAATAAATCTAATTCAGAAATATTTATCTGTAGTAGGTATACAAAACTCGCGTATTATGTTATCACCGAATTCTAATGCAAATGATATCCAAAATCGTATTTTTAGGAAACAAATCTAATTTTCAAATAAGCCCAACACAAAACTTTATTCCCTCGCTACGAAAAGCCACGAAAACAAATCGGTCGAATAGTCAACATTTCTGTTACCAACCGAAGCTTGCCTTAAAAAACTTTCAACGGCCCTTTCAAATAGAATTCTGAACTCTACAAACTTGTTAGACCCTCTCAACACTAGGGTTAGAACAAAGCACTATTTACAAGCCTTTGTTTTAGACCACCACTTCTTTGGAGTGGCAACCCTAAGCTAAGTACACTAGTGCCTGCGAACCATTTTTAAAGAAAAATGTAGTACTTTTTATAGTTGTTTTACAAATAAATTGGAAGTAAACCCTATATTGGTTTGCTTCTTCACTGAATAGATTTGTATTGCAAATATTTATAATTGAAAAGGTATTATTGGTTTAAAACTGTAAGTAATGCATTTTTTATTTAATAGTTATTGAACTAGACTCAAATATTTAGTAACCTATTTTAATATTTTAAATTCAAATTTGATCACGTTTTGAATAGATAAACATTTTCGAAGAGATTACTTATACAAACAAAACAAAACATTTGGTCTAAAAACGTAATATTAAATGTTTTTGTTATAAGTATTGTATTGTTATTATTTTACTCATTGATTTCGAAAATTGCACTAAAATTTCAATAGAATTTCATACATAAACGAATATATACTTTGTACTTCCTTTTTCCTTTTTTATATACACCCTTTCGTCCTCCCATTTGTTTGCTTTGCTTTGTTGCACATAAACAAAAAATCACAATAAAATTCCCGTCGTCCATTTTCGAGCCTCAGAGCATTTTTTGTCTCTAATCCACCAGACCGTTACATTTTTTATAAGCTAAAAAACCGTCACCCACCTCGCCCTATCAACAATTACTGATATCACGATCAAAGCCGTGTCTGTTAAGTCTATTGTCTTACTCATTATGGAAAATTGTGCGCCGATTTCTAAGTACAGCTTATTAAAGGATATCTGCATACAATCATGTATTAGCATAATATCTCAATTCGTTTTTGTGTGCCCGTTCGAGGGCCGGGTACATTTCACGCATCATGATTGCGACACACGGTACAGGAAGTTAGAAAGCTGAATGTTGGATGTTGTTAATAATCAGTTTTCAACAATAAAAAGTAAATAATGCACTGGGAATTCCCAGGTGCCCAGTACATTATATTTCCCGCTATTCATAACGACATTAGTGATAAAATAACGATGGTAACATCTTGTTTTTTATTCATTTTCATCATAAAGACACAATGCTCGATAAAACGTATAGTAGTTTTATTGATTAAATCCAAACTTTTTACTTACCTAGTGGAATTTTAAGGTGGTTGTTCTGTATTCTTGAAACTATGATATATCTGTGTAACGATTTTCTTTTGAAATGACAATATTTCGCTAAATATCCCCGCTTTCTGAAGATTATCAAATTTTACCTGTCGTAGTTGAGACACAGGGGACACGAAGTTGGAAAGTTATGAAATCAAATTTCGGTTAAGAGAGTTAACGAATTTTCATCGAGTTTCCTTAGAGATCTTGTTTTAATTGAAGCAGCTTGTTTGGTACTTCTACGCTACAGGAAACTATGTATAAAGATTTTTAACAGGGTCGGCATCATGATAGTACTAGCGTTGCAAGCATCCAACGGCGCTAACCTGCTTACCTTGGGTGGGCCGTATGGTGGTTTGTTGTTATAAAAAAAGACATAGCAAACTAACTAAGTAGTGTAATGTTTCAGCTAGTGGTACTACCAGTGCTGTTACTCGAAACGCTGTATTGACAGGAAATGAGATTGTATCTTGCGCTGAAGTTCTTTTCTTTATTCTATGAAAGTGCGTTGTAAAAGGGAACTAACTATATCGTGCCATAAGCAATAAGAACATAAAAATTATTATTTATATAGCTTAGAGATTAACTTATTAAGTATATTATTATAATATCTGAAGAAAGAATGAAAAATATTATGGAAAATCCTAAAAAATTCAAGATTTTAATTGATATTCTTAGTTATCTAAAATTATTTAATTACTAGCTGCGGGGCCCCATCGCTTTGCACGCGCACAAATTGTTTTGTCTCCCTCGGGTACTAGACGGATTTTCGGGATTAAAAGTAGCCCAAGTCCGTCACGAATATATCTACATACCAATTTTCATCGAAATCGGTTTAGTCATTTATGCACTGAGTGGTAACAAGCACACACATACACACAAACTTTTTCATTTATAATATTAATAGGATTATCTGACTATGCAGGTGTGTGAAGTGAACGAAAATATTCCGGTTGTGAGTTCGCCGCACCACATTCGATGTCAGATATTGGCATTTTTAATTTCCTTCAGCAGAGTACGGTCCACCGTGTTACTTGATTGATATTTTGATGCTTCGATAAGACCCAGTATTTCTCAATAGATATCATTAAATTTATTTAAGGTGTTAACATTGAGCAATAAAAATTTTAAAAATAAACACTTGTGAATAAAAAAACTCAATATGAACATGTTAATTAATTTGTTGACCGTACGCCTCACGTTTGTGTCTTCACAATGACACGCTAAATTTAAAATACTCAGCTTGAACCATTGTACAACAAAACCTTTTATTTTAAAAGTAAATATTATATTTTATTTACGATTTTGAAATACAGTTATAAGTTTGAAGACAAATTTTTTAATGATAATCAATACGTAGTCAAATACGGGAGCCGAGATCCATCTCGAAAAGAAGTAGATTCTGATAGCTAAAAAAAACAACCAAAGAATTTTTACAACGCATTGCAAAAGCAATGGTTAAAATACAACCATATTGTTGCTAATTGCGATGGACAAGAGTATGATGGAGAAGAAAAGGAAAGAGACCAATATAATAATTTATACTCTGGTGCTCTCACATCAAACAGACGCAAATTTATAAATAACTATGTAACTTTAAGTCGAAAATTTTGTAAGTTGTAATTAAATATACATATTCATTTTAAAATAAACAATAATCTACTTCTTTAAGATAAACAATACGACTATTGAAGATATATATCCAGAAATAACACAATAAACACAATAGACCAGTCTTATATGAAATTATTTTATGAAAATATCAAAAGCAATTCAGATATTTTCTTTTCAAAGTCCAACAGTCGACGAAACTTCGATTTACCAATTTCCCGGCGGAAACTTCGACTTTTTGATAAAACTATATACTGTAATAGTGTTGGATAAAATTGTTGCCAACATATTTTATTTTGTCACGTTCATAAACTATGAAAGTTAAAAGATATTTATAAAACAAGAATGTTATTTGTTGAAAGAAATATTTAAACAAATTTAAAGTAAGACTGCAAATGATTGTTGCATTACGTTTATTTCTTGGAGAAGGTTCTATAAAGCGTTACAGAAATTAAAAACAGTATATAAATATAAAAAAATACATAATAGAACAGCAGCTGGTTGTGCAGCAAGTGAGACTTGGGTTGTTCCGTATCTTAGCTTAAAAGCGCGCAACGTTTTTTAATTTTGACTTAAAAATAACGAGAATAGAATAACGGACAAAAAGCAAGTTCTCTCAAATAATTAAGCACAATAGCAAAAAGTTGAATAGCGCTGATTTGAAAATATACAAATTCTGCGGCATCCAAAATTAGACCTATAATTTTACTTTTCAAAACCTTTAGTAAATTATATTACTCATTCACTCAAATTCAATTAACCATTTAGTTTTACTTACAGATACTAATTGGATCAAAAACTTTCAAGTCATAAATGAATAGGAGCTTAGGTTTCACTTTGGGATTCGAGCGAAGGACCTTTAATCAATTCCGGCCAACTTGAAGCTAGTTGGGACGAGGATTGTGTAATATTGCTAACTAAGTTGCTTAATGACGACTTTACAAACTGTATGATCTGTTAACTGGGTTCAAACTAGTTAATTAGTAAAACTACGTAATTTTCAATATGTTTAGGAAGATAAAACTATTTTGTGCAAGTATAAGCATATGCATAATATTTAAGGCTTTTCAATCTTGTTGTTAAGTCTGCTTCAACCGAAACTATGGTAATGTTTATTTGTGCTACACATTTTTTTGTTTTTCTATTTAAGAGCATTGCTCTAATCGGCGCAGTTTTTTTAACATGCCTCTACCGCAAGCAAGTTTTAAACTTCACAATCCTAACGTTCTTCCTTAACTGGTTTAAGGAACTGTGCCTGCACCATCTTCGTTCTCGCCATCTTTTCTTCCATATTAGTTTGAATCGAAATATCTTTTCGTATAAGGTGTTTACACAATGAAGTCTCTTGTCACTATTTCATTCTTGTTGTTCAATTCAGTATCTCCGTTTTTCTACACAACTATGTGAATAATTTACATCACTCAAACTACAGATCACCTCATAATAGATTTTGTTACTTACAGAATCCTTAAATATCTAATCAAGAGATAATGCAATAAAAATATAAAACAAAGGAAGTGAATATTTGCCATTTCACCACTTAAGTTTATTAGACTGAAATATTCTACGTGGCAGACATACACAAAGCTACTTTAAACTTTACATTACTAACACTGTCAACACCGCACAAGTCGTTACTTGTGTGTTGTTGTACGTGTGTGTTGAAACTTAATCTACTTTTGTTGAGCCCCTAGTCGGTTGAACGCCTTCCTCGTGCTAAGAACTTTGTGACACCTACTGGTGACCGATTAGTAACTTGATAGGATGGATTGAATAGGAATTAAAGTTGTCAAATTTGACATAATATCTTAAGGAAAATTGTTTCATTCGGTTGAATTTTCAATTTTAATATTTTTATACATATATATGTAATATTTAAACTAGCGTAAACTATAACTTAGCTGGCACATTCGTTCATTTAGCTGTTTTAAGACACCGAACACCACGTTGCCTAGTTGACTGAACAAAGGAAGCAACAATTATACATTATTATCTACTGATTGCAAATAATTTCAACTTATTGGTAATAGAGCCAATTTCAAAATCTTTATTGACTTTATTGTCGTAAAATCTTATTGTAAACAAATGTTCATTTTAGTCCTTTTGCCAAATGTACCAAAATTTTTTAATTAGATAAAGATTAAATTTAGTATCACTTACTATCAGTTTCTATCAGCACACTTAATACCCTCGAACCTCAGAACCACTCAAAGGCGCCAAGTGTAGAACAGATATCAACGGATGCAGTACTAATTGGACCCCCATCAAACCTTGACGGGGTTCTAAGGTGACGCCAGATAAGATTTCCGACACATGTAATACCAGTTGCGATCATGCTAAAACAGGATGCTTTTTTGTTATGAGCATGTTTAATTTTACGCTTATTTTACAATTAATTTTAAAACCAGAAAGATTTTTATACTTATTTATTATAAACTTTTAACACAATTAAGAGGCAGCAGAAGGCAGAGAAACCAGTGCTATAACAAACAGTTTCTGGCAGCAACTGCATGTAAATAGTCTTTGAGCGACTGTTGCTATTATTAAATATCAGCTAATCCCTCGTCAGCGGCCATAAATTAAATAATACAAATTTATTTAAAAAAAAATTTAATACTACCTTAAATTTTTTTTCACTATTACGCTCTAAGCGTCACTCCTCACACCTGTCACGCTAGCCAGGTGTCACTCCCACTCCCGACATACGTCCATCAACATCATAGCACGTCAGGAAACATTAGTACCATGTCAATGGCCACGGGAAATGTGATACCATGCGGTTATCGACAAAACGTTGTCTGTTACGATTTGGTTACGTTAGTGGTGATTTTTAAGAGGTGTCAATTAAAATTGTGATTAACAGAGTCTCAAAAATGTAATTATACTTCAAGACTTTTTAAGGTAGTGAGATTGTATAATGAAGGTATAGTGAGATTCTTTCTAGGTATATATATTAGCCAGCTCGTCAGAAGAGATTGTTCAATGCAGTGACCAGTCTTGTGTTAGATAATAAGTTTTCCTGTCGCGATGATCATCATTCTCTTGACTGATTGCACGAGTCCAGTTTACGACTACCAGGTCGTAACATAGTTCACTAGTCGTTGGTGCACTTCAAAGAATAATCCCTATTGAACAAATAATAGAATCTACTAATCACTATCAAAAACACAATGATGTCTAAGTAGTGTTGATATGACTTCTGTCGATTATAGAGATTTTTAAGACGAAGATGTAGGACTCTCTGCTGGTATAAATGTGCGGCAACAGACACAAATGGTTATATTAAAGAAGTATTACTGTGTATAATTTTGACAAGTACGTCACAAAAAATCATGTCACAAAATGGATAAACCTTCATTTTGCGATATTAAATGGAAATAAAATTTAATATCGCAAATGGCTATGTTCACTCGTTTCACTCGAAATGTTTTTATGGCTAGAATTTTTTTCGTACAAATAAAATATTTTGTACAATTCAGTGTACTCTGAAAAAAATGAAAGGGGCTTAGAATATTTGTATATTCGGATTTGGAAAAGTTTTAAATATTTTTAAATAATAAAATTAAATAAATAAAAAATAATAAAAATAAAAATATCATATTATCAATATTTTCATCTTTGAAAATTTTTTTGTGAAATAGTCCAGTCATAATTTTTAATATTTTCGATTGTATTTCTTTGGTATGAAAATGTTGATTTTAGGCTATGGTATACCTTTTTTTGGGAGATGTCTATATTGAACAGTGGATGCCTGATATAATATTGTATTTTTTTTATAATAGCCTACCAAAGTGACTCATAGTAGAATCTAGAAGTACCAGGTCACCCTTTCAAAAGCCGTCGCATCTAAAACTGCTTGTATGGTGGCCTCTAATATGGCGGTTCTGTAATATGCTTTACTTCATAGCGCTTAGGCTATTAGTACATAGAGCTACATATTTAACTTTACTGAGTGCATCAATTAATTTAAACTACTTAGAATTATCTAAGAAAAATTTATTTTATTTTTTTGGTACAATTTGTACCAAACGCAATAAATTAACTGTTCCTAGTTAGTAAATTTACATACCTCACGTATTTCTCTTAAAATAAATACAAAATTAATTATCCACTTTATTAGTAGCGGGCTAAACAAGAACAAAAATAACATTCCTAATCGATTTAAAATCAGATTCGGATAGTCTAATCGATTCCCATTTATCCGACTAATTTGAACGGAACTGAACAATTTATTAAAGTAACGTTATTAATTGTATTATATTTATTGTATCTATGAAATCGCGACACGAAATCAAATTTGTATTTTACCAGAAACTGTCTAGTAGTATTAACTTGATTTATCATATAGCTTTGTCGACTACGGACAGAAAGTTTCTTGCTATCTCCCTAACTTCTATACGTTATTATGTCATTGTTAAAGCTCAGTGGATTTCCGGTCTTATTCTGATAAAAGTAGAGATTATTTTGGATTAATGTGTTAAGGAAGCTAGAATAGTGTTTATCTTAAAAAATGTGATATCAGATAAGGTATGCATCGTGGATTATGGTGGTACTGATGCAGTGGGGAAGCTGTGCATTGGCCTTAAATGTATTTTTTTCGTTTGTCGTTCAGTTTATAAATAATTTTGATTTTATTTGTATATCCCATATTATATTTACATGGTTTATAGGTATTATAATTGTTATCACAATTATCTAAATTGAAACAATAAAAATATGAACTAAATAGTTAAAAAAATGTCATAGTTGCTTATGATTCAAGGCCAACATTAAAATTCTTGTACTTAAAATTAAGTAAGTTTTAACAATTTAGTTAGTTATATAACTGTAATCAAGTATATACATATAGATACCGAGTTCATTATTGCGTGTTAATTTTCTAAAATATGAAGTCTAAATCATAACGTACCAATTTTTATTACGCGTACTACTCATAAGGCTGCAGCTGCGGGTGGTCGTGGTAGACTTGTCGAGCATGGTACGACTGCGCTTTGTCGCACCGACCTGTCGCATGTCGCTGCAACCGACGCCATTTGTTGTCCTACAACAGATTAAGTACAAGCTTTATTGTTCAAACTTAAGGTTTTATTATGTTTTATTAGATTCAAATGTGTTTTATTATACAGTCGTCCCTGGCTGTGTGGTTTTCAGCAATAGACTTTCCTTCATCTTGCTTTTAATGGAAACCTAACAAAGTACTACTGAAAAAATACGCCACAAATATGCTCTTTATAATCATACAATAAGAGCAAATATGTATGGCTTACATAACAACAAAAAAATAAATCCGCAGCAATAAAATAATTGGCATTAAAAGATTACCTTTATAATACAAATATTAATAACCACAAAAAACATAACAAAAACCCTGCAGTTTTTGCCGTAACATCTTTATCAGACCTTCGCAATTATTCTCATAATAACTACCCAACCATTAGTCCCTTCTAAATATAATAAAATTATGGTGCTTCACAACCGCTACCTGAGTTAGAGGTCCGTAATGAAATGCATAATCTTTTAGTTTTATTTTATTCACTTTTGTTTTTATTATGTAGTAATATTAACACCCACGAAATTGGTCCTCTTTAAATATTATTTACGGAATCTGATTATCATGATGAATGACAAGTCAATTAGTAAGCTAGCTCTTATGACTTAATGTGCATTGGTCTAATCTGTGACAGTGCAAAATACTTTTGTAACAAAAATAAATAGCGCTCCTGGTATTTACTCTGAGAACTAAAAACCGTTCGAATTCTCATGCGCTACCGATTTAAAATGCCTATTGTCTCTTTTTTATTAAAAAAATTCCTAAACTGGTCAATGGTTCATCGTAAATATGCAGTGCCACTTATTGATCGCTTCTTCGGAGGTGCGGTACCTTCACAAAATAAAAAAAATATCTGTAAAAGTTATAATAATTAACAAAAACCGTTAGATTATTATTAATTAGTAATTGATTACTGGCTCTAACGAACTCAGTTTTACCGAAATAGCCTTATTATCCATACTAATATCATTAATGCGTCTGTCTGTTACCATTAAACCGATTTTGATGAAATTTTTTACAGAGATAGAATAGACCTTGGGGAACAACATAGGCTTATATCGCAAAAATGGCTTAAAGGTGTTGAAATAGGAGATAAAAGTGTGTATAGAAAATGCGAATTTTAATTCTTGTTTGACATACATTGTTAAAGGTAAATTGCATTTAATATACATAGACTCTACATAATTATATTATTTACTAGCTTTGCGCGGCGCGATTTTACCCACGTCTTACTGCTCTACTCCCGTCGCCAGTAGCGTGTTAAATAGGAGGTTAAATAATGGGCTATCATACGCAAAAAGAATTATTCAAATACGACTGGTAATGCCATAGATTAGCGCGTTCAAACAAACGAACTATTCCGCTTATAATAGTATAGATTATTATAGTCTCTCTGTTGCTAAAATTTCTATTAAAGTGGCAGAAATAACTTGTTAGGCACCACTTCAGAATTGAGTGACTTTAAAACATCACTTAATTTTAAATATTAAAGTATTAAGCGTAATTTTCTGACAGTCTCTTTTAGTCCTAATTACAACTTTGTCAGTTATAAAATGTTTTACTGGGTACTATATTTATGCTTATTGGACTACATAGGCAGCAGATCTAAAAACTATGCTACTATAATCTTAAATGTGTACGGAACCAATGCTAATGTTGTAATACAAACTTTCTAGTTTCCACAAATATACCATCTGCAGTATAGAGTGAAGTTGCCGTGTCTAATGTGTTTATAATACGTTCTTTTCTCCGTAATTGAATGGTCTAGTGGTACCAACTGGAACTAATTGAACACTATGTACTACTGAGTACTAATAAATTGTTACTGCTTCATATGTAATGTATTTAGGCTAGTTGCTAATTTAAAAAGAAATCGTTTTAAATAAATTAGTTAAACTACAAATTCTTTAAGTTCTATGGAATGAGAACCATATCAAACCGTTGTGTAATTTAATAACTAGCTCACAGTGTATCACAGTGAAAGTGTGTGCCAGTACTGAGGTCTTACATGGAACAATACGTTGGGATGCATTTTTCGTCCATTAATTTTTCGTCACAATATTTACATGCCACAGTTTTAGATGGTGATTGTATAATATTAAAGACGCAAACTTAACTAAATTTATCTCTCAAAAATGATTACAATAAACAATTATATTTTAGATCAAACAATTTAAAATCAATTTTAAATTACAAAGTCAAATCGAAATTTAATTAACAAATAATTGGTCTGTCTTATCCACACTCGTCGTTTAAAAGGCATTTTATTGTGACTGCGAAACTCAAAGCAAAACACAATACAGTACTTCAGACTTATATTATTAATAGATTTTTTGATATGGTTAACAATAAAGCCCACGGTATGATTGTATCTTGAAAGATAATCTCGTTTATGGAATATAATATATGGTTATTTATGATTGTATTATTTGTTTTGGTATCACACATTCTCTTATTGTTATTCTACTATAATATAAAATACATAACTACTATTATATAAATATGAACTTTGTTATTTGATTTGACATTTTGTTTTATTTTAACGATTAATATTAAGATAGATCATCTTTCCTCTTTACTTCTATTAAGACATGGTAGACAAGTTGCTCAAATGATAAATAAATGTTATTCGATCACGACCTTTAGAAGAACTACGAGTACATATGAAATGACATATGCCGATAAAAATATCGTTCTTCTCTTATTTAAGATTGATAATAAGAATAATTGACTTTTGCTAAGAGCCTCGACCAACATCCGTTAGCTGGTTGGGTCAAGGGCCAGATACAAATGATGATTGTGAGGAGGTTCCTGCCACTGGAACCCTAACCGCGCCGGTAGTTTGGTCCCTGTACCTGATGCCGGTGGGACTCCAATTTTTATATCTTTAAATGTGTTTTTATACTTATATTTAAAAATGTAATTTTGTGAAAGATTTTAAATAAAGAAATATTAATAATATCACATCAACTACACAGAACGCCATCTAGACTCAAAAGTAAGCATATAACCAATGCTAATAGTCATGTTCATGCACACAAATATTTTCATTGAGCGGGAGTTTGATTCCCGCTCAGTTCGCTACCCGCGACCACTGCTTGGTAGTCAGTACACAGTACCACCAAACCACAGAGGCATTTATCATATTCTGTTTCTATACAATACAAAAATACAGATTCTTTTACAGTCATAAAAAGTGCTGGATTACTAAAATGGTATCTGTAATTTACTGTACTAATAAAATGTTTCTTCAACAGACACAAAAGGAAAGTCACCAACCTGCTGCCGTCGAAGTCTTCAGCTCCTTCTCAAGGCAGCGGTTCCACGCGTCGGGCACCTCCACCAGCTCCATTGTATGAAGACCTACAAGACCTTCCGAGAAGACCACCCTTGCCTCATAGACCCGAGTTAGAACCGCAGTTAGAGGTATATATTGATATCTTTATTTTGTGATTAAGACAGTTTTGAAATCCGAAATACCTACTGACCTTTGGAATTATTGTCCTATTTTGTTAAAGTGTCAGTTTTCGCACCATATGTTTCTTTACTTTACAGAGTAAATAATGTAAGAGGTGAAATTATTTATTTAGAATAAAATAAAAACCGCAATCGTTTCCTCCAATTCACTTAAGAACTAAAAGAAAAACCAATGAATCTAAATGATGTAGAAAATTATCTCATTACTAAACCATATCACGCTCCTTATTCACAACTTCTAGAATTGTTGTCTGATAGACATCGGGTCTGGGAATTCTTAGACCGTAAACTATATGGCACGTACGTAAGACAAGGGTCTAAGGGACCCTATGTGACCTTCAAACTTAATCTAATAGATGCCCCCACTGATATAGAAAGTAATGTAATGAGACGTCTTGTCACTCACTGTTGTGGGCTTCATTTAGCACGTCCATATTATTCATTGTCCTTGCTTGATAAATGTGTCCCTCTCACTCAATCGGTCTTTGTATTTGTAAATGTATTCGCGTGTCCCTTTACCAGAACGCGCTGAATTCGGAGTACATTTTGGGGTAACAATAATAAATTTCTGTCGAGTTTCTCCAATATTCACGGAATAGAAAGGATGACAGACGACGTTAATATAGTCCTTCAAACACCTACATCGATAAACCGTATTGATTTGGTTTCCTAAGTTACAATAAGTCTACACTTACCGCATATTGTATAATAGGGTAGGTATGATATGTGACTGTAGTTTCTTATCCCGGTATACATTATTGTTGAACTTATGGTGTCTTGTAAACCTTCCAAACAACCTTTTTATAAAGAAATAAAAAACACACATGTTATTAACCTTCTAATTGAATAATCTGTTCAATAAACTGGTTAGTTAACAAACGTCTGTAAAAATAAATTTTAATTATGTGACACACAAGTGTAGTCAATCAAATTTACATCAGCCTTGATATCTTGGATGCCAGTTATCAAATATGTCTTATATTGAAACAAATGCCAATCATCAAATATGTCTTTTAAGGAAACAAATGAATTTAAAACGCATATTTCTCAAATAAGTCTTAGTTTAAATAAGACTAAAATAAAGAATAAAGAAGTACTTACCTACTACTGCTGTTAAACATTTTTCATTCAATAGCTACGATGTGTCAAAAGAGACATATTATATTAACGAATGATTGGCCTAATCCTGATTCTTTCTTTTTTAAATGAGTATCATACATCACAGACATCGTCCCCAAAATTTCAAAAGTCAAAGCTAAACTTTTTGATATCTAGTGAGTTTCACAAGTCTGTAGTTTGGTAGATAATTATATAGTTAGTGATGTTTATAATTGAGTTTCCAATTAAGTGAATTTTAGTTTGTTATTTTGCTAATATTCATATATATGATTTGTTATTGTTTTAATTCATAATGAAACTTTTTTGACTGTGCTAATATTGTTAATCGGACAAACTTTTTGCAATGAAATAAGTTTGATTTAGTTACTGAGCTATTATTGACTTTGCAGACGATATTAATGTACTGTTATTTTCTCTAGTAATATTTTTAATTATTACAATTTTTTATTAGCCCGTAGGGGTGTCCCACTGCTGGGCAAGGACCTGTCCCAAAAAATTTCCAATTTCTGTGACATCTTGCCAGTCATTTTCAAACAAATAACAAATATTAATAAAATATTCTTTTCTTTCCTCAGATGGTAGAAACCAAGAGACCAAACTGCCCGAGCCGAGTCTTTGTATGTGGCCCCGGCGGTACCTGGCGGGGAGGCAGCTCCTGTGGGGGTGATGCGTGTGGCGCTCCTCTTTACGAGGAACTCCCACACAGATCCGACGACTCCCTCCACAGCGACGACCACTTCGCTGAAGATGAGCTGAGCCTTGTGGGAGAAGCAGCCCCTTGTCGAACCTGCTCCAGACCACCAGCTCCTCAATCCCTTCCGCATCGACCAAGACAACAGCGCATGGATCGAAGACCTAAATCATTAGAAAGGAGACGCGCTCAACATCAACATAGAATGCAGCGTCATATTCATCCACCCGGCCCGCCGGATCCTACGGAATTCCACGAAGGAGTTTTATTAGACGCTTTGTTGAGATTGTATCCTCAAGTAGGCACTGTTGGAGCAAGGGCTCAAGGTCCGCTACCAATGAGTGCCGGAGGAGCCTGGCCAGGTGGCGAACTACCAGGAATCGCTTGCTGGAGAGCCCCGAGAGCTTCCCCAAAGCCTCCAAGCGGGGATTCTTCTTTTGGATCGGATTCTGGTTATAGCAATAATACTTGTGGAACCTGTGGTACTAGGGCATCGTCCAGACATCGACTGTCTGCTGAAATACCGATGTCATGAACGGATATTTGCTGGCTTGATGTGACAGTCGTGCCATAACAACTTCGGTGAAGAGGTGAAGTGAAGAATCACGGTTAATGTAATCAATTTTGCATTTAGTAGTTTTACTTTATCTTTCACGGCCTAAATTATTCAACGGCCTCAATTTTCATGCCTTCCGAGACGGTGAACTTAATTGTTGAATATTAGTTACTGTCGAATATTTATGAACCTTAAATGTCTTTGGGGCTACTTTTCTACACAATTGTACAAAATTTATTGCTTTGTAGAAAGTAGGTATGTCCCTGTAGATTTTAGCGATACGATATTTTGATGAAAACGTTATTTTTATTAGCTGGTATAACAATGGTTTTGTACAAAATTCATGTGACCATATTTTTAAGTAGCAATAGCGGTTTCGTCCTAGTAAGTTTCGAACTAGTCCTAAAATTATCACAATAATTGTGAACCCTATCAAGTTAAAGATTGATCTTGTGTATAAACTATGAAGTAATGATGTAAATGATTTTCTGAATTGTAGATAATGTACAAAAGTTGTAGTTAAATGAATTATTTAAGAATAGTAAGTTGAATTTTATAATCATATCATATTAAAGGTACCACTCTTCATTCGAATATCACTCAGATTCCTTTAAACAAATCGTAGTGTCTCATTTTGTAATTTGGTGCTAAAGTAAATGTATCGAATTCTTGTCCGTCGATTTGTTTTTACTACTCTACAAGTATTCTAAGTGCGCTCTTTTGTTTAAGATCAATTTCATTTTATCTTTTATTTAATTCTATTTGACTCGAGCGTTTGTTTCCTATCGTAAAACCGACATTACATTTCTATTTGTAAACGGAGAATATTATTCTGTCGTCAAAAACGTTGTTTTTTGTTTCTGTTTTTATTTTGTATTTAATTTAAGTAATATCTATTTATTTTTATTACACTTTTATTGTTTCTTTTTGTATAGTTTCAAGAGTTGCAACACGTATGTAATTAAAATTCGTGGACAAAGTGTCCATTTAATAAATATTGAAGAGCACAATAAAATGAAAAATAAATACATTTTTAAGAAAATTTATGTGTTTTATTAAGTATTGTACAAACAAACCTGTATTTGTTAATAAGGCTTAGAAATTTACCTTGAGAGGAAATAAAAGGTAATTCTTCAGATAGCTACATAAATTAATTTGAATATAGGAGCAGGTTTATTTTCAGTTATTTATTATTAAGGAAAAAAGAAATAAAAATTTAAGTTGTATTAGGCATCAGGTTCGGATGAACCTACGACGAGTGTAGAGAAACCATGCCACCTGCCTGTAAGGCTTCTTTTGTTATTTTTATCATTATTAAATATTGGAATATCAACAATTGTTAAAACAAATCCGCCATAGAGCACTGAATAAGAAACGTTAAATCATAAAAATCTATAAGCTTTTTTATCATCCAAGAACCGATCGCGGTTCATATTGCCTAATGTTTATAATGGCTTCTGGTCACTGAAACTGAACTAAATGGTATCATATGCCAGCGATCAACCTCCCACGTGCTGATTTCATTCATACGAAATCGATATTCAATTATATTTAGTAAATTATATTCAATTATTTATCAAGTTATCGATAGTTAATTTGTCGACGAAGTAGGTAACTAGTTGCAAAAATATTTTGACAAGATATTTTATTACTTTTTTACTTTTCTGGTTTTCGAGGTATTTCAACAGTTCATTATGTATTTTAGTCATTCGTAGTCACAATTTAAATCAAGTCCTGCAGCGCGGCATACTTAACAAACATACAATTATCGGTCAAAGTAGATACACCTAGACTCGTAAGAAATATTTATGGATCACATAAAATTTCACCCCACGTATGCATAGAACCCACAACCTCTCGCGTATTAACACACTTCTGCTATGCCGCAAACGCAGTTATATCAAAAATTAATAAATTCAAAAGTTGAATCAAATCTAATACCTCAACCTGTGTCATCAAGGTATTCTACATATATATTCACATACATACAACTTGTTCAAACTGTGGTCACTTCTCTACGCATCTGTTAAGCCCCAGTCCTTTGTCACTCATTCAATTCATATAAACTATCTGTAATTTGTAACGAGTACCCTATTAAATGTTATCTTTATTACGTTCACACAAAGGCAAAGCTTTTGCCACAAAATAATATCGTTCACCAAGGTATTATTAAGACAAATAAATTACACTAACTTTTTGATAGTGAGCAATATTTTTTATGTTTAGTCATTGCTATTTTCAAATAAATTACTAGTATACCATTTCTATGTACTGTTATACATTTTTAGATTATGTCAACTAAAATAATTAATGGTGTTTTATATTGACCATTTTGGCTTAACCGTCTACAATATATAAACATCTTAGCATGGTTTTCGTAAGAATAAAGCAAGAACAGTTAAATGCCATGATGCGTGAATGCATCTATGTACTGCATCGAGTGGAAAAGTATCTGCCATATTATAAAATTACGAAGTAACGTAATTAGCATTCGAAGAATGAGAGTATCAGCCCTAATTTTCTTTCTCCCTTTTAGCACTTTAGATGTATAAAAAGAAGGAGGTTCTATATTTACAGTTAATAAACGTTTCTTGACTGAAATAATGGGTCGCTGACGTTTCGGACACAATTATGTTAGGACATAGTGGCCGAATTGACACTTTTAAATTTTATTTTATTTTCTCTGTCGTTTCGGACACTGCCTATTCATAGTAGCTGCTTAGTACAGCCAGAAAAAAAGGTTTAAATAAAATGTGCATAAAAATCTTTTTACATTTTTTTTACATTTTATTACCTGTATAAAATATGTCGCATGCTTTAAAATATATTAGGCAGAAGAAAAGGATTTCAACATTAAGGTATCGCTGGATGTTTTTGTCTAACCGTACAAAACAGGATATTTTATTAGTGTCCGAAATGTCAGTAAAAACATTTAAAAAAAAAAAAAATTGTCGAATGGGTCAAAGTGTCCGAACATTTTGTGTCCGAAACGTCACCCACTCGAAATAATGATGCCAAAGTATCAGAAAATTAAGGTAAATAAAGGTTTTAAGGTAAAAAGACAAAATCAACCTAGATTGCTTCTAGAAGCGCTCTCGTTTCAAAGTGAATCTCTCAGTCAAAATATGATAATTTAGCGAGCTGCAAGTTTTTAATAATAGCAGGCCGCCTTTGAGAGACAGAAACAAATAGAGCTGTCTCTGTACACTCGACTCAGATTAACTTAATGCTTCTCCTTTCGTTACTTACCAGTGACTTTGTGCCTGGATATTGTGTTAAAATAGTTGTTACGTTTGAGAAAATAAATGACAGACAATAATACAAGAAACTACAATAACTATACATAAGTAAGTATGAGTGACACCAAATGAAAATGATATTTTTAGCCGAGTGTACGCGCGATATATTGCATCTTGGCTTAACAATCACACTGATACAATCTTAATAATATCATTGTTACAAGATACAAAAAATCTAGATAAGACATACTTACATAATTTTATAAAGACTAACCCCCAGTTTCTGAAAGGCTGATCAACGAAAAATTAACTAATCACCTGTTAAATGTCATGTGAAGTACCTAAAAGCATGATAAAAGCTTGGATAATTAGTTTAATTTGATCTAGTTAGTAACTAATTAGATCAAATTAAACTAAATATTCATGCTTTTAGCAACCCAAGTGGTAAATCACATGAGATTTAACAAGTGATTAGTTAATTTTTCGTTGATCAGCCTTTCAGAAACTGGGGGTAAGAGTAATTGAAAATTGATTAATGTGATTGCCTTACTGAGGAAAAAACTAGAAGACTGAAATTGTTATAAATCTGATAAAGAAAATATTGTACCTAATATTGAGCTCTGCTCCAATATTACAGTCAAAGGTCTAAATATCAGTTGAGATTATGTTGCAACTATTGAAGTAAATCTCACAGATGAGACGAGATTTACAGTCTCATGCTCTACACTTAAGAAATACAAGACATATAAATACATCAAAAGATATTACACAATTCGCGTATAAACCGTTGTAAACGACTCAAAAGTCACTTAATCTCATGGTAACACTAGCACAACTAATTACTGTAAACGTCAACTACGCCCACGTCGCATCCAGCCTCCTTATTCCACTCACGAATATTAATAAGCCGCCTAAGGCACTGTTGATTTATGCGCTAAAATCGGATATATCTAGACGTTCACACATACACACTAAGGCTTGTTTAACTTATAAGATACGGTTTCCTAACGGTTCACTATTATCGCTGCTAGGTACTATTAAGTTGAAGTATTATACCAAAACTTTCCTCGAATAACACACTATTATTTAACAGTAAAAACTTCTTCTTTTTCGTTCTTGAAATAAAACCGACAATCAGTGTCGGCACTTCGTGATACTCGTGGTAGCCTACTAGCTGTTCCTTAAAGCTTCGCTCTCGTGGATGTCGGTTATATCTGTTTCTGTGTTGATTTTTCATACAAACTTTCATCTCCTGTTTCTATCACTTTAAGGCATTTTATCGCGATAAAAGATGATGTTGATGTTGTTTCTCGAGGTCTAATCTATCTCTATACCAATTTTTATCAAAATCGATTCAGTGGTTTAGGCGTGAAAATGTAACAGACAAAGTTACTTTCGCATTTATAATATTAGTATAAATGTCTTATTCTGATGTATAATATATTACTCTAAAGTTTCACTATAATCCATTCAGTAGTTTTTGCGTGAAAGAGTAACAAGCATCCACACAAATGTTTGCGTTTATATTATTAGTTGAATGACGCATGAGGCATCGTGTCACCAACACCATACGCTGACACTAAATTAACGTATTAATTGTAAAGTTTCAACAACTTCTCAACTTCAACTTGCCGTCTTCTCAAGTTATCTATAACTATTATATAAAACGGAAGAGTTTGTTTGTTTGTTTGAACGCACTAATCTCTGGAACTATTAGTCGAATTTGAAAAATTCTTGCGTATGATAGCCTAGTTATCTAGGAAGGTTATAGGCTATGTCGTTATATAACACTCCTGGCGACGACGGGAACAAAGTAGTCAGCAAAGAATTGCATGAAACCGCGCCGCGAAAAGCTGGTTATTTATAACAAAGCCTATAACCTGCTTCAGGAACTGGGATATGGTATACGCAAAAAGAATTACATACAAAACGAAAAGAAACTTATGAACTCTAGTGTAAAAGCTGTAAGAGTAAGGTAAGAAAATTCATCGCATTATTTATATCCTTTGAGCCATGACTTTATTCAACTTATACCAACATCACACAAAAGTATGTTACTAATAGCTTTTCAAATATCTGTACCAACTTAATTAATGGGTGTAATTTATCTATAATATGTATGTATCTACAAAAAAAAAATGTATTTAAGTAGTATATCAGTTGTTTAGTACCCATAACACAAGCAAATATAATTGTTTAATTTGGGGCTAGATGGCGCTGTGTACATGTGGTAGAATATTATTAATAATATTTTTTTAATAAAAATTCTTTATTGACACAAGCACAAGTAGGTACATAGTAGTGGACAACTTAATGTAGGTACAGAAGTCTTTAATAATGTACTATTAATGTAATGTATTATTATTATTAACTTAAGTAAATTAATAGTTAAAGGAATAAATAGAGAGTCTCACATTAGTTATTACAGACAAGACGACATTGCTTTAAGTATGAAATATCTAAAATTATGAACACTCATGTTTACAAACCGGTGCCAAATACCCTCCTAATCCTTACAAATTATTTGTTTTGCGAATTCAAATATCTGTTGTGTATTCCTGCTATTCCGTTTGCTTTTCTAAAATAATATAACAACTCATCTCACAATTTAATTTATTAGTACACGTGTTAATAGTTCCGTTCCCATTTTAATTTACACTTTCCTACATGACATTAAAGTTTCATATCCTTTGGCTGTCATCTCCGTCTAAAGTTTGCGATTTGTCACCCACTTTAGCAAGATCCGTGAAGTGTCACATGTCTAGTGGGGTTTAATTAAACTATTCGCAAGTATAAGTAGGAGGATGGGTCTTTCTATACTGGTGGGTTGTTCGTATGCCTGAATTCATCAAATCGGACGTGAAGCAATAATTCTTGGGCACGTTTGCCACGAAGAATGCCATTTATATGAGACAACTTTGGCTCAAAATTCAGTGTACAGTAACGGTCTTAAAGTGAATGATTATAAATAGCCTGCGTTGGCCATTTGGTTGGTAGCTAACCTCCAAGGAATTTTTAAGACAAGATATATTGTATGGAGGAAGCATAAATAAGATATATGATCGAATGTTTCTTGACTTTGCACGTTTAAATCTAATATAATTTGTTGCACTTTGAAAATCAAAATATAAAATTATAACATTTAATTTTTATTCTATAATAAATAAAATCTATATAAAAAAAACTCTATATACATCTTCAGGGTTAGAAATTCTAAAAGGAACTATGTAGATTGTTTTAGTCATGTGCTTTTTGGATGCCGTCTTTCTTGTTGCTAAAGATGTCATTCTAATTCATAATTATCTTTTCTATTTTAATCTAATATATAAAATTCTCGTGTCACTCTTCCGAAACGGCTCGACCGATTTTCGTGAAATTTTGTATGCATATCGGCTAGGGTTGAGAATCGGACAACATCTATTTTTCATCCTCTTAAATGTTAAGGGTGGTCTGAAAAGGGATGAAAGCGATTGTATAAAACTTCTTCATAGTTTTGAAATTTTGTTTTGGAATACTTCTAATTTTTAGGATTTAGGGATGAAACATTATTTTGAAGTTAGCGACTTGAAAATTGAAAAAAGGGGAAAGGGAGGGCGGGTGAAAGAGAAGTGAGGGGTAGGGAAGAAGCGGAATGGGGAAGAAGGGAGAGGGGAATAGGGGAAAGTAGTGAAAAGTTTACGGGGGATATCTGTAGGTAGGTGAAAGAGGGTTTGTAGAATGGGAGATTATAAATATCTATTTATATAAAAATTCCGTTCCGATTCCGTTAATTCTTTTTTATTGTGTTTGTTATGGTCAGGAGAAGGTTCTGCGAAAAATTAGATAATAATTAAGACAGGACAACGTCTGTCGGGTCCACTAGTCATTGTTAATCATGACAAAATCATCAATATGAATAGTTGAAACTTAAAGCAAAAGTCATCGACTCAGTTGTCATAATTAAAGAAAAAGAGTAGAGTACACTAGTTAAAATAAAATAGATATTATATCTTGCGACCAATCGCTACCAAAACTCCATATTGGGCGGACTTTACTATCATTAGACACTAGTTCAATCCAAAAACTGAAATTAAATATTTATGACTGAACCAAATATGCGGTAAATCACTGCTACATGCGATTGGTAAAATAAGGCGACCACAAATTCGGTAAACGAAACACCGACATACTCAAAACATCCGGTAAGCCAAATTATTTTCACCTAATTTATATCGCCGTTAATCATTATACCAATTAATACTTATAGAATTAACAGACTCGACGCCACTTTATTGAAGTACAAGTATAATTTTAGTACTAAAACGTTTACGATCATTGTCACCTCGCCTTTGTGTCGACAGAGTAAAGATGGTACTTTGGCACCATACAAATTATTTACAGAAGGTTAACTAGCAAAAAAATTATATAATGTCACTTTTCTATAACAACGTCTTTGTTTTTAATTTTATTCGCCGCAAACATTTATGAATAGTATTAAAATATATTTTTATAAAACTTACAACTTTTTGGATAACTGTCACTAAATATAATAACACTGTATCACTGAGGCTGTCATCACTTAATTAATCATCAGCCCGTTATTGCCCCACTTCAGGAAAAGGCCTCTCTTCTCATATCCCACTTAATTAAAAATGCTTGTTAAAGTTTTATCACGCCTGTTTCCCTATTTTTTTTGAGAGAGAACAGAGATGTGAAAAATTCACATATCACCAGCACGTAGCATGTGGCGAGCCGTCCAGTCGGGCTAATACTGATGCTTCTTTTATTTTCTTTCTTCTTTTTAGTCCTTACACAATACCACTAAACATGTGTCCAGCAGTAAACCCAAAGTACGATTAATATAAATAATACCCATCCTTCTGTCTATCCTGGCACTTACTGTCAGATCCCCTTTGATACGTTGCTTTATTTTTAGCCAATTTCCATGACACGCCGCGTCGCCAGGTGCCGCTCGGTTTTGTTCTCAAAATAATGCGCACACTATTTGTTATGGTTCCTCCATTTGTTCTTGATGTTTGTTTATTTTATACAAACTATAATCTGTATTCGTCGATATGTTTGAAATGTATGTAAGGATGTGGACATGTTGAAAGCTTCGAATTAACTCGGCTGTAAATCCTGTTGAGGAAAACGATTATGCAATATAGTAAATACATGTAGAATCGAAAATAAATACAAAAAAAAATATTGCCGTAAGCAGCGTTGTTAGCATAAAATTTAATCTCTTGATATCTGAATCTGTGTATTTAAGATCTGAAACCAGTGTCTTCTCCCTTAGACAAATACAAATAGCAATAACAATAATTATCAATTCAAAACAATGTTGCAGCTTGAATAAAATAAAAAAATAATATGTACGGTCGAATTAAGAAACATTCTCCTTTTTTAAAGTCAGTTAATAAAACTAAAACGTAGTACATCATTAAATTTAAGTAGTAAGAGTGGTGTGTTGTAGTGTAGTGTAGAATAGATAAAACTCACCCCATCCCTGCTTCACTGCTGGGGTAAAATTTCTATAACATTACACCTCTACAGAGAAAACTTGAGCAAAAATAAAGTACCACCCTTTTACAGTGGAGTCTAAAGTCAATAAAGTAGTTAAACGATTCCTTACTTTATAGGTACATATTTCATGTAATTAATACTTATTTTTTCACAATCCACAACCATTGTTTTCACCAAAAAAAATGTTAATCATACTATAAAACAAAGCTATTAATAATTTCAATAAAAGGAAAATGGCCGTCGGTTGCAGCAAAGCCGCGTTTTAATCAAAATGATTAAAGATAATTGTACTAAAATTATATACTATGTCGCACTGACCAATCAGAGGCGATTTTAGTTAAACACGCAGCAACAGTTTACAGTGAACGACTTAATTATTGTATCGTGTTGCTTTAATTGACAGGATTCGTTACCAAGTATCGTAATTACAAATTTAATGAAGCGTTTCAAATTATTTTATATTGATGTATTTATATTCTAAAAGGAATTGTGATTATCTAGTGCTTAAGTCAATTTCGTACAAGTACCAAAGTGATTTTTTATAATTCATGTTTTTTTTAAATTTATTTTAGACAATATTTTACTGTTACTAATATATAAAGAGAAAGACTTTGTTTGTTTTTCGGTTTTTTTTAGTCGGATTTAAATAATTACTTTTAGCGGTTGATAGTCCAGTTCTTGAAGAAGGTTATAGGCTACATGACATCACGCTACTGGCGACGGGAGCATTGCAGTAACCAAAGATGAAAACCCCGCTGCAGGAAGTTATAACTGAGTTTGAAACTTGGACTAATGGAAAGCTAAAATTGCCAACCCGCCTTGAGCAAGCGTGGTTATCAATGCTGCCTTCCCTGTTTAAAAAAGCGGCTTTTCTTGCAGTGAATGTTTAAATTTAGGACGTCGCAATAAAAATATGTTTGTGTCTTTATTGAGAATGTCTTTCTGCGGCGCGTTTTCACGCGCGCTAAGTTATATTTTTGGTTACTGCTCTGCTCCCGTCGCTGGTAGCGTTAAACATCATGCTACGAGCGATTCCTCGCAAAAAGAATTTTCAAAATCCGTTCAGCAGATCTAGAGATTATCCCCTACAACGTCACAATCTCACAAACTTTACCTCTTTATAATATTAGTATAGATTTTCATTTCAAATGTAATATAGTGTAGTTAACTTACTGAGGCAGTACTAATTACAAACAAACTCGACTTCGAGAAAAAACCGAGGGGATAATTGGGCCGTCGCGTCGCCGTAGACACTCTCTGTCCCCAAAAGAAACACAATGATATTGAAGAATAGATAAATACTACGCGCCGATATCCTGTAAGAGAGTAATATTATAGGCTTATTCATACCGAATCTAGTAAGATTCTGCTGTTCTAAATCCTGGTGGTAATTTCAAATTCTCTCAATGAATAATATTTCCATGGTCATGTTTCAATACACACGTGCTTTATTTATTAATATACTTACCTACATTGACAGCGTAGGCATCATAAAGTGGATCGAAGACCTGGGGCCCAACCACAACCTCTTATAGCATATTTCTAACCTTACTTTGTCTCTATCCTTTTTTTTAATGGTACAAAAGAACAAGACAAAACACAAAGTAACATTAAAATAATACTGCTATGGTGGTGGGAGCCCCCCTGTTATGAGTGGTGGACAACCAATGAAGAAAGACGGCTCATGACCGATTAGGGTGGCACAACCTGGGGTAAACCTATGTCCAGCAGTAGATCTCTTTCGGTTAAAGTGATGACACCTACTACATTACATTTTTTTCTTTTGAAAATATATTATAAAAAACTTAAAACCAAAAAAACAAAAACCTCAAGCTACACTTTGTATAAAATAAACTACCAACCCACACTTGTGCTATTCATATCACAATATTAAACCGTCTGTTTAACGTAACTGGCAATTAAATTATTATATTAACCGACATCTAATAAATTACTAAGCCTAAAGCAACCAAACTAAAAGGCAAACGTTGCGAACTATTTCATAATTTTATTGCAATGGTCCTTTAATTTACAGTCACGCAGTGTTGATTTAACGACGACATAAATATAAAAGATTTAATTGAGTTATGATTATGGGTATAATAATCTTTAGTTTAATATCTCTATGTCATTTTTAATAATAGTGATGTGTGGTTATCGATGTTTAAGATATTCACATGTAAACGCCTACGGTTTTATTATAGGTGTAGCTTTAGTGTGATAAATTAATAAATTGAAGAGTTCTCTTGTGGGTGAAACTGATGCAATTCCCACCACTCCTCTTGGTTTAGAGCCACCTCCTTAACCTCCCACGACATGGCATTAGCACTTTTCTTTATTTGACTTATAAAGCTTATCCGTGGTTTTCCCCACCTCACCTTCCTTCTATCTCTTCTTCAATGACATTTTTTATAAAGCTGTCATGTTGTACAATGTACCTCTGTTCAGTGGTACTGTGTAAGGACTGCCACGTAGAGGTCGCGACTTTGATTTCCGCTCAGTGCAAATATTTGTGTGCATGAACATGTTTATATGCATTGGTCTGGGTGTTTCTATGTTTATTATGTATGTATTAACAAAAAAAAGTATTAAGGTATGTATAATATCCGTATCTAGAACCCATAAAACAAGCTATATAACATATGCTTACTTTGGGTCTAGATGTCGTCGTGTGTAGTTAATGGCCAGTCATCTTTACACTTTCTATTGTCTTGAGCAAGGTCCGCTTTTGTTTAATTCTTCTCAGCACCTCCTCGTTTGTAATCCTCTCTGTCCCCTATATTTATTTTTGTAAATCTCAGAAAAAAGGTACCTACATATCTCTATATACTATAAAGTCACTATTTTTTTCTGTCTGTTTCTCCTTAACGTCATCAACAAAGAATTTTGTTACAGTTTTCACTTTCGTTAGCAGCATTTTTCCGAAAGGTTACCAAAGGTTCCGTCAGGTCTGAAATACATGTATATTATATTCTTGAAAAGCCTGAAATTTCAACATTTTGTAATTATGACGTAAAAGATTAAGTACCACGTGCGAATCAGTTGCTAGTTTATAAAATAAGCGAAATATTTTAATCACAACACTTCAGGTGAGCAGAAAAAGTGCTCTGACTTCCAAAAAAGGGCATAATCATCACGCTTGGCGAATTAGTGACCATCATAAGGTGATAATTTTACAAAAGTAACGCTACTGCTTGTTATTCAATAGTTTTGTTGCTTCTTATACCATCGTGAAGTAGGTACAATATAACATTCAGATCTTAACATTACACCTAAAGCTGTAGGTTAATTGGCTGACTTTTTATAATTTTAACGTTCATAAGTGTTCATAATTCAATTGACCCAGATGAATAAATGTCTGACTTTTACTTAATCAAACCTCGACCATTGTTTTATACCTCAACTCAACAATCACCCAATAAATGCACTTTTGTGACCAACAAAGATTAAATAAGATAGAAAAACAAACCTAGATTTTTATTTCACCTCAGACACTAATACAACTCATTTTTATAACGTTCACTTACAAAATAACACAAATGTATGTCAGACATCAATCGATAAGCACTCAGTCCACACTTCTATTTCTAATATCATCGACTGTGCCTCCTCCCTACTGCATCGTATTTTCGTACATCGCAGCTGTTCCAATTTGTCGGGACATCACGACTCGTGTCTAGTGGAACAGCAGGGATGTTAACAATGTTGTTTTGACATCCACTCACTATCAGAACTAACTTGTTCAAGATTAGACTTGTAGTTTCATTTATATTTATTATGTATGTTATTTAGGTATATTCTAAATTAAATTAAAAATAGTTTCGTAAAATAATCATTCGTCAATCAATTTCGTACTGCCCGCTTTAGCTTTTTGATTTTATGCGACTAGAATACTAACCAAAATTTCTCTGTATTCTTTACACTGTAACAGGTGGATCACCGAAACCTAACACTACATACATCAGCGGCAACAGTAAACTATACCGATAATGTTAGCCAACAACCAAAAGCATGATTTATATAAAATTAGCTTTAGCTTTTTTCGCAGAATGAATAAATAATAATATAATTAAAAAAAGATAATAACTACGCCTGAAATTTAAAGAAATTTTCTTATTTTGAAAACAATACTGATAGTTCAAACGATTGTGACAATATTTATGATGAACAACAAATGAGCTAAATTGATGATTTCAAAATGAAAACTGAGCTAAACATTGGCAAAATAATACAATTTTTTTTTAATAATAGTATGAACTATTATTAATTAAAAAAAAGTAGTCCTAGATCTATCCTTTCAAAAGAAAATGTGTAAAATGTATGCTACACCATTTAAATGTACACTCAATATGCGAACACAAATCCAAAGTATTGTTTTTAAATGTCAATTACAGTAAGATGAATAATTAAAACTAAATAGATTATTCCGAAAGATTTACTAAAGGAGCTCAACACTTCATACTTTTGTCGCTCAATTAAAGCCTAGAACTCTTTACTAGCGCATGTGTTACCAACTAACTTTGATCCTGGGTCTTTTAAGCAGAGCGTGAAAAAGCATCTCACTAAGCCGCCATAGTGGAGGCCACCATACCAATAGTTTGGCTTTTGAAATGGTGTCTGGATTTCACTGACTGCTTACCATCAGGCAGTGTGGAGTCACTTTAGTAGGCTAATATAAAAAAATGTTTCTACTGTTAATACAAATAATCCATAAGAAAAAAAACACAAAATAAAATCAAAATCATTTATTCACTAATATCAATATTAAAAAGCTTATCTCCATTCAATTACTAACTAAACGCTTTAATCGTAAGGTTGTACGGAAAGTCCGAGTTCCCCATTGTTACAGCCTACGGAAAATCTTCATTGTCTGAAAGTACGTGAGTAGAATGCCTGCGTACGATGGCCATCAGAATTATTATTTCTAAGAATTTCTTTATTCAGCATATTATGGACTATAATTCGTTGATGTATCTTTATTAGATGTGGCTTGGGACTGTCACATTCATATTTTTTTTAATTACAATTTTTTACAATTTTTATTAGATATATAGAAAAAGAGTAATCGTGACTGAATTTGTGAATGGCTGTAGTCTTCTATGAGCGACAAAATTTGTGTGAGACACCTCTTTTTAGTAGAACTGAATATATTTGGAAATGTCGTGTGTTTTAGAAAGAGATAAAGATATGTTTGATCACATTGATCAGCATCAGTGTGATCAAACATATCTTTATCTCTCGGTACTTTACATGAGATTTAACAGGGGATTAGTTAATTTTTCGTTGATCAGCCTTTCAGGAACTGGGCTTTTAATTAAATGATTTAGATTGGTATAGTTCGTTTAATTAACAAACAAGAGTTGCGTGACTCTCATTATCGTTGATATAAAGTTAAAATTTTAACATTTGACACTCGCGAGGTAGTGAATTAAACGGCCCATTCACACATTAACAGATATTTTGTAATAAAACTTCAGAGCATAAATATGAACAGTCGTAAACTTAAATTAAATTTCTGGAAATGCAGTTGTCTATAGACAATTTCTACTCGTACATATTATGGTAAAAGCCAAACCACCACACACGAAGTAGACATGCTTATTTAACCATCATTTATCGTGACCCAATACTTAAATATTTATTAAAAAATCAAGCAAGCAAATACTATACTAATATATAAAGCGTTTTTTGAACGCGCTAATCTCTAGAACTACCAATAGGATTTGATTAATTCTTTTTGCTTTTGATAGCCCAGTTTGTTGCGTTTGAGGAACGCTAGACTATGTAACATCACGCAACTGGCGACGGGAGCAGAGCGGCAACCAAAGATATAACTTGGCGCGGGTGAAAACGTGCTGCAGGAAGCTATTACTATATAATTCAAGAGTCGACTTAGCAACAAAATAATGTAAATTGCAAATTACTAATATTTTCAAAGTCACTTCCAGTTCCATTATTGTCTTGTTCATACGTATTCCATCTAATTTCCTCATTACCAAGTATTTCCTTATATTTGTGAGGAAACCCATAATAATTTTTATCACAATTAACTTTGAACATAATTCAAGTACATTAATGTCTATATTTCCAAAGTTATTATCGTTTTATAAGGGTGCTATTAAATAGGAACATAAAATCTTAGTATCTAATTAGAAAATTGACACCAATATTTCAAAACTTTTATAAACTGGATGTAATATTACGGTTTTCATTAATAAGTGCTTTAAAGTGAAAAATATCTTCTATTTTCCTTAGTGGCTCAGTGAGAGATTGGAATTACGTGTAACTATTCAAGAAGGTTGTGGGATTTATTCAACATAAATATTTCTACTGAGTCTGAGTGTACTTTCTGCCTGTATATTTGTAAATACAGGCACTAAGTACATATTTGTTCTCTTAAGCGAAAATAATCTTTTAAAAGTAAAATTAATTAAGCTTATTACAAAATTGGCTGTAAATAGTTTTTCCTTCACGCCAGTTGTTTTTTCTACAGAGCAGAAATAACGCTCGTTCTAAATTAAAAAATATTGCTATTTTTATATTTTTGAAATTTTATTTCTTAAATAATGGAAGTCTTTAAATAGTAATAGTAGCTTTCCGCGGCGCGGTTTCACTCACGTTTTTGCTTATTGCTCTGCTCCCGTTGCCATAGCGTGATGTTACATAGCCTTCATCGAGAACTAAGCTAATGTACGGAAATTTTTTTTTTATCCTATTGGTAGTTCTAGAGATTAGCACGTTCAAACAAAGAAACAAACAAACAAACTCTACTGCTTTAAATAACAGTATAGATATCAAGCAGATTTTTTAAAACTTACTTCACTCTCTTGCTAGCCTACATGTTGCTATGAGATTTACGAAAGGGGCATTAGCAGATTCAATATCCTTTATAATCCTGTTTACGACATTTAATTGATCAAACTAATAAATTACTCCTTTGATGGCATTCTCTAAAGATTTCAATGTAACATTAATTCTCTGAACTAACAGCTAATTTAGTAATCACACAATATAGTACATTGTAGCTTTGTTGATACTTGGCGTGACAAGCCTTAATTAACTGGCGAATAAGCAATACATTCTAAGTAAAGTTATATGTTATTATGTATTATTGTAAATTAATCAGTAGGTTCCTTGTACCATGAGTTTGTATCGCGAAACAGTGGCACAAGACGGAAGATTTTTTCCGTTTTGTGACCCCAGTGGCAAATCCAGTGGCAGTTTTTCTTTGTATGTTTTTTTTGTTCTCAAAATGAACACTAGAGGCGCTATTCATTTTAGATAATGATGACGAGAGCAGCTTATACCGTTTCAAAAGTAGATTACATAGATTTTATCTAGTTTTATAATTTGTGAAAGGATAGATTGATTTAAGATATCATTGAGCGCTCAATTCTGTATCAATTTCAAAAATTACAATTAAAGCCTCTTAATAATTGTACCAGTTTTTAAATGCAACACGCAAACTCGTCGTATACACTTGTAAATTCGGAGGCTCTTCGAAAATTTCACGTTAAAATAATTCGTCAAGTTCTCAGTAACTCATGCACAAACTTTTAGAAGATAATATTCATAGTTTTGAGCTACCCGTGTGTTGTTAAGTAGGCACCATATAGTCAGTAAATAGTTCCGCCTCAACCACTTATGAGCGATTTAAAGTTCGACGTTTTTGGCGTATCGGTAGCGTACCCGTGTTGAGAAATTCTAACATGGAATGTAATAATGTTTTAGTAAATATTTCATAGCAAAATTTAACGATATAGAATGTCTACTATAATATAAATTTAGACTTTTCTTATTATGGCAAGTAAGCCGACGAGTATATCAGCTATTTTTGTGTTAAAAGTGCAAATTAATCTTTTCAGTTAAATATTTATGATAAAAACACACATATACAACAGAATAAAATATGTAATCAGACTTTTAGATCATAAAAGCTATGAACATCCAGATAATTAAAATGTAAGGCCATTTTAATTTACCTGCAGCCTGCACTGTCCATTTTAGTGTCTGGTTAAAAACCTGCAAAATCTCAGGCCAATCTTCTCAATTAAATTAAATTAAATTCATCATAAGATTTGCTGGTCACCCTGTTCTTTAACCTCTAGACAATTACAATTTTGTGTGAAGTGGTACCATGTAAAGAAAACACAACTTTAAAACACTATATTTTAGTAGTACAAAGAGCTGAATTTTCTCAAGTGCTCGACATGTCCTTCTTCAAAAGAGGTTTAAAGTAAACACACATTTTACGGTACCTAGCTTAAGATATCGATACCTCAAGCCTAGCAAAAATGAGCGACGTTTACTACGTACTATCAGAAGCTTGCTTTATTAGAAAATAATGTTATGCCGTGTGGAAAGATAAAATAGTATTTATTTATGTATTTATTTTGCTAAAACGTCGAAATGGTCCAGTGGATTAGGCACCCGCTTCGTAAACACGAAGTAGTGGATTCGAATCCAGAATGTATGGAATAATGGATTCCATCCATTTTTTTATATTATAAGTTAATTTGTGCTGTTTTGTGGCAATCGTCAGGAACAAAGATTGCTTTCTTTCCTTTAATCTTTTTTTCAAGCATTAAGGAAAATCCTTAGAAGTGCATCAATAACTTCAACTATAAATCAAACGTAGAGAGACAATATAAGCCTAGAACTGTATTCTATCGACGTGAAAGCCATAACATAATGTCAGAGGTTTGTGGCTGACCACAGGCCTAACGTGTCTATACTCTATTTAGATTCTAGACGTTGAGCGATTGTTACATCTAGTGGCAGTTGTGAGACGAATATGTTTTAAGGGTATCGGCTAGAGAAGCTTTAATATCAGTTTATAAATTAAAAAAAAAGAGAAAACATTTTTGGTATAAGCCGTAACAGACAACACAGAGATAAATGAAATGTAACAATAATCTATACTTACTATTATATAAAACGGAAGAGTTTGTTTGTTTGGACGGGCTAATCTACGAAATTACCAGTCGGATTTGAAAATTACATCATGCTACTGGCGACGGAAGCAGAGCAGTGAGCAAACACGCGGGTGAAACTGCACCGTGTCAACTACTATAGCTTTTAGATTCAAATTTTAAATTATCTCTTGCTAATTACATAGTAATACCATCTCGGTGTTATATATTATTATTATTTATTTATTTTTTATATTATAGCCTACCAAAGTGACTCCACCCCACCTGGTGGTAAGCAGTAAGTGGAATCCAGAAGTGGCGGCCACTATACTAAAAGCCTTAGACTTAAACTGCTGGTATTGTGGTCTCCACTATGGCGGCTGGGAATGGGGTTAGGGGAAGGGAATGAGGAAGGTGAGGAAAGAGGAAAGGTGGGAAATTGGGCCTCCGGCGCTCTCACTCACCGAACGAAACGCAGTAGTACAGATACTACTACTCTTAAGTCGATCTTCTATGAGAGGGTAGTACTTCCCCGGACGATCCGGCCCATTCATGCCGAAATCAGCGTGGATCTACTACTGTTAATAAATTAACGCCACACATTATCATTTGATATTTACTGAATTACGGTAACACAACGGTAAACATCAGCGTCTATTGCAGGACATATTAGGAGTCATATTAAGCTGATTGACCAAGCTTAGTAAGCTCTTTGGTGATCTTTTAAAGTGCAACTAGTACGTAGAATGCTAGTAGACCTTTATAAGCTGACATTATGTACGTAGAATGTAAGTAACTCTGCTGTCCACACCTGAATGGCCTACAACGCTCATATAATAAGAATTTACTTTATTTTCCCTTACGCCACCCACGGAATGACAAAAGCTTCATATTATAAACAAAAGATTACGGTAAGTACACGCTTTCATACATAAAGTTTACTCTAATTTAAACATTTTTATTTGTTTGTTCCGCATTAAAAGCTTGTTCATCAGTGAGTATTAGAAGTAGAAGCTTTTAAGGGAATTTCGCTTTAAATAACAATTACTTATGCCGTTTCCCAGACACCCATTAATAAGTCAATCCTGTTTATATTTTGACTTCCTTGTTTTAGGGCTGCCTACGAGTACATAAATTTGTTAAAACCTTGGTGGTGTTTTAGAATATGTAATTAATTACAGTACTTAAAGCAATTTTTTGCAAATGTTTTACGTTTATTAAATTGAGGGTAATTTTATAAATGTTGATGTCCTTTTTAATTTGACAATTGGCAATAGGACTCTAATCCTATTAATATTATAAACGTGAAAGTTTGTGTGTGTATATGTGTGTTTGTTACCACTCAGCGCCTAAACGGCTAAACCGATTTTGATGAAAGTTGGCATATAAATAGATTCGGAGACAGACAAAGGCTACTTTTTCCCGAAAATCAGTCTGGTTCCTGAGGGACACGAATTCATCATTCATTTTCCGGGCGGGTGAAGCCGTGGGGCGCAGCTAGTATAAAATAAGATAATTGGTAAAGTACTGTCTAAGTTTTTCGCGGATAAATGACGTGAGGTTATTCGGCGAAAGAAAACTTAATGTAGTCCGAAAATTTGTATTTTATAAAGCAAGCACTTACTTGCTTGTACGTACAGTTATTACCTTACCATATTATTAACACATTTCTTCACAAACTTCACTAGAATGTAGTTAAATTTGTCGTCATGAAGCGGGACTAGAATCTGCGTCTCTTAGAGCATCGTCACACCAAGCGGACTACCAAAACTGTTCCATCCAATATCCTACCTCGTATGATACCAGGGAGCCTACCACCAACTCTAATAGCATAGCAGTATTATGTTAATCTTGCTTTGTATTTTGTCTTTTTTGTGCCATTATTAACAAGAATAGAGACAAAGTATGGTTGTAATAAGATTGCTAAGAGGTTGTTTTTTTTTATATTATAGCCTACCAAAGTGACTCCACCCCGCCTGATGGTAAGCAATCAGTGGAATCCAGAAGTGGCGGCCACTATTCTAAAAGCCATCGTCTTAAACTGCTGGTATGGTGGCCTCCTCTATGGTGGCAGGGAATGGGGCTAAGCGAAGAGAATGAGGAAGGTGAGGAAAGAGGAAAGGGGGGAAATTGGGTCTCCGGCGCTCTCACTCACCGAACGAAACGCAGTAGTACGGATACTACTCTTAAGTCGATCTTCTATGAGAGGGTAGTACTTCCCCGGACGATCCAGCCCATTCATGCTGAAATCAGCGTGGATATACTACCGTTCAAATAACGTTGTGGTAGGGCCTCTGTGCTTTTGTTTTAGAAACTTCAATAATATCCTCATTATCTAAGTAGAATTTTAACAAAAATACGAGCTGTAAGATAGCCCTACAACTCATTAATTTTATTTATTCAATGCTCTTAGCAAACGAAAACAAACTTATCATTATTTTAAAATAGTATTCTTTAAAACAATGTTTTAGTTCTTGTAAATGGGTATCCTGTCTAACCTTTTTTATACAACTTTGGTGGCAAGCAAGCATAATATATAGTCCTGACGGTAAGCATTTATAGAAAACACAACAATTAATACTGTTGCCGACCGTAAAGAAAAGAGGATAAGAAAGGAAAAAGGAAAAAGAAGAGGACCGAGGAAGTAAATTGAGCTGCCGGCACTCTCAAAACATGGTAAGACTTAACAACATAATATTAAAGTCCACTGCCAAACGGTACAAATTAAACGGCTCGGTAACCTACGTGTGTATAAGAAAAGATTAATTAATGTCGAAGAGGCAAATGAGGTATGTTTGGATCGTAGCAAATGGTGTTCTATAGTCTCTGCTTACCCCATTTGACTGAGTTATGTATATTATGTTAAGGATATTTTAGACAAAGTGAACGAGAATGACTAAAAACCAGTCCAAATCAAATACTTTGCGTCCAGTAGTGGTGATTATGATGATCTGACCAATTCTACCACCACGCATACACGGCATGATCTAAGGAGACCCATTAATACTAACAGCATTACCTAAACTAGACACAAAATAAACGAGGAAAACTTAATACTACTAATGTTTCATGTCCAGGGAAAAATAACCAAAAACAGCTAGTTTCGTGTCAGCCTTATATATTAACCACCGTAAAAGCCGCAAATAACAGCATTCCTCACTTTCCCAAACATGATTACGCTCTGATTTGCCATGAATAAATAACGAGGATCGATGGCCACGCGTGGCCAGCAGGTGGGCATCATTTAGCGATTAGTGTCCGAATCGCTAATGATATAGAGGTGCAAATTGCTGGATTCCGGATGCGAAGTCTTGTTTTAGTGATGTAAGTTAAAGGCGATAGCGGGTGAACAATATTAACTATACTTACTACTCTATGTCTATACTATTGTGTAAAGTGAAATATTTTGTTTGTTTCTACGCGCTAATGTCGCGAACTATTAGTTGAATTGTTAAATTAACATTATGATTATGACTATATTTAGAAATTATAGAACGACATTTACCTATTAAATGGTTTTCTATTATTTCTGCCATGTCTGTCCTGTCCATGGCAGACACGTGTTAGGTTATGCATGTGTGAAACAGTCTAAAATATTAAACGTATGCGCTTATAATTTAAACTATACATGGTAGTCGTTATGGGGGCACGTGTCCAGAATTTTATGAAGAAACAAAATGAACAGCAAACAGGCTGTTATATCCTGAAACATCTGCGTAATTATACTAAAACGGCTTAGCACGTTTAGATGGAAATTGTTATGTGCCAAATAAAATGTTCTAATATTTACGTAGATATGTATTAAATAATTATACGGATAAAATTTAATTTATTAATTTCATTAAATCGGTAGCAATATGAATAAACATAACGTAGGTTTTGGGAAGTGATTACGCACCTCCAGCTTTAATAGCGTAATCAGTCATCTGAATGATGGCAAACAAATTACTTCTTTTTTAATTGTAGGTAAATGCCAAAATAAATATTTAATTAAAAAATGTAAGAATTTTTTTAATCTTTAGCGTATTATTACATTCTGGGCTCGGGAATCCCAGTCTCTTTAAAGTTTAGTTTAATTAGATACGTAATAAGTTTAAGGCAATCCACTTACTGCCCGCACTACGCTGCGGATAGCGTGGCGAAGGAACATCTATACACGCGTGATAATGCTACAAAAGATACTTACAAACAAAACAAGAATACGCACGCCCGCGTAATGCAGGCAGTGTGTAGATCATCTAAGAGTAACCAACACAATCCTGAAGAGATCCTACTTGGTATCGCAAACGACGCGGACACATATATTTCGTCATTATACGTACTATAAATACCCGACGAAAATTTGTACTACGTAAGGTGCATAACAGAATAGCAAAAAACGTGTTGAATATTTACTATGAGCAGTATGTTGTTGACTGAAAAGCAGAATTGCTTTTACGCAAACAACGAACAATAAAAATTATAATCTAGGATAAAGATCAACAAGAATCAGTTTTCATAGTACCAGAACATTAAAAAGCGTTTGATTTAAAGCTTTAATTTAGGTACCTACGAATATTCATCGTACCAGCTATTATTATCTTACTGCAGAGAGAGGCCACATCTTACGATCTACCTAATATATTATAGGTATCTCTATTATTATATAAAGCAAAAAATTTTGTTTGTTTGTTTGAATGCGCTAATCTCTGGAACTACCAGGCGGATTTAAAAATTCTTTTTGCGTATGATAGCCCAGTTCTCGAGGAAGGTTATAGGCAATGTAATATCACGCTAATGGTGACGGGAGCAGAGCAGTAAGCAAATACGCTGGTGAAACCGCGCCGCTGAAAGCTAGTATACCCCTAAGGCGTGAGCATTGATCAACAAGCATACAATAATTGTATTAAATACAGAGTCTACAGAATCCTGTTCGTTGTTTTAAAATCGTTGTTATAAAGAAAATTAGATAAATAAACCAAAAATCGTAGAATGAACTTTATTTTAAAAGAAAAGCGCCTGGCAAAAAAGTCATCGTAAGTTGTACGAACATGAAATGAATAACAAAATGTAGGCGATATGCATATTTAATGTAAATTTTGTTCGTAAAATGAAATGCTTTTTTTTATGCGATATATTATTGTTCTGAATTCTGAATTTGATTCAGTTGTTGTAAATAAACGTGCAGCATTAGTGCTTAATAACAATTATTTGGAGAAAGTTAACAAGACGAACCCATTCTTGGAAACAACCAGAGTCGCACGGGAGTGAATAGAGACCGGCTTTTTCTCGTGGCCAAACTATTTCACCAAACTGATTTGGCTACGAGGAATTCTATTGCCTTATGGCCAAGACATGCAGGTTCTTAGTCAAACATTTGATAGACTTTGTGCAAACTTACACCGGGAGCAACGAATACTGCGTTATCGTGTTTCAGGTAACGTGATCTCGGTCATAAGCCTGTCCAAGGATGTGTGTCCTGAGTTTTATCTCTATGAGTTTCTTGGACACAAACAGTTTCACAGCTTAATTCAGTGATTATTTATGATTTTTCTGTGAGAAAACCTCGATGAAGACTACCCGGCTTTAGTATTGACTAAAGGCGTTTAATAAACGTGAGGAGTCAGCAACAGAAAAGCGCCTTCCTAATGACATACTTGTATGCCCCGTATCAATCGGCAACTTTCACTATGATATAATAGTGTCTATGTAATATTATTTTAAACTAGCTGTTGCCCGCAGCTCCGCCCGCGTAAATGGCGGTTACATCGCATATTATTATTATTTATAAAAGATTTTTTCTAAAATAAACGTAGCCTAAGTTACTCCTTATTACATCAGCTACCTGCCAATAAAAGTCCCGTCAAAATTGATCCAGCCATTTCAGAGATTAGCCGGAACAAACAGACTGACAGACAAAAAATCAAAAAAATGTTATTTTGGTGTATGTACCGTATATATGTATATTCATATATATGTAGTAAAAAACGATTATTTTAATATTACAATATTATGTATAGATTTACGCTATTTTATCTAAATTTGAATACCTGTAAGCAATGTGTGTGCAATAATTACAGGCAACTAGGCCAGGTAAATTACATTAAACAGTAAAACTAATGCATATTACATACATTAACAAAATTTACAACACCCGCATTACAATTAAAAATTCAAAACCCATAATTAAACGTTATGAACAACTGTACAATTACGATTTGCTAACCATATCGAAATTAAGTCTTTCTGCGATTTAGCTGCAACATTGCGGTAGCCAAATGGACACCAATTTTGTCCACCGCAGCCTCCTAATGGGTCATCCAGTAATGTACTGGGGCTTGTTAATCCATATTAAATAATTGAATCGTTTCCTACACGTTTACATAGCATATTTCAAGCATACGGAATTAAAACGCCTTGAATAAAATTGGCTTTGAGCGTAGCGCCTGATGAAAAAATGATAGCAATGTTGTTAAAGGAGATTAATGTGGTATTATTTACAGATAAGACCTTAGGTTAAATTATTAGGTTTAATATTAATGTTGAAATAATTAATTAAATTTATAAAATGTCATTTTTTATTTTATATATATTGTAAAACATAATAACATAGTAATTATTCTAAATGTAGGTACCTAACTTATCTTAGCAGATGGAATCACGCAAAATCATTATCGAAATCATGCGTTTTCAGTGTTTGGTATAATTTGTATGCATTGCGTGCGTAATGCATTTCCTATAAAAAAAGGCATTAAATGGGTATTCTGTTATGTCTAAGTTGACTTTGCGTGTAAAGTACCTACCTGCCTACACGAGCTTAGAAACCTAAGCCACGTTTTCAAATTCATTTCTCTAAATATATATTTCAAACCTCCATACGGTGAAGGAAAACGTAAGAAATCCAGTAGGTACTATTACAAAATATATGAATCCCAAGGGTCAAAATATTCTGTCTTGTTAATTTTTAATAGGACAGAGCACTTTGAGCTCAACGCCAACCATATAAAGATGAATACCAACTTGCTATACAGACTTGAGTCAAATAATTTATGCAAGCCTTTTATATATTAATGGTTGGGATGTCAATCAAAATGAAGACTTGAAGTTCTCGCTGTATTTGGTATTTTAAATGTTTTATAAATTACAGGACTGCTTTGGTTTAGTAGTACTGTGAATGGACTGCCACGCAGAGACTTCGATGCCCTACCGGTAGTTAGTGACAGTTGCGGTTCCAGGATTTCAGCTTTGGCTTGACCCCGCCGTGTTAGTTTTTATCAAGGTAAACACTACATAAAATCTTTTTTGATAAAATCTTTTTTCGTTGAGGGAGGGGGAAAAGTGGCTTAAACTCCTTATCCAGGGGGGCTCCCTGGATTCGCTACTTACTGCCTAATGATATTGGTTCTTTACTTTGACAAATTCTTAGTGTTAGCCCGAAGCCTTCCCTGTAACATAAACTTTACATAACGTAACCTGGTAAAACGTAGACACACCTCTGCCTATCTCTTTGAAAACATGTACGTGTTTATTAAAATTTCCTCACATTTTATCATGATATCTTAGTAGCTCATTAAGTTTAAATAAATTTCCCTAACAGCTGAATTACCACTCAGCTATTTATAATAGATAGATACTCGTATGTCCTCATGATAAAAGAGCACTACAAATTATATTTAAAACTACTTATTAATGTTGTTTGACAAATAAATAATTCTGATTCGCTAAACCCACATTGAAGCTACAATTTTATGAACAAATTTCGAATATCACTTAATATTCTTGAGACTTTCTTCAGAACAAACACACTTGCTCAGTCATTTTCGCCCTCAACTTTTATTTTATTCATAAGATTGAACTCTATAGAACTTTCAAGTATGTATACAAACAGATATTCCATATTTCTGACACATTCGCTGTAAGAATTTTCTTTTTCCTACACAAATACGAGGCTTACGCGTAAGTTCCATAAATATTTGAGTTTTGTATTTACCTAAGCGTGGTTTTGACTGCGTTGGCAGCGCCTCTTGGGTAGACTCGGCAAAAAACTGTGGCTTTTTCATAAAAAATTTAAACACAGAAGTTTAAGTTTAACCTCGAATACTGTTCTACTTTTCTGTTCTGAGAATTTATATTATGTCACAAAAATTAAATTTATCAGGTGAATTTCGAACAATGTCGAACATAAAGAATGAATTTGGTTGGTACTTAAAATAAACCTTAAGAATAACACGACAGATTTAGTAATACGAGTCCCTAAGTTTAGGTGGCCTGTTGCAGAAACTTAAGCTTGTCAAAACTCAAACTTACACTCAAAGCATTTATTTCATTTTAATCATAAAGTATGATGCTTATGAAAAGTCAAAATCATATAAAGTCAGTCAATTAACCTAAAGCCAGTTCGCTGACGAGGTAGAGCCGTGAGATGAACTGGCAAGAAACTCACGCCAATCTTTTCAATCGCCAGATAAATGCAGTTTTTTTTATGAGTTACAATTTTAACACTCAACGCAACCAAGGCACCATACGAAGTAATTATTACAAATCAACCAATTACTTTAATTAGGAAAAATACTAAGATTAAAGAAAGAAAAGAGAGGATTTAAATTATTTAGTTTCATCTAATATGGTAATTTGACTACGTCAGTGTAACAATACCTATATTCTGAGGTATAGGTATAAGTATAGGCATTATTTGAGTTTTGTCAGAAACCTTAACTAGTAAATCTCTTTGACATTGTTTCTGGTAAAAGCCAGGAGTTTGTGTTGATCCTAGAAAACAGGCATTTCATAGACTTGAGTTATATTTTGTAAACGGTAGGTACTTGATTTTTTTGCTGGTTACAACCCATTATTGCTTTGCCAGTACATCATTTTAGTTCTTAGATTTATTTTAATTAAATTAATTATCGATGTTTCTTTTGGTAACTTTTAATTTAATAAAGGTGAGAGTTGTTTAATAAACTTTATTACCCGACTGCTAAAATCAAGTAGTGTAATGTATATAAATATGTATCCTATGTATGTATGTTAGTTATGTATGCCTATTTCATTGGCACGCTCTATCTACAGCCTAAGTAGCATAATGGATTTTAACATACGAGGTGTCATTAGGTTCGTATTAATTGTGGAAGTGACAAAGGGTATAATAATATCGCAATATAGCTTCAGCACGAAAAGAATAAAGGTTTCTTTCTTGAAAGTAAATATCCCAAGTGTAGTACCATGATAAGGAAACCAGGATCTGATGATGGTATCTCAGGAAAATCGAGGGGAACTTTTGAAAATCGTACTGGCGACTAGAGCATTTGTTATTTTTTTCATGAAGTATTTTAGGGCACTGCTATTTAGTGAAGATTTGGAGTCGATCTGATGATGGAGCCAAAAGACAGTCGAGGGAACTTGACAATGATTTACAGCAATTACTTGGTGTTTGGACTTAATTAATTTGTAATGATGAGAATTTTGCACCCATATAGGTTTTAAGTTGGTGCTAAGTAAAACAGTAACTAGGTACCTATAGATATAATCAATTCTAATTTGCTATTGTAGTAAGGTTCTTATAGTATTTGCTTGGCAACAACTTCAAAATTCTGATTAACTAAATCAAAATACGAACAACTTTCTGCTAAGTAAACTTATTTTTAACTTTTTAGTTTCCTTCCGGTTTAAAGTTAGTTTTTTTTTGTTTAAAATTATTTTATTGTTTTTCAATTTTTTTTTGCTTGTTTGACAAATGCACTATTTATATCTATGTAAGTGTAAATGCAATAACGTGATTTAATAGATGCTACTCATATTTATCTATCTGTACTAGTTTAGAAAGCGGAAGAGTTTGTTTGTTTAAATGCGCTAATCTGTGGAACTACCGGTCGAATTTGAATAATGCTTTTTGCGATGATAGCCCAGTTCTTGAGGAAGATTATAGGCTATGTAACATCACGCTATTGACTACGGGAGCAGAGCAGAAAGCAAAGATGCGGGCAAAGCGCGCCGCGGAAAACTAGACTTCAATAAATCTAAATCTAATTTTGTATAACGCAATCACAGAACAGAATAGATATTAAAATTTCTGTGAACGCACTAGTAAATTGAATTTGCTAAATCGATATCAATGTTAACTGCGTATGATTGAATTTTTATATAAGCTTACCAAAATGAACGCAGTCTGCTTCACAACGAAACTGCTTACCATCGTAAGCAGTCAATTTAGAACCAACATTAAATATTTTTATAAACTCTATTAACCAATCAATCAATTTATCACAGTCTACCTACTGTCAGTTTAAAATCTGTATTATTATTTAGTACAAATAGTATTTTTACGAAAAAACCAATCAATTACTGGCCCATAAGACAGTTAATAATAATAATAATAATAATATTCTACCACATTCACACAACGCTATCTAGCCCCAAATTAAGCAATTATATTTGCTTGTGTTATGGGTACTAAACTAGTTATACCATTAGTCAGACTTCAAATAACAGAAACGTACAAAGCCTGATCCTGCTTACACGATTATGACAACCAGGATGGATATTTAAATGCACTCTACATGTAACCTACAAAACGGACAACCGTTTTGAATGAAAAATACACTTCATAAAACGGTCACCAAATGGCGAACTGATCTATAAATTCACTGTGCTAAGTGTTAACTTAGAGCTATGAGTAGGTAAGTAGATAGTGCAGTGGTCAGAAGCGAATGTTACTCATTTTCTAAGCCAAAACATATAAACAAAACCTCCTTTAAATGACACTGAAAGTTTCAACAAAGTTGTAGCAGGAGGTTAGTGACGCCCCCTGCTCTCAAAAGTGGCTTGCAATTAAAACCATTAGAGTGGCGGTTTGCCGCCACATTGTACAAAACAGGGGAAAATTCTATCAATTTAAATGCATACGTCTTGCCTACAAACGTGCCTTTAGGAGGGACATGCCAAAATGCTCCCATTTGCCCCATTCCCCATTAGTGAGATGTTATTGTCCCCAATTCCTGTTCTTGGAACTGCACCGTTTTAGCATTCAAATGTTGTGTTTGAAGCTAATTTACATTACTGAATCGAAGCTTATATGCTTGGTTGTATAATTAGATGAATAAGTTTGGGAGTTAGGGGAAACTTTGCGAGATTATCGATTGTTAAGATCAACATTTTAATTAGCTTTGATAAGATTACTGGTATTTGGTATATAGGATAATACTTAAAATTTAATTGAGGAAGTATAAATGGATTAATTGACAAATACGTCACTAATACTATATCATTTATTTTTTTAAAGTAAAATTTATTAACATATATATGTATAAGGAAATGCCGTAGGAATTGGTCGATAGATCTGCGAGGTAAGGAATTATTGTCTTAATCTTGGGTATTGGGGAGTCCATAGCTATAGCGGGAACTAGTGGTGGCGGGGCACCTGCCTTGAGCGCTTGCTGCGTGGTTAATCCACAGAATATGATGAAGACAATTCATTTAAAACATTTATTGACTCATATCATAGAATGTAAAGCGTTTGATTCTGTTTGTCATCACCTATGATCATTAGTACGCCGTCAGCTTGCTCCACATTATTGCGCATTTCTTTCATGCTACAATATTTTATTTAGTACAATTTCTGTTATATAAAAACTATTCAAATCAAATAAAATCATCATCACGGTTAAAAGCTGAAAAAATACATCGAAAAGCTTTAGCAGAGTTCACAAACATTGACACACAACTAGAATACACTCCAGTTTCCGTTCACATAAAATGCAACGTTTTTAACATGAAATCGTCATTGAATTGAGAATTTCAGCAATCTAGAACAGACAATATTTATTCGTATTGTTAAGCAAAAATTATTATAAGTCTAATTTTGATAGAAACTCGTAGATACTAGTCTAGATGTATTAATTTAAGCATTTTTTACTTATAATGTATATAGTACCTACCTAATGATAATGTTATCGATTGTTTAAAAGTATTTTTGCTTTTTAAAAGACAACTCCCGCAATACGTATGCAACAAGCTCTGTATCGCGGTAAACTTAAAACTGAAAAAAAAAAACAAATAACTTTAATTAACTTACTAAATGACAGATAATGCACATGGCCCGCTAATGTACTTGTGTGTATAATGTGTTATCCTATTCATATTATAAATGCGAAAGTTTGTATGTGTGTGTTTGTGTTTGTTTGATATGTAGATAGATTCGGTGCCGGAGACGGACATAGTGGTTCCCGAGGGATACAACAAAACATATTATACGCGCAGGCGAAGCCGTGGGGCGCAGCTAGTAAATATATATTTTGTTTAATAAAATAGAGTCGAAAAAAATATAGACTTGTGCAATAATTTTGCTTCTTTTACTAGAGCACCAAGCACCGTTGAAGTGCGTCAGAAAAATGAATAGAGTTGAATAGAAATTTATTGCACTTTTAGTAAAAACGAGGCAGAAGGCTAAATTTTCCACTTTGTATTAAATCTTATATTAGTTAACTCAAAGTTTAAATTTACTAAATAATTGTTTTCACTAACTAATTACGTTTATGGCACCAATGTTGTTAAATTAAATAAGCACATTTCTTAATGCAGCAGACCACGTACGCCATTACCTTAAAAGCTGTGTTTCTACCCTTCACATGAATATAGGTTTTTAAAATGTATGATAACATACATAATTTTCACTTAAAATTTAATTTATTTGACTTACTTTATGTTTATTTGTCAAGCCCAAGGTGAAGTTGGTTTATTCTGCATATAATATGTGTAAAGATTCTGTCAATGTTTGAACCTTACCTTTTCTTACATTACGGTTTTTATTGTTTATACAGTGTTAATAAAATAAGGTGCACGATACTTCTATAATATATATCTTTAACTCAATTATAATAAGGTTAGAGAAGATGATCGCCTTAGTCAAAATCGGCACAAAAGCATTATCATCATAGAATTGCTAGATGGCGCTTGACATTCTATTTGTTGAGGGTGCAGTTTGAAATTTTAAATGAACGTTATGTACTGGATTATTCTACAAAAAATTTCTATAAATATAAGGACTGAGTTAGCAAAATATTAAACACAAGAGATATAATATCAGACACTGCCATATTTTATACAAAGGCAAAGACAAGCCAGTTAAAATTATAGGTATAAGTAAAGTAAAAGTAATGTAGGTAAAGTAGAACCATTATTATATAATGCAACAAGTACCAAAAACATTTGGAGCAATAAAAATAATGTTTTAGCTTCAGAGTCATATCCAGCTTTACAACCTTGATATCACTAATTTAAACAAAAACCTGTAAAATACTAAAATGTCTGCTCCAGTAACATTAATTCAATGAATATCGCAGAGTATGCCATGAAAACAACTCAATCGATTTTCCCTACTTTAAGGGCTCGAAGTTTATTTACTGAGCTCTTTGGTAGAGGTCAAAATGTGTGTGAATAGAGCTCAAAGTGAAGAAGGAAACCGATTAAGTCAAAAAGATTGAGCAACTATAGTGTAGTTACTTGACAGCAATACTTTCTTATAATATTTATTTAGCAATCGAAACTAAGTGCAAATTCTACCTATACAATACAAAAGAATACGGTGATAAATAGTGGAAGGAACCACGTAGGAACAATGTAAAGAGCCTATGAACAATTTGAGGAACTATATAGTAGGTAGTTGAGTAGTCTCGTGTTTGAAAATCAAAGCAACGTTTTTAGAAGACCTGCTCTTTAGAGAGAGATTATGTTATATGGTACTAAATATTTTCTATTCTCAGGGCCTACAAGTGGCGGCTAATGACAGTATTAGCGTTAGCTTATATCAATACCATATATTTTTTAATCTATTCTATGAATGTAATAGAAATCTATGCCACTTGTCTAGGCCTTCAGTTGTTACATGGTTTTTGTCAGAAGACCTAAATTGGTGTAACTACTTAATATCGGTCTGCATTAAATAATTAAACGGTAACAGTATGATCAAACGTCGATATTAAATACTGTTTTAAAATAAGAAATCATTTAGCTTTTTTTTTGTATATTAGCCTACCAAAGTGACTCCACCCTGCCTGATGGTAAGCAGTCAGTGGAATATAGAAATGGTGGCCACTATACCAAAAGCCATCGTCTTAAACTGTTGGTATGGTGGCCTCTACTGTGGCGGCTGGGAATAGGGTTAGGGGAAGGGAATGAGGGCGGTGAGGAAAGAGGAAAGGGAGGAAATTGGGCCTCCGGCGCTCTCACTCACCGAGCGAAACGCAGTAGTACGGATACTACTACTCTTACGTCGATCTTCTATGAGAGGGTAGTACTTCCCCGAACGATCCGGCCTATTCATGCCGAAACCAGCTTGGATCTACTATGCGTTCAGCTATTATTATCAACCTTCATGTGAGATTTGAAAGACCAAATTTCAAGATTATTTTGTATAAAAGGATTGAATTTGACAGATAAATATCTATAGCCTTCTTTAATATTTCAAAGTAATCATAATAAAATGAAAGTACTTGAATGAAATAACTTGAAGTAAATGGAAGTTGTCATTGAGCTATACTCGTCATTTCTTGTAGGAAATTCGATTTCCTTTCACATCTCACGATTGTTTCTCCAAACGGTTCGTTCGTGTTCACTCATTCATTCACTCTTCATTCGATTTATTTGTACTCAATATAGAACCTGAGAGATGGAATTTTTAATTTTCGCGATGGAAAAATATCTTTTGTAGATGTGAAATTTCAGAGGTGTATCTATTGCGTGTAAATTTGAACCGTATTTTATCGGTTATAAGAGTCACTCAACTCGCCTTTATTAACGAGCTGTACAGGTATTTGTTAAAAAAATCGGACTATGTTGAATTACGACCGCTTTTATTATATTACTAACTTCTAACAGCGCGGTTTCACCCGCGTCTTTGGTTACTGATTTGCTCCCGACGCTAGTAGCGTGATTTTAGCCTATAACCTTCTTTCTTCTTCATCTGGCAGTTCCGAAGATTAACGCGTTCAAACAAACAAATAAATGAAAGAACTGTTCCGTTTTATATTTATATAATAGTATAGATTATTATCATAGTGCTACTTAATGTTTTAATGTTGTGGTTGTTACAATAAGTAAATTTGTATCATATAGTGCAAAAAACTTTTATTTTATATTTGTAAATAATTCCATTGGGTCCAACTGCAATCAAACTTTAAACCTTCCGAACAACATAAAAATTTCCTTCTTTGTGAAATAGGGGATTCTACCACAATATGTTTTTATAGCTATCTCATAAAAAATATATGGCTATTGTATTTTCTACATAACCCATAGGGTTCACATTAAGAAGAGAACGCGAAGGCGTTATTGAGTATAAGTAGATCGCTTTCTACCCCTTTTAATCGGTGGTCTTTTCAAAATATTATTTAAATAAAAATATCCCCTATAAATAAATCGAAATAGCCCAGTGGATAAGGCACCTTCGTAAACACGAGGTAGTGATTCGAATGCTGGCAAGTACCAATGTGATTTTTCTAATCGTATGAACTTTCTAAGTTCTCGTATCTTGGACATTTCTGACTGACGGTGATGGAAAACATAGTGAGGAAACCTGGACTTAAAAGTCTGAAATTGTTAATTCGACTTGAGCAAGTGTGGTGATTAATGCTCATGCCTGAGAAGAAAAGGCCTTTGCCCTGCAATGGGACAGTTAACAGGCTGGTATTATTATATTATTATTATTTAAAATAGGTTGGTACATTTTTTAAATCTAACTTCAAAATATTAAATAATAATAAGTTTTGTCTTAATTTATATAAAAAACTTCTTTAGACTTAAGTGAGAAACTAGCATGGTAAGCAATTACCGTAGCTGTTGTACGATTGTAATGTATAAACTGTGTGTCTCCCAGTAATATTCGGCTTGTGAATATTGTCGCCACTTTTCTATCTTCTAAATTAATAATAATCACTAATCATAAACTTTACTTTCCTTGAAAGTTAATTGGCGGCAAGCCAAAAACTTCTATTGAATAATTTTCGGCAATTCAAATAACGTAATTTCTCGTAGCTTAATCATACATACAGAATTGTATTCAGCCACATAAATAACTACTAAAATTGTGAAGCACGTATACCTAAAATAGTTTTATGCAAGCACTACATCTTTGATTTTATCGGATATTATTTCCAATATCAAAACCGAAGTCTTTAGCAAAATTAATATGAAACTGTATGAAATTACATAGGAAAATATTAGCTATTAAGAAGAGTCCCAAGTTAACATAACAACGGGTGAATTTAATAAGGCAAGCCCATAGGCGACAGCTGGCTTGGGTTACAGTTAAATTCATAAAACGGTAAAGGGTGAGTACTCGCATTTATTTGTACTGAAACTTTATGTTTTACTACGAAGTATAATAACTAGATTCTAGTATTCACTATGGTATTATTTTTGTAATTTGACATAATTTGAGGTAATAATTTTTATCTTTTAAATCAATTTATTCTTACCTTAATGAGAAATGTCCAAGATAAACTTACCTATTCGTTTCGTTTCTTTTGTATACAATGTATTTTACATAAACTTAACTAAAAGATGTCGCAATTATAAAAATATTGGCACAACGTAAAGAGAGTATTTTATTTATTTCAAATGTCTACTAATATTACTATTACTACTGCGTACTTATATTACGTATTATATATATTAAATATAGTAATACGTACGTACTTCTGTTACTTAGTCTACGATATGGAAATACCTGCTATTTTTCTACTACAAAAATACGAATAAAAATAAAATATATTATTAAAAAAACAAAACCCTTCCTAAAACAAACTAAAAAGAAAGAAAACCATTTTTTCGTGTTGGCACTGCATTGCAAAATTATATACCCTATGCCACTCGCACAATCAATACCATTCAAATAACACATTCCATTAATCCATTTAGACTGTAGAGCGTGCCAAAGAAATATACATACATACGCTCGGCCAAAGAAATATACATACATACGCTCAGAAAACATTACCTTCCTTGACTTCCATTCGGCAGTGGAACAAAAAGAAAGGAAACTACTGAAGCTTATGCAATCAGCAGTTTGCCCTAAGGCATCCCTTTTGCTTTAAAAAATTTCATAATCCAAAAACGAATACAACATCCATTATATTTTGTATCAGTTTATTTACAGTAACAATACGAGGTATTAGTTCATCTCGAGCGCCATCCATCACAAAGCCGGCCACAATATCAATTACTTAACCTCGCGTCAAAGCTAACAGAAATAGATTTATTCGTTCAGTATGTAAACATATAGCTTGTATTTTTATAGTACTTTATATGCTTTGTATAATGCATATTTGTAATGTTTTATAGTATTTATAGGTGAACTTAGTACCTGTATAGTAGCAATTGTACTGTATACTAAGTGAAAAGAAGTACACATACACACACACACACACACACACACACACACACACGCACACGCACACGCTCACGCACACGCACACGCACACGCACACGCACACGCACACGCACACGCACACGCACACACACACACACACAGTACCACCGAACCACAGAAGCAGTCAAATGATGACCTTATAGGCCATAAACGCACGTTGACTAATGATAAGGTTACTGAACTGTCATCTATTTTCATCAAAATTGTGTCTACTTTTTATTAGATTTTTATCTAAATACCTTTGAAATCGAGAACAGCATTCCGTTTCAAATTTACATAAAAATGATCCTAATAAAAATAAATTCAGAAATTGCCAACTTTTATAATCTTAATCAGGCTTCAAACCAATATCAGTGAACCTTCCAAACTCTTATTATACCACTTAGAGACAGGCATGCAGAGGGTTACTTTATGAGTGCAGAATCTCTCATTACCAAAGCGGGTCGAATAGTAAACCCAATGCTAATTGAAAGGGTTGACTGAAATTAGAAACAAGGAACAACAAGCCGGGTTAAATTAACTATTTCTATTGATTTAAGTTGACGCTTTCATTGATTTTGGATTATGGACCTTTGGGGTATTATATTCGTTTCATTAACTAAAGCTGTATAAGTATAATGTTGTTTTATGACAGGTATTTCGGCTTTCTTACATAACTTTCTTTAAGACTATGTTTTACTAATAATTAATATTCCGTAACTATAATTTTTTTTGGTTTGTTCATGATGATTTGTTTTACCGTAACATTAGTAATACTTAAAATAAACTTATAAAGTACCTAAATATATTTTGAAAAATCACATCTTGTAATATCTAATACCTATGGAGCGGGCGCACGTGTCATTTATGACAGGATAAAAAGAGGTCAATATTAAACAAAATATTATAAAATCAGGGTGGCAAATCAAACAAAATGTCGGTAGTTCTTAGTATATTCTCCGCACACGCGCTTACAATTAAAACGATACGTCCGTCTTGTCCAAAGGACTGCGAGAGAATGCTGCGTGCCACGCGGCGTCTATCGAAGTCCCTTTTTATTAATAACATCCGGTATCATTACTTATTCTATATAAATTAAGATTAATGTAAATAAATTTGAAATAAGTATTGGTATATTCTTTTTACGATTTTAAATGATTTTTACAAACTATTAAACATGTTTTAGTTTCACTTTCAAATATAGTCTAATTTCATACTTTTAAATGTATTATGTGAACTGATTACAAATGTAAATTGTTTTCTTTTAATAAAGTATAAATAAATTAATATAAGGCCTAAGTGTATTATAGTAACAGATAATAATAAAAACAGGTGTACAAAAACGTATGGTAAGTCCTAATTCTAACAATATTATTTTTTTATTATTTAATTACTTCAGTAGAGCAAAGTATTGTTCATTTAAAAAACATTTTATAAATTAAAATTCGATCTATTTTATTATATTTAAACGTAACAAAGAATAAAAACTAAAACAAGGATTAAATCGCGTCGAAGTACTCCTCCGCATCGCTGTCATCTGGCAACGTGCCCAGAAGACTGGCAGCATAGCCACGCTGAATGGCAATGCTGATTCTTTGGCCAAAGAATAAGCCAGCCCTCTGGTCACGTGAAGCCTCGACAAGGCGCTTGGCAATTTCCTGGTAAAAACACTAAAAAAAAAAACAAAAAAGAAAAACTAACATTGTTAAAGTAATAATAAATGTCGCAGGTTGTATCGCCGACCAATTAAAGTTTGAGGTAACAACTAATTGACATCGCTCTCAGCATAAAAAAGTAAACAATAACATCTCCAATTAATATATATTTTCAACAAACTGTTGGTTTTTATTGACTAATTGATTTCAGTTCATTTGATGCCTCCCTGAAACTGTAACTGAGGTAATAGTATTGTGTACAGACTGTCACAAGATCTCGAGTTTGATGCCCAGTTCACCTAAAGTGATATTAGGATTTCTTGACAAGAAATTTACAGATACTATACACTGGCATTGAATATTCACAGACTTGCGCAACGTTAATCAACGTATTAAAATTTATCTCCCAGTTTCTGAAAGGCTGTTAAACGAAAAATTTACTAATCACCTGTTAAAGGTCTTATGAAGTACTAATTATCCATGCTTTTAGCATGCTTTAAAGTACTTCACATGAGATTTAACAGGTGATTGGTTGATTTTTCCTTGATCAGCCTGTCAGAAACTAGGTGTATGTCGTCACAAATGATCGATTCTGACGAAAATATCACAGTGCAGCTTAAATCATTGTGTCTGATAAATGACAACAGACTCGAAGCTGCTATATGGGGCTTAATCTAGTACAAGGCGTGATGATGTGTTAATCCCTCTATTTTTCTATGATTACTAGATAATATAATAATAATTAAAATCCCTTATTGTATTATTTACACTACTTGTTAAGCAGTTTTCAAAACAAAGACTCTTTTAAAGATAATTTTAAAGCAGGTTGAAATTTCGTATTAAATTCTCAGAAGACAAATGAAAGGTGCAGTAATGAAATATGTGAAACCTTAAACTATACAACACGTCTGCCACAGTCTCTTCTCGAGATTGAGATGACAGGGATCGGCGTCGAATACTTATAACTCCAGTACACGTATTAGCTACTTGTTTTTTTTTTTTTTTTTTTTTATAGTATAGCCTACCAAAGTGACTCCACCCCGCCTGATAGTAAGCAGTCAGTGGAATCCAGAAGTGGCGGCCACTATACCAAAAGCTATCGTTTTAAACTGCTGGTATGGTGGCCTCCACTATGGCGGCTGGGAATGGGGTTAGGGGAAGGAAATGAGGGACGTGAGGAAAGAGGAAAGGGGGGAAATGAAAGTTTATACATACATCATCGTCATACCAGTTGAAAGACGTCCAATACTAGACATAAGTCACCATGGCCAATCGTAACCCGACAACCGATGGATGAGGGCTCATCCGTCCAGCTACCAGTGTCAGGTCGTAGGGTCCACCTTGTGAGGGCTCTACCCACGCTGCATCATTGGTTCATGTTCGCCACTCTGCTCCAATGGCAATTAGTTCAGCAAGCTGTACTGCACCGCATTATTACCACTTATAAACATAACTTTTATTATTCGTTATAAACCCGTTCTAAGTAATAAGCACTCTATTCTAAGCTAGTTTATGCCCAATCCTTCTGATAGGCGTCTAACTCGTCGTTTTATACAAACGTTATGACACTATAAAACTGATTTACATCTATGACACCTCGTAACTTTAGTACCAGTAAAAACCAGCGTCTGGTGTCATGTTTGCTGAATTGGGCCTATTTATATTTATTTGACGTAAACTCACATTATTTTAATACACTAAACTGTTATAAAATTTACGTATAATATGTTTGTCTTTATTACTTGTTGTTTGTGTGTTAAATATATAGGTATATCTTTTCTTTTTACTTTCATATTGAAGGTTATCCTGTGGAAAATCTTGTGGAAGATGCGGTAACTCTTTGAAGAAGTTAACGCCTACGCAAGATTTTGTTGTTTTATAAATAGTTTTCAACGAAAATAAAGCAGTATTTCGCATGCTTTTAGGCCAAAAATTAATACATGATTTTCATAAACATTCTTTTCCAAAAACGTAGGTAAACGTAGGAACAGAAAGCACAGTGTTTGTAGTATAACTTTATGCTAATTGAATTCGCAGGTAAAGTATAGAGCCTTTCACGAAGTTTTAAGGAGGTGAATAAACCTTTTTTGGGAAAGTCGTATATATAATCTGACTTTGAGGTACGGCAAGATTTCACGATCAATGAGTAGTAACATCACCACAACTTTCCACAAAAAACATATACAGCTTTATTGCAGGTATAAATCAACCTTTTATTCTTTTTTATAGAATCGATTTTCTATTGTATTTGCATAAGGATGGTTTTTGTGCCAGCAGAACACAGGAGGACCACAGTTTTTTCTATTTGTCTACCAAAATGTCTACTCTTTCTGATAGTAAGCAGTCAGTGGCATTTAGGAGTAATGAATGGTTATGGTCATGGTAAATTGGCATGGTGGCTGTCTCTATATCGGCTTTGTGGTATGATTTGTCATATCCCGCTTAAAAGATCTGGGACCAAAACTTGAATGAAACACATTTTTACAATACAATGAGTTGTCCTGTTTAAGAATGTTGTACGCATTCACAAGGGATTTTAGCAAATATAACTCTACTCTTTGACCACATAGTTAAATATTCAGTTAATGGTTAATTGACAGTACTTTAACAAATATTTAGGTCAATGGGCCATTAGTAGATTAGCAAGTAATTAACATCGGAATTCTAAATTAATTAAAAAGATATAATTACTAATTAAGAGTATCTATGGAAGCCGTTAGCCAAATAAAGGTAATAAAATATATTGCCTATTAAGCTACAGTCCAGAATATGTAAACAGCCCATTTCTTTCTATGGATGCCGTTAGGTGACCACAAGAATATCTGATAAGGGGCAACAACGTTAACTAACTACATACTAAAATCAGTAAAGACGGCAGTAAAGTAAACGTGGTAAGTATCAGATCTCTTTGGGAGATGGCTATACAAAAAGAAAAAAAAAAACTATTTATTCTGTGCTAACAAAATACGGATTTAAATTAAAAAAACAAAAGCAATAGTGAGGCAGAAAATGGGACCTCTCTCAGCACTGAGCTATTGTCGGTAAAGCATAGCGCTGAAATTCAGAAAGGCCCATAATTATGGGAACGAAAGTTGAGACAGAAAACATTAAAGAAATATATACATATATATGCATTGCATGTCTTCGGGTTAATAAATGAGCCTAATATTCCTAAATGCTATTTGATGAGCAATTATGAATATATTATCACCATCATCTCAAAACTAATAGATACTCATTTATTATATAATATTATTAGCATTAATTAATGCTAATATTATTGGTAATATTATTACCAATAATATAGGTTTAGGAGACCGTGGACACCTTATAGATATAAGATCCTAACTGGACATTACGACTTGCCAGACATAGACCAAATATTTGTGTGAAACACCAATGTCCAGCTCCGAGGTCATCAGCTTAAACTATGCACCAGACTATCAAACAATAATCTTCACAAACACATCTTGAGCAACAGAATAGTTAGAGCGTGGAACAAGCTGCCAGAAAGAGTTATCTCGGCTCAAAACGTCAACCAATTTAAAAATAGACTGGATGTACATTTACAGAACTGCAAGATATGAAGTTTGTAGAGAGTAACAGGATACAGGCACCACCAGTTGTATCAACTGCCTGCCTGTTAACAAATAACAATAATAATAATTTACAATATTAATAGAATCATTATTACTGCATTTTATTATTGAGCTTAAAGCATTGATTTCAATGACATAAACGTGAGTGACACATCTCTCCCCTATTCACTCGCATTTCGCACGCTCGAGCTTTTTCTTACTATTTTCGGATAAAAACTAATTTTGTGCTTTGTTGACTTTAGTTATGTTATATTTTCATTTCGATTGGTGGTCGGCGTGCGGCGGTCCGATAAGGACTCCATTCGAAAGGAATTCACTTGGTTTTCATTAGTTTTTGTTGTTTTTCGTTCAGCTGTAGACTCACAAAGGCTTGCCGGCTTATAGAATTTATTAAGGTGCGACAGAAGTGCTTTTCGAAGGTAAGTTTTTTTTTTACTTTAGCTACAAATAGAATGCTTAACATAGACTATATATTGTTATGTTTAAGATCTAGTTTTTTTTTTAAATCTGAATGACGCAATACCACACTATTCCAATGATATTTTCCGTAGACGTTTGTGGTGAGATCAAATGGAACTTCTAGTATTAAAATAAAAGACAAAATTTTTATCGTATCTTTACCACTTTATGATAATTTATTTTCTAATAAGTAAGTGTCGCATGCTTTGGAGACAGATAGTACAACTAGACAAGAGCCGCAGTATTTGGTTCTTCCCTCGAGAATACGAATAGTTGTATTGAACGACACTCAAGGGAACTGATAACGTAAGCGAAGTAGCCGGCAACTATAGCTCGTGCTACATAGTAAGTACTATACTAAAGTAACACTGAGACTCTAATGAATACCTCAGCAGTGTAGTGGTACTGAGTACGAACTGTGCAGAGGTCTTGAATGATCTGCGGATCGGATAAGGTGAGGCAAAGTAAGCTCTGCTTACCGCATTATTGGAAGACAGGCGTGAAGTTATGTACGTATTTTGTTAACCGTGAAAAAATAACTAGGGGATCCGACTGGAATAAAATATTTAAATTTATTTATGATACCCTACACGGTGAATCAGCCAGGAATAAAAATATAAAAATAAACTGGTCCCTAAGGGATCAGATGTAGGGGATCCGATCGGAATAAGTGAGATAAAGTGATATTGGGTTTTTTTGTCTGAAAATTAGCTCGACGTCTAGAATTGTGCCCAATAAATGGGTATTGGCTCTGTCAGCTGGTATTTACAATTTATTTAATCAGTAAAGTTTTGAAGTATTGGACACTGCTTAAAACTATCGTGGTTCAAAACCATCGTGAGTAACACTGCCGGCTCTATGGCACCTTTGTGAGATGCATTTTCACTTACGCGAGATCAAAATTTAATAATATATATGCAATACCGATATTACGCATTCAAATATTATAAATAAGGAGCTAGTGTGAATCCCTACTTCACTGTTCTGAGTGTGAATCAGTCTAAGAAAGAAAGGTGTAGTCTTAGTGAGTTTACTTTATCGTACACCTGAGTGACACCAAGTCTGAATTGGATATTATATTATATACCTTTAAATCTTTGCTATATTATTGATGTCACTTTTTTAAATAAAACACTATAAAAATAGCCATAGGTTTACATTTTGTTATTTTGTTTTATATTATAATTCAACTTAAATGATTCCTTTATTGTCCGAAAGTTTAGTTTTTTTATAATTACGTTGCAATTTTTTTTCTTTTTTTAAATATACATTAATAATGCTATTTTTGCTAATAAAACTATTTTTTTTCTGTAATATCTAACGCTGCGGTCTTAATATTGCTAGCCGACCCAAAGATTTTTAAGGTATAACATTTTTTGACGAAATTAAGACGTTAACACCTCTTGAAACTCAAATATAGCGACAACTCTAGTAATACCTGAGCCAATTCCACAAAAAAAAACAAATGCAAAAAAAGTAAAATAGTTACAAATTTCAAAATTACTTAACTGCTGCTAAAATAATACACAACTACATAACTACTTTATATAATCTAAAAACTTATTTTATTACTAAATGTTTAAACTAAATTATGCAAACTAAAGTCTAGTGTAAATATTTGATGGCTCCCTAACGCCATAAGTCTTAAGTTCCAACGACTGTGACGTATGAAAGAGGGTGTTCGCCAACTTTTCTCAAGAGTTAACCAGTAACTGCATCACTTGAAGCTACGAAACTTGATACGAATATTTTTAAAGATTTTAAAGAATATAGTAGCATACAAAAAACATACTACGTGAAGTGACGTTCGATCATTCAAATCACATTATGCCTAAATCTAGCTAATAATTTATAACCTATGGACGTCCAAGTTGTCCACTGGTAAATACCGGTCTTGCTCAAAACGAGAAGTTTAAGTCATCATTCATGACAGGCGCATTGCTGACAGCAGTAATAAATGACAGGACCTGGTAATTTCTTAACCGTCTTATACAACACCTACATACGGAGACACACTGTATGCAGTTCATGAGTGCACAATATTTAGAACAGTGGATAGCGTATTCGGTAGCTATAGAGTTAAATTTCAGACAGACATGATAAATCTTAAGCTTTGCTTTAAATAAAGCATCCAAAAACCAAATAAAACACTATTTTCAGAAGACAGTAGGCAATCTATTATAACATCAACATTTTCCACATTCAACGATTCCTACCTCCTTGCTAAGATCTCCAGTGACGTGAAAGATTTATGTTCAAATTCTCTTAATGTACTGACTCCGATTTTATTAGTTTATACTTTTCAATCACACTTCGCGAGATTAAAGTTTCTTCAGTTTCTAAAATTGCATTTTGTGAAGTGTTTGCCAGAATTTTGTATGAAGATTCATAAACACACAAAACAGTATAAATTATATAAGTAGATACTTATATAATTTATACTGTTTTGTGTGTTTAACAATAATGTGTGTTACGTTTGTGTTGTGTATGTCCTCCTTTTGACATTCCGTAATTTGTTTAATGATAAACTAGAAGGAGAGGAATGAAAGTAGTCGATATAGAGTAGTTTAAGTAGCAGTGAGCTAGGCATGTTGTACGACAAACAGGGTAATCAAATACAGCCACACAGAAAAGTGTAGAATACGTCGTGCCTTAAAATGTATTTTGGCCAAAGCGATGATAAATTATTATTGAAATCTTTCCTAATTCGTTCAACATAAACAACCTATATATTAATTTACTAATAAAAGTATAAAAAAATTAGCAATCAATTTAGGTCAGTAGCTTTACCGGAACCTATATCGATAAATACAAAGTAGCAACACTTTATAGAAAATGTTGTTAGTATAACTGTCGTCTAGAAATACATATCTACGAAAAATCTCCTAGAAGATACATAACAACGCCAACTAGACCCAAATAAGCATATTATAGCTTGTGCTATGGGTTCTAGAATGCGGATACATATACGTATATACCTTTTTTTTGTTAATATTAGATTACAATAGATATTTTACCCTTAAAACGACACGATAAGGAATTACTACAAAGAAATCAAAGTAGCGATGCGCCTAACTTTATTGATTCAGTTAAATAAAAATACCTAGAGAAGGGATTTTCTTCTTTGACGAAGGCTTTAGCTAAAACTAGTGAAGGCATGTTCAGACGGTTTAATCAAACCCACAAGTTACGTAAACTTACTTTAATACAACGATGTTCTAATACTGGAAGAGTGGAAAGATTTTATTTAAGAGAAAGTTTAGTATTTGTATTAGCTTTTTAAATACACATTTGAAGTAGTAGTAGGTGGTCAAAGTGCTATTATGATTGCTTTTCTGGATAAATAGTAGCCAATCAATATATCCGTCTCCGGCACCGATTCTATCTACTTATCGATTTTCATCGAAATCGGTTCAACCTTTCCGCATTTATAGTATTTATATTTATATAATATCATATTATATATTATTATTATAGATTGCTATATTATTTATTATTTATATTATATTAGTAGCATTTATAATATAACTATATTTTTAGGTTTTTTTCCAAAAAAATTGCCAAGACGTCATTGTGTTGAACAGACTTAAGTTTGTACTGAACTTCTCTTAAAAAAAAACATGTCAAAAATTATCGGTGATTATCACTACGAGGTACGATATAATTTCAGAACGCTATAAACAAACCGTGTTGAACAATATCGTGAAAAAAGAATGTTATGGATATAGTATTGTAATAACCTGAGGCCCGAGACAAGTGTCAAACATTTCTATTCTATTCATAGAATAGATAAAAAAATGTATGAGATTGACATAAGCTCTGGCGTTAGCTTATGTCAATCCAATACATTTTTTTATCTATTCTATGAATAGAATAGAAATGTTTGACACTTGTCTCGGGCCTCTGGCGATTAAAAAGAGTGGCCTGAGTCTGGTCAGTTCTTCTCATAGCCATAAGTCAGGGTTCTGGCTGTAGGTTAATTGGCTGATATTTTGTAATTTTTAACGTTCAAAAGTGTTTAATTAAATTAACCCAAATTAATAAATGTTTTTGACTTTGAGCCACTTTCATTAACTCTACTTCTTAGCTAGTAGATCTTGTAAGAACGTTAATACCTATTATCTGCAGATAAGCGCAATTACACCGGTTATAAGCGGTTCGTTAGTGGTTTTAACTAACATGCTTGTGTTAAACCTAAATGTAAGGTTATGTTGATAGTTTGAATATAAATTATACTCTTTAAGACACATCACGCCTTGTTCTCAAAGAGGTTTGCAGAGCTGTATTGTACAGGGAGCGAACTGTTGCCATTTACCAGCAAAAAATCCTTCGCGAGAACGAGAATTTTTCGATAAAAACCTATTGTCACGTGACCCAAAGCGGTGATCTAACCCGAGATCTACGTTGTAGTTTGTACTAGGACTACTGACCTTCTTAAGCAGTTACACATTCATTCATAGCTTCACGCCTTTTATCTCCGGAGGGGTAAGCAGAGGTGTTTAACTACCTATTTTTTTTTGGAACTCATGTAATCTGGGGCGAGTCTGTTGCCATACATCAGGCACAAATCCATACTCCGGGCTAATACTGAGAATTTCTTGTCAGAAAAACCTAATATCACTTTACTCGACACGGAGATTGAACCCGAGACCTCTGCGTGGATCTGTACGCAGTACCACCGAACCACAGTCCTAAGCAGTTAATGCTCTTAAACTTATACATACGATGTAATCGTGGTAAAAGATTTAGATTGCTTTGGACGTGTCTTTGTGAAAATGGTCAAATTGAGCAGTCAGGTGTATGCCATACAGTTGATACTAAGTTTTAATGTTTTTCTTAATTTTCAACACGTTTAAACTTCTCTCAGCGTAAATTAAATACATTAACCCCCAGTTTCTGTAAGGCTCAAAGAAAAATTAACTAACCACCTGTTAAAGCTCATGTGAAGTACCTAAAAGCATGGATAATCAGTTTAATTTAATCTTATTAACTACTAATTGTGATTAGTTAATTTTACGTTGTTCAGCCTTTCAGAAACTAGGGGTCAGAACTAAATTCAGTTTGTTATGTTTTTAAAAGTTAAATGCAGAGTTTTGTTCAAATTTATCATTTTCTTTATACATCTAGAACAAACGAGAAACCTTTTATTTATTTAAAAACATCTCTTTAAAGTTTTACTCTTAGTAAGATAGGAATCATTAATTTCCAACACTGAGCTCAGCTTTATCAAAACACCGGTCAGGAGTAAATCTGAGTTTTGCACCAAAGGTTCTGAACGAACAATTAGAACTGCCATTCTAGCTGCAAGTGTTTCCAATGGCTAAAGAAAAACCATTTTTCTTAAGATTTAATTATAAAATAATGGATGTTTTTACTTTATTTGTTTTGAATAAACAGGTTTTGGTTAACTCTAGCTTGTCACGTATTATTTACGTGGAATAAACGAATTTATAATTTATTAATATGTAAAAGATGTTAGTTTTAAGAAGAAGAAATATTAACTTTATAACTCTACGCTTACCTGAGATATTAAATTTCTTAACAAACAGACACACTATGTGATCTTATACAAATATTTTTCTCTTGAAGTACGGAATCCTACAAATAAGATGTCATTATAACTTTCATTTATTTGGACATATTTATTTATCTCAAGTGCTAAAAGTAGTCTGTTTTGGCACTTGAGATATTTATTTATCTCAAGTGCCAAAACAGACGTTAATGTCGTCGAGTCAACTGAAGAGTTGAAAAATAAATTGAGTGTGTCATTTGTTTAAATTGAAAATATCTTATACATTTTATTTTAAAAGAAACTTAGAGCTATGGCTTATCTAGGAGATACGACTGAATAAAAATGTCATTAAAAAACCGATTTAAAATACTTTTAGTTTAGTATTGAGGCAGTAGGTTGTATAAACCGACTTGACAAAGAGGCTTTGTAATATCTGTCTCTGAACTTACTTGCAATTACTACTAAAATCTCATACATATGAAAAATACTTAAGAAATCATTTTTTATTTTTTGCACGTTTAAAAAATTCTTACTAATATTATAAATGTGAAAGTAATTCTGTCTGTATGTCTGTCTGTTACACTTTCATGCCTAAACCACTGAACCGATTTTGATGAAATTTGGTATAGAGATAGGTTAGACCTTGGGAAACAATATAGACTATATTTTATAGCAAAAACATGGCTTAAAGGGGTTGAAAGAGATAAAAGTTTCCCCCCCAAACGGGGTTCTCGTCTTGCCGCGGCGGGGGGCTTAGTAATCGTGGTTACCTGAAACCACGGTGAACCAAGAGGAACCCCAAGGAGGTGCTGCTCCTCTGGGCTTTGGTGGTAAGCCCACGTTGGAGCGGCTCAGGAGGGTTGCGGTGCTGTATGGGCGGCACCGCAACTGGGTTGGGCTGCGGTGATGCTTCGGCGACACTGCGGCTGAGGAGTGGCGAGGCCGCGGCGGGAGAGGAGTGCCGGTATTATGGTGCGCCGCTCTCCCTACCTTCCGCGGCCTCCACGGGTCCGCAACCGCCAGATTGCGGACGCGGTGGGGCCGCAGGGGAAGAGGAGTGTCGGTATTGCGACGCGCCGTTCTCCCTATCCTCTGCGGCCGAGTTAAGCGGCCTGCGGGCGGCGATCAGGCAGTCGCCGCCGGAACAGCACGAGCCCGAGACGGCAGTGCGCGTGTTCCGCACGCGCCTCTCGAGGGAGGAGGGGCTAGGCCCCCTAAATCGGACGGGACCCGCTCGCGTGTGGTGAGCGGGTCGTGGCCCGTCGGGGTCGCGGATGAATGGGCGAGCGTCTCCCGTGACCCCGATACTCTGGCCGTCTGGAGAAATACCGTAGGTTTTAGTCGGTATGCCGGCCGTGCTTTGAGTGCGGTCGGAGAGTCCGACATAACCCCTGCCTGGCCCGGGCGGGTGCGTATGCGTAAAGCATTTCCCACGAAAAAAAAAAAAAGTAACGCTTCCGAAGGTCATTGTTTAATTTGTTGTCCAACTTTGCCAATAAAATTATTGTCCTCATATACTTCAAATTTTTTATGAACACTGAACATACACAGTTTGCTTATTGAGATGTAGATGCCCACAGTTAAGTAAGTCAAGTCTCCCTGAAAGTCAAATGTACTCCCCTAAAAGTAATAAACTAATTAATAAATTATTAGTATGTATAATATTCATGGCTAACTGATCTACTGACATGGTCAATACACTATGTTAAAACTTACTAGGTACCTAGTATACTCGCGACCAAAAGTGTTGCAACAATTAATTTATTCACTCACATCTGAAGTATGGTCAGAAATGGGTCAGTGTTGGTGTTATTAATGCTAAAACTGTCACCGTCACTCGGCCAGCAATTTGCACCAATTAAAATTCAGTGCATATCGCGCCATACATTATGTTTGGAGTTCCACTGAGAAATACACCGGCAGTATTGTCCCGTGTACTTAAACGGACGTGTTTAACGTTTGCACACGCATTGTGGTACACACTATAAGAAAATGAGTGTTACGTGGTAGTTTTAAATTTAATGTATTTAAGTAATTAATTTGACTACCTCTGTTGCGCAGCGAGATTGTTATGACTGCTGCAAGATATTACATTTGCATACAGTTCAAAATTGTATGTGATCCATAAATATTCATTCAGTTTTTACAACAGTGTAAGCATTCTGTGCTTGTAATTATGTAATTTTAAACCTGCTTAGATTATGTCTTTACTCTCGAGCCTTCATAGTTTTTTTAAAACTAAGACTACCTCAGCTAATGTCACATGAGTGCTTGCTTGATTTCTAACGCTCATTAAATACCCCTAATACTGGTAAAGACTTCGAAATATTACATATTCTTATGACTTGAACCACAAGCAAAAGAGCAGAACAGCCGACATAATTAAAGGATATTTTGTGTAGACAATAGGTAAGCGCCTCGCATACGGAATTTTAATTCTAAGCTTACGCCATTTAGATTTGTCGCCGGGACTGTACCTACGTGGTTTGAATTAAGTCCCCGTAGGCTTTCATAAGCTTTTATTATAATTTTTGTAGGGGTTATTTTGGAAAAATATCGCTATATTTTGTTCCCAGTAACCCTCGTTTTAGCATTATCATGTAAAGAGCAAAAGTAAATCATTTAGCGTAATTGGAGGTTGCCTTTTTAGACCCCTACGCAAAAAAGAAGGCGATTTAGAAGCATTCTCAATCAGTAATTATGTTTGTATGAGGCATATTACTTCAATATCCAAATCCATTTTATGATTTTGTAAAAATCCTTCCAATCTACGCACATTATTGTTATTGTTCGTAGACTGCTACGATGCTACGCCGTAGCAGAGTTACGGCAGCTAATATCTCGTAGCAATTTTTTTTAAGATATAAAACTTTTTATTTTAAGTTATGGCCGGTGAGCCCAGGTGCTAGTTGGTTAGAATTTTTCATACGATAACGATAACTGACGCTCAGTCAGTTCTACAGATGCACAGTCATGTTACTTCTTATTGTGTATTTACCGCTGTTTGTACCTTACATTATTTAAAAAAACATGTCTTTACTACTTATTTAAGCTACCTATTTTTACTATTATATTATATCAAATTATTTACAAGCATGATGAAGGCGGCGAACGATTTATAAATGAGTACAGGTGGAAATACTTTGAAGTAACCTATGTACTGCATCTGACATTCGCCAAGTCGCGGGTAACTCCTGGCTTGGTGCAGCACAAGATCGGTGTAAGTGGAATTCACTTAGAGAGGCCTACACCCAGCAGTAGGTACCTAATAGCCGTAGATGGTGATGTTGTGTTGCATCTGACATTTTAAGACTCAATGTGATGATGTATTCAGAACCAGGAACATAATCACAGATCATAGGTCTTGGAGAAGCAATATCGTAATATTGCTTCTACAAGACCATATAATATTCTGATACCCTACACGTTGGATCAAACCAGAATAGAAAATATGCCATGAGAGACTACCCTCAGTACTATAAAAATAGTTTGCGAATTATTCTCTCATTGTCGAACCCGATAACGATTCATCTTCATCGGGAATCGTAGAAATATTTTCCAAACCGTTAATAGTAAGTAAGTATGTAATTTTGCAACTGACTCCTATACTATCAAACGACGACGGCTGCTGCTAATCTTAAAGTTGAAGTTGAAGTTTTGAAGTTGAAACAGAGGCCCTAGATAAGTGGCATAGATTTCTATTCTATTATATATTAACGACAATGTGGACGTTAGCTTATGTCAATCCCATACATTTTTAATCTATTCTATGAATACGATCACAGATCACAGATCGACACAGATCACAGAGTACATTTGACACGGGTCGACGGCTGCCACTGACCTGTGTCGACTGCAGTCGCCGACCTGTGTCGACGGCAGTGGCCGATCTGTGTCGACGGCAAAAATGAATTCATAGGCTGCTGTTACATTATATTGCTTGTGTTATGAGTTCTTAAATGCGCATATACGTACTTAAATACTTTTATTTTGTAAATATATACATATTATACATAAAAAACACTAAGACCAGTGGAAATAGACATGTTCGTGCACACAAATATTTGCAATAAGCGTGAATCGAACCCGCAATATTATCCCGATTTCTTTTAGGATGGTGAATATTATGGACCCCATTAACTGCTTACCATTAGGTAAAATGGAGTCAATTTGGTACCTATGTAAACTCGCATGTGAAAGTTTGTATGTGTGTATGTTTGTTACCACTCAGCGTCTAAACTTCTGAATCAATTTTGATCAAAATTAGTATGTACATAGATTCAGTGCCGGAGACAGATATAGTATATTTTTGTCCTAAAAATGGGTTTTGGTGCCGAAGTTACATTAATTAAACACACAACATTTTCCGCCCGGGCGAATCCGCGGTGCCCAGTAGTTATTTATAGTTTTCTCTTGTAAATATAGAAACAACCTTAAATTTCAGTTTTGTTGTTAACATTTTAGAAATTTTGAAAGGGTTAAGTGGTACTTAAACAGCTCTTACGACTATTAATAGTACATAATTGTGTGAAGATTAGTTAAAATTTGTGGTTAAATGTACGCCATTAACGTTATCTTTAAGGGTTATAATAATATATTATAATGTATGTTTTAGTGGTTTTGTGGATATTAAATAGATAGTTACTATTTTGGTCGGTAATTCTTGTAAAACGCTTATAATATCTTAATAAATCGCATGGATTACCAGAATAAAATGTTATTTGAGTTATGTTTAATCTGTTGTATAATTAATATTTGTAATTATATCATTTATTAACTCGCATGATTATATTTTACTTCATCATTTGAATTAAATCATCTGCTTCAAAAAGAAAGATGGATGCAATGAGTTTCTTAAGTACTTTGCTAGAACCTGACAACCTTGATGACAGAAACTTATGATGATGGAACATGTATGAAATGAAAGAATGAAAAGGAAGTTGGGGTAGATCACCAGTACGATAGACTAATGTGGTGAGAGATGTCTGCAAGGATGATATTCAGAGGTCCATGTAGTTGGTCAGGATAAAGCATCATGGCGGTCATTGATGTCACACCTGGCTTAAGCCAGATTTTCAATTTTAAACATAGTCCACTTTCGTCATGATGTTTTCCTGTACAGTCTCAAAGGTAAACTTCAACATCACATCATCTTCATCGTATCAGCCAAAATACGTCCACTGCCACATATGCCAATAATTTTTCATCCGGTCGTTCGCCGCCCTCATTCATCGGTTGCCCGCCACCCTTATAAGGTCGTCGGTCCACCTTGTGAGGGGTCTGCCCACACTGCGTCTTCTAGTTCGTGGTCGCCATTCCAGCACCTTTCTACCCCAACGGCCGTCAGTTCTGCGAGCTTAATCAGAATTTAAAAAATATCATAATAATAATTATCCAGTTTCAAACCCATAACCTCGTAGGTATCTTTATTCTATCATCATCATGCCAGTCCATTATTGCCAGTCCACTGGAAGGAAAAGCTTTTTCTCTGAGAGATGGTATGATATGAACATTGGCGATTCCAGACTTTTTTAAATCCAGATTTATCTTTCTTTTTTTTATATTATTTTTCTTTATATTTGAGCACGACTCGCAAGTATGACGTCCTATTATGACTCAATAATAAAATAATGTGTTGACGCGATATTCTGACGCCTCATTGTATTCCAAATACATGCAAATATATTTTTCTCGATGAAATTGAATCGCTCGACCCATCTCGCAATCGATTATTTAATAAGTGTGAAATATTGGCGACACTAATTTGATTTTGTATGATTCAATATAGCAAGGGTAAAATTAGTATCTAAATATTTAATCTCTAAATATTTCCGCGGCGCAGTTTCACCCGTATGTCGTCCTGTACGTCAATATGGTTTGTTGTATCCCTCGGGAACCATACCGATTTTCGGGACAAAAAGTAGCCTATGTCCGTCTCCGGCACCGAATCTACCAAAACAAACATACCAATTTTCATTGAATTCGGTTCAGCCGTTCGGGTGCTGAGTGGTAACAATCACACACAAACACACACGTACACACATACAAACTTTTGCATTTATAATATTAATCGGATTGTAGGCTTACGTGTTACAATGTTGATAGATCACATTGGATGTTTCTATGATAAACTAGCTGTTGCCCGCAGCTCCGCCTGCGTGATTGTAGGTTATATCTCTGTTTACATTGACGATTTTTCATACAAACCTTCATCCCCTATTTCAACCCCTTTAGGCAATTTTTAGATATAAAAGATAGCCTGTGTTGTTCCCCCAGGCTTAATCTATCTCTATACCAAACTTCATCAAAATCGGTTTAGTGGTTTAGGCGTAACAGACAGACAAACAGACAAAGTTTCGCATTTTAAAATATTAGTATGGGTTATGGGCCACCTAAACAAATCTAAACACTAGGTTGATCACTAACCACTTGTTAGGAAGAAGTAGGCTCATGTTCAGCAGCGGACGTCTTTCGACTGATATTGATGACAAAGGTAGCGTTGCTTTTAAAAAAAGAACTTTGCACTCTCATACTTGTATATTTGGTTAATGGTCATAATTATTACTTTAAAGGTGATATTTAGTATTTAGGTGAAAGTCTTTATCCTGCTCGATACCAGTCGTATCCGAGCTTGACCATAGTTGTTTGACTCGCCCAATTGTTTACTTGTGGTACAATCGACGATGATTCATCTCTTGTTAGAGTGTGATCGGATTCGCAGAGCCAGAGATAAACTGTTTTTGGACTTAAATATTGTTAAGACCAACTTAGGTTCAGTTAATAGTATATTAGCTGAACCTAGTTCTGACGCTGCAAGAAGAGTTTATGAAATGGTCGTATGAAGCGTAAAGTGCATAAACTCTTCTATTGTTATTTTTATTTGTATTATAGTTATATTTTGAAGATAAAGTTTTGTTTTGATACTATAAAACTGACATGTTTTATAATAAAAGTCCTAAAATAAAGAAAAAATATGTCTGCAAGCTGTGTAATCTATATACTTTAGAAAAGCTACTCTGCAAGCCACATCATCCATTTTAGTTCTACGAAATTCTCCTTTTAATATGGAAGATTTTGTGTATGGCAAGTCCGTGTCATAATGCTGTGTAATTATAATAAACTTAACATTACAAGTGTTACTTAAATTACAATACATTCTAAGTCTATTGTATTTTACGATTACGTACGTATACTTAGCTGAAAGTGTACTGAAACATGTAACACAAAGGCGGGATTTAATTTCTCTTTGACCACTTCAAGGGTAATACTGGACGGACTTAGGACTCAGATATTAATTTACGAATGGCATAAACTTTATACAAAGGACCGAGGTGTGATAAAGGCTGTGTATCATGAATATAATATATGGCAATTTGTTAAATGAAGTATGTATACTGAATTACGAGATATTAATTTTAAAGGACTATGCCTATGTACTATCGCTCAAGGGTATTTTGCAGGTTATTGTAATAATTTGACAGGTATTATATACTTGGTTTATATAGAAAAGAATCTTAACTTAAAAAAAGCTTTACAAGAATATAAATTCAGTGCTGTATAAGTACTGTTGTTATTAACATCATTGTAGCCTTATGACGTATACTGTTGAACACATGTTTATCTTCATAATTACAAAAAAATAGCAGCACTAACTTGCCCGACTGCCGAGGTTAAAGAGCGTAATGTTTTTCGAGTGTATGTATGTATGTGGGTATGTATGTCTATATATTTTGGCACGCTGTACATTACAGCCTAAAGGGCTTGATGGCTTTTAACATAATATGAGGTGTCGTCGTATTGATTGTGGGAGTGACATAGGGTAAATAAAACTTGAATGTAGCGTCGGCACGAAAAAAAAAAGATTTTATTTCTTTTCTGTTTGTTTTAGGCGGGCTTTTTGTTTTTTAATTGATATATTTTGCTTGTTGTTAGTGGACGTTTAATTCTGTGATTCCTAATTCGTGATTTCCATACGAAAAATTTTACCCCGATCTGCCATCTTTTCAGTGTTATGTTCTGCCCACTGTCATTTCACAAGCTAGCACTTCATGCTATCTTTTACAAGCTTACAATTCGTAGGTATAAAGGAAAACCAAGTTTATACCACTTGTTATACACACATACTTTTTGATTAAAACTATTTAGTTCTTTAGCCGCGCTTTAAGCCTTTGAGCACCACGTCGGCTACCTGAACAGTAGATTTACTATTTTACCTGTTTGAATAGCGTAAAATGCTTACTTTATGTGCTAAGAGCTGGAATAAAGTCTTTTGAAAATCATACATTTGATTTAGAAACTTATTTCATTCATACCAAAACAGCTATCGTTTTGCAGTCAAGGAGGTTATAGTTTTTCTAGCGTATGTATACATTTTTTCATAAAGGTTTAAGTGCCATTTCTGTCAAAATTCAATACGAATCTAATGGCACCTCATTATGTTAAAATTCATCAAGCCATTTAGACTGAAGAGCGTGTCAAAGAAATAGACATACATACACAGCCACATACACGCAAACATACATACATACATTAGAAAAACATTACAATTTCAATACAATTACAATAACATTACAAAAAAGCAACTTTCAACTACTTTTTTATGTCAAATTTATTTACAGCAACAACAAAATTCAAAGCAAATTGTAAATTCAATATTAATTGAAATGAAAATTAAATGCTTGGGTTAATAGCCTTGAAACTGCTACCGTAGCTCAATACAGCTGTGATACAGCTCAATTAAAACTTTAGAGCCCTGCGTCCTGTTGTTATTATTAATGACTATAATGTCCATACTGCTTGCATTAGTTAATGATGTGTTAGCATACCTAAATACCACAATGCTTTTTAGGCCATTTAATGGAAACTATCACTTTTGGATCAAGGAAAAAGAAGGACGACCAAGAGGGCAATTGAGCTACTGGCATCCTGACTTACCGAGCGAAAAACATTAGTATGAAAACTAGTATTTTACTACTGTATGTGAAAAATAAACAGTTTTTCTTTCTTTCTTTCATTCTTTCTATTTTATGATAGGATTGTAGGTACGTACTACCTCGATCGATTCGAGTATTGTATATATTATTATGTTCATTTTAAGTCGTTTATGTATTAATCTAGTTTGATCGTTTTAACACTATTTTGTTTCCTTACAGCTAAGTTTGTCTGTTACGTACGAGTGCTCTGTTTCTATTAATTAGTATTAATTATGAATAGCTAAAGATCCACCCTCGCCTCGGTATCAAAAGTTTCATTCGGTCTCATAATAAACTACTACGGAAAATATCATAGCAATAGTGACGTATTGCATCATTCAGATTTACAAAGGCGCTTAAAATATAGAAATTCTGAAACTGTAAATAATAATGTTAAACATAATAAAATATAGCCTGTGTTATCATGTTAGAGATAATTTATTGGCCTTGCGTTTCCATCGTTAATTTCTTACCATTATTCAATTCCTTAAAGAAGGTTCAGTTTCAAAAATTGTTTTGTTTTGAAATCAGCAATAGTACTCAAGCAATCAAGCATCTTCAAATTATGGGTTTCGGTGTAGGGTAACATGAAAAATGACATGAAATAGCTATGAATTGGTTTTTCATGTTACCCTACATAATAATAATAGAAGCTTCTATTTCAAACTTCATGAAGTTTGTTCAGATAAAATGGTAATAATTTTGCTTCATAAGTATTTACAGTACTATTGCGCTGAAGATTTACTATTATAGTGCTTATTGTACAAATAATTATGTGAACATTATTTTTTTTGTATATCCGCGCCTTTGCATTAGAAACAAAAAAAATTTACAGCAGATTATTCAATCTTTATTACTAATATATATAAAGTAAAACATCAATAAATTGAGTGGGTAGCTATATTTTATTATGTTAATCAATTTTTCAGTCATTTTTAGAGTTTTAATATTTTAAGCAACTTCGTGAATCTGAATTATGCAATACGACACTATTGTATGTATAATATGTATGTATTTACAAAAGTATTTAAGCATGTGTATTGACTGGCCTGTTGGTTTAGTGGTTAGTGACCCTGACTGCTAAGCCGGAGGTCGTGGGTTCGATTCCCACCCAGGACAAACCTTTGTGTGATGAGCATGATTGTTTGTTCTGTGTCTGGGTGTAATTTATCTATAATATGTAGGTATTTACAAAAAAAAATGTATTTAAGTAGTATATCAGTTGTTTAGTACCCATAACACAAGCAAATATAATTGCTTAATTTGGGGCTAGATGGCGCTGTGTGAATGTGGTAGAATATTAATAATTAATAATGTATATCCGCATTTAGAACTCATAACACAAGCTATATATTATGCTTACTTTGGGTCTAAATGGAGTAGTATGTAGTTGTTGAGATATTATATTATTATTATTACATTATTAATATAATTTACGGTAGTAGATCCACGCTGGTTTCAGCATGAATGGGCCGGATCGTCCGGGGAAGTACTACCCTCTCATAGAAGATCAACGTAAGAGTAGTAGTATCCGTACTACTGCGTTTCGCTCGGTGAGTGAGAGCGCCGGAGGCCCAACTTCCCCCCTTTCCCCTTTCCTTACCTCCCACATTCCCTTTCCCTAACCCCATTCCCAGCCGCCATAGTGGAGACCACCATACCAGCAGTTTAAGACTAAGGCTTTAGGTATGGTGGCCACCACTTCTGGATTCCACTGACTGCTTACCATCAGGCGGGGTGGAGTCACTTTGATAGGCTACCATAAAAAAAAAATATTTTCAGTGTGTTGTAACATTGTATGAAACTTTTGATACCAAAGCGATAGTAAAATTAATGAAAACCTTTTTCAATATATAAATAAAAATATACTTAACACAACAACTCAACACAAAACGTTTTATAATAAACCTTTTAAATTATGAAAACGTCGTATTCAGTTTAATGATTTGGGCCAAGGACCCACTAAATGAGGATGGAAGCGTTCAAGTCCTGAAGAGAAAGCCTGTCCACTTTTATATAAATCATATTAAATTGATTCGTTATATGTAAATTCGTATGTCATTATTTTAATAAAACATGATGTTATCAGATTGAGAAAATAAATATTATGTTTGTTTTCTTGTTGACGTAAAGCCTCTTCGGTATTAGTTAGACAACGTGTGTGTGTGTGTGTGTGTATGTGTGTGTGTGTGTGCGTGTGCGTGTGCGTGTGCGTGTGCTTGTGCGTGTGCGTGTGCGTGTGCGTGTGCGTGTGCGTGTGCGTGTGCGTGTGCGTGTGCGTGTGCGTGTACGTACTCGTACTATTGCGTCAATCCTTTCACCTACCCCACTCCCTTCACGATAGGCAGCGGCTTCGCAGAGTCCCTGGCATTGCAGGAGCAATGCTAGGGACTCTGAGTCGTCCATGAGTGACGGTTACCACTTACCATTACGTGGTGTGTAGCTCGTCTGCATCTGTCAGCAATAAAAAAATATTATCCCAACGGAAAATTTAGGTATACATTTCAAGAGAAATATTCGTTATTCTTTTTTCTAATCCCTCGAGCCTTTACACTGATCATTCATATGTTAAAAAGGCTTATACGAAAATATACAAATAGGTTTGCAATATAAAATAATATTAACTAGAACTATATAAATAACGAGAAAGAAGTACGGACACGTACATATGGGAAATAAATATTTAGAGTGGGTAGTCCCGTGCTCAAGCGGGCGTGAAGCGGAATATAGGTTGTATTATGACCAAAAAATATCGTTTTATATTTATTATTTGGTTTGCTTTAGTTTTAATTTTTTATGAGCGTACAATTTATTAGGTATGTATTTATGTCGTAGGCAAATTGTAGAAACTCGCCGTTTACATACCACGTCGGCATTTTGTAAACGCTCGCTGTCTTCGGCGTTATATGCCGAATGCAAATTGGCTTAGGTTAGGTTAGAACTGTAACCCTCTTCGCATGAGTCGAGCGAGCGAAGCGAGTGCTATAAACAATTTTTATTTGTTGGCTGGTTGTTACTTGGTTGTATTTTAAACATCACCAATTACTTAGCTATGCACATTGCTGGTAACATATCTAGTAATGTACGTTATGTAATATGCCGAGGCAGATTGTAACCGGCGGATTCATACAATTTGCCTGCAACATATACATGACGTCTAATATAAAAGTAAGGAAGAAGTATATAAAAAATAGCATGACAGAATAATGCTATTAAAATTGTAATAATTTCACATAAAATTATTAAAATTTCACATGCACCCCAGAGATTGTCAACGGGCTTATAAAGATTTTATAATTATTTTTCATTGTTTACATTTTTTTATTACCTACAGAGGCAGACAAGCTAACAGCCCACCTGATGGTAAGTGGCAACTGCCGCTCATGGACTTTTGCAATGCCAGGGGCTCTACGAAGCCGCTGCGTACCGTGATAATATTAATGCTCTCCTTAAGCCCCGTTTGAAGAAGTTACATGTCTTAGCGGTCGGGAAACACCGCAGCTGGTAGTTCGTTCCAGTTCCCCAAATATTCCAAATTGATTATTGGTCTAAAAATTATTCCACTGTGCCTATTTATGGGAAAATAATAAAGTCTAAGACTGGGTAATCACTATTTTAATAGCTATTATGGCAAATGTCGGTTTTAATTCGATGCTTTTCATTTTCAAGGGTCAAAACTAATGATAAAGTACCGCTATCTCCTTAAAAATGACACGCGAACGAACGCTAATACTAGGCGACTACCCTCTCCCTTACATTAGTAATTTAACACACTCGATATCTTAAATTTAGTTTTGTTTATGCCAGTTTAGGCACGTGAGATGTTACCGTAGTAAAAACGTCAGAAATTTATTTTTTTGCAATATGGTAAAACGTAATGTTGTGTTTCGTTCGCTTGCTTTTTACGTGTATAATTAAAATATCCTGTTTGCCTATTAGACTAAACTAAAAAAAAAACTGGTATGACAATCGTATTTTTTTTACTAGCGATTAATTAGTAAAGTTTCAGTCCAGTAGGGTGTTTATCTTACCAGTGAAAGCGTAAAATTTTAATATTCAATAGTAAGAGTGAACAGCGCCCCTGGTATTGAGTCTGAGAAATAAACTTTCATCATAGAACTGCTGGTACTTTCTTCTGATCCGAAGGACAATATAAAATGTGGTTTTTAAGTTATTTATTTAATAAAGTGTTGAAATAAATTAATATAATTAATAATATAATATATTATGATGTATCAAACGTAATCCTTATTAAAAGTTAAAACAAAAACACGTTATTGTGGCGACAATAAAGTCGACTAAACTCACTCCAAACATTCAATATTAAATAAAGCGTATGCGAACAAAGTTAGATACTTAAAATTGGAATGTAGCATTCGTTATGTACTTCGGTTTAGCAGAATTATGTTCGTTCAGAAATGTGAGCATTGGTTAGTCTAATGGCGGATTTAATATTGTTTCTAGACAGATTAGGATTAGGAAAGCTTATTTAATTTTATTTTAATTAATAACAATTTGTAAACCTAATTTTATTTCATAAATGTCACTTGAACAGCACATTTATGTTGTGCTGAGGGTACAAGTACGTACAAGAATAACTGACACAGTTATTAGATTTCATTCTGAATAATGTGTTTCCACAAGAGTAAAATAAACACTCATTTATGTTATAAACATACAATACTAAGTAGTTACCTCAGAAAATACTTATAGAATAACTTATTCGCATTACCAACCCTAGTATATTTTATTGTTAAGTCTACGTCCAGTAAGTTAACTAATATCATCAATTACACATTGCTACAATAATAAGAAATATTTATCATCATTTGCAGTATCATTTATTTCAATTTTACTCACACAAAATATACCATTAAATAAAATTTCATATATCTCCTAAACCCAAATCCGCAGCAATTTGTACACATAATAAAACGAACAACATACATAATTGCATTGACGAGAATCCAAAATGGGGACTAAGTGGACTTAAATGAAAGTCCATAATAAAGGTCGGAACTACGTATACATAAACAGCGTTTGATCGATGTGTGACCTGTATTTTGCTGGCATTGTGTCACACAGAATTGTAACATTCGATTACGGAACCATCTATTTTAAATATTTTATACGGCGTCATCAGATTATTTGATTAAATTTATTAAATAATTGAAAGTGTAATATGTGGCTATGTTTAATTGGGATTTTGGTACGAATCACTCTTAAATTTTAAGCATAAATAAAAAAAAATGTAAATAAAAAAGTATAATGCTATTGAGTAAGCCGTTTATTCCGCTACTCGTAAATGCTTTACAAAGATAATTGAATGGACATAAATCACGATTATTCAATTCGGGTCAAATATATATAAATTATCAGGAATCGCAAATCTGACATTTAATATTATCATTGTACATTCCAAGAAAAAAGAAAAACATTAGTAACATTTTATTTCGGCGATGTTAAGTAAATCACTTGACTGTGTAAATGAGGACCGGATTTGGACATTTGCCTACGGAAAATAGACTTTATTATGTGACCGTATTTATGCGTAATAGAATCAAAATTTAATGTAAAACACATCTCTATGAAATCACATTTTACTTAAGATTATAATGTAAATTCATGAGTGTTATATTTTAATTATATTATGAAAAAAAATGAAATAAAAGGTCTTCGCGGTAAAGGAAAATATCGGACAGAAATTTACTTGTAAGTCATGAAAACCTTAAGATCTTTTTAAAAAGATATTTCTCCCACGTACGTTTAAGCTCTCAATTAAAACAGCTGGTATGGTTTTCTCGAGCTTTATAATTATGTCCTCCATTCGCATACGATTTAATGGCATTTGAGGTAATAAGTAGAGTTACTTATAAAAATTTTGGATGAGTCAAAAAATGTTATCAGTATTGCTATTTATGCCTCAATAGTTGAAGTTAACAGTGCTATACTTCTTTTCGAGTACTAAATCAGTAGTAGTTCTGCGTCTTATGACTAGGTATGTCGGATTGCCGTCGCATTAAATCACGTCAGTAAAATGACAGTAATTGGATCTGTGTTGGTGATCTTAGTTTTTTTTATTTGATACTAGCTGATCCGGCGAACTTCGTTCCGCCTAACAGTCGATCAACATTACTTTATTTTTCTAAAATAAAAATATTTTTTCTAATATTAACGTAACCTAAGTTACTCCTTATTACATTAGCTACCTGCCAATAAAAGTCCCGTCAAAATCGGTCTAGCCATTTCAGAGATTAGCCGGAACAAACAGACAGACAGACAGACAAAAATTTAAAAAAAATGTTATTTTGGTGTATGTACCGTATATATATTCATATTCAGGTAGTAATGAACGGTTATTTCAATATTACAAACAGACACTTCAATTTAATTATATGTATAGACTAGCTGTTGCCCGCGACTTTGTTCGCGTGAAAATTCAGATGGGTGCCTCTATGAGAATATTGCGGGCCTGATTTTATGGCAATCGTACATTGTATCAGTATTATCCGTCTCTATGGCGAATCCAGTTTAAACCCGCTACCGCTAAAACTGACAAACCACTTTCACACAAACTTGCGACTCTTATTTGCCCATTTAATAAGAGGGGTTGCAGAATAATAAAAAATAATCCTACTATAAAAACTATAGAAATTTTATACAAACTTTGCCACCCCTTTATACCCCCTTAGGGGATGGATTTCGCAAAATTCTGTCTAAGTGAGCACCTATATCCTAATAGGAACGACAATAAAAAGTTTGAGATTCCTAGCACTTGTTGTTTCTGAGATTTCGTGATAAGTGAGTGAGTGACCTTTTGCTTTTAGATAGCATTTTTATATTGTTTAAATACTGTTTTTCATACTATTTTTAATCTCCCATTCATATAAATCCTCTTTCAAGAGGATTCTTCTAAAGATGTCCCTCGTAAAAACAATATACAATACACAAAGGCAAATTTTCACTACAATAACTTTCCCCTTCCCCTTCTTCCCTATTGCATTTTTCTCTATTCTCCACAGTTTCCTCCTTCCCCTCCTCCCCTCCCCCTTCTCCTCTTCACCTCCTTCAGCATCCCTTGCCCCTCCTCCAGCATCTCTTGTCCTTTCCTCCACTTCCCTCTACCTTGCCTCCTCGTTTTCCCCTCACTTTCCTCTTACTTTCTCCTAACATTTTCCACACTTTCCCCTCACTTCTCCCTCACTTCTCCCTGGCTTTCCCCTGACTTCCCTCTGACTTCTTCCTGACTTCTCCCGCATTTCCCCCACACTTCCTCTTCACTTCCCTATCACTTTCCTCTCACTCCCCATCACTTCTCTCTCACTTTCCCCTCCCTTCCTCCTTCTCCTCAATTCCTCCTTTTCCTCCCTCCTTTTCTTCCCTCCTTTTCTTCCCTCCTTTTCCTCCCTCCCCCTCCCTGTAAATTTCAAGTCGCTAGCTTCAAAAGCTAAAGATCTTTGTATAGAATATTTTATCCCTAATCAAATCAAGTCACTACGACCAACAGTTTAGGCTGTGCGTTGTCTGTTAGTCAGTCAGTCCGTCAGGACAAAGCCTTATATAATATGTATGGGTATATTGATGTATGGATTAGACGTATAGCCATCGGGGATCAAAGCATACAGGCTGCTAGGAATGCTAACACGTGATAGAGCCACATAAAGCTGACCGTGCGAAACACAGTTAATACTTAGATCCACGCCCACAACTTTTAGTTGTGTCTGACCTTGGGCTTTATTAATTGTCATCGCAAAACAGAGGGTCACTGGAAACTGGGCTCATTTAAAACTAAACGGAAGATTGTTTAGAATGAGAGGAATCCGAAAAATAAAAACGCTATCAGCTATTGTCGCTATCACGATGTAGGTCATCAAATCAAATATGGCATCAGACCAAGTAACATGACATAAACACACACAAACACAACACACAATCAATTCTCAACAATCATTATCACTTATTTTGCAGCTTAAACACATCATGAACAATAATTTACAAATTTAACGAATCTTCATTTAAGATTTTCTACTTTTCAGTTCACATTGTTTCACTACACCAAACTTCATCAAAGCGTCACTTGTATAATTTTTAAATCCCGCGCCTTCTCTTGATCTTTGCTATTGGCTAATGGGTGTGGTAATGTCAGTTGTCACAGCCAATAGGAAAGTTTGCGTTCCGTTCCGTTTTATTTTATTATATGATTCAAATTATTGTTAGATTACATGTTATATATTACTATTTAAATAATAACTATTAATTATATTACAGATTTATATATTTAAACATTTTATAAGATCATTATTATATTTACTTGTTTATTTTAAGTATTTTGTTTCAATCTACATAAATTGTATCTACGTTTGTTATTAATGTCAGGGTATTCTTTGATTAATCCGTGATATTGTCAATTTGTCATACCAGAATACCATCCATCTTGGCTCTAACAGAATATCAGCGCTGCTTTGTTCGCAAGGTGGCACAAAGCTGAGTTAGGGCCATTTTGTATCTCACTAAGTTTGTTACTTTTATTTTTTATTTATTATAATGTATTGTTGATATGTTCTGTAACTAACTTGTTGAGAACAAATAAATGTTTTTTCTTTCTTTCTTTCTTCTTTTCTATTCCGTAACCTGTTAGTCTCTGTTTCTATCAGAAAATAATCGACGTGATTCTTTAAATTGGCATAACTTTTTTATTTATCAACCGATTGACATGAAACAAACACTAAATGTTAAGTGAAGCTTACCACAATGTATTAGTGAAAACCATATCTAAATCGGATAAGCCGTTTCTGAGATTAGCGTGAACAAACGCACAGACAAACAGACAAAAATTGTAACAATCGTTGTTTTGGGTTCTATTTGCGTTGATAAAGGCCCCATTAATTTTTTTGTCATATATCTTCCATGTACAGACAGCGATCGGTTACATTTTAGTATATGTATAGATAAGTACTATACATGTTTTACATTTTATTACATGTTATGTAACTTGGAATTTATTTTTCATTAGCTGCGCCCCACGGTTTCACACATACACACACACACACACACACACACACACACACCCACACACACACACACACACACACACACACACACACACACACACACATATATATATACACACATACACACAAGCACTTGCACATGCACATGCACACGCACACGCACACGCACACGCACACGCACACGCACACGCACACGCACACGCACACGCATACGCACACAGACAAGCACACGCACACGCACACGCACACGTACACGCACACGCACATGCACACGCACATGCACCAGCACACTCACACGCACTCATTTGTAATATTAATAGGATTTCACACTAAGTCATCTATTGCAGGCGTCGCTGAAAATTATTTCTGTTTTTTTTCTTGTGTGACAAAAATTCTACCGAAATTAGATGAATAGGCGTTGTCGAAGTTGACATGATATTTTGTTTGTCTATTAACCCTCTTCATAAGTTTAGTGGTCAATGTTGATGGGCAGGCTTGCTCACTTAAAGGATAAAGTTACAGAAGCCAAAGTTTACTTGTATCGTCGGGTTTCTCTAAGACAACAACCTATTGTATTAAATAACATAATGTTTGGTAAATAGTGATAAATTTTTTGTTTTATATATCATTAGCATTTGTATTTATTTATTTATTTATGTTTGAAATGACAACAATCTTTAATTTAAGTAGGTTACTTTAACAAATTGGAATAACTATTATAATTACAAATTATGATTATTCTCATTGAAATTGGTGAAGAATAGATATTTATGAATGTCTCTAGAGCTAGTGTAACAAATTATTAATAAGAAACATTGATAGATCGTTAACTAAAAATAATAACAATATAAATTGTGATCATTAAGCAGAGTGTAAATTTTCTAAAATAATTGTAAAATAAGTTGTAAAATATATAAAATATATGCATTAAATGCAACATAAGTTTGTTAGAAATCAATAAGTGATCTTGAAAACAAAAACTGATTACACTCATAATTTAAAAAAAGATACTATCACTATCAGATATCATTAGACTGACTTTCATTTCTGGACATAATCCTCCCAAACATTTTAATTTTGAACGATATTTTTATTGCCTCCAGTGTCAGACGAGCCAACAGACCATCTGATGGAAAGTAATAACTATCACTTACTTCTTGTAACAACACTTGTGTGTCATAATATGTTCTCGGTGAAATAAATGCTCTCTTCAAATCCTTTTTAAAAGAGATGACTGTTCCCCTACACGGGGGATCAGACCGGAATAGAAAATATAATAAAAAAAACTGGGACTGCCGCGGTAAAGCTATTGCACAGCATTTTTTATCAACTTATGCAATTATAATTATTTATGTATTTTTTTTTTATGCAGAATTTTTTTCTTTATCTTACAATACATGCAGGAATTTTTATCATTCTACTAAGTATTTTTAGTCCAAAGAAAAATAAAACTGGGACATTACATTACATTGATGCATTATTACACGTTATTAAAATCTTAGTTTAATTTCTATAGTTACACCATATAAAATTTATCGCAAATGTGACAAAATATTTGGTTTATGTGTGGTAAAAATTAGCGCCAATAGTGTTTATTCTGAGAAATAAATTTTATGGTAGGCGGAGTGGCAGGTGTTAGGTTTTATTTTCGTAACGGAATTTCTTGATTCGGTCGCCGCGCTCAAAGCCCTCTGCAAAAGCTATGCAAAAGCTTAATAAACTGATCCTCTGGGTTTCAGATACAGGGGATCAGACCGGAATAACTCGTCATAGCGCTCCTCGCAATACTTTCAATTGTTTAACCATCGCCGTCATTAGGTCGTAGATACATAATTATGTTGTGTATAGGTACTTAACATTATTGTATATTTTTTAAATAACTAGCTTTTCGCAGCAAGGTTTCACTCACGTTTTTGCTTACTGCATTGCTCCCGTCGCCAGTGGCGTGATATTACATAGCCTATAATCTTACTCAGGAACTGGGCTATTATACGCAAACAGAATTATTCAAATCCAACTGATTGTTTTAGAGATTAGCGCGTTCAAACAAACAATCAAACAAACTCTTTTGTTTTATTTAGTATATAGATATTAAGGTAATTCATCGAAATTCTTACTTTGAAAACAATGTTTATTTAATGAATACAATTTAAATTTTATTTAAGAATAACCGAAAATATCTTTACTAAACTCCAGATTAAAGCGTGTTTGAAATCTAACTACCCACAATCTAATTGCGCCATGTCTTGCTGTCAGCTAGTACCGCCTTTTGCTCATTCCATCTTAAGTGCCTGGGTTGTGACACCGCTTAATTAACTGAGTCTGAGGTAGGTGTTATATGCGTAATGTTATGCGACAATGTGTGAATGGCAGTGTTATATTGTTCTTTAGAGAGAATTTCGTATAAATCAAATTTTATTTTGATACTAGCTTTCCTCGGCGCAGTTTCACCCGCGTCTTTGCTTTCTGCTCTGCTCCCGTCACCAGTAGCGTGATGTTACATAGACTATAGCCTTCCTCGAGAGCTGGGCTATTGTCATCTATACAAATAATAAAATTGGAGTGTCTGTTTGTAATATTGAAATAATCGTTTTTTACTACATTTATATGAATATATATACGATACAGACTGACCTGTTGGTCTAGTGGTTAGTGACCCTGACTGCTAAGCCGGAGGTCGTGGGTTCACTACTTTTTTTTTTTTTGTAAATACATACATATTATAGATAAATTACACCCACCCAGGACAAACCTTTGTGTGATGAGCATGATTGTTTGTTCTGTGTCTGGGTGTAATTTATCTATAATATGTATGTATTTACAAAAAAAAAAAAAGTATATAAGTAGTATATCAGTTGTTTAGTACCCATAACACAAGCAAATATAATTGCTTAATTTGAGGCTAAATGGCGCTGTGTGCATGTGGTAGAATATTATTATATTATTATTATTATTATTATACATACACCAAAATAATATTTTTTACAATTTTTTTTGACGGGACTTTTATTGGCTGGTAGCTGATGTAATAAGGAGTAACTTAGGCTACGTTAATTTTAGAAAAAATCTTATATTTTAGAAAAATAAATCGACTGTTAGGCGGAACGAAGTTCGCCGGGTCAACTAGTACGCAATAAGAGTTTTTGAATCCGCCTGCTAGTTTCAGAGATTAGCGCGTTCAAACAAACTCTTTCGTTTTATAAAATAATTTTGATATTTGTTAGTTAGTGTTTTATTTTGTGATTTGTCTTCGTCATAAGTATTTAAAGTTTGGTTTTTCTAATGTCCAAGTTAAACATACAAAGTACAATGAATTAAAAAGTAATATTGGTACTTGCCTGGAACGTACGAACTCGTATGAATAAAGGTGACAGGGCCCCTGATTTTTTTCAGCACAAGATCAGATATTTGTAAAAGCGTGTTGTGACTTACGTCTCTTTTTATTTAAATATTCTATGATTATAAAGATTTAATCGTATACTGTAAAGTTTAATGAATTATTAAACTTAACATCAAATAAAAAACAGTTGAACGATTGCTTTTAGATTCACTATATCGACACCTGCAAGAAAAACAACGCAACTCACTTTTTGGCAGTTTTGACTTCATCATAGTTACTGTACAAAAAATGCAGGATTTTTTCACACTCAGCTCAGTGTCTAAATTTCTTGGAGGATAGATTTTAATACTTATAAAAATATTGTAAGTCACGTGTCAATTGCAGTTCATAAAATATGGTATAGTTAAACACCATCATTATTTGCATGCATAAAGAATACCTACATTTTATCAATTGTATCTCAGACATACATTTTTTATTTATTTTATCAGACTTTGTATGGCATTCTATATAGTACATGTTGTAGTATGTCATTATAACTCACAGAAAGTCCATTAATATTTATTATATTCTATTTTATATAACATATATAGTCATATAAAAGTGTAGTTATTCCCTCGTTGCCCTAAATTTTCATGGTTGGTTAGCATGATGATTGATGAACCGAAATCAGAGATAATTTTTTTAATGTTTGTCGCGCTCTCCTGAAAAGTTACTAAATATGAATTACGTTGTTTTTCTTTGCAGGTGTCGATATAAACAAATTCTACAGTATCAGTCAACAAGTCAACCCTCATACGTGTTACTTAACATTCATCCAGCACTGCTCGTTAGAACTATCGTTCTATGTAATTATAGTTTGTGTTACGCTCACTGTTTTCCTGTCTTGCGTAAACTAAGAACACCTTCTGTTACACCGAAGTATAATGCCATATAGATGAAGGCTAACATATTAATGCCACGTTCATTTTACTGAAGCCGGATAGAATAACAGCAGGGTGTAAACCGTTTTTAAGTGATCCTTTTATTTTACTTTTTTAATCAAGTTATTGTTGTGTTCGTAAGGATAGCAACCAATAAAGACTTAGGACTATAGAAAGGGGCTACCCATTGTACTTATTATGTAGTTGTTTCTTATTATTGGAAGTTTTTATAATTATAATAACACAACATTAGCCTGAATTTTAAAAACTTTAAGTAAAAGTCAGTCAAGATGTACTTTATAGTTATAGAAATAAGTAAACTATTTGTTTTTTTATTTGCTGGTATTTAGTGTAACAGATACTTGAACTTATTAAAAATATCAATTGTCAGATCTTATAAATATAATTTGTTTTATTTTAAAGAAAATTGTTACCTAATATTTGAAATAAAAATAAGTACTTGTTTCTCTAAATTATATCTCAACACTTATTAGATACACTACAGTGTAAACAGTTGGAAATAATGGCCAAACCCATTGTTCTTAATGCCAGACAGTGTTTGGTTTGGGCAGGAACATTTATTCTAATTGCCACTCCCGTGAGCCCTAGTTGCTGCAAACTACTCAGACGTATCTGAGGTGATAAAAGAAAGGTCTATTCAACATGTCATTTTGTTCTTTAAACAACTCTATCAGGTTGTGTTACAACAAAGAGTATTCTCTAAGGAAAAATCATTTACTGTCGAAAATTTTAACACAGTATAGTATTATCTTATCTGCGGCTTATCTGGGTAAAAGATGAAAAAATTACAAAGCAAAGTTCACATTTTTGCTTTTAATTCTCAGTGTTATACTTTGTCTTTCAAAAAAGGCATAAAAAGAACATTAATTTAAATATACTACCCAACCAAAACAAAACTAAACTTGTAGGCCAACAAACAACCTCTCTTACTAGAGCTAGAACTATAGAGCTATCTGTAAGAGTTCTAAAAACAACGTGATGAACAACGTGCAACTGCTAGGTTAGTCTTGGGGTGAAAAACCCCAAGACTAACTAGCAGTTGCACCTGGAACAATACTTTATATTAAACCAGTAAAAAACGGGCGCACCAGTAATTTTTACCAAAAACCATGTTAACAAAACATAATAAATTAAAAGAAAATGTTTCAATAATTGTTTTCAACCACCGTACAAACTTGGGTCGCTCGTAATTTCACTCCGAATTAATTGCAACCGCTTGTTGGTAACAGAAAGAATGTTCATTTGTGTCAGATTTTACGATGTGGGTGTTTTGTAATTTGTTGCATGGAGATAATTTGGACCTTTGCTACTTAGCAAGAACAATCCCTCATGTAACCACAAGGGACTGCAGATTAATTTTATGAGATGTGATATATAATATAAAAATGAATCGCTGAATGTGTTGCTAAGCGCACATCTCGAAAGCAGCTGAACCGATTATGCAAATTCTTTTTTTATAATAATCCTTGAAGTACGAGGATGGTTCTTACGGAGAGAAAAATTTAAAAAACAAGTGGGTCTAGATGACGTCATGGATAGTTGTAGTGTTATATTAATATATTATTTACGGGATATTGACTATTCAGAAATCTATAATATTAAATAAAGCAGAAGAGTTTGCTTGTTTGTTTCAATGCGCTAATCCCTAGAACTACCAATCGAATTTGAATAATTGTTTTTGAAAGAAAGAAAGAAAATACATTTATTTGACGTAAGCCACAGACAACACATAAATTTGCACAATACACAATAATAATTTAAAAAAAAAGTAACAAACAATCAAAATTTAGGCACATAACATAACATCGATTGAATTGTAAATAGGCACTACGTATGCTGCTGGTATGCTGTAAATAAAAATAATAGCTGGGGCATGGACAATAAGATAAATACAATATTATTAAATACTTATTTATTGACATACTAATACATACATATTCTTTCATTATAATTTACTGCTTTTGCGTATGATAGCCCAGTTTCCGAGAAAGGTTATAGGCTATGTATGTAGAGCAGAGCAAAGACGCGGAAAGCTAGTTGTTTATAAAACCCAAGAAAGGGTCTAGATTTTCATTTATGTTAATCTTTATATAATTCACTACAAAATTTATTTATTACATTACATGATTATATTATTGCCATATTTAGAGTTACTTGTGTATTTAATGCTATTTCTTCTGCGTTTTACCTCTTTGGAAAATTCATGATTGTAACATAATTTACGTTATTTATTTATTATGATATCTCTGTAAAACGCACAGAAGTAATAATTTTATCTAAAGTAAACACGTAACACAGTCCTCTGTTACCAAGTTTGATTGATTAAGTTTGTTCGCCTCTTGATAACTTTCGTTTTACAGCGACCTGTATTGCGTGATATCGAAGAACTGTGATTATACCAATGCGTAATGTCAACAAACAAAATATTTAGTGCAAAATTAGAGTCAATGCAAATTGGAAAATATTTATATCACTCTAGCTGGCTTCGCACGCGCGTAAAATATGATTTTGTTGTATCCCTCGAGAATCAGACTGATTTTCAAGATAAAAAGTAGCCTATGTCAGTCTCTGGCACCGAATCTATCAACATACCAATTTTCGTCGAAATCGGTTCAGCCGTTTAGGCGCTGAGAACTGAAACTTTCGCATTTTCATCAACATTATCTAAACTTGAGATCTTTTTATTCTTCGGGCCAGGTATAGTGCTAGAATCCACATTGAAACATTAACTAGGTCATTGGTTCACAAACTATGTGTTAAATAAATATAAAATATTATAAAGCATACTTAACGCTCTGTTATAACAACGAAGCAAAAGAGATAATACAATGATATGAATCAAAGTCCGACAAACTAATGACACAAATCGTTTAAATCTCCAACACTCTCCTAAAGCAATATTAACTCTTAAAGCATCTAAAGACTTAGTTACATTTTAGAATCGCATCAATCCACCTTAATTGCCCGGAAAATCCCTTGATTCTTCACTTAACAAAAAACCTTCCGGATGTTAAAAAAAGCAAACCTGCGAACCATTTCTCTTACCGGCTACTATTCATTGGCATCGATTCCTAATGCCTCTATTTAATACCTAATATTGGCTTAACACCCCTATATATATCACAAAGATAGGGCTGACACAAGTTGAATAAAAGCGTTTGTGTAAAATTTAATTTTCGTAAATAGACATTTTTAAGATGTGTTTACTCGATGTCACATTGAAAATATTCTGGTTGAGTTTCATTATATAAAATTTTAAAAAGAGGATAAAATGTTTTATGTGTAGGTAGGGATGTGTGAACATATAATATAGAGAAATTATTCATGTTATAAAAATACTGATTTAAATTTTAGCTTGTATAAAATTATAAGCGAAAATTTTACTAAACACTTCCAAAACTTTATATAACTTATTATACGCAAATTACTTTTACAAGAAACAAGCTTTGATTGCTTCTGTAATATTTGAAGCAGCTAATTTACTATTAAAATAAGATTTTTAGACTGTTTAAAATTTGTTTTGACTTTTTCATCTAAATTTTCTCGTGCGTGCCAACCTAACAAAACCCTAGTGAGATAAAGAAAACCCACACATAATGCGATATCGACAGTGGCTATTTGTAGTATAGCGCTAGTAATGGCCCATTCAGCCTTCCACTGTGTTTATCAATCAATATCAATGATTATATATATATATAAAAATAATGTTGGAATTGTTTAGTGTTATTTTTGAGGTTTTGTTGGTGTTTAGGAATTACTGATTGAAAATTTTATTCATTACATGCAATTCATTTAATAATAATTGGTGTAAGTACAAAAAAGAATTTTCTGTTCTATTCTATTCTGGTCGATTAGGTAGGTCTCATGTAGCTACGAGCCTATTTTCGTTTCAACGAGCACAAATTTAGACTCCTAAACCCAACCGGGAGATTAAACCAAAGAACTTCTGCGATCATTCCGTACACAGTATCGTTGAATCTCTAAGGCTTTTATGTTATCCAATAAATAAAATTTACATAATTTCTAAAAAAATATGCAAATTTAAATATCATTATTAAGATTGTTAATAGACGGGCAGCCTCAAAATTTATAGACAGATCAAATTATATCCAAATGAATGCCCTATTACAAATTATACAACATTTCCCATTTATAACTAGAACAAAACAAGTCTTTACCATATTAAATTAGTCAGAACAAGTCAATGAAAGTAACAAATGTCACATAATTAAATTAAGATCACAATCGTAGATCATAATACTCCATCAAAAATTTAAATAAAATACGCAAAACAAAAAGACCCTTGTGAAATGAAAAGCAACGCGGCTAAGGAAGGTTTCAAACTAGCGTTTTATACACGTTTATAACCGCGTATACGCGCGTATAAGTACACCTTTTGCCACACATGCATCTCGTACAAGCGTTGAGGCGCATAAAAGCGCGAGTCACGAAAGATGCTCTGACACTGACACTACCGTATCAAGCGGACATGAAGAAATAAGTTCGTGTATGTGCGACCGGTTTTTTGAAGCGCGAACTGTAGCGCCCTTGTCCGCGCGTATGTAAAAACGACGAACGACCGTATGCGTGCAGAAAAACGCTAGTCTGTAACAGCATTAAGAGTTGTGAACAAAATAAGGAACTTCTCTATTTGTCGTAGTCGACCAAGCGTTCTATTTCACCGCTATTCTGTTTGTACGGCTTTACCGCCTCCTTGTTTACACTTAAACCTAAATTAGTTCTTGGAACAACAACAGCGTTATTTTCATTTGATTTCAATACGAATTTGTATTTGAATCTATTGTGAATCTAAGTTTGTGCTTTAAGTATTCTTAGATGTAATAGTTGCTGGTTCAATAATACTTAGTAATAAAGTAAAATTAGGGTGATTAGTATCATGATACTTTATATTTTAAGTGACGATGGTATGGTGGCCACCACTTCTGGATTCCACTGACTGCTTACCCTCAAGCGGTGTGGAGTTACTTTGGTTGGCTAATATAAAAAAAAAGTTAATACAATTATCTTACAAATATTTTTCTTCGTACTAATGCACTTTAACATTAGTCTGCATAGGTACACTGTTTGCTGCACTTAGTATGTTTCAATTATTCAAGCACAGTTTTACTGATATGCACTTAGTATTGTGTACCTTTGATACTCCCGGGGAGGTATTGTTCCCTTTTTAGATTACCGCAGGCTTTTTGCGTTTATTTACTTGTAGTTTGTTTTGGATGCAGGCGAACTTTGTAGATTTTGTTTTGATGTTTTGCATGATTTTTGGTTTATCCATACTAATATTGCAAACACGAAAGTAACTCTGTCTGTCTGTCTGTTTGTTACGCTTTCACGTCTAAGCTACGAAACTGATTTTGATAAAATTAGGTATAGAAATAGATTAGACCTCAGGGAACAACATAAGTTATCTTTTATCATGAAAAATGGCCTAAAGGGGTTGAAATAGGGGATGAAAATTTGTATAGATAATCGTCAACGTAAACAGAAATATAACCGACATTCACGCGGGTGGAGCGGCGGGCAACAACTAGTTTAATAAATAAGTGACAAAACGTTCCTTGAATAAGAGATGTTTTTAGGCTATTTTATAATAGACGCAAATAAAACGTGGTGCATTTATTGCAATTGTAGTAACAAGTTTGTTTGACATTCTAAATTTGTATGTAAATCTAATTCTATCGCTGATACAATTCACAGGTAAATACGATAACAAAAATAAATTTTCAATTACAAATAGTCCGAAAAGTCGGGTATTTATTTTCTCTCTAAACAATCACAAAGCAAACTCAATAAACTAACACATCAAAACTCCACGAGAATACAGCGGGTAATGTTACTTTAAAAAATACACTGTACGAAAAAATATTTTAGACTGAACACAATACGGGGTTCATAAAACAAAAGCTTTGAATTTTGCACACAAACCAGAAAACAGGGCATAATAAATAATTTAGACGAAAAAGTTTAACGCGGTACATTTTAGTTTTGACCAACATAAACGGGAACGTACGGCAAACTTTCTATATACAGAGGATTAACTCGAAATGAGTTTTTTCACGGAAACACCACGTATTAAACCTTAAATGAAGTTTTTCCGAAAGGATTCGTTGGACTCCTGTTTCGGTATTTGGGGAACCAAGGGAACTAAACCGGTATTTTAAGTATTTTACATCAATGCGTGGATTTTGTGACGTTCTTTAGCTGTGGATTTAATTAAAAATGTAGGGATTTTGTGTGCGGGTTGCCGTCCGCAAATGGACGCTTGTATGCAGCTGGCGTGCAATATAGAAATTCATATCAAATATTGTAGTGATAGAATGACCGATATTTGGGGATTCAACACCAGATTGCTAGTAATCCTAAAACTGGCAATGCTATGACAAATTAAGGATAGTATCTTACCAGCATGAAAGAAGGACATAGTAAATTGTTTACTGAGTATAAAGAACCTTAGCTAATCTTAAAACACGATCTGAAGTATATAGACCTGAAGCAATTACCACAGAAAACTATTTGAACAACGCAACTTCTCGTATTTTAAATTTTTCTTAGCTTTACTAGTTATTATTACCAATTACTAGTATTTTTTTCTATTTCTTAGCCTGAAAACGTACGTTTACTGCTATTAAGCCCTCTAAAGGCAAGAATTGCAATATCATTATAATTATATACCTTGTATCCTTATTTTTAACCGACTTCAAAAAAGAGGAGGTTATCAATTCGGGTCGTATGTTTTTTTTTTTTTTTTTTTTTTTTTTTTGTATGTTTGTTACCTCATATCTCGGTCATTTATGAACCGATTTGAAAAATTTTTTTTTTTATTTGATAGGGTATACTTTGAAATTGGTCCCATTTTTTTATTATAAGAAATGGTTCAGTGGTTGTATGTTTGTTACAACAGAACTCGGTCATTTATAAATCAATTTTGAAAATTCTTCTTTTATTTGAAAGGGTATACTCTGAAATGGGGTCCCATGTTTTTTTTATAAAGAATGGTTTAGTGGTTTAGCTTCAATTTTATATTTTGTAACAAAACGTATGCCAGAAGTGAAGATGTGTAAAGCAACACGTCGATGTCTTTTGCGACGAATTTTCTGACATTGACATGTCCATGCTACAAGTGCGAAGTGATTTTTTTTCATTTTTTGTTAGAAACGAAGTGGCCCTGAGTAACCATTTGTGTTGTTTCATTTTCAGCGTCTTCATTGTTTAGAAGCAGTAGACTATGGTCATCACTATAATTAGGCAGTCGTTAAGCCAAGTTGGAGGTCTTATGGTCGTGAGAAATTACAACAGCAATGGGCGCCCTTAAACCTGCTTTTACAGCACCACTGTTTATTTTTTGTATATCTATTAAGCGATTGCTCGGTCAGTTAAATTATGATTTTTGATGATTCTTTATTGTTGGTAGATCATCCATTTTTTGTTTTGATTTGTGGTTTCTGGGATTCAGGGTTTAGCGATCGAGAAAGTGTTGACAAGGACTTTATATATCTATTTACAATCTTACCTCTCGTGTCTACTTTCTTTCAAACGGCGCGGCGCTGTCTCATTTGCGCAGCACGTTTAGTAGGTCTACCCATATTGAATATATTTATACACAATTAATTCCCACTAAAAGGCTAAAAATAAAATAATTTTTAGAAAAACAATAAAAACCGACTTCAAACAACACCTACATGTTCAATCCTTAACTAAAAAGTAGAAAATAATATTTTAATTACTTCATAGCAAAGAACATTAAAGGGGACTCAACGCAATCCTTGATACCTATAATACTTTACTATTTATAATTTTTAATTAGTTATTTTGGAGTCGGTGCCAGCCAAGAAGGATCATAATGGCCTTTATAAAAATAACCTACCTACTAGCAAAAAAAACCTTCTTGATTAATCTATTTAATGAATGAATGAATAATATACATTTAATACAAGAAATCGAACGGAATCAGATAAGTGCGCCTCAAATTTTTTATGTATATCTGAACACAACTATCAATGACGTCTGCCTTCACGAGTATGACCGCGTTCGGGTAGTGCACTCAGGCATATCCCCCACGCGTGCCATTACCGCCCCGTGCATTTCAAAAGTTTGCTGCAAAGGCAGAATTAAAGATCCTTCTTGGCTGGCACCGACTCCAAAATAACTAATTAAAAATTATAAATAGTAAAGTATTATAGGTATCAAGGATTGCGTTGAGTCCCCTTTAATGTTCTTTGCTATGAAGTAATTAAAATATTATTTTCTACTTTTTAGTTAAGGATTGAACATGTAGGTGTTGTTTGAAGTCGGTTTTTATTGTTTTTCTAAAAATTATTTTATTATATTATTGCTTTTATTTTTTTTTTATTTTTTTTATGTTGGTACCTGCCACGTTTTTCTCTGCATGACAGAAATATGGCAGAAAATGTTATAGCATTGAGTCCGTCTTGTGAAAATTGATTGCTGGAAGTTTTAGTAAATAAATAAATTCCACTATCCTACTAATATTATAAATGCGTAAGTTTGTGAATGTGTATGTTTGTAACCACTCAGCACCGAAACGACTGAACCGATTTCGATAAAAACTTTTATCCCGAAAATTGGTCTGGTTCCCGAGGGATACAAAAAATAATTATAATATGTATATTACACGTGGCCCAAGCCGTGAACAGCATCAGTAATAAATAAAGAGTTTGTTACAATTATACCAAAGTTGGTTGGATGACCGCAGTATGGTGATATTTAGCATACAGATAACGTTGCTGCCCTTTGCCTGTTATTACCTCATCTTAAGCATTAGCAAAACCAGGATATATATTAAATAATTAATGATACAGTTTATAGTGACGAAATTATGACATCCGTCCCCCTAAACCACGATTTAGTAACACTAAAAACCAAGACGTGTCCTCATTTTATAGTTTATTATGGTGACCATAATATTTTCAAAACTTGATGCCTAGAGATTTCTTGCGTTCTGTGACGTTTGCTGGACATAGATCTCCAAAACCAGAGCTTGGTAGGTTACGTGTAAATGTGTCTCATTTTCTTTTATATGGAAGCAAACTTCATTGAGTTGAATGCAAATGTGTCATCAGTAATAATATAACTGCCGTGGTTCCATTTTGACCAAGACAAATATTTGCGTGTGATTTATAAATATTTTTTTCGAGAATCTGAGTATACTTATGCTTAGAATCAGGCAGGCCATATGCTTGATATCACCTTAGTCGTATAAAAAAATAATTTTTGGGTGTAAAAAAACTAGGCCGGATTGAGCAGGCACTGTAGTAGTGTGCGAAACTCACTTCAGAATGGAGTCTAGACGACGCTATTTGATGACACAGCAAGCCAAAATGGAGGTGATTCATCCAGCCACTCTCTCTCATCGGGCGATTTGGCTAATAGAAAAAGGAGGCCTTTGACCTGCAGTGGGAAAATAACTAATATACTATGAAAAAAGTCAACTGGATTATCTTTTTGCAAAAACTTTAAAACCAAAAGTTTTGTCTCGCAAAACTCCAAAGTCTGGCCACTATATTTATATAACTAATATAATTTTATGGGTCATACTTCACCTGTTACATTAGGGTAGGTAGTGCGCCAATTTGGCGGTTTATTAAGCATTTACCTCGTTATACGGCGGATCAGTCGGCCGATACGTTTTGATTGAATGAGTGAGGTTCCTTGGTGCTATTATGTCAGTTTCTTCAAGACCCACTTCGTATTGCCAAGTTAGTTTTGTAATGCGACTTCCGAGATTTAGTACTGAAATAATATTTTATTGAAATTTATAACTTATTTTAATGGGTTAGGGAGATACATTTTGCATGTTCAGTCTCCGCTTCTCTTTTTGGTAGATATTTTCAGGCAAATTTAAGTTATATCTTCGGTTACTACTTTTCTCCCGTGATCGTAGCTTGATGCCACATAGCTTAGAATCTTCTTTAAGAATTGGACTATCGAAATAATTTTTCAAATCCGATTGAAAGTTTGGAAGCGCGTTCAAACAAAAATCGCTTTTAATTTTTGTAATTAGTTTGGATATATTTAAAATAATTAATTTTTCTTGCTTAGAGTGTTCATAGCTTATCTAATTCTAAGACTAAGATTGCCCGCAACACTGGGTCTCCGGTAGAGATGAGGCGAATCTACTAGAACAGATCCGCGCACTCGGTATTTTACAGTACTAGACCACAACTATTCTAATTTTCGAAATACTTGATCCACCTAGTTTTTGTAAATTACACGATTGCCGACCTTATGTCAATATAACAGAGGTAATATTCGCATGTACACGTAGTCGAGTATCATGCAGCATGCAAACCTAGTATTCTTCGGCGTTTCACGATCGTAAAAATAATGACTGGATACTTCACATTGACCTGATTTTTTTTTTTGGACACTATTACACACCGTCATCTAGTCCTAAGCTAAGCAGAGCTTGTGTTATGGGTACATACTTAACAATATTGTGATTTATTTATTTAATTACTAACATTAGGCAGTAAGATCATTGTTACTAACACATTATGGAAATAATTCTGAAATAAATGAAATGAATATGAATATGAATAGGCGTACCTAGTACCGGATTTACCTAGTACAACCCATCTCTAGTTTAACTACGTTGTCACAATAAAACTTTTTAAACATTAAACATATTTTTCTATTATTAGTGATAGATAGATTTTACTACGAGTAGAAATAATTGTTAAACTTAAAGACCCTAAATATTTCAAGTTATTTGGTTCGATGGGTAGAGTTATTAATAGATGTATGTGGGAGTGTATAGAATTAATCATCTTATATTTCGTATTGTGAAAGACTAATTGAATGGAATAGTTTGCGTTATTGTTAGGCTATTATTACCCGAAGAGATAGTGGTGTATAACACCCCCTTTCCATGAGCTATAATAAGTAACATGGGGTGATTTACATATTATTATAATTCTCTAGAGTTATAGGTATTAGGGTTGAGAATCTCTTTTTTTTTTGGAAACAAGCCTTGTGTCGCAGAGGACTATACAAATATACATTCAACGGGCGCAAAGTACACCCAGACCGGAGCAAATATTTAAGGATCACGTAGTTTTGTCTTGTGTGGGGATCAAACCCACAACCTTGTGCACAGCAATCGCTTGCGCTCCTACTGCACTACGGAGGCAGATAGAAAATATCACTTTATTCAACCCGGGATCAACTGCGTAGTAGTTCATGCATAGTACCAGATGTTTTAGAAAATACTATGTAACTAACATTGTATAGAAAAATAATCCTACTAATATTATAAATGCGAAAGTTTGTATGTGTGTGTATATGTGTGTGTGTGTGTGTGTGTGTGTGTGTGTGTGTGTGTGTGTGTGTGTGTGTGTGTGTGTGTATGTGTGTGTGTATCCTGAAAATAAGTCTGGTTCCCGAAGGATACAACAAACCGTATTACGCGCGGGTAAAACGGCGTCGCGGAAAGCTAGTATTAACATTTTTGTCTGCACTAAGATACTAATAATAATATTTATTAATTAACAACAGTATTAGTTCATCTCAAAAACATACATAAATATGATTATATTTACCATTTACCCATGATAGCCGTATCCCAACACTTAACTTCCCGAGTAAACACCATAACAACGTTTAACGGCTAATTTAATACCCCATTACGCGTAATATATTAAGAGTTACTATAATGAGTGTTGTAATTAAAATTAACGAAATTAATGTACATTTTAAAACTGTTTACGTCGAGTACGGGACCTCAATAGTCCCTAGTGAGATATAATGACAAGAGGTATGGTAAAGTCGAAATGGCCCAGTGGTTAAGGCACCCACTTTATTTACACTAGGTCGTGGGTACGAAAGTGATTTTAAAAATCATGTTTTTTCTAAAATCATATGTTTTTTCTAAAATCATATGTCTTTTTATTTTGGACATTTCTGACTAATACTTATAGAAAACACTGAAATTGCCATTCCGCCTTGAGCAAGCGTAGCAATCAATGTTCATACCTTCTTTGTATGTATGAAGAAGAGGCCTTTTCCTGCAGTGCAATAATAATGGGCAGAAATGATAAAAGGTACGAGGTTAAAGGTTAGATACTGACAAGTATCAAGGTAGTCTATATACTTTTTAATATATGACAACTATCGCGATGAGATGAGTTTAGCAGATGAGCGCTTAGACTGGCATGCCCCAGTATACAAAGTTGTAGCAAACGTCGCCCAAGATAAAAAAAAAATTGGTTTCATGTGTGCGATGAAGGGAAACATCGTAGACAACTTACGATAAGTCTGAAATCACCAATCCGCCCTAATCAAGTGTGGTGGTTAATACTCATGTTCTCTCTGTAGGTACGAGATAGCACTACATATGAAAAATAACTCTTAAAAATATAGGCATTGATGACCTTAATTCACTCCAAGAGATCGCCAAAGACATCAAGGGTCTGCTGGCTTTTCTCAAGAAACTTGGATAAATCGAGTGATCGTCGTCCACTTACACGCAAAATATGCGCACAGTGAAGTTGCGGAAAACAGTCCGTTTATACCAATACCATATGCATAGATGAATTTTTCTTTAGCCAATTAATTGCCTCAAGTCCAACCATGAGCTGACAAGAAGCTTTTCTATTCTTTTTAATCGCATATACTATAAAAATAACAATGGTCTGCTTCATTGTGAAAGTTTCATATTTTCTCGTTTTGTGAAATGTACCGAATATATCAAGAAACTGATAGATGTATTGTGGCCGTGACGTACTCAGCTTACTTCGAGTAATTCGTGTGAGAAATCTTTGGACTGGCGTCACCATAAATACATACAGTACAGACTGGCTTAAGTGAAAATAATACTGCTGAGTTGTTCGTAGACAATTTTACTTCTTTGTGGTGACAAAACAAAATATTTAAATGGTACCAGGTACGTCTACACGATACATTTTCTTGAGATTTATTAAGCACATACAATTATTATTAATTCACACAACATTAACAATAAACATTTTTAGTAATTACGGAACTTTTAGATTTTTTAAGTAAAAAATATTAACATGGGTACAAAAATCAAAATCGTGCGTGGCGGGCTGCTTGCAAAAATTTAGGAATCTCGACTTTGGACGATTGCGAAACACCCTTATTTATACGATTTTTAAATAAAGTCCAAATGTCAAACATTCATCTATTTTTAGGACAACCTACTCTAATTCCAACGTATGCGTACCATACTCCAAAGACATTCATATCGTGGGACGTTGAGTAACTCATGCAATGTAACACGCTTGAAGCCACGTTCATAACGCGCGTACGTGACCTCCAGCGAGTACCCCACGACCTAGCCATTACAGGATATTTTTGTCACCCTAACTTTACTAGCTGTCTCCATTTGCTACATTCAGTATAACGTAGATTTTTTATTTGGAGGATCAGAATATTGTATCTAGTTTTCTATTTGGTGATACTTAATTGTGAAGCTGGATGGCTTTTGGAACGGTGACAACCACTTCTGAATTTCACTGGCTGCTTACCATCAGACAGAGTGAAGTCTCTTTGGAAGGCTAATTTAAAAAAAACTAAATTTTTTGTATGACTAAATTATTTTTCATCAAATGTATTATTTCAAGTAACATAATTACTTGAAATAAGATATGTTATTCAAATTAAACCAATAATTACTTCAGCATTACACAATATTATTCATGATTAAATTGGTGATTCTATAGAAAATAGACAAAAAAAGAATAAAATACAAAATCCGATTAAAAAAGAAAAAAGAAAGAATAGTTCTTTAAGACTTGAGTTTCAAGCGAGAATCTACTAATAAATCTTTTCACTCAAAAAGTAAATTTACTAGAAAAAAGAAAAAGTAGAATAATTATTCTAGCTTAGAGCTTCATTTTAATTTGTACTAAGAGATAATTTAATATATCCCGACAACAACAAATGAACTAAACAAAATACAATCTCACCCTTATTGAACTTAGTGAGAAAGAATCGCACTAAATCCTTGATTACGCCAAGGACCGATACATTTTGTAAATCTATTCACGCATTAAAAAGTTCGTAGCCGTTTTTTCCTTTCAACAATTCACTAACTAAGAACGTGATGGCTTGTTAGTGGGACACACTGGGGATTGGTTCGATGAGCCCATTTGTTCTAGATCATTTTAACCGTATATTTCTGTTACTTCAAATTATTATAGTGACAAAGGTTGGAAGACAAATCTTGTCAAAGTTATTCTTAAAACTAAATAATAAAGACAAGATATATCACTTCTTCTAACTCAATGCCTTACTTTGCTGTAAGTTAAAATAGTAAATAATGTAATAATACCCAGCCTGTTGTACTGTCCCACTCTAGAGCAAAGGTCTCTTCTCATATAGAGAAGGCATGAGCATTAATCGCCACGCTTGCTCAAGGCGGATTGGCAATTTCAGACTTTTAAGTCCAGGTTTTCTCACGATGTTTTCCTTCATCGTCAGTCAGAAATGTTCAAGATAAACTTAGAAAGTATACAATTTCAAAAATTACATTGGCATTGGTATTCGAACCCACTACCTCGTGTTAAGGAAGCGGGTGCCTTATCTAACGGGCTATTGTGGTATAAATAAGTAATTAATATTAAATACCTACAAAATCACTATTTACAATTTCCATAATTTTTACAAATTTGTATTCAAATGAACAGTAAATATGAACCAAATCAGACAAGTAATAAATATAGTCATAAATATATTTAACGATAGTTTGATACACAGAGTATGAGCAGAAGACGCGAAGATGAAATCTTAATCGAAAATGTATTACATTTTACTAATAGTTGTAAAACAAGCATTGTTTTGTTCTATAACCACATCAAGCGTGTGTCTTCGTCCTCTTTTTGATCGACCAAAAACAATGGCAACGTATCCAGGGGGTTAGCATTCAGGTGGTGCTTGAAACTTAACACAAGTGAACTTGCTCCAGTTACCTTCCAAGTAACAGACTTATCTAGCTTTAAAACATTTTTATGATGTGTAAGGTAACTGTGATTTAAGTTTTCTTGTTTCTCTATCTTAACTTATATTATAATCGGAAAAGATTTGTTTTTTTGGTATGTTTGTCATAGATAAACTCAAAATCTATGTTACTGATTAAAAATATTCTTTCACGTACAGAAAGCTATAATATAAGCGAATAATATTTTTTTCGGTATACGGGCTCACGCGTGTGAAGCCGCTGTCAAGTCATCAATATATTAGGTTGCTTCGACATAGTATTAGGTGCTTTAGGTGTCATTCATTCTAATATTAATTCACTTTAATTTATAATATTTAACGCCTTTAGTTGACAAACTTTGGAGCGTTATCGCTAACTGCTGAACAAGCAATATGGCGTAGGTACAAATTGATAGATGTTTACCGGTATAAAATCCTTGGAATAGTAATGTTAAAAACATTACCCAGCCAATACCAACAGAAAAAAAAAAGAAAAGAAAATTAATCAAGGAATGTTTTAACATAGACCTCGTTATTTCGAAAAATATTGTGTAATATTATTATTCATTCATGCAATCGCCTTGCCTACGGTCTGCAATTAAAGATAGTTTAAAATTAAGTCAAAGGAACATAAAATAGAACAGATATTCAAAATTCGAAAATTAATCATTCCATTTTAACTTATTCATAACGGGATAACTGAAGAACAGACATCCTTGTTTACGAAAATTTATGGTAACTAATTTTTGGCCGTCTTCCACTTTTCCTTTTTTAGAATAAATTAAATATTCTCCCCTCCATTTAGTTCAAGAGCTCTCGTTTGCAATTTAAATTTTGTTTAAATTAATGGTAATACAGGCGAGTATTCGATGCTAAGTATTTGATTTTAGAAGATTGGAGTCACTTAAATATTTTCTTTTTATCGGTTATTCTGTTTGTTGTTTTTTTTTGTATTTAGCACCAGCCGATCTAGAGACATCACGCTTGAGTGAAGAAAAGTTACCGTGAAAGTTTTCCTTTATACACATATATTATTGGGCATACACAAGTCAACGTATTTTATAAGTGGAAAAGCGAGAACATGAGAGCTTGCATCTACTGATTTTCCTTTTTTTTACTATTATATTGTTATAACAATTATTAAGCCACAGATAATTATGTTTCAAGTACTTGTATTTACTTCCTAATGAGATAGGTCACTCTCTCCTCCCACATTACTCCACTTTTCCATGATCTTAGTAATATATTTACATAGTAAAAATAATATTATCTCCATACCTTTAGTAGATACTATATCTATATCTACCGAACCTTACCACAAGTTTGCGACATCCTTCAAAACGTGTACTTGTTCGTAATAGAATTTCTAATCCAACTTAGCAAATACACACACGATTATGTAGTATAATAGGCTCATTGAAACCGAGTGATCTATACGTATCGTATACTTGTGCTAGTGTACAGCTATTATATTCGAGGGTTCGTCATGTCATAGAGTACTTCACAGACAGGTAACAATATTATTACGTCTATTGATTAATTGATAAAGTACCTAAAAGCATAGATAATTTGTTTAACTAGATGAAATTAAACAAATTATTCATACTTCATTCTAATTAGTTACTAATTAGATCAAATTAAAGTAATTATTCATCCTTGTAGCAACCCAATTGGTATTTCACATGAGATTTAACAGGTGATTAGTTAATTTTTCGTTGATCAGCTCTTCAGAAACTTAGTGTTAGTCACAGAAATAGCAACACATTTTTTTTGTGTTACAATAACATGGATTGCGGTGGCGGCAGTCTTATCACAGATATCTGCTTCTCTTTCTGTTTATGATGTTTATCCTGCTTTTTCATATGATGATTTGTTATGTATCGAATTATTATTATAATTATTATCATAGTGTGACCACCATCATTCAGTGAACTAATTGCGCTTGTAACAGGAATTTTAAATTCGCTAAAGATCGTCACTTCTTGACTAAGTTTTAAATCACTAAGCATTTAAACAATTTTGAATGCATAATTTATATTAAAGGCTTGAACAAATCGTTTATTTCACCTACTATTAAAAGTACTACTTACAATCACAATAACAGGTATTACATCTAACTTATTTATATCATCATCATATAATAAAACGTTTCAAAGGCATAAAACAAAACATCAAACGACCTATCTACACATATTTAGTTTAAAATCTTTGATACGAACAGTGTCAACGAAGCGATATGCCGCGAGAACAAAAGCCGCCACTGGACTGTAAACTAGATAGCCCTTAAATTAATTAATGATGGGCAGATAATCTTTTGTAACACAAGAAATAAAGGGCGTAATATATGTATCATTATATAAAACACGATACTTAGCCATTGTTAACGATAAAAGGGTTTAAATGGCAAGATATTTGCGGGACGTGTTGTTGAAATTTTACAAAAGTTTACTATGTGAAAGGGCCATCCCTAATAAAATTTTGACTATGTATAGGTCACTAGCTGCGCCCCACGGCTTTGCCCGCGCATAAAATATGTTTTGTTGTATCCCTCGGGAACCAGACCGATTTTCCTGATAAAAAGTAGCCTGCGTTTATTTACATATCAATTGTCATCTAAATCAGTTCGGCCGTTTAGGCGCTGAGTGGTAACAAACACACACACATACCAACTTTCGCATTTATAATATTAAAAGGATAATGTATTTACGGTCTTGTGAATATGATAAGGTTGAATCTATGCGTGTATTTATGTCTGGAATTTCTGTAGATGCTAGGTGAAAATAAATATGAACTGTATATTATTATGATTAAATTAGCTGTTGCCCGCAGCTTTGCCCGCGTGGATGTCGGGTTTTTTTTATCGGGAATCTATTTAAAACCCTTCAAGTCAATATTTTTGCTAAGATCTTTTGTTTCTCAAGGTGTATTCTACCACTATAAATTATGACTTCTAGTGTAACTTCGGCGATTCTAGATTTATTTCGCGTATTTTAGGACTATAAGAATTTGGAACATTTGAATTGAGAACAAAAACGGTCGACATAATAAAAATATTTTATTACAGAGGGTCATTATAAGTGGAATTTAGTTATTTTATTACTTTCGTCTAAAAGAATATTATACTAATATTATTACGAGCTGTCTCTTCGGATGGGTGCTCTGGGTGGACTACGTCGGCGTCGTATTAATGTATCTATTTTATGATACAGAGCCCGTTAAACTCTCCCCATAGTCTGGTTAACTGTAATTTGTTAGTACCGAAATTTCTAGAATAAAGTGAATCTTAATTCAAATTTTGTTAAAATATAAACTAACCTAGTCTTTTTTTTTATATTATAGCCTACCAAAGTGACTCCACCCCGCCTGATGGTAAGCAGTCAGTGGAATCCAGAAGTGGCGGCCACTATACCAAAAGCTATCGTCTTAAACTGCTGGTATGGTGGCCTCCACTATGGCGGCTGGGAATGGGGTTAGGGAAAGGGAATGAGGGAGGTGAGGAAAGAGGAAACGGGGGAAATTGGGCCGCCGGCACTCTCACTCACCGAAACAAACGCAGTAGTACGGATACTACTACTCTTAAGTCGATCTTCTATGAGAGGTTAGTACTTCCCCGGACGATTCGGCCCATTCATGCTGAAATCAGCGTGGATCTACTACCGTAAGTCTCTGGATTTTGCTCAAAATATTTATACCTATTTAGAAAATTGCAACTAATGTACTAAATTAATGTTTTTATTCACACTATGGTAAGAAGTTTAAGGCTTAGTGTGAAATTGGGCATGACAAATCACTCATATGTAGCACAGGAAGCACTAGTTAAAATAACAACACACAGGTCCCAGATTACATACGAAATACAAATAAAATATTATTCTTTCATTTACCACCTTAATTTACTTTATTTTCATTTCATTCTTTTTTTCTAGACTGAGGGTTTGGAGTGTCGAGCTGGACTTCTATCAAAAGGTCTAAACTTCAAATTAAATAAGCTGGAGAAAGGAATAATATTTGTCCAGCAGTGGGACATGATGAGTACAATTTCAGCCAAAAGAAGTACAACGACTTCGACCAGTGATGAGCCGCCCTCATTTATTTCTTGCCAAACAGCTTCAAATTTAAACTACATAATATTATATTTAATAAAAGTTTAAGTTTTTTTACAATGTTATTTATCGCCGTATGTTCTAATATCAGTAAGCTTAGGAAGCGATTAAAAAACGCAAAAAGGTCAATTTCCTCCCTTTCCTTTTTCACACCTCCCTCAATCCTTTCACCTACCCCACTCCCTTCACGGTAGGCAGCGGCTTTCCTGAAGCGGAATCCCTGGTATTGGAATGTCTATGAGCGACAGTTACCACTTACCATCACTTGGGCTGTTTACTGGTCTGCAACAATAAAATCAACAATAAAAAAATAACTTAAGACAGTAAAAGAAGCGTCTTAAAAAAAAAATTCGGTACGAAAATGTTACCCATAACACAAGCAAATATAATTGCTTAATTTGGGGCTAGATGGCGCTGTGTGAATGTGGTAGAATATTATTATTATTATTATTATTACCTACATATCCAAGCTTTGCTGTTATTTAACTTATACACTGCTTTCATATTAATTTTAATACCTATTCAACGTAAACTCACAGCGGAATAAACTCGCTAATTAATTAAAAATGAAAAGATTTCACGATGAAAAAGAGCTTATGATAAAATATACATTTCAGAAATGTTTACTTTGTACTCATTGTCATAAAGGTTATAATAGCTTGATAGCCATTCTCTATTTACTTTACTTTTTTATTGGTAGTGGTAATTCTATAAATAAAAACGAGTAGAAACTTATAAAGGTACTCCCTTACCGCGAACATTCACCTAGAATGAAACGTTTACAGATTTGATTTTCAGCAATACGAGAATTCGCTTGTAATGTAGCATTCAAAATTCTAAATATTACACATGGTATCATCAATCTGTTCGCTGTTGTTCGGATCGCCTCCCTCGCCAATATAATGACCGAATTCTATCATTATAAAATAAATAAAAATAAATAAATAATATGTGGACACTATCACACATCGTCATCTAGTCCCAAGCTAAGCAGAGCTTGTGTTATGGGTACTAGATAATTGAAATATAATACATATAGGTACGTACTTTTTTTTGTAAATACATACTTAGAATACATAGAAAACACCCAAACTAAAGACAAATACAAATGTTCATCATACAAATATTTGCCTTCCGCGGGAATCGAACCCACGACACCCGGCGTCGCAGTCAGTTACACTAACCACTAGACCAACGGTGCAGTCATTATATTGCATTATAAGTTGAGTATTGTAATGTTCGTTTTGTCTCCAATGCTCGGATCTGTAACGTTACATTAAAGGTGAATGTTCGTGGTCAGGGAGCACATTTATAATGACTCCCTCTAGCGCTGTTCGTTAATGATCACCATATATCTTATAAATGAATATTGGAAAGGAATTAGATATTCATTAGTGTTGGAAACCGTGCGAATCGGTTAGTTCCGGGTAAAGCCGGATATCAACGAGTTCCGGATGAGCTTGCCCGGGTGTGTCTGACTACACCCGGGTGTTCGATGTGGTAATTATGTGCGCATTTGTTAGATGCATAGTTTTCTTGAGTATTTTTTTTGAGTTTATTAGAGCTATATGTTTTTATTAGCCAATCCTCCTCCGAACTAGAATATGGGTATGACACTGTTCCATTTCTTACCGTAAGTGGTGACTAAAGGCATACCAGTTATCAGGCAGTTGTGATATTTGAGTCAAAGTCACTTTACTGTTATTCCGCTAAGATTATTAATTAGAGCGTATAAAGAAAGAATATTCTTTCTAGAGGCATGTCCGGGAGTAAATGCCTCTGGCTAGTAGGTAGACGAATATTGATCTATTTATACTATTATATAAAGTAGAAGAGTTTGTTTGTATGTACGCGCTAATCTCTGGAACTACCAGTCGGATTTAAAAAAATCTTTTGCGTTTGATAGTCCAGTTCTTGAGAAAGGTTATATGCTATGTAACACTACGCTACTGGCGAAGGGAGCTGAGCAGCAACCAAAGATGTAATTTGCGGGTGAAAACGCACTGCGGGAAGTTAATATAATAATGCACTTGCATTTTTGCAATATCACTGAGATTAAAATTACAAACTGCACTGCAGTTTCTGAAAGGCTGATCAACGAAAAATTAACTAATCACTTGTTAAATCTTATGCTAAATGCCAATTGGGTTGCCAAAAGCATGAATAAGTAGTTTAATTTGATCTAACTAGTAACTACTTAGATTAAATTAAACTATTTACTGATGCTTTTAGGTACTTCACATGAGATTAGTTAACTTGTCTTTGTTTAGCTTTTCAGAAACTAAGAGTAAGTATCTATGGGATGTCTCTACCCTCTCATAATTTATGAACATGGAACAGTTTCCGTGCTTGTGCACTTAATCATAGAATTAACAGTAAGTGCGACAGAGGTCTTCTTTTCCTCGTCTACTCTCATACTCTTATCTCTGACGATCAGTTTGGCTGTATTTTTAATAATTGTATTTTCATTTTTTCTTTATATTTTTTCTATTTTATAATAACTGTGCCTGCATTGTTGGCCACGTTATTTGTATGAAATAGATACTATTAATATTTAGTTATTGATATAAAATCTTTGTATATCTTTGATAAACTTATAAAATAAAATACAGGTAGGAGGTTGGCCGCCATCTTAGGCAATCAAAAAAATTTACGTGTATTCTGAAAACCAATCAGCAATTAAGTTAATCAAGTAGATAACAATCTGAATGTTTAATTATAAAATACATACAACAAAATCGTAGTTTCCATGTCAATGCATTGATTACCGATGTCAAGCTAGATTGACAGTTAGTAATGAGCGAAATAACTGAGCGATTAACACGCGATTTACGTCACAGATGATGCCATTAATCCTAATAATCCTAAAAAATATGGGGTTGACATAAACTAACGGGAATGTTGGTGTTCGCTTATGTCAATTCCATACATTTTTAATCTATTCTATGAATAGAATAGAAATCTATGCCACTTGTCTAGGTCCTCCGATGTTATATTGATTAGCGCTGATATATTTTTAGGCAAAAGCAATTTTATTATTATCCGTATCGTTTTCAGTGAGGATTATAAATTACAATGATTTTTTCAGTTAAATTTCCATTTTTATTAATGTATTCTGTTGACTGCCTTAGTGGATGCTGTATACGAACTGCCTGCCAAACAGACGGTATTCGAGTATCGAATTTTGTACCGATAAGGCAACATGTTTTATATCTAGGACATGGACTACTAGTGAAACGTGCGTGTTGTACACCTGTGCCTATTCATTGAGGACAAAGTACGAAGATATCTCTATATTTGTGATAATATCGCAGTAGCTTTCTATAAAAAGAGATTTCTAGTAAAAAAAGTATTTTTAGAGACGTGACTGTGACATATTACTGCATGTCTTCGTGTGACGTTTAAGGCACTACTAAAATAGTTGTTTAAATAACCTCCTTCTTTTTGAAGTAAGTTAAAAATAAATACGTACGCAAACCTAGCACGTGACACATGAAATCTTGTGTACGACTGATGAAAAGTTGTCGACTTTGGCTTACAAATAATAACTTTGCCGCTAATAAACGTTACGATAAAATTCCAAGATAAAACATCACAGACAAGTAAACACTTCTATTAATTCTTCTTTTGACATACGATAAACTCAACTGGTAATTCGATAAAACAACAAAATGGTCTCCACAAACTACGTTTCCTATAATAGTAACATTGTCCACTTCTTATAGATTTTTCAAGAATTACCAGCACACACTGGATCGGACCGGTTACATCCGCCCATAACCGGTTAAGATCGGTTTACGACGAGGCTTCGTATCAATTATTACCTGGAAGACTCTAAAGTTCAGTCCAAGATAAATTTTATAGGTTTCTCTGTGAAAATCTAACGCTTTCCGACACTTTAGAGGTTCCAAGTTATTCAATTATTAAAGGCACGAACGACCGAATAAAATTGTACTCGATACCACCTTAGATCTATTGTTTTTTGGAAGGTCGTAAAATGTAAAGGGTTGGTGAAATTTGCATACGAATTGAAGTCTTATTTCTTTGCCGTCAAAGGTGAATATAGTTTAAATGTGTTTCGTAAATTAAATATTTTTAAAGTTCTTTGTCGAATTCTGATTAAAATATGGCTCTGCAAAATGAGGGCTCTTTACTCTTTGTGCCTTAAAAATTAAGTTTTCATGATTATATTATTGTTATAGGAAGATTATATTTTTATTTTAAATTTTGTTGGTTCTAAACTCATTAAATTTATGTAATCTTTGCGAGTACGCGCAATGCAATCTTTACAATCATAAACATTTCTATAACGTATCGACTCCATCTTATCGATATTTTAAATAAATTGTAGATAACGACTTTCAGCTATTTTACTTAAACCTGAAATCTAAAACAATAATAGTACCTAATATCTATCTAATAAACAGACCCAAAGATTATTTTAATAATTTATTGATTGATTGTAGGTATGCACTGTAACAAATCTTCGCTTTAATCTATATCGATGTAAAATTACATAGATAGTAGATTATAGTAATATTTGTTTGAATATTCAAAAAATAACGCTCGCCCTGTTAGACGTATAAACTAAAAATATCAAAACCTCTCAACAATATGAGGGCTACAGAACTTCATTAAAAAAACACGCAACTTGAAAAGCTTGAGAATACCAACATGATGCACCCAGGCAAACACTGGGTGTACTACTAGTGCGATAATTTAATCCGTCATACATTATTCAGGAAACCATAGGAATTAATTCGAAAGCTTTTTATTTCATCCCCTGTGCTGTTGTGTGGTGGGCTTATGGTCTTTGGACCAAGTGACTAGTATTTTTTTGTTTGCAGTGGCATATTATGGTCACAGATTTAAAGCTTTTTCTCTCATTTTCTTTAATATTAGGGATTTGGCCCTGAATTGGAAGACGTTGACACAAAGCAAACTCAGATTCTTTAATCGATGTCAAAAAAAATGACAGATTAAAAACATATTTCAGCTTAATAATCTATTAAACTATTATCCCAACCATATCATAATTATTATCTAATTAAATAATGAACTTTCTATATCAATTTGATGTATTGTAAATTTACAACTACGAGTCATAATATTGTACATATAATAATATTCGAAAATAATAATAAAAAAGACGTATAAAAATATCTACAGATAAAAAAAACCTGACATGGTCTGAAACGCTCATATCCTTTCACTTGTACCGCAACACGCAGTACAAGCTTTCATAAAAGAACGTATGCATCTGCATTAACAAAATGGCCAGCAAGTAATAGTATTACATTCTTTCTCGGATGTTCCTTTACTGTCCCGTTACTGGCTTTGTGCTCAAATATGTGCACATTAGTCAAGTCTATACATTTTTGTATTATTGGCTGGCTGTGTGAAGTATAGAGGAATGAATAGGGGAGAATAATATATTCCCAATTTTCTAAATAAAATAAATGTTCGTTTATTTATTTTTCTTTTAAGCTGCCACAAATTTAAACTCATATTAGCAATATTAATTATTTACCAATTAAACAGAGTGCTTCGTGTTTGCCACTTTTTATGGCTCAGTTAAATTGCGATGTTTTTCCGTTTTGTTTATAAAGTTCAAATATTAATTAACCAGTCCCCTTTGACTTAACTGTTAATAAAATAGTAATTTTTCTTGTACAATAAAGCAACTTTGTTTGATGAAATATCTGTAACCATCATATTTAGGGTTACTATCATAACTTGAGATAAAACTACTGCTAATGTGCCTTGTTCAGGTAATTATAACATCCACAGTCTATATAAAAGTCGTTGTAACCCAGTGGTTAGGGTGACTTCGTATACTTGAGGTTGAGGCATCAAAACCCAGCAAGTACCAATATGACTTTTCAAATTTATAGGTACTTTCATGGACATTATTGGCTTGTAATAAAGAAAAATTGGACATAAAAATGTCTAAAAGTACCAATTTACCTTGATTACACTGTGGACATACATAGCATTAAAATTACAGAATAACAATTAAAATAACACTAAAGCAATTTTAGCTTGCACTTCGCATTAGCATGATGTGTATTTCAAACGCAATATGCATACATCATTATGAACAACCAGTAAATTCTAATATTCTCTAGAGGGTTGACCTCGTAAATTTAACACGACCACACAACCGTCTGTGGTGAATGTTATCACAATGAACCATAGTGATGTCTGTGGATTATGTTATTTGCTGATAAAATTTATAATTAAGTACTCGATATATATATAAACACTAGACTCATTCCTGCCTAATGTACAAACCTTTTTTGACGTGTATATGCAGTATGTATATAATACCAGCCTGTTTACTAACCTACTGCAGGGCAAAGGCCTCTTCTCGTATAGAGAAGGTATGAGCATTAATAACCACGCTTGCTCAAGGCGGATTGGCAATTTCAGACTTTTAAGTCCAGATTTCCTCACGATATTTTCCTTCACCGTCAGTCAGAAATATCTAAGACTTAGAAAATACATATGATTTGAAAAATCACATTGCTACTTGTCCGGATTCGATCCCATTACCTCGTGCTTACGAAGTGGGTATCTTATCCACTGGATCATTTCGACAGTTGCAGTATGTATAGCCGAAATAAATATCAGATAACTGTAAACGTCGTTTTGACCTTACTGCTTACTGTGACGAAATACTGCCTTTTAATGAAGTATACATTCAATTATAATCGTCAGGCTAACTATGATAGCAACAACTAATGGAACTGCAGATACTTCGAGCAGGCCCACAGAGGTCAATATTGATTTTATGTTTTAGGTGGAAAGGTTATAAGTAAATTTATACCTTAAAATATAGATAGCAGCGTCTAAATTCAAGATCAGAGAAGCCATTAAAATTTACAGAATACCAAAGTATTAATTACTAAGGAAAAAAGTAAGGTTTTAAAATCATTTTTTTAGTATCATCGTAAATTGATGAACAAAAGCAATTTGCTTGAAACGAACACCTGGAACCTTCGCTGTAGTATTTTTCAAACACAAGTTCTAAACATGGATAGAGTTTAGCTAGCGTCATAATTTATGCTCAAAGCTAAAAATATCCAACATACTTTGCTTTGTTTGCATATTGTATGCACTGAAACTGTATTTTTTAAAGTAAATATGTGTGTGAATTTTTATGTACGTAGTGGTCTCGTATTGGTTAAATATTTAACTTGAATTTAAACCAGGATAGCCGTGTAGTTTATATTCAAGATAGCTAAAGCATGATGGATACCTATTATATAATGCAATTTAAAATTACGAGGTCTTGGATTCGATCCCCGGGTCAGGTAAAGTGATATTGGGTTTTTCTGTTATACATTTTTAATATTACCTGGAGTCTGGAATTGTGCCCGATATATGGCAACAGGTTCGCCCCCTGTTACATGGGATCAAAAATAAAAAAATGGCTAATAGTGGGTGGTAAACACGTCTGCGTACCCCTTCGGAGATAATAAATTACGACCTTTTCTGTTTAAATTTCTGTTTATTATGATGTTAATGGGTAGCAAAGCATTTAATAGAAGCTACCACACTACACTACACAACAAGAATGTTCTCTAAATCTAAGTTCTAAAAAAATATAAACAAGTCAAAGTAAGACAGGAGAAAGAAATGAAACGTAATTTAGACTCCGGTGCTGTTACTCAATAGCTAAAAGCACAATAGCAAAGGGTTAGCATTTAGGAATTATTCGAATCCACTTTACCGGTCTAACTATTACTAACAGCATGCATTCAATCCTATCTATTCAAGTAAAGAGCTTGAATCGATTGCTACCTGTTACTTAGAGTAGTTTAGATATATTGTGACTATATATCTTTGGTCGCTACACAATTGCTTTTTAAGATGTAAAGGAGTTATAATACTACATTACGCCGCTATGTGGTATATATTGTATTGAACTCATAGTTCTTAATCCACGAAATAGTACATACACACAGTACTATGAAATAGATTGCCTTTTAGTAAAATTTTTGTTCCACATAAATCTGATTAAGCTGCACGAACGCTTGTATTACATTTATACTTCTTTTTGAATATAAATAAATAAATAAATAATATCTCAACAACTACACACAAAACCATCTAGACCCAAAGTAAGCATAACAATATATTATAGCTTGTGTTATGAGTTCTAGAATGTGGATATACATACTTCAATACTTTTTTTTGTAAATACATACATATTATACATAGACACCTAGACCAATGCAAATAGACATGTTCATGCTCACAAATATATGCACTGAACGGAAAGCGAACCCGCGACCTCTGCGTAGCAGTCTGTACACAGTACCATCGAACTACAGAGGCACTTACGATGAGAACATTTGCGCTAGTAAACAGTTCCAGGCTTTTACTAAGCGACGAAAGTATGAAGTGCTGAACCGTTTGGTTCGAGACCCTTTAGATTCCACTGTAAACCCTTTTTTCATTCTCACTAATAGGCTTTTTATTAGAATAGATACCTATTAAAATACAACGTAAAAATGCCTATCAAAATGCACATACTACTTATGCACACACATTTGCTCTACTTATAACTGGCACAAACTAACTGAAGCATGGTTTATTGCCACAATATTAATATCAAGTGTCACTAGCTTGCCAACTTTTGTAATTAACATACTCTATGACTGCATTCTGTCATTTTATCTAGGCTAGTAATGGCACAAATGTTTTAATATATACTAATATATAAAGCGAAAGAGTTTGTTTGTTTGTTTGTTTAAACTCGCTAATCTCGGAAACTGCCATCGGATTTGAAAAATTATTTTTGCGTATGATAGCCCAGTTCTCAAGGAAAGTTATAAACTATGTAACATCACACTATTGGCAACGGGGGCAGAGCAGTAAGCAAAGACGCGAATGAAAAGCTAGTAGGATATCAGTTCAGTTGTTTTTCGTATACCTAAATGTTTTGATACCACATAAGATAATATACATACATACATCTTTTCATATCTTTTCTTCCCGCAGGTATAGACAGATCTAATACTGAAAATACCTCGACAGAAATATTCCAATAATACTTCATCCTACCTGATTTCATACTCCACACATTAGGTTATGTTTAATTACTATCTTGTATGTTGGCAGATTTTTAAAATAATAAAAAAATATACATTTTACACCAATCCTTCTCTGCCAAATTTCGTGTCGATAACTCAATTCTTTCAATATAAACGCTATAAAAAATATTTCTCCGTAATTTTTCTGTCTCTTTGTAAGATTCTCTTTTGTTTAATGATGGGGTTGCCAGAGCAGATTTAGGGAATATTCTTTTATTCTCACTCCTTACCACACCTTAAAGTTATCATTAAAATTTACTTCCAATTGTGGTATTTTTTTTAGCTTTACACACACATAGCTTTTTTTTAGCTTTACAAAGGGTTATCTTTACAATAGCTTTGCAATCAAGGATTGAGGGGTTTAAATTACAATCGTCTAATGATTTAAAAGGGTTGATTTTCTCAATTCACTATCAAAAGAGCGTATTTGCCTAAGTTTCTATTATAATCAAAACAAAGTAAAATACTTTCGAAATTTGTCTTTAAAATATATTTATTTTTATCTTTAACAGCACTGTAATATTATTACATACTAGATCTATATCTGCGAAAAGATACAACTATTTTTATTATTATTTCAATAACCAAATACAAAAAAATCTGAATGTGAAAAATATAATTTAAGTTATACTTCATTTAATAATATTACATTTATAATATCTGATTAAACCTACACATTTGGCAACTATCTAGTATTTTAAATTTAATAACTATTGTTACATAGGTTTTTTTTTAAATGTGGCTCCATTCCCCTTGTCAGTGACATGGTCACACTAAGTATGGTAGCTCTGAAATTATCATGACTGTGTTTGGAAGGGAAATTCACATGAATAAATTTCTGTTTCTCTAATCGTCGTTCAAAGTTGTTATGAAAAGCAGACAGCTACTCAAACAATCAACTTAGCAAAAATTTTCTTACTAAAAATTTTCTCACAGAAAAGAATTGAAATAGTTTCATCAGCAGCAACAAAAGAATTCTAACAAACTTTTATTTTAATAACTTAACGTTGTAAACGGACCAAGATTTTTTTTCTTTCAGCAAAAAGTTTTTATTATTTTCCGTTTCGCCCTTTGAGAGTTCCCTTTGAAGATGGTACTTAAAATACTTGAGGCAAAGGCTTCCTTTTGACCGTAGAGTTATGGTTTAAAAATAGATTAAACCGAGACACGCTAAACGATATCGGCCGAAAATTGCTTTAAGAATACCCCTGTGTGCCTGTTTCTGTTTGTAACTAGCTTTTACTTGATCCTGATTTTTATTTAGCTAGAATTTTACAATGACGGTATTGTTTATTGTTTTAGCAAAAGGCGATAAATCTGTGTAGGTTTCCTTAGTAAATGGATTTTGGCTTCAAGGTATAAACTTTATATATATAACTTCCCCTCCACGCTTCCGTGCTTGAGCAGTGGGACGTTGTTTACTGCGAATAAAAAATATTAAGACCCGGTTAAAATACGTTTTCCCGGCTCGTGTACTGTTTTGGGTGATTAATTAAGTGTTTAGGTGTATTTTCGTAAGTTTTTAACTACATATAAGTGTATTATAGTTTTAAATTCAACGTAAATCGGTAAGTCATTCTTTGTTATTTTATCACAAAGTGGGTAGATAGGTAACATTCAAACATTAAATTTATATTTGCTTTGTTTTCGTATAGTTTATATATTTTGCGTTTGTAGTAGTATAGGACGCTGATAGGTTTGTTATTTGAACTTATAAATTGTATTAATAGTTTTTATTTAAACGAGATTACTGCATATTTTTCTTTCGAAAGTAGGTAGGTATCGTTTCGACTTTGTTCATATTTTAGTCTGTTTTTGTTGTAGTTTTTATATATTTTGCGTATTTATTAGTAACAGGTCGTTCATAGGTTAGTTAGTTTTGTTAAACAAATATGTCAAAATACATGGGCGAGCCCCCTGACAGTGGGGGGAGGGAGTTTGTAACACCTACGGCGAAACGCTTGTTCAGTGACATTTCACCTACATTTGTTTCTCCCTTAGAAGGAGCCAAGCGAGTGCAAACAATGAACTTAGGCAAGGATAGCTCAATTTTAAACCTAAGCGATAGCAGTTCAGATAGGGACTATTGTTCGTTAGTAGCTCAGGCGACTGATTATTTGGCGAAAATTTATGAATTAGTTAACGATCAGGGATCTCGTATGAATGTAGCAAATAAAACGGCAATAATGGATTTCACTCAGCGCATTACTGGTATAGTTTCTTTGTTAGCGATAAAGTCGTCATGTAATGAAACTAAGTTAGCAAATATCGAGCGTGAATTAGATAATGTAAAAAACACTCAACAAACATTATCGAAACCGAACCTCGAGCATAAACAAACGTATGCGGACAAGTTAAAACTGCGTGTACCACCTAAGTCGGCAGCCACGGTTCAGTCACGACCACCTCTGCCGTGTGTTGTCGCCTATCCGACCACAGAGCGATCAGCTGACTTTGCGTCATCTTCAGCAACCAAACAAGCGCTCATGAAAGCGATTAAACCTAGTGACGACGGTTTTCAAATTGTCGGCGTTAAGAAGACCGCAAAGTCAGGTGTCGTGTTACGTGTCGCTAATGAAAAGCAGCTACAGAAACTGCAGTCCGTAGATGCTATTAAATCTGTAGGGTTACGTTTGGAGAAACCGAAAGGACGTAGGCCTCGTATACTTGTTAAAGATGTCCCAATTACTATGGAGGACTCGGCATTTATAACTGCCTTATATCGTCAAAACATCAAAGACGAAATGGCACTTATGGAAGAGGATTTTGTTAAGAGCACTAGAATCACTCGTAGGCGTAAATTAGATAATGGTCGTAAATGGATAGGCTTAGAAGTAGAACCTGCGGTTAGGAACCATCTGGCCACTACTAAAGATAAGCTTTTTATAGATTGGGCAACTTGTAGGTTTATTGATGACGTTGACATAGTGCGTTGTTTGAAATGCCAGCAGTTTGGCCATATATCTAAATTTTGTACAAGCAAAACACCTGCTTGTGCAAATTGTGCTGGGGAACATGATACTCGAGCTTGTCCCAACAAGAACACCCCAGATTTTAAATTTAGTTGCATAGCCTGTAAGAGATTTAAAAAACCTAGCGATCATCGTTGCGGCTCTCAACAGTGTCTTACTTATAAGCTTAAGCTAGAACAACTTATTTTAAGCACTACTTACTAATAAACCAGTTAGTCACAACACTCACAACTAATAGTTAGAAATGGCAAATCTTGTTATAGGACAGTTGAATCTACATAACGATAGGGTGGCAACATCAGAGTTAGATCGATTAGTTTTGGAACATAAGCTGGACATTGTTTTAGTACAGGAGCAATATCAACTTTTTCATTTGCGTAGGAAAATTGTGCAGCTAAATGGCAGATCACGAGCTGGGATATACGTATCGAGTTCTAATTTTACTGTAACGTCATTGTCTAATCTTATGACGCCACACTGTGCAGTTGCGGAGGTTACATCCTCGTCCTGCAGGGTTTATGTCGTGAGCTGCTACTTCCAATACTCCCATCCTGTCGCTCCTCACCTACATCATCTTCGCTACGTTTTGCGGTCTCTTGCAGGCCACAAAATTATCATTGGCGCCGACGTCAATGCGTCATCTACGCTATGGTATGGCAAATATAGGGCAACTGATAGGGATCGACGCAGTGCTGTCGAAGATTTCATTGCAGAAATGAATCTATTCATACACAATACCCCTGATGCACCACCTACTTTCTGGAGCCCAATGGGCGAATCTTCTATTGACGTCACACTTTCTTGTGGAGGCGTTCGTATTGATAGGTGGCGCGTTCTGCCGGACGCGTCGTGTAGTGATCATCGTTTAATCGTGTATGAATTCACTACTAGAATGGCGCGGGATCCTCAAGATAATGCTGCTAGCTTTAGATATAAAACTAGAGGGGGAAACTGGGAGCTTTTTGGTACTCTTTTTGGTATGCATGCTAAAGACTTCACTCGTAACGAGCTGTCTGCACAAGAAAGTGCTGAGATCTTATCAGATACTTTTACCTATTGCGCTGATGTTGCTTTTGGCCGAAAATCTGTCACAAGCACTCGTAGATGTGATTGGTGGAATGATTATTTAGCTGAACTTCGTAGATGTTACCGTAGGGCGCGTAGAAAGGTTAATACCATTAAGAAACGTAACATATCGGGCGATACTTATAACAACGCGCTTATTGCTCTTAGGGTTGCCAGGTCACGCTATAGAGCTGCTGTTGAAAAGTCTAAAGGTAACTTGTTGCGTAAAATAGTTGATAGGCTTGATAGGGAGGGTCCATGGTCACCTATATATCATGAATTCAAAGCTAATAGATCTATTGAACTTGCTTACATAGGAAACATAAAAATCAATAATGCTCATTCTATAGGTATAGATGAAACAACTAAATATCTTTTGCATACTCTTATACCTGACGATCGGCCGGAGGACGACACTGAGTATCACCAAGAGATCAGACAATGGGCTGCTGTACCGCCTGTGTCGCCTATGTCAGACCTACCATCAACTGACGAGTTTATTAATATTGTTAGATCTCTGCCACTTAACAAAGCTTCAGGTGATGATAAGATTTCAAATAAAATGATTAAGGAGGCGTGTAGGATCTCTGGGGATGCAATTCTGTGTGTGTTTAGGCGGTGTATTGGGGAGGGTGTATTTCCTAGTATTTGGCGTAGTGGGTATATTAGAATAATACCAAAGAGTGGCAACAAGCCACCAGACGACCCTAAGTCATATAGACCAATTACGTTACTACCATGATTAGGAAAATTGTTAGAACGTCTCGTAGTTCCTAGGCTTATACCGGGAGGGGTAAAATTTAGTGATAACCAATTTGGCTTTACAATAGGTAGATCAACAGTCGATGCAGTTATATCTGTTAGGGAAACTGTTAATAAATCTGTTTGTCAATACGTGATAGGTATTTTCTTAGATATTTCTGGTGCCTTCGATAACGCATGGTGGCCAATATTACTTATGAAATTAAAATCACGAGGTTGTTTTAGTAACATATATTCGCTAATTTATACATATTTTATGCATGGCACAGCTAAGCTAAAACTTGGTCACCATGCTGTGTCGAAGCCACTGACTATGGGATGTCCTCAGGGATCAGTGCTAGGGCCGTATCTTTGGAACTTAGGGTTTGATGATTTCCTTTCATTGCCATTACCAACTGGCTGTACATTAACTGGATATGCTGACGATGGCCTGTTACTTATACAATCTAATACCAGGGCTGGATTAGAGGATTTAGCGAATAAATGTTTACGTCTAGTCTCTGACTGGGGAAAACGTAACCGATTATTGTTCGCTCCTCACAAAACTTTTCAGCTTCTTTTAAAAGGAAATCTGAAAACACCACCTCGAATAAAATTTAATAATATTAGCATTAAAAGTAGGGATTCAGTTTGTTACTTAGGATTCATATTAGAAAGAAACTTTTCATTTGTTAATCACATCACTACAATTGGGGAAAAATCTAAAAATAGTTTTTACGCTTTAACTAGAATATCAACAACAACATGGGGTCTTTCTTTTAATACTCTTAAAACAATTTATAGTGCTACTTATTTAGGAAGTATGTGTTATGGGGCGCCTGTATGGGCTGATAGGGCAACTATAGGTGCTGTAAGGCGCAAATTGCTTCAAAGTCAACGTCTTGCGTTAATATTTCTGTGTAAGGCATATAGGACAGTTAGCACTGAGGCTTTGCCAGTACTGGCAGGTGTTCTTCCGGTTGATCTTGAGGTTCAGAGACGAGCGGCTATGTATTATACAACTCACGAAGGCATGAATAGTGACTTCTTACAATCGCGCGATCGCCAGAAAATCATTAGATTATTTAAAGAAGAAAATGAAGTTTATAGGAGTCTTATAGGCGAATGGCAGCAGCGCTGGGATACTTCAACTAAGGGGCGCCACCTGTACCAGTTTTTTCCATCAGTTGTAAAGCGGTTGGAAGGAACATGGATAGAGGTAGATCACTGTGTCGCCCAATTTCTTACGGGTCATGGTAACTTTAAGAGCAAACTATTTTCATTTAAGTTAGTTGATTCGCCGAGTTGTCAGTGTTCCAATCAAGAACAGTCTGCTCATCACATTCTTTGGGAGTGTAGTCTTTGGCGTAAAGACCGCGAAATAATGTTAAATAGTTTACAAGTTACATCAGGACCAGTTTATTATGAGGATCTTGTGTCATCTAGGGTGAATTTCCGTGCGTTTAAGCGTTTCTGCCATACATATTACTGGAATCAGATATAGCTCACATAGGTCCCTTAATATTACGTGTCCGTGGTGCTCTCTTTTAATAGGTCATAATCCTATACAGATTAAATTTGTCGCCCGCTTTGCAATGGAGGGAAGTGGACATTTTATTTCCAACTCCTCCTCTTACTTCTGATTAAATTCGTTGCGGGGTCCAAGACAGTAGGTTTAGCAGTCCCCGGGACTCCCGAGTGTCAAAGCTCGGTGTTTTTTCTTGGATATCACTGTTAATCCTGGCTTACAGGAGTCACAGTGATGGGCATGTGGGTGGGATTGTCCCGTGTTCAAGGTATAAAAAAAAACCGACGAGCCGAAATCATTCATTACCGAAAACAGAGAGCTGTGAAGCATGCATGGATCTTTGCCCAGCAGTGGGTTGAAATAGGTTAAAAAAGGGAAAAGGTTTGACATTTTGTGCTACTAGTAGGTTGAAATATTGTTTTGAAATAATTAGAGTGCTTCATGATAATTTAATGACTATTTAAATTATCATCTAATTTATTAAAACTGATAAAATATTTATTGTAAACTAGCGGCCCGCCCCGGCTTCACACGAGTGGACATGTTTTTAAACATTTTGGGTTAAATAAAGATTTTTTTGTATGGGAATATAGAAAAGTTTTTTTCAATTTTTACTCTTCGTAAGAACCACCCTCGTACTTCAAGGAATATTATAAAAAAAGAATTAGTGAAATCGGTTCAGCTGCTCTCGAGATTTGCGCTTAGCAACACATTCAGTGATTCATTTTTATATTATAAGATTAGGTATTTGATTAAAAAGGAATACTAGGTAAATTGAAAATAATGAAAGCTGTACTAAAAACCCGAAAAATATTCACTGTTGAACTTAGACCTATAGGTACTTTACAGTATTTTATTTTGACCGGTTATCCACCACCTCTATCTAACGGTCGCTCAACCTTGGGAGATGACAATTTATTTGAAACTAGCTTTCTACGGCGAGGTTTCATCTGCGCTAAGTTACATTTTTGGTTACCCTGCTCCGCTTTCATCGCTCGTAGCGTGGTGTTAACCTTCTTCAAGAAATGGGCTCTCAAACGCAAAAAGAATTTTCAAAATTGGTTCATTAGATCCAGAAATAACCCTCTCAAAATCACAAACTCTATAGATTATAATTAATCAATTTTGAATTATTTATACATAACAACAAGACTAACAATAGCACAACAATACTCATATTACTAACCAGATTATTCTCTGCATATTATAGGGCTAAATTGCTCAATTTACTCTAGAGTAGTCATCATATATATATACATGACATAGATATTAACAAGATATGATACCAGCTAACATAGACAGGCATAATTCAAAGCCGGAACTCTCGGCTGCATCGATACCCATAACTCGATTAGTCGGCACATCGATATACCTCTCATGCTATATCGATTCGCTTTCAGACGATGAGGATAATTATATCGATATTAGTGATGTTCCTTATATGACTTATATGTATTTTTCGAACGTTGTTTTATTGAGTGATACAAAATAGTGAAAACAAATGATGTAAATGCGTGTGATGTTCAGTTCAATCATCTTCTACCCCAGGTCTCCGCCTTATGTGTCCAAACCACCGTAACCTACTTTCTTGCAGTTTATCTGCGACGTCGCGTACGCCAAGACTTCCATGAATGTACTAACAATATAATAATACCGGCCTTTTTACTGTCACACTGCAGGGCAAAGGCATAATATAATTTAATATTATTATTTATTAATTTAATATTATTTTACGAGCACCGAAATAACTCTAACGCAAACACTTTACTTTTATGAACATTCTTATACGTCAGAACCAAGGAATAAACCATTTTTAACTGCTAATATAGTTTCTACGAACAAAAATAAACTATATGTGCTAAAAGCATACGAAAAATTTTTTTACTTACCTACACTGTAAGATCTTACTTCATGTCAAATTGAAAAATTATTAAGTACCTACCTTTAGGTCTTTATTTGAGCAGTATACGCCACAAATTACCGTGATTTTTTGAAGATTGATTTGATTTTAATTTTAGGGACCATAGATCAGCGTTTGTTCCCTGTTACTTAACGTACTTTTAAGAACAAAAACACATTTGAAGGAGTCGCACCATACTCTTTAACCTAAAACATAAATTCAAATTCAGGAAAACTCTTAAATCCACTTAAATATTTCACTGTAATTTTACCTTCTCCGACAATTTTGAGAGCTTCCTAAAAGCTTGTGGCGTGGCCTGATGACCTAACCTGACCTTTGGCCTTAAGCAAAGCCCGGCCTGTCGGATCATCGTGAATAAAGGAATAGGGGTCACCTGTCATAATTATGAGACCTTAATCTTTATGGAGGACGAAGGTTTTTGGTAATTTAGTGAGCTTCGCCAACGTAACTTCAAAGTATGCGTGTCATATATATAGTCGAAATATTAAGTTTTGAACTAATTTTGTGAAATTAATTTATGTTAATAAATAGTATTGTGATGGTAATTAACTGTATAGCCTATTCATCTTTCCACATAGAATAACTACATAAGTTGTTCAGCATAGTTTATAGAGATTAACCAATAGTTGTAAAAGTAAATCAAATACTAATAACTTATTGCATAACACATAATTACAGAAAATAAAATCGCGTTTAACTGCATTGATCTTTGTATGACAAGAACAAACAATAACATAATAGGGCCGTGTGTTCATGTCATACGTCTGAAAAATTGTGTGAAGCAAAAATCTTAATATAAACAAAGTAACAAATTTGTTTAAGAATATAAATTTTGTGAGGCATGATCTAAAATCAAAATATATATATTATAAAACATTTACGTCGTATACAATACAGCACATCCACGCGAAGTTGAAATTTGATTTGTAGGTACGTATTTACTATTGAGAGTCAATATTGAGTTCCAAACTCAATAAGACAAGCAGATGTTACTTGTTTATGTCATAAACTTGGAGAGAGACTTGGCGGTACTGTGGCATACTGTTAGCTATATTTGGGTACGTTTTACGTTACGTAACTTTGTCTTTACTTTTCACTTATAATAGCTTATGTTTCCACAGTTCCTGATGGTTGCTTACCATGGTAAGCAGTCAGTGAGGTCTAAGAGTGAAGGACTTGTTGCAAAGTGCTGCCACCATGGCCTTCACTATAGCAGCTTTATGAAAAGCTTTTTGACGCTTAAAATCCTGAGCTCAAATTTGAAAGGAAACAAAATCGGACGAAGACTGATCTACGGCCTGTTATGGGTGGTGGGTACCCATGGATGAGGGTGGCTCACAACCGGCCAATGTGGCGAAAATTGAGAGGCCTACGTCCAGAAGGCGTCGTTGAGCTGATATGAAGATAATGATGATGTGCGATTTGCACACCTTGAAATTATGATAGAATTGAACAAACTGTTTAAATGATACTGCACTGAATACTGATATAATGAAATGAATGAAAAGTTGTGAGCCGAACGCGATGTAATACAGACTGTCTTAGGTTAACGTAAAAACGTGGAAAAGTATTATTGCTGAGTGCATGCAATGCGACGCTATTATGTGCGGTGTTGACACCGTACAGATGACATGCTCTGGTAAAGCCTTATTATATATAGGTATTTTAGCGTCATGATAGTATGTCATGAAGTATGGCTTTCATGTTACCATTACCCAAGCATTCATCGCCTCGCTTCCACACTACGAAACAGTCCTCTATCACATAATATCTAGTATAAACGCTACAATGTTATTCAAATGTACGTTCAGATGTGCATTGATGCTTCGAGCCGAAATTATACCTCTACATATTGTATTGTACGTACGACGGCATTGATTAATTAGTCGCTTGTTATGTTTTCCATTAAAACCATAATAATAAAATAGAAAACTCTTATTCCATACACTATAATTAATAAAAAAAAAACTATACTATCTAAAATAACGGTTCATTTTTATATAAAACCTGACTTTTTTAAATCACATCAATTTTTGAAGTTTAGATATTACTGATATAAGGTAAAGGAAAACTTTATAAGAAACCTGAGCTATAAAAAGAAAAAAGAATCTCAATGGTAGAAATGCTCTAGCAATATGAAGGCCTAACTTTGAGATAAACAATTTTATTATTTTTCTTATGTTATCTATGGATAACTGCTACTTTACTTCGATACTATATGAAATAGTATATACTTTTATGGTAAAACCTGCTTATGCTAAAGCTAATCTATTTGATCAAGAACTACGTTGTCTGCTACTATGCTTTTTATGAAAATTTTATCGAAATTCTTGGTTTTTCTATTCTATGCATGTATATATTATACGACCGGCCTCAGTGGCGAAAATTGGGGGAGGCCTATGTCCAGCAGTGGACGTCTTTTGACTGATATGATGATGATAATTATATTACAAAATAATGGCTTTGTATGATCGTAAAAACGCTATCCATTACGATATTAAAATCTATTGCGGGATTTAGAAGTATTTGGGTGGTTAAACACCTCTGGCTACTCTTTCGGGGATAATATATGTGAAATGTTTTTTTAAATTTATTGTTGCAAGTGCTATCAAGAAACTAATACATATCTAAGTAACTAACAACGAAACGCGATAGTTATTCCCTAAATAACCAAGTAATTTCACTAGTTACACCTTCTATACCAAACTAAAATGGTGCAATTTTACAAAGAAATGCGTAGAAAGGATCGAATTAGCTTTTTACTATTCAGAGATACGAGTACATTAAATAGCTACTAGAATAGTTAAGACTCAGAGATTTACAAAATATTTTTCCAATACTAAACAAAAATATTCCAGAATTTTTCAAAATTGATTTCTGCGGGTGACCATCCGTTGACATAGATGGATATTGCTCCACATCCGCGGTTTCATCGGACGGTTGTTTTTTTTTTTTAAACACTCCTGGGACGGCACGGTTGCCAGTCGGAAACTAAGCGGCCGCCCACAGATGTATCATCAAGATACAAAATATATTTATCAAACATTGTTGTTATGTTTATGTATTAAAATCTCTTGGATACCGAGTTTTATGTTTTGAATCATTCATCTACACTTATTGTATAAAGCGGACGAGTTTCATTGTTTGCTGTCAGATTTGAATAATTCATTTTGCGTAAGTTCTTAAGGAAGGTTATAGATTATGTAACATTACGCTACTGGTGACGAGAGAAGAGCAGTAAAAAAGATGCGGGTGAAACTGCGTTGCAGAAGCTACTATACTGATATAATTATTAATTTGGCTTTGGAGGGGCAGTGGTCCAGCGGCAACTGTTGTGCTCGTTTGTGGGCTCTGTGATAGTGGGCATAAGAAAGGTTGTAAACTCGATTCTCACACCCGTTCCGAGTCTATGTAAAGATACTTTGCGTTCATTAATTGTATATTAGTAAACTACTCCGCCACACATGGGTATGCCGACATATCTTAGTGCTAAAGATGTCTTTTTAAAAATCATCAAAGCAAATCGAATCTATTTCATTTTGTACATGATAAAACGAACCAACCTATTGTTTTTTTTAAAATAGCTGTGAAATCGACTTCATTTTACACTATAATGTGCACTAGACGCGCCAACCTATTTCGCCAAACAGTTCTTCAAATATTTACCGTATGAAAACCAATATTTCAGGTTAGGGGATTATTGTTCCAGCAACAGGAGACTCTTTTGATTTTCGAATAGTGATTTTATTGTCAACGCTGTATTCTGGTATGCTTCTTAGCTTGTAGGAGAAGAATCACAACTTCCGTATGCCATGTTATGGTACTATTTAACTGCGAGCCTGCTGTGCGAGTATACACAAGATATAAAATAAATAGTCTTAACCCTGTCTCATATACACCGAAAATTTAATTAAGTTAGACAAGACAGCGGTGTCTTAATGCCGCAACATTGTAGCAAGTACATTTTGTACTCAACTGCTGAGGTTATCTTCAAGTTTTAATATAAGCTTAGCAAAACTAAATAAAAACCTTGCCACTCGCAACATAGCTACCGCAGGCAGAACTTTTAAACGCACCAAAAATATTCCTTGAAACGCACCAGTAGCAGTAATTTTTTTTAGCCAATCTGGTGGATTTGACTGTACAATAGCGTAGAGTATGCTATTTTCGTCCATTGGTCACATCCATTATTTCAGGTCATAATCTAAACTAAGAAAAGCATTACCTAGCAGTGAGTGAATTCGGGATGGTGAAGATTTACTTATTTAGTAAGTAACCCATTAATTTCTTGAAAGTTTTGAAAATTATCTTCGTTTGTGGAAGTGCTGAAATATGAGTAATCCTTGATCAGCAAGAAAACCAAAATTACCCTAATTAATACCCTAAATAATTCAAATATTTTCAGTTGCATGATGTTGCCGACTACATTCTAAGCTGCTTTAACACCACCTGCTTTAAAACACAGTCGTTAAGAGATAGGTACACACAAACTTACAAAATTAAAATGTCTGCCTAATTACGTCATTTTTCTTTACTCCCCTTGCTTCCCATTTACAGTAATACCTGCTCACTAATTTTAAGAAAAATCATTATGCAAAAATGGGGGTGCTTTGTATATGTTAAGTATTCTGCCTTTGCTAAAGAAGGTAATGACTAATCGTAAGGCTTTGATAAGGTTAACGACCTCAGTGAGGGTTATTTTCCCAAGTAGAATGGCCAGAAACTTAAACAAAAAGTTTATAATATTGGTAAGAATCAAAATATTTTAAGAACTTACGTTTTTATCAGTCAGTAGGCTAGGTGTTGTCCAAAGATGGCAGTTTCATCATCGCATCGCAAGTTTAACTCATCGCAGTAGAAAGCGATATTTTGTACAAACATAGATAATGCTGATGCCCATTGTCTGATCCTTTCTTCTTCTTCGGATCAGCTCAGCGAATTTATTTCTGTCTTGTGCCAAGAGAAATAATTCTTCCATGCTATCAATACTCTGGTCTATTATCGGATGCTTCACAAACAGGGTTCAATTTGTCCATCATTATGAGTTGGTGAAGCTCGTACTTATTGTGTCGTAGAGAGTCGTCAAGATTGGAGACTTTTCTTCTCTTGATGGTTTGCAAGATTTCACGGTTCTGGCCAATACTTTAGCCGTCTTTTATTCATTTATTACAGATGATTACATGATAACTAATTTTATGACAGTAACGAGAAGGGTGTGATGGTTTAATTATTCTATATCCGTACGCAGCCACATAAAACCTAGTTCGCATCTTTTATTGTTTGTCTGGTACAGATTTGATTCGCGTCGATAATATCACAACTTCACAGTCGCGGGGTCAACATAATTAATACTGGCACCAGTGCATGTGCGTTTCAGAGAAGCTTAGTAAAATAAACGTTAAAACTTTTGCGTTGCAAGATATGATTTATAATGTAATGAGTATATTCGGGTTGTGGATGATGCTACTGTAATATTCTTTCTCCCGTCATCGTTTCAGCCAAAAAACATTTTCATTTTACCTATATACCCCAAAGGAGTAATATACAACTTCGTATTAGAATTATTTACGAGTATAACATCGAAATTACAGACAGTCTTTATAAATTTGATATGCAAACAAAGGGAAACATTTGTAATATTTGTTTCTGTATAAAGAATGTAATATCAATTATTTCTGTTATTTTGTACTTAAACATAAATTGTACATTTTATTGCGCTCTTGTTTTTTACGTATATTTTATCCTTATCAAAGGGTAAAATGCCTTCAAACAAATATACAAGAAAATTAATACCTGAAACTTGTTACAAAGTTTGTTCCCTTCTATTTTTCCAATTATACAACCCTCGTAACCCAAATAAAAAGCAGTAAAGTTATACAGCTTGAACAAATAAAGGTGGCTTGGTGCAATCGCCATAGATTACTGTAACTACCTTCCGCAGATTGCACGGGTCATAACAGATAAACGTCGGTTGTAATTCAAGTCCCCTTCTCTTCAAAACTAGACATCCCTTGAGAATAACTTGGACATAGAATAAGTTGTAGATGAGACAGTTGGTGATTTTTCAACTAATCTTTAGTAAACGATGGTTTATGGAAATCCATGTGGTAATTATCCCAAGGAATCTTATTTCAGAGCTACGAGTAGCTGCCTGCAACGTGATTTTACCTGCGTTATTACATCTTTGGATTTACTCTGCTCCCGTCGCCAGTAGCGTGATGATACATATCGTAGAACCTTTCTCAAGAACTGAACTATCAAACGCAAAAAGAATTATTCAGATCCGACTGGTAGTTACAGAGATCAGCTTGTCCAAACAAACAAACTCTGCCGCTTTATAATACTAGTATAGATTTCTGAATTTCGTGCAGTGGGAATTATTCTCATTGAAGCTTTTCTTTTGGTCAGGAGCTTGCCGGCTTTGCAAGACTACAACCGTGGTAATTGTATCTAGGCAGTGTTTTATTACTACTAAAGAGTAAAGAGAGTTTGCTTTATGTCGAGTCGCTCTACGTCAAGTCTTTGTCTCGAGCATGATCTAATTATAATAAAGTCTATTGTTTTAGAACAATAGATTTCTAGACTCAACGTAAAGGAAACATATCACCCTTCTAAGAGAATGACTGTATAGGTAGAAATTTAGTGGAGTTAATTCGCGTAGTTTAAAAGGTATCCGAGAAACACAAGAAACAATGACTTTACTTTAAATACAAAGTACTTTAAATAGTATAGAGAAGAATATAATATAAACGTTTTATTAGAAATGTTACTATTATTTTTGTTTAAAAACTGTGTAACTTCTTCTTCTTTTTCTTTTCTCTTCTTCTTAATTTGTTTCTCTGCACCATTTCAAAAGGTACACTGGTAAAGAATGCTTTTGTTATTAAGTTCGTCTTATGCCTGTGTACTGTTCTGTGTACGGTATAGGACAAATGTCAAAGATTTCTATTCTATTCATAGAATAAATAAAAAAATGTATGAGATTGACATAAGCGTTGGCGCTAGCTTATGTCAATCCAATACATTTTTTAATCTTTTCTATGAATAGAGTAGAAATCTTTGCCACTTGTTAGGGCCTCAGGTCAGCACAACATTAGATAGTGACAATATGCGGTCTTATCGCTAACAGCGATCTATTCCAGACCTTTGGATGGATTTAAAATAAAAGCACACGATTAAATCAAACATTATGGTTATTATTTAAACAGACATGCTAAATATATAGTTGTCTAGTTAATTCGCTTGTGATAAACTACTGAATGAACATTGTACATTTATTATTTGAATAAATGATTTGCATACCATAATTGGTCGCACATTTTAACATTATATAACGTATATTATATGAATTAATATAATTTGATTTGTGTTCAATTTATTATAGTATCATGGTTTTTACAAAATTGGAATCGCAGCAGTCTATACTCTCATTACATAAATATATATTTTTCGTTTATATTACCGGATATAATCTCAGGCGAGTTTATGCTTAAAATTCCACCCTATCGCTTAGTTCGGCCGTCGAACCCGACCTTAGCACAGGTAATCATATTGATACCGTTGATGTAGTATCAAGTTCTGGCGGCCCACCCGTAGGTGCATAGGTGGGTTTTAGTCGGTAATCTAACCAATTACTATTTCATGCTAACGTTTTTGACATAACTGCCACGCTTTTTTGTGGTATGCATTACCTCGCTAAAAAAAAATTCTTTAAACAAATGGTGCTTCTGCAATATTAATCTATGAGTATAAAAAGAGGGTTTGTAAAGGACTACGGTTATAGTCTACGTATCAGTTATGACCGGACCCAATACATCGCGATATCGCTTACTAGAAACTATTCATGTATACAATATTATAGGAAAAAGGAAGAAAGAAATCTGGGTAATTTTACCTATACTAAAGGTAAAATAAAGAGGCAATGAAGATAGGTCTAAAAAAGATCTCAGATTTATTTCATTGTTCTTGAAGAGGCAACAGAAGCATGCTTGGATCGTAACAAAAGCTTTCTCGTTAATAGAAGACAGGCGTGAATTAGTTCAAATTATTATGTAAGTATGTAAGAAGAGTATGTAAACTCTAAAGAAAGAAAAAAGAGGTCTCCATTCTGACAGGATCATTTCGACTTTTTTGTAAAAGAAGTCACTGGAAATATAAAAACTTGATATCAATCCATGCTAATATTATAAATGCGAAAGTAACTCTGTCTGTTACGCTTTCACGTCTAAACCACTGAACCGATTTTTACAAAATTGGGTACAGATATAGATTAGACCTCGGGAAACAACAGTGGCTTTTTATGACAAAAAATGGCATAAAGGGGTTGAAATAGGAGATGAAAGTCACAGAAATATAATCGACATTCACGCGGGTGGAGCTGCGGGCAAAGGCTAGTTTAGGATAAAATTAGTCCATTTAAAACAAATCTTTTTATAATTAGGTAATTTCTGCACTAGCAGAGTGCGTCTACCAACGCTCACAAGCATTTCTCTTTAATCATTATTTTACTCTAATTAGCAGTATGTAAACATTTCTTTTTCCTACAGATATTATTTATATCAAACAGTCTTTTTCTTTTCTTTTCAGGATCGTAGAGTAGTCTTTTAGTAGCAAATGCTTTCGATACTCGGGGTATGGAAATAGAGGATTAGTAGATCAATAGTACTAGGCTAGCAGAAGGTTGTAGGAGGTTTGTATTTTGTTATTTTATTTTAAGGAACATAAAACAGTTACACACTGAGGATTTACATGACAACCAAAATGTTATACATAAAGTTTGTAAGAGTGTAACCCACACCAATGTTCGCGAAATAATATATTTATGTATATGTATAGTATGATCGAAATACTTTTTAATTTTTTTTTAGTTTATTATTTCGGATCTTAACCTCCTGACTTTTTAGAAATAGTACTAGGCTAGCAAACGGTTGTAAGAGGTTTGTATGATCGAAATATTTTGTTCACCATTTAGACAGATAACAAACAATTAAACGCTTTGTGTACCCTCGTTATTTGAACTTGTTGAATGCTTTAAAATGGCAAAGAACATAGATTTCGAGCGCTCAAATATGTGTTCACTTAAATAAACCATAAGTGAAAGAATGTTACTTTAAATGTAGAGTTGTTCTTTAAAGCGCACCAACTTTGAAACGCACCAAAAGTATTCCTCTAAACGCACCAATATTAGTAGTATTTTTTTATTGCGCGCCAAACCAAACCAATACATTAAGGTATATTCAGTATTTTGATTCTCATTTCTAGTGGAATATAACTAAGGTGAATACTCCAATTGGCGAGTTCTATTCCGATTGCAGTCACGTGCAGCAATATGTGCAGACGTAAGTAATGACAGGACGGTACCTCTCACTTATGAGTGCCGTGAGGGTGGCAGATAAATAAGTCCTTGAGGAATGAGATATTCCAACTTATTGAGGTATCTTTGGATTTCGTTTTGTAAGTAGTACATGATTTTTTTCACGTGTGGCTTAATTTTGGTATATTTTAACTTTGGAATAATTTTAAAGATGTGTTATCTAGTCAAAATGGTTCAGTGGATAAGGAACCCGCTTCGTAAACACGAGGTAGTGGGTTCCTATCCGGGCAAGTACCAATGTGATTTTTCAAATCATATGTACTATCTAAGTTTATCTTGGACATTTTCTGAGTGACGGTAAAGGAAAACATCGTGAGAAACCTGAACTTAAAAGTCTGAAATTGCCAATCCGCCTTGAGCAAGCGTGGTGATTAATGCTCATGCCTTCTCTATATGAGAAGAGGCCTTTGCCCTGCAGTGGGGCAGTCAACAGGCTGGTATTATTATTATTATTATGTGTTATCTATTAATATTTGATTAGAGCACCTCATATATTTCGTCAATAACTTGTATGTTTGTAATTTTATCGAAAAAACGATTCAAGATTTATTTTATTTATTTAAAATTAGCATAAAGACATTTAAAGCCGCTGTTCTTACAAAAGTAGGGGCTTACATGGCTACGTTTGTTAGGCGATTGATTACAGAGGGCTTAGACTAGTGGTATAAATGCTAATAGAATAGAATAAAATAGAATACATTAAAAAATGTATGTGATTGACATAAGGTAACGACAATGTTGGCGTTAGCAGCATTTAGCATTTATGCCAATTGTCTAAGCCCTCTGTAGTGATATTGTTGCCGTTTCATCAGTGTTTTTTTAGGCTATCCACGCAACAAGATGAGATATTATTCTAGACTGTAAAACCACTTGGTCATTTAAGAGCATTCAGCTATCTTTTACTTGAGTGTTTCCTTTTTCCTTTTCTAAAAACTCTGTTCACATAGCTGTGATTTTTGCCGCAAGAATATGTAACATACGGTACATGTACATTGTTTAGCCCAATTGCCTGTACCAATTTGTGTTCTTGAGTACTGCATCAATATGGTTCGTTAATCGAACTTTTAAAATGTTACTCTCTCTGTTTTTTTGCCATACTACAAGCTTTTGTCTTTTGTTAAAACATAAAAATGATATATTATGTCAAAGATATTGTCTATTAACTAGTAAACAGGTAAGTAGTTGACGATCTGATAAATGGGCGATCGGCAACCGTTGGATAAAGGCTCATAATAATGATGATTGGTGGCGGCCTATGTACCACATCTCTCGGCTAAAATGATAACCATTCTATTATTAAACTAATTATATCTGTAAAAATAAATACAAAGTAAATGTTCATGAGCAAAGGTTAATAAAAATAGTAACCTCTCGCTTTTAAAACCCAATTAAATTTAAGTACAAACCCTTAAAATATGGGACCTCACAATTTAATTATTTTATATAAAAATGGGGAAAATGATATTTAATTTTAATAACTCATCATTTTTATAATGAGAGAATAATATATTCAAAGTGCTAGTAACACATTTTGTGCCGTGAAAATAGCTTATTAAGCCTTGATGGACGTTTTTAAGTTAAAATTCTTTGTTTACCTTGTAATATATTATCGCTGTTTTTGCGAATCAGTTATAACTTTTTATGAGAAAGGGTTATCTTAGAATTTGTTATCTTGCAATTTATCTGTATTAGGGTACAGGCCGATTTGATAGGTCTCCTTTATAACAGAATGATTAGACTTAATTAAGAAGTACAAGTTGACTCAAAGTAAGTACATTTTTAAACGACTTCATTAAATAATATTTCTTTATATGCGTTCCGGAGAGAGTAGCTGGAGAACACTAGAAATAGAGAAATTGTAAACTTTTGGGAAACGCGATTTGCCTATAGGAGTGTCCCACTGTTAGACAAAGTCAGCAGTGTAATACCTACCCCATTTTTAGGCTAATAAAGAATAAACTTTTTAAATGCAAGTATGTAGTATTCGTATGTATTATGTATTTTATGCGTTTGAGAAGAGTTTGTGTGTCTATAAATGTGTAAATGTAGAGCGAACGAATTCATACATGAAGAGCTGCTTTCCGTATCATTACCGCTACTCAATATTGTTTTGTCTATTTTACCTACCTACCTCCGTGCGATGCCAGTGGGTCGCTAGTAATAATTATAATTCTGAAATTGAATCAAACTTCACTCCTTTTACAACATATACCTATAGGTACTACGTTATAGTATAAAGCTAAAAGGGGGAACATCTAAAAACAGTAATAATTAACAATCTCGAGCCACTTAATGACACGGGCAAGTACAAAACTTCACTTTCAGAACTTGTAGGCGTTAAAATAACACTCAACCTAATGGGCCTTTTTAGTAGGGTTGGCATGCTGAATAATATTTTGTTAAATAGGCCTTTGATAATTTTTAGGGCTTCGGTACGTGATTATTAAAATTCTCGAAGCATTTCGGTCTATTTTTGACTATGTCTCTTTTATTAATAAAGAAAAATACTCATTCTTGTGACTCGTATCTACTAAAGCGCTTTGTAGTTGATAGTAAACAGTTGCCAAAACCCAAAGGACATGATATTCATCAGACGTACCTACTTAGAATCATTATTACATTATTCAATATTGTTTACAATAATTTTGACTGTATAGATCTAACAAATCAGCTATGCTATGCTGTCCCACGTACTGTGCATAGACGAAACGTTCGCGCTGGTATATTGTTTGCCTTGAGTAATTGTAGGACCAACTCAGGACTTCGTTGTCCAATACGACGCTTAGTGGATATTTTTGCTTTAATATTTTTTTTGTGTCTGTGGATATTTTTGCTTGCACGAAATCTACCTTTAAGTCTGATATCCAAAAAATATTAAACGAAAATCAAAAATCAATACTGTCTAATGTATAATTCATATTTTTTTTTATTGATTTCTCTGTTTGTTTTGTATTTTCAACTTATGTTAATTTTATTTTAACTCTATTGTTTCGCTCGAATAATGTTATATCATTTTGTTATTAATTTTAACTACCTTATTAACTTGATTGCATGTTCTCTATGATTTTAAGTAATATGTTTGATTTGTATACACATTTTATTTATATTATGCAAGGTCTACTATCTTCTACTATTTTTTTTTATATAATTTAATTTCTATTTAAATGATTATCACAAATTGTTAATTTGTGGATAACGTAGTGGGCTGCATTATCGCTATAATAGTTGTTATTTTTTATGTGGTACCATTCCATTTTGTAGCTTTTTGTTATCCTTAATAAATAAAAAATAAAAAAATAAAAAGTATTGTAGAAACTATTTCAAACAAAGTCGTTCCCGACCATCGTGGAAGAACGGAATAGGAAAGGAGAAAAAAATAAGAACAAAATCGAGAAAGCAATGGTGTCACCGACGCTCTCACTCAACGAACCAAACGCGTGAATATAAATATATGAAAACTAATATTTTGTGTGAGGGTAGTAAATACTTATCTGAAGTCGATGCGGTCCTGTCATGCTGAAAGCTGCAAAGTCCTACTACCGAAAATAACTTCAACTTTTCTAACCTGTAAAATAATATATCACCGGACAGTTGAAAAGACATTATATTTGATCATGAACTAGTGCAGCCCTTGATTTAAGACCTATAAACCTACTAACCTTTTTGATAGAATAAATGAATTAATTATTTTATTATTATTATTAATGAAACGAATTGAACTGTAATAATAGAAAGAACAAGCTTATGATAATATTTCGTTAATATCTTGAGGTATACCTACGCCACATAGTAATCAATGTTTCACAGTAGGCATAATCTATACTTCCATACTAATATTATAAATGTGAAAGTAATTCTGTCTGTCTGTCTGTCTGTTACGCTTTCACGCCTAAACCACTGAACCAATTTTAATGAAATTTAGTTACGTAGATTAGACCTCGACGAACAACATATACATGTCTTTCATTGCGAAAAAAGGGCTTAAAGGGTTTGAAATAGGAGATGAAAGTTTGTATGAAAAATATACCCGTAAAAATTACCGAAATACGCGGGCGGAGCTGAGGGCAATAGCTAGTATAACAATGAAAAACAAACGAAACAAAGTACTTTGACAACCCTAGTTTAGGGCACCAATCGCTTTAGGGACACAAACAAAATAACGGTAATACATATTCAAATCTGTACGAGCCTTTTTATTAGACATACATAGGAAATGTGAAAGGTTACGGGGTTTTAGTTGAAGATTTTAAGCTGTGGGTTTAAACCCCATGACGTCACCCCTCATGTGTAATATTTTATGATGCAGAGATAAAATTAGAATGGGAAATTGAGTTTGGTTTAAATGGTTTGTGGTATCTAGATAGCTAGTTATTTATAGCTGGGCCTGTAGAAATATACGCGTAATCTACATAATTTTGCGGTAATCGGCATATGGTTTATTGCAAGACTTTACACCAGTACTAAATATGCCTTTCTAAAATGTATTGATAAGAATTGTTTTCAGAGCAGACTGAAATCTGCTTCGATAATAGATCGATTCAAGCTTATTGAGAACATTTTTCTTGAAATAACACGGTATTAAATCTAGCTTTGTGAGCTCAGACTTAAAACCAATGAGTTGGTTATCAATTATTATCTTCAATTTTCATTACCATTAAAACAAAAAATTCATTTTTGTTTTAATGGTAATTCTCTTATTAAACAACTAGTTTTCTGTTGCGCGGTTTCATCCGCGTTTTTGCTTACTGCTCTACTCTTGTCGCCAGTAGCATGATGTTACATAGCCTATAACCTTCTTGTTACACAGATAAAATAGTAAAGAAGAGTAAAAGACCAAATGGTTCATTGTTCCTTCGACTCTTATTCTTAAGACTAAACGCAATAGTATATTAAAAGTTTGTTGATTATTTACTTTTAAACTTTCGCGTTGCATGTTATAATTTGTTAACATATACGCGTAAATTTCTGTATATATTTGCAAATTATAGTTTGTTGTTAGTTTAATGAAGGTATGAAAAATAGTTTTCACTTCTTGCTGAGTCCAGCAATGATATCTATACTATTATATAAAGCGAAAGAGTTTGTTTGTTTGTTTGAACGCGCTAATCTCTGGAACTACGAGTCGTATTTGAATAATTATTTTTGCGTAGGATAGCCCCGTTCTTGACGGAGGTAGGACTGTGTAACATCACGCTACTGGCGACAAGAGCAGTAAGCAAAGACGCGGGTGATACCACGCCGCGGGCAGCTAGTATAAATACATCTGAAAAAATATAATACGTAAACACAAATTACAACAATATTGTCCGTATTGTTTTCCATTTAAATAACAATAATTCTACATTCATAGTAATATGGAGTGAAATAAAAAAAAGCACTCAATATGTTCTAGTAATAAATAAGTCTTAAATATTAAAATTTCATTCAATGTTTCTTTAATCAGTTCATGAATACCCGATAGCTCTTAAACTTAACTGTGGTATCACTGTGTTTTCATCACGCACAAAGACTAGTAGATTTTTAATCCGTCACGTCTAAAGTACGCACGACTAGAGATCTGAATTTACAAAGTATAAAATTGCTGTTCATATGCAGTCACACGTTATTAACATGATCAAAAGCCACCGCAAGCAAAAGCTTCTTCAGTAAAAAGTAAAACGAATTTTAACTGCTGTTACCATTTTGTTGAACGATCGTTTTGGAGCACTCAGAGTACTGTGAAAGACATTATCCACACGTTCGTGGCGTAATGACCCTTCAAGGATGGGGGATGAAACCGGGGAATGGAATGAATTGCATTTTTCTAAATTATCTTTTTAAACGATCTGTTACACTGATTTTATTATAAAAGATTTGTGGATTTTTTTAAGCAAGCAGTTTTTGAAGTGTATTTCGTGTTTAAAATGCATTGGAACTTAACACGTTGAAACTGCAATTGCAATTTTAAAATTATAATTTTATTAATAAAAATATTTCAACCAAAGTGACCTCACCCCGCTTAATGGTAAGCAGTCAGTGGAATTGAAAAGTGGTGGCCACCATACCAAAAGCCATCGTCCTTAACTGCTGGTATGGTAGCCTCCACTATGGCGGCTGGGAATGGGGTTAGGGAAAGGGAATGAGAATAAGGAAAGAGGAAAGAGGGGAAATTGGGCATCCGGTACTCTCACTCCCCGAACGAAACGCAGTAGTACGGATACTACTACTCTTACGTCGATCTTCTATGAGAGGGTAGTACTTCCCCGGACGATCCGACCCATTCATGCTGAAACCAGCGTGGATCTACTAAAATTATTCTGATTGTATGAGTGGTTTGATGCTTCGGGATCTTCATAATACCTACAATATGCTCGTCATCACCATTTCGTCCTAAAGACGACCGCTGCTAGTTATAGACTACGCTCACCCATTTCACTTTGAGCAGTATTCAGCCGCCCTCGTCCATTGATGCCTTGCCACCTACCAGATCGTTACTCCACCTATTATTTCCTAAAAAGTGGAGTAACGATGCCTTCTTATTAAGCTATTACCAAAATACTTTGTTTAATCAATGGAGTCTTAATTCTGGTCTGAAGACCTTAAAATTGTTTAAACAATTCCAAAACCAATTTCCAACAAACGACGCAAAGAGGTTTTAATTGCTGTCAATGTCCAAAAACAAATTTAATTTAATATAGGTACGTATATCCAGTATATCCGCACACCGCAACCTGTCAAATTGCGACATGTCAGTGTCATGGCGGGTATTAATTTATAATAACTGTCAGCCTAACCAATATTCCATGTTTATTTACCTATAACGTATATATTATTGAATTTTAATATTTTATTATGGAAAATAGACCAATAGGAAATATAAAAAATATTTTTTAACAATATCCTCCGTTTGGCTTTGCCGTAGTCGGGTAAAAAGAAAACCGACTTCAACCAAGAAGGAAACTATAAAGTAAAAAATAAATTTACTTAACACAAAGTTATTTGTATTTTGATTTACTGACTGCTGTTGAGGAATTTCTCTCGACTGTCTATGGTCACCTGTAATGGCACTTATAACTCATATGGGTGCAAAGTTCTCATCATTTTAAAAGAATTTAATCCAAACACCAAGAAATTGCTGTAAATCGTTGACGAGTTTCCTCGACTGTCTTTCGGCTCCATCATCAGATTGACTCGAAACCTTCACTAAATAGTAGCGCCTCAAAATACCTAATGAAAAAAATAACAAATGCACTAGTCGCCAGTACGATTTTCGAAAGTTTCCCTCGATTTCTGTGGGATTCCATCATCAGATCCTGGTTTTCTTATCATGGTACCATTCTTAGGATATTTTCTTTCCAACAAAAAAATAATCATCAAAATCGGTCCATAAACGACGAAGTTATTCGCGAACACATAAAATATATATATATATATATATATATATATGTATATATATATATATATATACGGTTGAATTATGAAACCTCCTCCTTTTTTTGAAGTTGGTTAAAAAAAGGGAATCCGCAACCGACCAGAACACGACTTGGCAGATGCAGCGTGAGCAGGCACAAGGCGGACCAATGATCTGATAAAAATTACTGGCAAGCGATACGTAAAGACTGCTTATAATTAAAGTGCTAATGCTGGGAGAGCTTATGCCCAGCATGAACGTGTTATCAACTTGGTAACAAACGAGACCGACTTTTCACGTGCCCCCCGAAGCACGAACACACTCAGATCAAATACGACTTAGCGGTCAACCTTTCATTAAGACTGTAAAACCATTAATTTTATGGCAAACATTTTCAACAACTAATATAATTATGGTATGTCATTGTGAATAAAACGTTCTGAAAGTGCACTTACCTATGCAAATCGCAATCATTCGCCGTCATCTGCGCGCCAGTAATTAGATTATGGCGAACCTGCCTGGACAATCGGCGCTCGTAGGTAATACAGAACTTTTAGTAGGTTAACTCTGATAGCATTTTGAATCATTTGAACTGAGGTGCATTGGTTCTTGTGTCAAAGAAAGAAATTAATTATATATGTGAATTCAAAGTGAATTAATTGAAGCAATATTCTTTTTCGCTTTCAAGACTTCAAAAATACGGGCGATCGGAGAAAATATAGAGCTTACTCAACTTATGAACTACAAATAGCCTATCGCTACTGTACTGTTCGCCATAGTACATGGCGTAAAATCGTTTTACTTTTACACCCTAGGCCAGACTGTCATGGTATTTGCCATAATATGATAAATGTTGAAACAGAGGTTAACTTGGCAGTTTCGAGCTCTTTGAAGAATTGTTTTTAATTATCTCGCAAATTTTAAAAACGTACTTTGTTTATACCAATATGTTATTGCATATGTATATATAAGCACAAAAGAGAAGAATTAAATTAAATTTATTAGTGAAATAGAAAAAGGAGCGGACAAGAAATTACACAAAAGCAGGCAGGCAATACAGATGATCTGATTATAACTATTTATATCGATGCACAAGCTAAACTTCTTAAATCGTAAAACGTTTATCAATACCTAGCCATACTTCACATAATACATATACGTCGCGGCATCCAGCATTATCTGATTATGTTAATGAGGGTGATTTTAAACTTAATTGTTCCCGTTTGTGTTTTAAGCGTTGATCGAAATTGTGGCGTCGCCTATAGTGTTTTCTGCTTAATTTTATTAGTCTCATTTTTTACAAAGAGAATTACGAATTATGTGCACAAGGGTTTCGGTTTTTTAAAGTTATACTTCTATTGGTGCGATTGGGAAAAATGATGAGAGTGAATTTTTACGATGCGCGCGCACACCGACAGAAAAAAGCAACACCCTGAAGATAGTTGCGAACCTTTTACACCCTGAAGTTAGTTGCGAATCTTTGTGTGTCGTATCAGTACAAATAATCAGTTTGAATAAATAAAAAATATATTGGCGTTTATATCAATTCAAATATATACGTATGCAGGCGTTGTGTTATTATTTGTTATTTTTGGATTGTTACGCCAAAGAAGTATAACTTCTTACGTGCGTACATGAGTACACACACTCTTTTTTTTTTCTAAAACTCCTGCAAACATTTAATTAATGGACACAAAGTACACCCAGACTCGAAACAAATAATTATGTATTTATGGAGAAAATACCAAATGCATAACTAAATTTGTTCGGTTTTGTAGGTTTTTATGCATTTATAGTAGACGTAGAGAAAAGCTATGAATTGCAACGATTTGTAATCATATCAGAAGAAACACGACCTACGTGTCGCTAGATCCTTTGCTTGCTAGATCTGCCTATAACTCAGAATCAGGCACCTCTCTCTTAAAGCATACACGCCACATCTAAAAGCATTACAAATTGGATATGTGCCTGAATGAAATCAGTCTTCAAGTGAATTCAAAATTCGAATCACGGCCAGGCACGTTCGTCCCCTCGTCAGGCAATGCCTTCCGAACGCACTCGGATCAAATTCGGGACGCACTCGGCTCTCACTTTGACTCGCACTTGACATTTGACAATTCGCTCTCAGCATTGAATCATTGAATGGAATTTAAATTAAACGGTTTGCTATCTAAATCTAAGCTAATATTAAAAAGAGAAAATATTTGATTATTTGTATATTTGTTTTTTATTTGCAACGATTTACCTAAAACTGTACGTTAACGATTTCAAAAATTCTTTCACTTTTAGAAAAAATTGTTTTAGGTTATACTTCTGGTTAATTGCTAATATGGTGAGTTGAAATTCTGATAAATCTAGAATCTGGTAAACTGCTCCCGAGAGAAATGAAGCGGGTAACATAGGTTATATTTTATTATGTTAAACATATTTTTTTAACAATTTTCAGAACTTCAACATTTGTAAATTTTCAACGCAGGTAATAATGGGATTTCATTTATGGTGTATGATGATGATGAAAATGATAACATTAAATCTTTTTTACGAATAAATAGTACAATATCCTTATTTTGCCAACTATGTTGTGTGAGTTTACCGTATTCTCCTTCCATTACCAATTGATTGTATTCTAGCATTGTTTGTTTGTCTTAAGCAAACGTGTTATAATATGTTTAAGTGTAAAACATTTTACATCTTCCATTTTACATCCTTTACACAATCCATTCAACCTGTTCTTTGAATTATATCTCTATATATCAACACCTGTACCGTTGACTCTTTTGGTTACCTTGTCACTAGTTTATACTAAAGATTAAACAGTTGTATATAACAATAATTACCGACAGACTTAGCATCCAGTAACCTCTTTTATGTTCAAACAATTCCTAACAAAAATCAACACTCTACATCACAAGTTTTACATTCAAAGTTTTGGGACAAAATGTAAATGTCTACAATTTTTCCTTAAAAAACAAGGAGACCCATACATCGGGTGATACGAGGGTGTCGTACGTGAGCGAATACGGGGCGGAAAGTAGTAAATTGTCCAACGCACCCTTACGCAAAGGCACTTTATATTAGGTGATACGATCACGATGTATTTTATGTAAATTGGTTCGCCACAATTAAGGACGACTTTGAAAAGATACGAAAGTATGATTGAAAATATGACTAGCCTAATTCTTGCTAAGACACTGTTGCGCAACATTGAACAAGACCCAAGATTGGATGCTTATTGCCGATATACAGACTATGCCCAATAATGCATAGAGACACAGACATGCCGCCACCTCAACACGTTTAGCGTTCCAGTGAGGACAAATCTACTAAAATTTGCTCCATTGTCGCGCGCCATACGACTTATTAATATTATTTCTACAGAAATCGATATTTATCAATGTACCCTGCCGATATTCAGGAATGTTGCACATAAATGTATGGTATTGGATAAGTAGGTATACTTATTTAAATTAGTTTATTTTAAATTTTAAGTTTTTATAATAACGTTTTGTTTTTTTTATCAGTAATGATATTGTAAAATACTTTCTCAATAAATAAATAAGGTTAGGGTTACAGTTACCCATCACGCTTGTATGCTATCAAAGTTAGTTCAAACAACTCCACGGTCCTTGCCACTACAAGCTTGCATTAGTTCTCATCTTATTTACGTGCTAGTATTTATTTTAATAATTATCGCAGCTTTTTTTCACTAATATCGGTTTGTCGTGTCGCCATCGTATCGTTTAATAGCGTCAGTAACAAAAAGACCTCTATTTGTACAACCCTTGCCAAAAATACGCACAAAATAAAAATGGAAATGTGACGCGTGCTTAACACGGATTATTATGTAATTAGTGATGTTTTGCGTTCGCAAAAATTCATTAAAAGTGTGTAAATTTGAGACTAAATAAACGTTTACCTAATGAGACCCTTGAAATATGAATAAGTATACGTAATTCTATATTTTGTTCATTGTTGTTCATACCTACTTATTAAACATTTGTTAGATTCTAATAAGTTCAGTTTCGTAAAAGAAACCACTATATTACTGTTGCAGCAGAACAAAACATTACACACGTTACATTCTAGACTCCACTGACTGCTTACCATCAGGCAGAATGGAATCACTATGGTAGGTTGAAAGAAAAATATATATCTCGCTAAAATTTACCTCAAAAATTTCAATAGCAAAGACGAAAGGTGCTAAAATAGGCCATTGTGTCATTAATATGCACAGAACAACTGATACTTAGTTGTTGTATTCGTAGCTATAAAACATACCTACGTTTAATTATGCTCTTGTTCTTGTTCCATGTTCCATTTCTCTATATTTGCAGCGATATCCGTCATATCATTTCGTCACCGTGCTGCAAATTCATATTGTTTTAAAGCCCAATGCGACGAATCATATTATTTATTTTTCTAAAATGAAGATAAAGTTTGAATCTTTTCTTTGCACATAAGTTTTTATCATTTAGGAATAAGACTTTCAACGATGAAAGCACATGACAGCTGTATCTTACTTTTAATTGTTCGCGAAAACCGCTGTCACTGAATATTGCCTTGTAATAAAAGTTCTAGAAACTGCCAAGCTCCTGTAAGGAAAGTGAAACATTTTTCAGTCGTATGTACCTACGTTTTAAGCTTTAAACTTACATACGTTGTATATGTAGAATATTTTAATAGGAAGATATCGTAAGAAAAGTAATAACAAATTAGTTTAGATTTAAAATTATCAAACTACATTCTATATGTACACGCTCAGTGGTCATTGAATAATTATTTTTGCATATTTATGGTAGCCCTGTTCTTAAAGAAGGTTATAGGCTATGTAACAGCACGCTACTGGCGATGGAAGCAGAGCAGTAGCCAAAGATGTTACTTATCGTGGGTGAAACCGAGTGGCGAGAAGCCATATAGTTTAAATATAAAACTAGTCCAAAGTCGTATCCAGTTTAAAATTGAATCGCAAGTGAGCTATTACGCCATAAGTGACTGCCTTGTATGTTATACGGTGTGTATTTTTATTTATAACAGCGACATACGGTTAATTTTAGTAGCAAACTTTTTTAAGGTATATGTAAGAGACAAGTGACTCTTATGTGACTTAGATGGCAAATAAAGTTAACAATTAACTAATAAAAGATTTTGACATTGAAAATGTCTTTTTATTCGATCCAGTGTAGTCTCTGATTTCACGAAAAATTGCGATCCCCTTATATCTCGGAGAGTTGTGAAGATATTCAACAAAAAAAATAAATTTTCACATAAAATTTTGATACACGTGTGTAAATTTTGCGATTTGTTTGTTTATAAGCGTTATGTCGAGGATACTAATCTAAGAATAAAATAATTATCATTCAACGTTGCAGTTTTTTTTACTTATCCTGACATTCTCATCTCTCAGCGACAATATTTTTTCGAATGCCTTAGATTCATTTCCAATGTGCTCGATATGTAGTCGTGTGAGAGATTTTTTTTTATAAGCATGTTTATTTATTTGGCAAACACGCATAACAGTATGCTAATGAATATTGGTTAGTGTTCTCTACTTAAGTATTACGAGTATAATCTGCTTTGCTGAGAAAACACAGTTGAATGAAAACACATTCATGTTCAGATTACGATAATCACTTAGACACGCTTAATGTACACCTCATGTGCCACTTAAGTTGTACAAGAATAAGAAATAAAAAAATACTGTATTGTATTTTTTTAAATAAATAAACATTGATCCTAGTAGCTCGTGTGTGTAACACGTATTCTGAACAATTCTTCAGCCAGTTGAGAAGTCAGTAGCCGCGGAACAATCTGCACAAGTTCCAACTTTTTCTTTGTACGAGCACTTTTAACGCCTCCAATGTGTTTAATTTTGTGGTGAACTGCATTTTCTTTTTACTGAAGATTCACTTCAGTTTGTTAAGTAGCTTTAAGTAAGGTTCGTTTCATAAATTAGCTTTTTTATTTGTAAGCCAAATAATCTGAATGATGACGTAATATAATAACGATGATGATATTTTTGTAAAATTTAAGTTTATGTGAAATATTTCTATGTTTCGAGTCTAAATGTAATTTGGTTTATTGTATGTTGCTAAAAGTCTAAATATACTAAATAACGTTTGTTATATTTTTACTTTCATTTGTTTCGTGTGAATATCATTTTCCTTTATATATAATTATTTAAATATTCTATTTATAAAATATTTTAGGGCGCACACAACAGATTGGACTTATCTTTTAAAGCAATCAAAATAGAAATTAATAACATACATATAATATAAAAATAACTCTTTATCAGTGCACATGCGATGATCAAAACTAAAAGGCAACCCGTGTTTTAATTAAATTTAATCTTGTGATAAAAATCATAAAGAATACCCTTGTTTCCTTCTTATTTGTTTATTAAAAACACTTAAAACATTTCATAAAGCTGATATACTTAGTACAAATATAACAATCTCTCATGTTAGCAACTAGAATGGAGACCCTTCATTAGCTCCACAAACTATGTAACATTATATTGGTATGTTCACATAGAAAAACGAAACCCAAAACAAAATCATCTTTATATTACCATCCCGTAACGTACCCTAACAAATTCTCTATATAACGCAAGTTCCCAGTTCGAAAACTTATCATTACCTCTGCCAAGGTTAGAAAACTTTTAATAACTAGTTAGAATGTTGGGAATAGAGTGCAATATTTTGTTGGCCGATATCAAATTTATTTGAGACAAGTGTTACTGTCGGAGGTAGAAATAGCTTCGCTTTGAAATCAAATTTCTTTTGTGTCTATTGATTTTAAAGATATTAATATAAAAGTTGTTGACAAAATATGGATGCCAATATTCCCTTTTGATGTCTTGCAAATCCGGTCCGCATACGGGTGATAGCACGCCCCTGGCCTGCGTTCATCCTACCCGCGTTTTAGGGCCAAATCCGCAAGCGGGTGGTTATCCGCCCGCAGATTAGGCGCGCCAATTGGTGACTAATCTTACCGCCACAATGTGGGCGTTTAGGAAAATTTTCGCCACCAGTTGGCGCCACTTCAACTGACACTTTGGAATAATCAGGGGCTAATTGTCAAAAACGCTTGACAGCTAGACCTGACGCAACGGTGCTGCCTCCTCGTGGGCGTCGTGGGCGCCATTTTAGAAAACCCTCTCAGCAATTTTCTTTTGTCCTTATGCACGTAAATGATCCATTTTGTAAATTAAACGTTAAACTTGCCAAAATGAAAACTGAAAAATACTTGTTTTGATGGCGCTGTCAAAATGGAAGACCTTTTACCGAAGTGGCACCAACTGGTGGGGAAAATTTTCCTAAACTTCATTATAAAGTAAATGCTGTTTATAAAACAACAAATTTATATTAAAATAAGTGGTATTAAATTATGACCTACTCGTTATCTGTTAATAAGTATGTTCAAAATTAGTGTATAGAATTTTATCTTCCAGAAAATCAGAGTCAAGTTTTAGCTTATTTTAGCTCAAAAACTTAACTTTAAGTTAAACTTAAACGTCTTACTGTCGCTATAATTCAGACATGTTATGATGTCAGGATGGTGATTCAGAAACAGATCATAATAATAATATATATGTCCATAATATTTCGATTCAGTCAAAATTTTTAAGAATATTCGTACATTTCGAGGAACTCAGACTTGTTCACACTGGCAGATTTTGCCAAATAACCTACAAAAATGAGGCTCAAACAAAGGAAATTACGAATTACGAACAATTTTAGAATTGGGTTACTATAGCTACTACATTAATAATATCAAAAGGCAAAGTACTTTGGCTCTTGAAATTAAGAAATTGCTTAGCTAAACTTATTTCTAATAACATTAATTAATTAGTATCTAAAGAGCATAAATTCCTGGATTTTAAGATCTATAGTGAAAGCTTTTTTAGAACACATCGTGATTTATTGTTGGAAAGGCTTTAAAAGTCCTCGTTCTGACAACGTTTCCGTGTGTAGCAGTGGCGTACAATTGTTTTTTGGATGGTCGCCTACATGCAATGCGGTGTGCACTGTTTGTTAGCGATGTGTGTTAAAATGCATGAGATCTATAATTCTTAAACAAATTTCTTTATGTGTCGAATCAGGTCTCGTTTTAATATATAAGTAAGTATGTACTTATATTGACAGTAGATTTTTTTTTGGTTGAAATAAAGAGTTCTATATTAAATTCTATTTAAATATATTTTTATTAGCATTTATTATAGACTTCGCACACAGAAAAGAACAAAACAGTTTGCACACTAAATATTCTTTTAAATTTTGCGGACAAAAACCTTTTAATTTAATCCCCACCATAAAACTCTCATAGCTTAATCAAAATCACCTCCACCTTCATACGAAACCTGTAAAATATTTCACTTCGTCGCAAAATCCACACCAAACTGCGTATCGCATCAAATTGGATCGATTTAATCCTTTTTCAGTGCACCCAGTGTTTGTGTCGAGTGCTAGTCGAGACACACGAACAAAAATAAAATAATAAAAAATATACGAAACACTAGTACGGCTCTTACCTGTTTTTATTAACTTTGTGTTGAGTTTAAAAGCGAATGGTCAAAGGAAAGGCATTGTGAACGAGATTTTGTGTGAAAATATGCATTGCGAGAGTCTACGGCTAGTTATCTTTTATCATATTCTAGAACACGAGCCTGCAAAGGTTTGGGTAGTTAGCAACATTTGTAGATTTTATTATTATTATTTCACACTTTTTATACAGAAACATATATAGAAGCGACTTAATGCCTAAGGCATTCTCTTCCAGTCAACCTATTGGGTGATGCACCACCCAATAGATGTATAAATTTTAGATTTTCACACAGGTAACCATTAAATGTAACCTATCTGTGCTTTGGACAGTAGAAACGTACAGTTTCAGAACATTTTCATCATATCATATCGGCCCATTATTCAAAAGTTTCTTCTCATACAGAGAAGGTATGAGCATTGATCGCCACGTTTGCTCCAGACGGATTGGCGATTTCAGACTTCCTCAGAATTTTAGGTTTCCTCACTATGTTTTCCTTAATCGTTAGTCAGAAATGTCCAAGATAAACTTAGACTTGCCCGGATTTGAACTCACGACCTCGTGTCTACGGGCAAGATTCACAGACCGCACTTTGACTTTACTTTTTATGCAAAGATCTACTTTGTACCAAAAATATGTATCTTAGGCCCAGACTCACAATCGTGACTTTACTTTACAGCAAAGGCACCTTCCCAAAGTAAGCTTTGTATTGCCGAAGATTACTTTCAACTTCATATTCAAACATATTTTTGGTACAAAGTTTAGACTTTACTTTGTAAAGTCAAAGTGCGGTCTGTGAATCTTGCCCTACGAAGCGGGTGCCACTACTAAGCCATTTCGACTTTACATACAGACAGTACATTTTAATGCACTCTAAATAAAAATTAAAAAACCTAACGCAAAATCTTTTTATGTAGTTTATGCAATATTAATTCGCAAATATTATTTTGAGTACGTGCATAAATCTAACCTCAAAAGATATGTCGGTTTGAAGGACCAACCTTTAGCAAGTAACTTAGAAACATTTATGCAATCTACTGTACTGCAGTGCCGGCAAAAATGTTGGTTTCGTTTAATTTTTTATTTTACACAAAAAATACATACCTACCCAAAAATATAACATTTTCTACAAAATATAGCTACTTAAGTTTTCGTATTTATTTACCTTAAAATTCAGACAAAAAAAACAAAATCATTTGTTGTCCTTAAATTGAATCAGTGTCTATTCAGGCTTAAAAATGTACCCAAAGTTCTCTAAATAACATGAAACGATGTCACCTAAAGAATTCCTTGCTACAATAGCTTAAATGTCTTTTTTTGGCCTCGTCTGGCCTCCATTACGTCACAATGGTCACCATTTTTCTTTTGAGACAAAGAAAAATCTCGACAATGAGTCACAATAATGGAATTATCGGCCTCACTCGTTTAGGAGGAAATTAGGTTATTTGAGCTCTATTTTATCGATGTGTTTTTATTGTGTAAATAATAAATTTACGAAGAAGTAGTACATGGTTAAGTATTTTTAGCATAACACAGACTACATTTGTATTAAGCTATGTACCTACACATCTTACTTTTATAATTGTGATGTTTTTAAGATTATTTTGTTTTTATTTCTAACTTTTTTATGGGACACCGTTATGACTGCATTTTCTGACTTACTTATGTATTTTAATATAAAACCTTAATGATTTATAAACCATAATATAACCTAAAAATATATTATTTATTGCTCAGCAAAATATATGAATCTCCACTTGCATAAATCAAGCTTAGAGCAATCTATTAATACTAAAAAAAAACATTAAAACAATACAAAAATATAACCATACGTGTAATATACTACAACAACTATACAGTTAACAGTTCTCAGTAAGTATAGAAATGATTTGTTGCCGTGCCATCATGTCGTCGCACTGTGGCGCGCGCCAATACACCTGTTCCGCGCTCTCTGTCAGCTCTCAACAATCTCCTGCGCGCCAATCCTGACTGTGATTTGTTTGCGGATGATCACCTCTTAAAGCAGTATTATTGTAATATTACTTTGTGTTTTGTCTCTTTATTTTGTACCAATAAAAACAAGGTTAGAGACAAAGCAAGGTTATAACGAGATTGCTGTATGAGGCTGTGGTAGGGCCCCTGATATTTTGTTGGAATGTTTTAGGTTTTGTGAGAGAGATGGATGAGTTATTTTGAATTATATTTTTTTTTATGTTGTAAAGGTTGTAAAGTGTCAATATTATACTTTTTTTTTGCTGTGTAATGTAATGTGTATAATATAAATATGTTCTTTATTTAATGTAATTGGACTTATGTACAGTTTTAATCGAAGTAAGTAAGAATGTCTAATTGATAGACGGTGAGGCCAAATATATTGGTACAACCAAAATATTATTTGTCCTAACCTTCCAACTAGAATTTTGATGCTTACAACTCTTGAATCATGTCTTATCGATTGCAGAGTTTAATTTGGGCAACAAGCACGTACTGGCTATAGGAAGTCTCCGAGGATCGATTGAACCCCAAACATGTTCGCCGTAATCGACGTTCGAGTTATGGCGATCCTTGTTTTATTATGATTTGTAGCTTTGATGATGGCGACGGCTTTTGACAGAAAAATGTCGAAATAGAACAGCTATCCTTCACAATTGGTTAAATATTGTTTTGTTTTTTTTTTAATATATAAAATGATTCAATTTTGATGGCAGTGGGATACAGGAGCATACAATCACATTAGGCATCGTAACAAGGTTCTGGCATGATGTGTTCTGCTATGGCTGACTTAGAAATAAAATTGAAAATACAATAATTGCTACATTGTTCTTGTGATAATGTTGAACTATCTTACTATCATGACTTGAGTTTTTATTTGTATTGTTGATTAGGAATAGAGAGTCCTAAATTCTGCACATAGTCAGGATACTTATCTTGCAACCAGTTCCTTAATATTGCCTAACTCATATTTTTGCCTCAAAGTGCAGAGACGGCGTAGTTCTACATTCTAGACCACAAGGCTAATTGAATGTCACTCCACATAAAACAAAAGCTACTAAATAACACAAACAGCCCACGTACAACGAACCTAATTTATCACCTGCCTAATACAGTTTGACATGACACATCAATACTGGCAACCGCCTTGATTGTGCCAATTTATCTGGCATGTGGCACATGGCACTATTGCACTAAACACTGAATATTTATCCATTTGTACGCAACGCCGCGTTTGACGTCGTTCATTATGAATTTCGGCCGCTGCACCGTCAAGTTTTTAATTTAAATGTATAGAGTCGGACGTGGTTATAGAACAGTTGGATGTGGTAACTAGTCAAACACTATTATATCAAATATTTACAGCTGTGAAGTTACAGTTAGAAGTTGACTTACTGAAGCATTTTCTATGCATGTCTGTGAGTTTATTATACAACGAATTGACGATGAAGTTTTTAATTATATGTTTTACAAGTTATGTTGATGACACACGCACGCAAAACGAAACAAGAGACATCTTTCAATTGACATAAGATGTAACGTAAATTAAGTTATGAATAAAGGCTATAAGACGACTACATATAAAGCAAAATGTATGCCAAATAAAGGTTTTTGCAAAAATAATCACTTTAAATCGTTACTGACAACTGCCAACTGCGTGATAGTTTTATTTAAACATAAAAAAATGTTAAAAAAGTATGATGTATGTTCAAAGGTGTTCTATCTTATGCTGTCTTATGTAGCAGTATATTTTTTTTTTAAATACAACCTAAATCCAAATAGGTATCTGAATAAACGTTTACACACAAATTCTCAATAAAGAAAGCTCTTTATATTTGTTAGCCTTATCCATGAGCCAGTGCGCTCTGACTGTCACTGTGTCGCTGAAAACGAATATTAAATAAAACACAATGCAGCCGTTCCGCTTGCAACCAATATGCGGAGTAAATGACAAAATTTTTAATGGTTCTTCATGAAAACGAGTTTTAATTTTTATTAATCCTTTGAAACTTTGCAAGGAGTAACTTCTGAAAGAGCTGAGGCCCTACACAAGTGGCAATGATTTCTATTTTATTCATAGAATAGATAAAAATGTATGAAATTGACAATGTTAGCGTTAGCTTATGTCAATCCCATAAATTTATAATCTTGTCTGGGGCCTCTGATTGCCTAAAAGCGTAACTAATTACCCGAGGTCTAAATTTCGGGTCAAATAACGTAGTATTATGTTGTACTGTTAGTTGAAACTCAAGTATTATGACCAAAGCGAGTTTAGTTACCAATATTTTCTGATCATAGCTATAATAATATAAAGCTAAAAAATTTGTGTTTGTTTGTTTGTTTGTTTGTTTGAACGCGCTAATATCTGAAACTACCGGTCAGATTTAATTAATTCTTTTTACATATGATAGCTCAGTTCTTGAGAAAGGTTATAAGGTATGTAACATCAAGCTACTGGCGATGGGAGTAGAGCATTAAGCAAAGACGCGGGTAAAACCACGCTGCGGGAAGACTAAGGGCAAGATTCACAGACCGCACTTTGACTTTACTTTGATGCAAAGATCTACTTTGTACCAAAAATATGTATCTTAGGCCCAGATTCACAATCGTGACTTTACTTTACAGCAAAGGCACCTTCCCAAAGTAAGCTTTGTATTGCCGAAGATTACTTTCAACTTCATATTCAAACATATTTTTGGTACAAAGTTTAGACTTTACTTTGTAAAGTCAAAGTGCGGTCTGTGAATCTTGCCCTCATAAAATGTCGAAACTAACAAAGTTGGTAACGACACTTCTCAGCTTAGCTCGCCTGCCGAGAAAGTAAGTGGTGATTATATATTTTGAAGCTTTTCGATTAAAAAAATCTATAAATTCCAAACTTACAGTTTCAATTCTGAACGGTTTCATTATCAGATACTTCCTATTTTAGACCAATCCAGATTTTAGTCAGAGACTATCACTGATTGGTGGAGGCTATAGTCAGGCTTGGTGTGTTGTTAGCTTTGACATCGCCAAAAGCTTTCAAAAGAGATTAGCTCCGTTTACCTCTGTTGAAACTTCCTGAATTCGGTCTGCTAACTGTATAACTGGATTGCCCCTGGATGTGTATCTCAGCCTGCACTATTTTTATACAGTTTTGGTGCCAAAAAATATTCCTTTTTTTTTTTTTTTTTTAACTCATAATGTTTGTAATTGAAGTAGCCGCGTAGTGGCAACAGAGAATAAATCTAACAGATTGTATGTAAATAACTTCAAGTTATCTGTGGAAAATGAAGTGGGTAGTATATTTGTTAAGAATACTGTTAAGATTGTTTTTATATTCGTAATATACTATTGTTAGTTTTCCCAAATTAATTAATAAATGTAAAAGTATAGGGGTGATGGAAGAATTGTAACTTGTTGGAGAAGTTATCTCGAATACTTGCACCGATGATCAGAAACAAACTTTGAAAGAAAACGATAGACCAAAAGACACTTAAATCATGAATGGAGTGAAAGCTAATTATGAATGCCTCGAGTATAAGCAACTTGTATTAGGTACAGTAAACAAATTTTAGTACTGGTTTACCTCTGGTAAAAAAAAAAGTTTTCTTAAAATCAAATCAAATCATTTTATTCGACTCATAAGGTGCAGTCCTTAATAACAATCAAAATAATGGCTACTTTAATTACATAGGTAATACTTGCGTGTACTAGGATAATATAACTATTATATAAAGCGGAAGAGTTTGTTTGTTTGAACGCGCTCATCTCTAAAACTACCAGTCGGATTCAAAAAAATCGGTATACGTATGATAGCCCAGTTCTCGAGGAAGGTTATAGGCTATGTAACATCACGCTACGGGCGACGCGAGCAGAGCAGAAAGCAAAGACGCGGGTGAAACCGCGCCGCGGAAAGCTAGTTTTATTTCACTAAGATAACTGCAATTCCCATCGATCGCGGTTATGTAAAAACTGTTATAAAATTAAACGAGACAACTTTCCGAGTTTCAAAGCAGTAAACTCGACGCCGAACCTTTGCTGAACCTTAAGTGGAATAAGCTATGTTGATTTGAATAATTGAACCATATATGCTTGAACTAAAGTTGGGGCACTATGAAGTTAGTTCAGTTTAGGAATATGCAACCATCTCGTAATAGTTCTGTAACAAGAACTATTCTGTGTGTATATTTGTACGTAAAAGGTAGACGACAAAGGAATTTCATGTTAACATTGTAACCAGTGAAGCAAAAGACCGCGAGTGACCGGATGACCGCGCAAATATCCATTCAGCTAACTGTTTCAAATAGTGTAAATACACTAGTTATTCTCTACTAGTCAGTGTACGTTTTTACTTGTTTACCAGACCTCTTTGACAAGCACTGTCGCAGCAATACGTTTCTCATTTTTACTGAGTTTAGGTTGACACTCTTTGTAATAAAAACGTCCTTAAATACAATAAAGAACTAGTAACTGTGAACTAACAATTGCTTAGGTACTATTGTTTCAAAATCTTGTTTACAATACTACAATGTACACTACTGTACCTTTACTTTAAAAACAAGAAATAGTGACATCTGTTGCATTTATGAGAAACCCATTACACCGCGCAACGTTTGCTTTTTGAGCGTCAAACTTGAAATAGAGCCACACAGTTCGAAGCCAGATTCGGTATGATACAATAAGTTTATATAAGACTTGGCAGATGTCGGCAAAAATAAATTATATAAATTCTAAATCTAATCGGAATTTATTATGTCAATGACCACCTCCTATTTCTGGCGAAACGTCAAACTAACAAATTTCTTATAAGGAAAATAGACCTCATGCCATGTATGTATCTAATGTAGGTATAAAGAGTACATTTATATACAATGTGTATCTTGTATAAAAAGGTACCTACACAAGTACACAAACAAAAACAAATTCTTTATATAAATAAATTACTTTATTGCTTACATTTTTTACAATAAATTAGTGTCACTTTGCATATTTATGCATAGGTACTTCTTTGCCAGTTTATGAAAATTCTATTAACATTATGACAATATTCAAATCACACCCAAAGTAAGAAAGCAGTAGAATAAAATATCTAACTCTAAGTATTTGGCTTACTTTATTTAAATAATTTTATTATTATTTTCTTTTACGACAAACCAAACAGTTCTACTTAATACAAATAGTGTGCGGGTACCTAAGCACTGCTTAGTTTGCGACTACATATTTTAACATTTCTTATTCCATTTTAGTTCAATTTAATTATTATAATAATTTAATTATTATAATAATTAAATTGCTTACATTAGCTGTCAGCAATTATTTACGTAGTGAACTCTTATAAAACATGTCATAAGATAAGATAGAGAAATTACTTATAACAAGTACCTAAGTTAGTTAAGTTCATAAATTATAATAATCTTAGAGTAAAAACAGTATTGAGCAGTACCAAATACATTTACTGCTCTAAGAATATTTTGGTTATTAAATTTCTAATTATTTTTTAAAGTAATTTTATTATAAATTTATATAATTTAATAAAATATTATCAATTTCTCGATTTAGCTAAACAAATTTATATTTGTACCATATTTTCTGTATTCTAAGCAAGAAAACTAAAATTCAATTTTCTTTGAATTTTAGTTACTTTCAAAACTAAAATGCAAAAAGATTGTTTTAATCTAATTTTCTCTTCTACTTTCCACCCTTTTATATGGAATAGTACATTAATTATTTCCGTAAGTCTTAGTAAAATCGTCTAAACAGTATTAAAGCTGCTATTGATGTCAACATTATGGAAGAAGTGATAGTCTGATGTCCACCACTGCCTACCCTGCAGTTGTCTTCTGTGTTGTTGAAGGTGAAGAACTGTGTGTTCTGCAGGCTATAGTTGGCTACAGCCTGGTCTAGCTGCACTGCGTCCGTGTCCTTCAAATGCGGTGTTCTTGTCAATTTCCAAATTTCATCTGAAATAAGTAGTGTACTAAATCATTTAATCGAAAAATTTTGTATTTCACCGAATTTACTAATTAGGTAAGTTTATTTTGGATTTATACAGAGAAGGCATTGATTGCCATGTTTAACTAACTGATTGGGAATTTCAAACATTCTTATGTGAAACATCAAGAAAACACCCACAATATAAAACAATATAAATAGGATCTTTTACCGTAACAAGGAACCTTATACATAAATCTTAAGCTTAACCACGAGAAGGTCATTTGTTCATGTACCTACATATTTGTGTGTGAAAATTTAGTTCTCTAGGCAAATACCAGGAGCCTTTTTTCTTATTTAAGAGCTGAATATACAAATTACAATCTTGAATCACAAGGCAACTAGGTACTGTTTTCACGGGACTATCATACAATAGAATTTTATAAAAAAAATACATTATTGTAGGTAATACTAATGTAAATACAAACAATTAGCTGCAATAAACTTTTTTCGCATACTCAGTTGAAGGCTTTAGATACATCACTATCAAAAACGTACATCGATATGTGCAGATGTGACCCAAAGAGTTAAAAAGATAAATAAAACCCTCTTCTCTTCAAGGACATCTGATAAGGAGAGAAGATTGGATAAGATTTCCAATGATTTTAATGATGTATTGTTATCACCTAACCTTTAACTGATCACTTAATAGGTTATCACGTAAAGGTTCTTAATTTTGTAAACAAATAGGATAGATCAACTCTTAGATTTTTCGATATTTTGTGCTATTTTCAAATACAACCAGCTTTTTTAAGGATTAGTAACACGCCGTTTGTTTAAAAGCTGAATATGGTGATAGTAATTTAAGATCCCTGTAAACCCATATTTCGCAAATAAATTCTTTGAATTTGAAAATTTGAACCGTTTTGGCGTTTGTAACTAATCAAACACAAACTAATACTTATTTAAATACTATCAAGTGTAAGTCAATATCTATAATTATTAGTTCTTTATTGCAATATTTATTGTAAAGAAAGAGAGACACTTTTATGATTATATTTCTCTACATGAATTTCAAACTTAAATTTTAGGTATACTTTAGTCGCTGAGTACCTAAAACGCAATTTTGTATAGGTACTCACACATATGACGTAGTAAAAGCAGAGGTAGACTTTATAAAGATAAAACTTCTTGAAGCCGGAGGAAATTGTATCAAATATTATTGTGATGATTCAGAGATATTAAATGTGATTCATACTTATTTACTTTTTTTGTTAAAGATCAATCACTCACTGTCTTTGTTTCCTTGATATATAAATTAATTATAATGATAATAACTAAATAATAATAATAATAATAATATGTGGACACTATCACACACTGTCGTCTAGACCCAAGCTAAGCAGAGCTTGTGTTATAAATCAAATATTATTATGATTTTTACAATACATACAAAGCTTCATGCCTGTCTTCCATTATTGTAGTAAGCAAAGACTGTAGAACTCTATTTGCTGCGATTCAAACACATCTCCTTGGCTCTTTCAACATTTAATCTTTTCATACACACACGTCGATTACGTGTGCTTGTAATTTAAATTACACAGAAATTGAAATTTGAAACTTTTATCGGTAAATGGTATTGCGCTTTATGCGATCTATTATTTTGTTGTGAATTTTCATGGTTCAACGTTACACCAGATAAAATTTTCCAACACACATCTGTTAATTAATTATCCATCTGTCCGAATAAAAGTAATTATTTGGAGGACGAAACAAATACGGAGTAATGTGCAAAAAAACGGTGATTGATTGGACGGCAGATAGCCATGAAAATTGGGTTCTGTGGAAAAATAACATAGTAAATACTTGCGTATAATCTCTTTTAAGTTTTTAATTCTGGAAAATATTATTTAGGTAGGTACTTTTACGTTATTTAGGATTCTTAAAATTCAGTACTAAGAGATGTTTTGACTTGAAATATTTATTTAGTTTATTTTTATATAATGTGTAAAGCGTTATACTTGTAATTGCATTAAGTTGCAATATCTCGTCTATTGCTGAAACTATAAATATATTGCATTAATTAAACTGACTCGAGTTTGGTGCATATTAAATATTCTGGTTACACCTGATTTCTAATCTCTTTTTAACTGATAGTAGACGAGTTTTTTTTCTAACATTTAATAATATTAGTGATTTGCAAGCACACATATATTTTATGGAAATGAAAATTTAATAAACAAACCTAGAAATAGGAATACAAATTCGGTCCTTTTGTTTTTTTCGGCGTTTGCTCAAAAATATTGTTGATTTTGGTAGATGTACTTAGTTGTTTTTTTTTAATTTTTAGCAACTTATATTATCGTCGCATTTACAGGACTACATTTATTGTGTCATCTACAGAATTCTAAAATCTTGTACTAATCAGTAAGTCATTGCCTGCATCACGCGGTTTCCATTTGACCGCGCGCGGCGTTCACTTGACCGGCAAATTGCTCTTGCTACCGCTTCACAAAAAAAACTTTGACTAATTTGTCAATCTTTGTTTCGGTAAGACGATATAATGTATTATCGATAATTTATTAAAATTTTTGTTAATTGAAATAAAGTTCTATCAGAATTTCTAGAGTAGGTAGGTGGTCTCTACTTATTTTGTTTACTTATACTTGTTTGTTTCTAACATCAGCATTAATCAATGCTAATATTAGAATCAAACAATTTAAAAATCTAATTTAAAAAGAAATAAACAACAATTAAAATACAATTAAACTTCGATTATTACTGGTCGATTAACCAGTAATAATCTAAGAGCAAGGTAACACACTCAGTTTGAGGTCAGTCTGGTCAGAATGACTGAAGAATGATCGTGTAACCCATGGATTGACAGCAGACTGATGAAAATTAAATACGTTAAATAATTTTGTCATTCCGTTTTGAATGATGAAAGACTGATGGGAGATCATGTAAACCGCTCGTACCATTCTCGCGTGAGTAAACGTCAGCTACTGCTGTAAAACTAACAAACTAACTGTATGACTGGCGTCCGTTTCATCAGTCTGCTGTCAGTCTAGACTGACAGTGTAACCATGAAAATTATTCATCATTCTGGTTTCAGTCAAGTAAATCCAGACTGTTAAACCAGACTGACATCACTGAGCGTGTAACCTTGCTACAAGAAGTACATTTATACTTATACTACAGAATTATAAAAAAGATAAAGCGAGTATCAGATAAAGAGATGCAGAAAGATACCTAAAGTAAATATTTAAATTATTAATAGATAAAACATTAGTACAATATAAGTACTATCCTATAATGTACTAATCAATAAATAGCGTCGAAATAATAAAAACTAAATTAGCAAAAATATATTTGTACTTACAAGTGCTGGTATTGTCAACGTTGTTGTCATAGCAAGCAAACATCACCGCGTAGTGTTCATAGTTTACGTCCAAGAACGAATATATTTCTGTCTTGTTGTCTGTAAACATAAAAGTAAATAAGTTATATAACTGCATTGTCTGTTAAGAAAACTACTTTTTCTTTTCTCATACTCGGAAAGTAGTGTTGTATTGATTTGATTATTGGGTGGAAAATGTTGCTTTCCTTTCATAGGGAGGGAAAAACTCATACAAATTCATTCCGGCCCGAGGGTCGGAATGAATTTTTAATTAACTTTAAAAATAGAACTGCTGTCACACAGCTGCGGGAATTGATTCTTTTCAAACCTAGGCTAACAATTAATATGTTTATGGCATACAAAGCCACTTAGGATAACTGGCAAAATACATGAATCCTTTTTCAAGGATATTAAATTTCTAACCCATTATCATTCTATCCGACCCGGAAACCTCCGCAAGGTAGTCAGTTTACAAAACCATTGAACTACCTTGGAGCTAAAATAATTCATTATTTGTATAATATTATATACTTTGCGACAGATGAGTATTACTACTATCCAGCTTCGTTTGGTGGTAAGTTTCACCAATGTACCCAAATAAAACATAGTATTGTATTTAGTTGTATTTATTACTCAGGAATAATATATGTAAAAAGACAATCATACTAATCAATTAGAGCATTTTCATTCGAATCACATCAAATGGACGTATGAAGCATAATATTGAGTAGTTATAAATCTCTTACTCACACATAATACTGACCTATTTATTACAAGATTAACATCTCATTTTAGTCTCAATAATAGAGAGATATAAGAGGACACACATTTTTGATATTTTGTGTCTTATGTTAACTGTCGTAAGATTAAAACTTCCAAGGGCTATTCACAGACAAATTTACTTCCACTAAGTGTGACATAATAATTGAAGATGTCTATTTCAATTATGTCGCGGTAATGATAGGTGACCCTTCTCATTGACCATTATTCGATTATGGGTTCAATCGATGATGGATTTAATTATAAATGATACTGATTTGGAGGGACTTTGAACTTTTGAAAAGATGAATATATTTTTTATAAATATCAAGTTTTTTAAATACGTAGTTTATCAAGAAACTTTGATTATAATGGATTGTAAAGGACTTAAAAGTTAGACATCTTTTCTAAATATCGAATATAAGTCATGCCGTTTCTTCGAAATATTAGGCAGAGGAATACGTATGGTGCTCTTGTATGACGATATAACTAACGAGCTATATTAGGTATCGTAAAGTAGAGAGTGATCTTATTGTCACGCAATTAGAAAGGATTAACTATTAACATTGATCTATTATCCTAAGCTTTGCGTTAAACAAGTTTCTGGAAAATTATGTCTTAATACAAATATTTTGAAGGCCTCAATCCTGACAGCTAGCCTGGTCAGACTGATGAGCGAATTTAAAAGGGAAAGATGGTCGAGTATCGTTGCACTAAGCTGCTGTTATTTCAATATTTGTAGAAGACTCAGTACTGGCATAAAATTGACTTGAATAAAGTAAAAAATACTAACCATTATATGCCACTTGCAACAAATCTGCGCTGATGTTAGTTTTTGGATTCTGAATCAACGAAAGTGTTCCATTATGATACGAAGCGGTATTGTTCGTGATCCAGCTAATAGATACGTCTGTGATGTTCTGGTGGTCGAACAGTACCATCGCACATTCACCTTTGACTTCCAGGTCATTTGTAGCTACTGCTGCTAGGTACCACACTCCATCAAGCTGAAAAAAAATATTTAAACGTATTTACAGAATAATAGGTACTATTTGAATTCTTTGAGAATGGTGATCGGAGTTGTAGAGCTGTTGAGATGGTTTTTATTGTCATTATACAATTGCAACTTAATATCTTTGATGTCCGTTAATTATAATTATGTAAGGACTCTCGCGATACATAAATTGGTTTATTAAAGAAAATAAAAACGGAATAAAATTAATTCTATTTACATAATTTTATTTTGAATCTTATATTTTGTTGGTAAGTATGTATCTTTGTGTGTGCAATAAATTAAAAAGAAAGAATATTCCTAATAAATAAAATGGACACCTCTTGCAACACGGGATCTCCACAGAACAAATGAAAGAGCATGATGTTCTATGACTATCACTCTTGCAGTAGTTAAAATCTTAAAGTATTATATGTAACATGATTAATATAATTAGACAGTTAAATATAAATTTGAAAGCCTGTATTAGAAGTATAACACAGTAAATCTTCTACATTTGACGTGCAAATGCTGATTATATAAAACAGATTGACTTCAATAAAGGGTCAGTTGTGAATTTGACCTTCTAAATTGCTTCCTATTTCTAACTACAAATTGTTATTACATTACTATTTTGTGTAACAATAAGGTCGCGAGTGGGTGCTGATGCCTATATTACGAGATATTTAATTATCTTACCTTAGGTATTAGCTGTAACATTAGGTATATTTTAAACTTGACGGTGCAAATAAACAAATTTATTACCTATTTTTATTTTTTCAATAATTATTTGCCTCAGATTTGTAATTACTACAGTTTTTTTAATAGTATACATGTATTTGCTTGGATCATGGTTTACAATAGGTGTTGTTTACATAGGTTGTTCATATTTCACTGTGTACTAATGTGAGGTTATGAGTTGACTGCTTCCGTGGTGCAGTGGGTTCAATCCCCAAACAGGACAAAATTTTGTGTGATCCATAAACATTTGTTTCGAGTCTGGGTATTTTTTTTTGCCTGTTAAATGTGTATTTGCCCTTTGTCCCCCGCGACACAGGACTTGTTCCCTAGTGCAGGAGCTGTCTTTAAAAAAAAACCAAAGTTAAATGAGTTAATATTTATGTACTTATAAAATTGTTTAAGGTCATAGAAAAACCTGTCAGCTGCTATTGTTTGCCAGTTATAAATATATGTAATATTTTGATATTATTAAACAACCAAGTCACAGAAGCAGATCAGAATTTCGAAAACTCTGAATTTTAAGCAAATTTTTAAATAAAAAAATCAATTTTATTAAACTGTAACTTAGTAGCTACAACAACTAGGTATATTTAATTTATTGATAACGCGTCTATTTATTTATTTTATAAATACTTTACATTATGTAAAATTTACCCAACCCCTGCACGTCGTTACACTAAATTATTATCTCAAGTTAAGATCTAATTCTCTCTTTATAGCCTTAATTGTTTTATCATAAGATCGTCTATTAGTTTAAATAAATCTTTATACTTACTGCCTTCCAATCCAGCTTCCTTGGCGCCACAAACGGACACGAAGAGTTCATCATAGCACCTTCCACACTTAACACCAGAACTGTCACCACCAAACTCTTGACCAACATCTTCACAAACATCGTCTACGAGCGCTGGCGGTCAACTGAAACGTGAGGTCAAAAATTACGTCTTATAAACGCAGGTTTTTATTGTAATTGTTATAATTCCGGGGAGGTTTTTATTATAAAGATTCAGATTTATATTTTAAGTGTATACTGTGTGGATAGTAACGAAACTCGTTTAGAAAATGCATGGTAATGTATGACGGTGGCAGTGCGTATGTTTACAAATGTAACAACTGACTGGAGGATAATCGTTAATACTGCAAATTAGTTCGAAATACACTTGAATTGTATTTGATTCTTATTGTTGTAGATGCTCTTATTGAAAATAATTATAAATAGGTATCGACATAATATTGCGGTTTCTTAACCGCGCTTTAATCTCTAGATATTGCTAGTTAAAAATAAAGGCTAATAAGAATCAGCGAATAATTTTTAATGTATTAAAAAATTTAACATTTTCGACTTTGAGAGTGTTTCCCTTCAGTCATTATTAATCCTCTGATGAAATTATGATTCCAAGTCATATTATTAAATTACTTTTGGGTACCCGTGGGTAAGAGGCACAAACCTTTCTCCTCAAAATATCCCCCTTTAGGAAAGACCTGCAGTGAACACATTCCTGTAATTTGTGGAGGTACTAGTATAAAGCAGACTAAGTGTATAAGGAACAGTTAGGCTTGACTGAAAATTGCGTAAACAATAAAACATCGTTCAAATTAATATAAAAAACAAACAATAGTCTGTTATGGTGGCAGTTATTATTAGTCAAGGAAGTAACTTCCTTGTTATCTAGTCTCATTATATTGTTTTTATTTCAGTATAAACAAGATCAATATTGATGTTATTATAATTGACACTTTATATTGTGACAACCTCTGTGGTTCGGTGGTACTGTGTATGGACTGCCACGCTGAGGTCGTGGGTTCGATTACCGCACAGTGCAAATATTTGTGTGCACGAACATGGCTATTTGAACTGGTCTGGGTGTTTCTATGTATATATAATATGTATCTATTTACAAAAAAATATGTATATAGTATGTAGATCCACATTCTAGAACCTATATCACAAGCTATTATTATATGCTTACTTTGGGTTTAGATGACGTTGTGTGGTTGTTGTGATATTATTACTATTATAAACTGTAGGTACTGACACTTATAGGCATTTCACTCACCGCGAAAATTTAACTGTAATGTAACGTTACAAGCACGATTGTGAGCATTACATTACAACACTATCTTCCTGACAGCCGAGCATTAACAATGTGTAACGTAAAGTAACATTCCAAATTCAAAATATTACACATTGTATCATCAACTGTCATGCTTGGTTCGCCTTCATCAACAATGTAATGCTCACTGTGATGCTCGTTTTGCCTCTCTCACTGATGTAATGTAACGTTACACTACATGTGAATGCTCGCGGTCAGGGAGCAGTTTTAAGTGACGTCATTCTTTGGCATTATTTTTATAGTGTGGGGAAAAACAAAAAAAAAAACTAGTGCCTGTGTTTTCTTATATTTTCGATACCAGGTCTATTAAGCAGGGTGTAAAAAAGCAAAGCTGACAATACCATAGTGCTGGCCTACATGCAGCAGTTTTTCATCATGACTTTTAGTATAGTGTCTACCACTTGTGGTAGGTATAGGTAAAGCTTGTGGTATATGTTTTTTTTTGTGATTAAAATTATTTATAATAATAATAATGCGGCTCGCGTTAGGTGGCTGGATCGTAGGCCTGATGCAGAAGGCTGTGCTCCTTGACACGGCTCGCATTGTGAGGAGGTTCCTATCTCTGGAGCCCTAACCACCGGTAGCTTGGTCCCTGTACCCAATATCGGTGGGTCTCCATATTTATATTTAAATGTATATTTCTGTTATTTTTTATTATATATTTAAAAAATTAAGTTTGTGAGTATATAAATCAATAAAGAGAATAATAATAGTCTTTATTCAGCCAAGTTTTTACAATTATTTCTTATAAACTAAACTTATAGTAAGTAAGTAAGTAAGGCTATATTAGGTAGTAAAGCTAGTTGCCTCTGACACCCAAACTAGGTTGGAACCTGTGTTTTGAGTAAAAAAAAAGTGGTTCATCGCTCTGACCGCCCAATACAGAATACGGAAAGTTAACATAATTATGGTGCTAAACCTATGATGATAAACACAATGATTATAATTTAAAAGAATGAAAAGAGAAACATAGGTAAATATGACAGAGCAGCAACGATTTAAAAAATAAGGTTGATGTACGTGGACGTGTGTGTGTTTGTGTGTGAAGTGTTTGTTGTGTGTGTGTGTTGTATGTTTGTATGTGCGTGTGCATGCAGCTTTGTGTAATACATATAGTGTATCCAAAGGTTAGTAAACAGTCCGGTGAGTAAGGAGTCTATTTAATTTGTATTTAGGGTTTCAGTATCATTGTAATCTAAAGTTTTTAGCAATTTGAAGATTTTTGTTATGATAATAAATTTGGTAAATGGATAAATGTGTATAGAAAGATTGATTTTATTTATAATACAATCGAAACACCCAGACTAATGCAAATAGTTGTTCATGCATACAAATATTTGCGCTGACCGGGAATCGATCCCGCGACCTCTGAGTAGCAGTCCGTACACAGTACCACCGAACCACGGAGGCAGTCATTATTATGTTGTATGTGTGACATAATATTACTTAATAGAAATTTTTACTCTATGAAAATTGCTACAAAAAATTTTCTTTGTACTGTTCACTTATCATAATGATCTCATGTTTAGGAATCAGAAATAGATAATTTCAGTACAATAGAATTAGTACCCTTTTAGAAATGTTACATTTGTTTCTTTGGGTATATCAACATAATATTATTTGTATGTGAATTACTTAATTGTTATATTGATGTATTGTTGCATTGTGCAGACAAATTGTTAACAATTATACAGAGATAAAAATAGGTTAGGTAAATCTGTGATCAGCTAATATTAATCGAGCTTTTTGCTCGTTTACCACGTGCAACAAAAAGCTTGCGATATTTTTCGTAGGTATCCTTAATCTTTATAATCTAAACACATTTATTATATCACAAGATTTTTTAATGAATACAGATTTTCAAGATCAAGACACACTTCTTGGTGATACAGTAGCAAATTTATCATCCTTCGAACTAAAACGAATTAAAAGGCTAGCTGCCAGTTGTTGCGATAGATTTAGCTTGTCATCGATAGCCATGCTATAATTTTAGGGAGCAAATATTGAACGTCCGCCAAATAATTGAAAAAAGCAGAGAATTCAACAGCCCCGTAATCCTGTGCTTTATAGATTATAAAAAAGCTTTCGACTGCGTAAATAGGGATCAACTATGCAGTGTATTGCTGGAAATGGGAGTTCCTGAACATTTTGTCGCTCTAATCCAGAGCCTGTATACAGAGAATCAATCGTTTATTAAGATAGGTACAGACAGCTCCAATATGTTCCATACGAAAAAAGGTGTGAGACAGGGTTGCATACTGTCCCCTGCACTCAACATATATGGAGAGTACACAATTCGGACGACCATCGAAAACTGGGACAAAGGTTTTCTATTGGTGGGAAAAGATTATCAAATCTTCGATATGCCGACGATACCGTTCTTTTAGCAACATCCTTGCAAGATATGAGTGAGCTATCCAAAATCTCGAGATTGAAAGTGGCAACACTGGTCTTGCAGTGAACAGAGTGAAAACTAAGGTGATGATAGTGAAAAACTAGCAAATGTTACCTGCAACATTCCTGGCATTAACGTCGTTGACCGCTATATTTACCTTGGCTCCCAAATCTGTAACGATGGCAGCTGTCTCCCCGAGATAAAAAGGCGCATTGGGATGGCTAGCGATGCTATGACCCGTTTGGACAATATTTGGAAGAAAAGAGGAATTGGCATTAAAACCAAAATTAGGCTGACACGAGCCCTGGTATTTCCTATCTTCCTGTATGGAGTAGAAACGTGGACAATCTTAGCCCGTGAATGACAACAGATCGATGCATTCGAGATGTGGTGCTGGAGGCGATTACTTCGAATACCTTCGACCGCAAAATGCACCAACGTGTATATCCTGAATCAGCTCAAAATAAAAACCCGCTTGTCGACCATATGCCAACAACGCATTCTTTCCTATTTCGGCCACACAGTGCGCAGAGGCGATGAAAGTCTGGAAAAACTGATTGTCGTTGGGAACACCGAAGGCAAACGATCGCGTGGTCGTTCACTAACCAGATAAACCGATCAAGTGCAAAACTCATGGTCCTGTAAATTCCACGCGGTCGTAAGAGACGCACTGGATCGAGACCAGTGGAGGAAGATCATCCCCTACAGATATTACCCCGATGCTGACCACGATTCTCAGACATGAGGGAGAGAGAATTATGGAAATAAATAAACAAAGGTTCTTATCTTATCCCCATGATAACACACCTGGTATTTACACTCAGAACTAAATCTTCAAATATTTTTAAAGCTGTCACTCGGGCTGTTATTAAAGGCAATTAAGATCTGCTCACCTCTGTGAACAGATCTTAATTGGCCTTACCTGTGATCACCACTACCTTATTTGCTATCATGGCAAATTTATATAGTAAACTTTAGGACAAGAATTATTGCCATTTGTATAAAAAATAAACAGAGCTCCAGGCCATTATTTCTGAAAACTAAATTTAATCATATAAAAATTTTACTCATGGCAAAGCGACTGATAGCTAGTGTTAGTATTCATAAAACTGAAAATTACGAATAGGTACTAGCGGTTATTTGAAGTGATAATTCAGCATTCAAATTCTTGTAGAGCCAAAATACATCGTACGTATTTTACTTTTGAGTTAGTCTAGTACCTACATAATTTATCAAACATCGGTAAATTTTTAGCAATATCTTAAAATGAAGTAGTAGTCAGGCGATTATCAGATTAGCTTCAACTATTCATACTGAGGTAACTGAACGTTAAGATATCATCAATATGTTACGTGAAGATAATAACCATTGATTCCTTATCAATTGAATTGAGATAGTTCTTCAATCTTATCTTAGACTCAGTATACTCTCAGTGCAGATCGTAGATTGACAATAATATGTATATAAAATTATTATTTTCTATTTTTCTAGTATATTTAAGTGCTACATTATGTGGAGGTCAAGTGGTACAGTTTGGAACATGTGCTGAAGTGAAGACTATGCAGTATTTCGATTTAGAAAGAGTGAGTTTTCTTGATTTGTGCATCTATTTCTTTGACATGTGTTTTCTTCTTCTTCTTCTCCTTTTTTTGGCAACAGAGCCGACAATTTGTTTCAGTCATTTCTGCCAGCGTCTTCAAGTGTAGAATAATATTCTTGTTGATGATAATAATGGTATATTACAATGATAAAATAGAAAAAAATGTGGATGAAATTAAATGACCTTCCGTTAAAACAAAAGATAGAATCTCGACATAAGTTTTAATTTCTTTGATTTGTTTATCTATTTCTTTAACATATTGTGTTTTAATTTCCTTGATTTGTGCATCTATTTCTTTGACATGTGTTAACTTCGTTTCTGTATTTCTTCCTTTACCTCTTCTACTTATTATTACGAAGTCGTCGGCTGATAAACATAAGCCTGCCTCAAAGAAGGGGATTTGCAAGTATCCAATACAGAGTAACTTAGTGCTGGCCTCAGTATAACTTATTAAAAATTTGTTCTTATTATTATGGTGTGGTCGCGAGTCTAGTTAACCCATCATTTACTTAGAAGTGAATCTGCACAAGACACAATGTTATTTCTATTGTGTCTGATACTTTACAAGAGGTTAACTCTATTCTTTATTCTATTAGTTTGAGTCCAGTAGTCTTCAAGCAGATGATGTAGTTGTATATAATAAGATTGCAAGTTAATTGGTTTTAACTCTGCATTTGTTAGCGCTAAATATTACACAAATTTTCCAGATTAAATTACAAATTCTTTGTTCCAGTTAGACCTGCATACGACCACACTAACGCGGTATTATTTTCTAATTTCAGTTCCTCGGAGAATGGTATGAAATCGAACGCTTTCCCATCTGGTACGAACAGTATGGCCAGTGCGCGTATAAACGTCTGCAGTACTGTACAGGACATATAGAAATCGAGCATATATACGTGAGAGATAGCATACAGTTTGTACTTCACGTGAATAGTAGCTACGTGCTAGGAGATGAAGCTGTGTTTAAAGTGCAAATGAACAATATTGGTAAGTTGATCACTGTTATCAATTCAGACTCCCTGACGCAATCTACCAATTATGCAAACTCAAACTTCTTTATTCATCCGTAAAAATACACACTTATGAATGTCTAAATAAGTAAAGAAATATTACAATACAAGCCAATAATTAATCTACAGCCAGTTCACTGACGAGGTAGAACCATGAAAAGAACTAGCAAGAAGCTCAAGTATTTTTTTTAATCGCCAGATTTTTACAATTTTTGCAATCATTCACCATCATTATTCTTCCTAAATTATCTCCATCAATCCATTGCCAGTGAATCTTACACAAGTTTTCGGTTTACACTGCGTTCATGCAATGCGCCTGCTAGTCCGAGATTCTATACTAAAAGTTCAGTTAATTCATCAATATACCACAAGGCAGGGTAAACAGTGCTTCTGTGAACATTGATAATCATTATTGCAATCGAAAGTCATTTACTGCTCTCAAGTATCTCCACATTGACAGGACGTAATCTACCTAAAACTATCGGTTGCCCGCATAGATTTATAAAAAAACCCTAGATGCACAATCTCGTACAAAAGTAACACTCGAAACTGTCGTCAAATATACCTATGTAGTTATAGTTACCTAAAAACATATTTTTTTGCAAATTCAACGCATGATTTAAAGTTTTTTTTACAATGCACTGTTCAAAAAGCAATAAAACTTTACGACCGGTGTTCGTCGGTAGGACAAAGGATGGAGACGAATATTTTTTGTTTTACTTTTTGAATACGATACGATTTTTATACGATATTGAGTTAATATTTTAAGTGTTTGTTATAGTGTGTTCTAAACATATAATTATACTTTTCTCTGACTGTGAATATGATTTTGGGTAGAAAATTTATAATTCAAGAAAACAAAATATTATTATTAAAAATGTAGTTGTCATAATATTAAAACATAACACGGTATTTTATGGGTATACTACAGTCACAGTACCTGAATGAAATATTGTTAACACTAAGTCTGAACCTATAAAAAATATTTCCGACAAAGAATCGTATCCGTGTGAACAGGGGTAACATAGGTAGTAGATAACACATTAATTTCCTTAAAATAAGTTTAGTTTATTGTAGAGTTGTTTTTTTTAATTAGATTTTAGTCTATCTGTTGTTTTTTTTTTGATATATAATATAAACGAACATCTATGTATTCTTCTTTAATAGTTTTTACAAGACTTAGTTAGTGATTGAATAGCTGCTCTATTCTATAGTAAGCTGATTCGAAACTATGTTTTAACGTATAATATACATGATTTTCATCACTACATAGCATAAATGCAACGGATTTTGATGCTGTTTTTTTAATAGATAGAGTGATTCAAAAGTAAGGTTTATATGTATCATACATTCACAATATAGTAGAGGAACACTGATAGCTTTAGAGGTTTCTAATGTGACGTCGTAAATAAAAACATTTTTTTGCGCTTACATTGCAAACGCTGGCTAAACCCTACGAGATAGATCAATATAATTTACTACCTTAAAAAAGTCTACAAAAAGCGCACAATTTCAAATTGTGCGCTTATTTTATGCGAACAGTTTTGAGACGCTAACTGTATATCTTGGGTTTTCTGTTTATCAATGGTTGCCCGCAACTAATATCAAAGTAGTCGGTCCACTTTACTTAAAGGCAAACGGATATTCATTGTATTTAGGTTAGTAAGTAATTTACTTAATCAATTACTTCAATCAAAATATTACTGGTATTTGATAAAATTGGCTATTAATCTGTTTTATCAAAAATGAAAAATTTAGTCATAGCAGTACTCAGTCGTCCTGTATTGATAATTCTCTGTTTTATCAACGGATATCCAAAAACTTGATAATGTTACGTTTAAATGTTACATGTATAGGGAGTTCCCCAAAAATATATTATAGCTACCTTATACACATAGCATAAATAGGCTGAACCGATCAGGAAAGTATTTACAGAACATATCCTTATTCTTTTGCCTTTCATTCAGTAAGTGAGAGCGCTAAAGGAGACCATATCAATTCTTCGGTTCTCATACTTTTTTTGTCCTCCCTAATTCATTTTTTCTTTCAACCTGCTCTTTTGCTTTATGCTTGTATGCCACCAAAATAAACTCCATTCACAATGACTATAAAAAAGTCATAATGGCCCAGTGGTGAAGGGAACCTCTTCGTAAATACGAGATTGGGAGTACGAATCGTGCAAATACCAATGATTTTTCAAATCATACGTACCTTCTAAGTTTATCTGGACATTACTGATTGACGGTGAAGGAAAACATCGTGGGAAAACCCGGACTTCTGAGTACGTCTGAAGTCGCCAATCCGCCTTGAGCAAGCATGGCGATCAATGTTCATGTCTTCTCTTTATGAGAAGAGGTCTTTCGACGATTCAGTTGTAATTCAAATTTAATTTTGAATTCACAAGCCTCCGTATCCTCAGTGTTAATACGTGTAAAACCATTAAAACCTAAATGAATAACATACCAGTAGTTAAAATTTTTCTATTTAATTTCCAGACCCAGTTGGAATACCACTGCTAGTTATATCAACAGACTATACAAACTATGCAGTTGTATATGGTTGTACGAATAATGAAGCAATGGGTATTAAATATAGTAAGTATTTTTTATCGATTTTATGTTGTTTCTTTTTGAGTACAAAGTGTTTTCTAGTACAAAGTGTCAAAAGATATGAAGCTGCATACGTACTTTTATCAATTTATCTCTCATTGTCTAGAGTTCTTGACATCACTGAATCATTGGGTTTTCAAAAACAAATGAAAATCCAAAAGATAAGTATATTTGCATTGTCATTTAGAATAATATTACTCTTTTACAACGTACGTAGTTAAGGTGTCTTTTGCTGAAATAGTATCATTATTCTCAACCGAGTGTAAAGTTTTCAATTTGTTTTTTGTCAACTTATTCGAGTGTCCATTTTTATTCCTAATGTAAACCGTAGAATCAGAAACTTATTACAAAACGTACGTTAGACTGGTAAATATTTATACATTTAAGAAAAAAAACGTTTATAACTTTCAGACCATAATTAAGTTAATAATATATAATAATAATATTCAACCACATTCACACAGCGCTATCTAGTCCCAAATTAGGCAATTATATTTGCTAGTGTTATGGGTACCAAACAACTGATATACTACTTATATACATATTTTTTTTGTAAATACATACATGTTATAGATAAATTACACCCAGACACCGAACAAATAATCATGCTCATCACACAAAGGTTTGTCCTGGGTGGGAATCGAACCCACGACCTCCAGCTTAGCAGTCAGAGTCACTAACCACTAGGCCAACAGGCCATTTGATTTAGTGTACATTACCTACCTGCCTATACCTAGGTATAGAACGGGCTCGATATTCACGGGCTTGATATTCACGGTCTTGATATTCACGATTAGTGGAATTTAGTATTTTCAGGTATCTTTTAAAGATATCTAGCTAGCTAGCTACGTAAAGTTCTACATTCATAAATTTATAATCCTAAGATAGTAGAAAGTTAAGGTACGTTATAATTATTGTAACTTAAAAAAAACTTAATTTCAGTTCAAGCTTGGATTCTGTCAAGAACAACCAGCTTACCAGAAGCCACGCTCTTAAGAGCTCATCATGAATTGAACGCGATACCGTACGCGAACGTTGCATATTTAGAGAAGGTGGACCATGATGAAAATGCATGCACTTATAACTGGACAGCACATATTCAGGCAGAAAATATAACGGAAACAACAAGACAACAAATGTTGACTAAAAATAGAAGATTTTATTATTTATAAAGCAATAAAGTGATACATCTTTTTTAAAAAAAGGTTTATTTTATTTGTCCATTAAAACCAACAAGTACTGTTACCCAATTTTAAGCTATAGGGATAGCATACTAAGAAGAATCTACTACCAAAAAGTGACAAAAGAAAATACTATCTTCTAATCGACTTGACGTTAAATATTTTTTCATATAGGGATAGTGCTGGATACCTACTTATTTCATCGGCTTACTTTGCCTTTTTATTCCTCATTCGAAGAGATGAGGAAGTAAAAAGAGAAAAAGAAAGTAATGCGGAAACATTTCTAAAAAACACAATATATTTTTTGACATTGAATTTGTATACCTAACATTGAGCTTGAAATTTGGTAGGTAGAAGTAGGTATCTATAGAACGCATTTAAGAATCTTAATAGCCTGTACCTGAGACCCTAGACAAGTGTCAAAGATTTCTATTCTATTCATAGAATAGATTTAAAAATGTATTGGATTATGTCAATCTCATACATATTTGATCTATTCTTTTATGAATAGAATAGAAATTTTTGACACTTGTCTAGGGCCTCTGAAACTACTGTAAGTAAATAAAAAAGTCAAAAATGAGAAAGAAGATTTACTTATTTCACTATTACAGGATATCTAAATGTAGTTGGTTCAGCTTTCCTATCTTCATAGTACTTTGGTGTGCACTTCGAAAGATCATCCTTCACTAGTTTGTTACTGTCCACTCCGATATGTGTAAGTGGTTTGATAGCCAGCTCCTTAGATACCACGTTTAGAATCGGATTTCTTGATAGAAGCCACACATAAACTGAAAATGATTATGTTTATTGTTTTTGGAGTATTTATGAATTAAGCTAGGGATATTATCTTATAGTAGGAGCTTTGAAATGTAACCGCTAGTTTTATAGATGAGAGTCAATACCACAGCTTTTAAAGCAAAACAGATTCTGAGGGTAAAAGCCAGCATTACTTTAACAACCTGATGACATTTATTCACTGCGGAACGTGTGTTGTTCCATAGTCACAACTCTTAGCAAGCAGATTGGTAACCGCAGTAAAATAATATTTAGCGCTCAGATATAGGCTTATTTAAACATAAACGGTACGGCTGCCGATATGGGTACCGCGCGGATTTCGCTCAGGTATTTAGTATAAAGCGCCGCAGCTAGAACGGAATACCGCGATGACGAAAGTTTTGCCAGTTCGAGTGGGTACTCGAACTTACTAAAAGTTCATACCTTCATGAGCGAAACTTCGCGATATTCTACCCACAAGGATAGCAAAATCCGTTTTAGTGTGAACAGTAGTATTACCGCATACCCACTCGGATTTCTTTACCGCAGGCGGTGTAAATAGGACTTAATGCTGCTGCCCGTAACCAGGTTTTCGTTTTGTCGTCACCCGTATATGAAAATGGGGTGGTATCATAATTTAATACAGGAATTGTTTATACAGTTCTATGTTCTTCCACATACCAGTACAGAAATTATCTATAATGTAGTGTTTACTTACTATAATGCTTGTCGATGAGAGGGCTGTACTCGCAAGTGTAGACAGTCGCGTAATAGTTGTAGTCCGTGGTCAACACACGGAATGGATACCTCCTGTTCTCCACTGCAAGAAGAAAAGAAAAGTACATTACATAAAATACTTTTTTAAATGGATAATCACATCGCTAATTGTATTACACCAAGTCTCTTCTATAATCCACAAATATTTGCTTCGAGAAACTGAGGGCCTGGACAAGTGGCATAGATTTCTAATCTATTCATGGAATACATTAAATAATCTAAGGGATTGACATAAGTAAAGCCAACGCTTAAGTCAATTCCATTGGATACATTTTTGAATCTATTCTTTAAATAGAATAGAAATCTATGCCACTTGTCTAGGCCCCCTGTATACTTTGCTTCCCTTAATTATAACACAGAAAAGCTTTTACTCTGCAATAGGATAATAAGAAGCTGGTATCACTTTCATTATTTACACAGTGTTGAAAGATCACTTTCAATGTATATTTTTCAAATTAGGGCATTCAGGTGAGAATATGAAAAATTCACATACAAAGCATACGGATTAATGGACAATGGCGATTAAGTAAGTAACTGTATTCCGTTCGATTCGAAACCTATAACTTCGTGAGGATCTGTGTAATTACACATCATCACATCAGTATACATACAATAGTTACTTACACCTTCTAGGCTGATCTTTGAAATTAAACGTGACATCCAATTTCGCTCCATCCTCAATATCCGTGGGTATTTCCAACCTTCCCATGCTGTACCTATGGAACAGCCCACGGTCTACCCTAGATATGTTCAAATAGATGCCTACGGAACTCGTCTCCAGCTCCAGAACTGAGCAGTTGTTCAGCTGTTGGCCATCACTGGAGTAATGGTATGTTTGGTGCCATTTGTTGTAGAACTGAAAATAAAAATATTTTTTTATTTAAGCTACTAAAAATCAGTTCAGATGGTGAGCAGTCAGTGGGATTTAAAAGTTATGAACACTATTGCGATTCTTATCGTAGCAAACGTGACTGGTCCCAATGTTGTCACCGTTTAAAATGCATGTTTTTTTTAACGCTTTTTAAGATCACGATATGTAAATACTCTATGTATCCTCTTCCAAAGGGAGAATTCCCCATAGTCATCACGCATAGCAAAAAAAATTGGCGGCCGTAAAGGTGATGTTCCCATGCCCGCTCAAGAGTGCATCAAGTAAACTTTTAGTGATCTTGATGCACTTACTAGGTGCACAAAGTGAATAAAGGTTACTATTGGTGTATTTAATTCACCTAGGTGCATCAATCCAGGTGCTACAGGGTAATAATGCTCCTGCTGCCTTAATCAACTCTCATGACGATTTAATAAAACTAGAAATTTACCTTACCTATGTCTAACAATATCTAGCAATGCTCTTACTTACTTCAACCAATCTAAACTCTGATTGCAGCTCAACATTTTCCGGACATTTGCCCGGCAAAGTAAAATATCCGAAACAACACACAAATAAACACAACAAATAAATTATTACTTTTAACATTTTATACGTCTTCTCTCATTAACAACAGAGGGTGTTATCACTTTGAATTTAAATGAAATGTTTAAATACCTAATGTAAGAGTTAAGGTTATCTAAAAGTTCATAATTATTTTCTTAACGCACATAATATAAACATTTTGTTCTCAGAGTAAACAAATATAGTATTGCAAGATTCCAAGTATTTAGGGCTATTTTTGTTTACACTTTTTAAATAAATAATGTCTACAAAGAGTTATACAAAAAAGGGTGATCACAATCTATCTATATCTATACTATTATATAAAGCGGCAGAGTTTGTTTGTTTGAACGCACTAATCTCCGGAACTACAAGTCAGATTTAAATAATTATTGTTGCGTATGATAGCTTAGTTCTTGAGGAAGGTTATAGGCTATGTAACATTACGCTAATGACGACGGGAGTCGAGCAGTAATCAATAACGCTGTGGGATGCTCGTGTTATATAAAAGTTGCTGAATGGAATAGTTTATTAGCTTCGTTGTTGTTGTAATTTTTGTATTATAATGTGATCTATAATCAAAATGATCTTATGAAAATACTTGTGACCATTAATATACATCTATCCATTGTTGGTCCTACATCCTACACTGAATTTTACGCTATACATTGCAAATTTATCAAAATAAAAAACACTAAAGGGAAAAAAATTAAATAATTTTGATTATTGCAAGAAATTCTGCGAACTGATTTATTCGTTAGCAACTAGGTATTCTGCGAAAATGTAATCTGTTATTCTTAAAGAGTCAATAATACTCACTCTAGTACATATTAGGTTGCATACAAATAGCTCAAACTTAAATATTATAAATATTTTATAAATAAAATTGAGACGAACATTAATGGAATCAAGGAGTACATGATACCATGCGAATCGTTCACTATGGCGACCATAGCGACATTGTAAAATGCTTTTGCGCGTACCGCTTCAATGAAGAGAGATAAAATTTTAAAATTAAATCATTCAATGACCTTTACATTTTACAGTAAATAGGTAATTTATTGTGTGACTTCAGTTATGCATGTGTCGTTCTGTTTAGACGAGAATATGGTGTGATTAAATCAAAGAAATTAGAATTTTATGTTATTTAGAGTTGTTCTTAATATGCTTTCGAATCAAATAGACCATATCTGTTTTCGTTTACAATATAACGGTCATACTCAAGATAAAAATACGCGTCTACAAATAAAACGTAAGGTCAAATAAAAACTATTCTCATACCATTACATAACACAATTTTGCTCATAAATCAGACAAAGGATGTCCACATTACAGCTATAACGTGGTCAATTCAGTCTATTTTAGTATAAAACGTCTTCATGCGACATTGGATAACATGAGATGGCCATATCATTCATATCATTCGTGCTGTTCAGTTGTTTCAATATGATTCTATTTGTACCTTCATTGTTTGTTTTCGGAGTTTTCAGCGCTTTTGGAGCTGAGTACACATTGCCTGGTGTATGCCCAAGCGTTAAAGTGCAGGAAAATTTGGATTTTACAAAGGTAAATTGTTTATTCGAATAATAATAATACAACAAACACAACGCTATTTAGACCCAAAGTAATCATATGTCAAGCTTGTGAGTGGGTTCTAAAATGAAGTAAACAAACTTAAATACTTTAAATGTTTAAAAAAATTTTGAATACAATTAAAAAAAATGGATGTAATTTTGCTTATATTGCTATTATATTAACTGCAGGCGTTATTAATAGCTTTAACTGTTTAAATTCAGATATGAAAGGATATTACACTCATTACGCTACTTGAGTAAAATATTTAAATTTTAACCGTATTTCAATAAGATTAAGTCACACTTCGTGAATTACAACTGCTGTATCAAATATGTGTGTTTTTGTTTATATAATTGTTACTTTTTAAAGATGTTAATGATATTACCTTTAGCGTAGCAGTTGCTCGTGGTACATAACATTATGACACGAAGAGTCAGTCATACAGTGACACAGTTTTTATTAAATTAGAAACGTAATTGATATAAAGAGAACACGAGGTTCAATTGGCGATCGAGGTAGGATGTTGATGTACTGTGTTTGATACAATGTAGTAGGTACATACACAATATTATTCTTTTATTACTATTGTGTCATCAACAGTTTTTGTACATACTTAGTAGAACTAAACGCTAAGATAAATTGATCACTGAAAGATATATATTTGGCTTTTATTGGTGAATAATACTGTCAGGTCTAGGCTTTGATTTAGCTGAATTGATAAATAACTGTCAAGTGTAGTTCTCCTGAGGCCCTAGACAAATGTCATAGATTTCTATTCAATTCATAGAATAGATAAAAAAATGTATGGAATTGATTTAAGCTAACGACAATGTTAGCGTTAGCTTATGTCAATCCCATACATTTTTAATCTATTCTATTAATATATCTATGACACTTGTCTAGGCCTTCTGATATAAATAATTTATTGTCTCCTTACATTATTTGACACAAAAATATACTGAAATTGATAAAAAAAAATATTCATCATTATCTCAAGTCGAAATGGCCCAGTGGATAAGGCACTCGCTTTGTAAACACGAGGTAGTCGGTTCAAATCCAGGCAAGTATCAACGTGATTTTTCAAATCATATGTACTTTCTAAGTTTTTCTTGGACATTTTTGACGGTGAAAGAAAACGTCGTGAGGAAACGTCGTATGTTTGTTACCACTCAGCACCATTTAACAATAATTTAACAGATTTTAACATACAAAAATGTTATCAATGCAACATAACATAACATAACATTTCTTTAAAAGGCTTTTTGTGAATTTCTAGATCAGAGATTTCAAATTTATTCAAATATCCAATTAACGATTTCTATCTAGGTTGTGGGTGTGTACAGCTATACTAGTAGATAACCATCTGAAGATAGTATACCTACTTGTTTGCACTTTTCCGTAATTACCTAAACTATATTATACATACTGATAACATAACAATATTGTTTAGTATTTCGGAACAAAATCAAACCTAGTAACAAAATTTATGATCGAAATATAGCTTTCTGCAGCGGTTCACCAGCGTTAAGTTACATATTTGGTTACTCTTCTGTACCCATCGCCAGTAGCATAATGTTACTCCCATAACTTTCCTCAGAAACGAGGCTATCAAACGCAAAAATAATTTTACAAATCCAACTGATAATTCCAGAGATTACTGCGTTCAAACAAACAAACTAACTCTTCTGCTTTATTAAAATAGTGTAGATTTAGTATAGTGTAGCAATAAATAAATAAAATATTTGATCGAGTATGTTTTTGTATATTATACTGTAAATTGTTAATGTTTATCATCATCACGTCTACTACAGGATAGATCTCTCCTTAAAGGACAGAGTTTACCAATGTGCTTGCACGTGTTCAAAACTGCAATTTAAAAATTTAATATAGAAATTACGCTGATGCCACGGAAAAACGAGTGTAAACTATGTTTAAAGGTCGAGAGGAAACAAATAAAGAAATCTTTTTTTGGGGGTCGAGGGGACGAGTGTGAACTAAACGTAGGAGTACGACATGCTCTTACTAACTGTACAAATTTTTATAAAATAACGTACAAAATAACATCAACATTAGAGCCATTAAATATGATATAAAAGATAATACCTATTTAGTTGTCAAATGCGATACTTATCTTTAATCTTATCGATTGCCGTCGTAAATTATAGAAGCATTTATTAGAAACATTCTGATAGTTTCCAAGGCACATATCATGTCGCTAAAACCTAGTAAAATAGGCAAACACTGTTTGTAACCGAAAACACAAGCAATAATATATACACCTTTATCAATATAATATACACTACCTAAACATTAATTATATTAATCACATTTAAGTATAAAAATCAAACAAACATAAAATGACACAATTACAGATTTACAATTCAAATTAAAACTAACACAAATGACGCAGGCGAAAACACTACTAGTCACGAGTAGCGGTAATTCTTTTTTTACATGACTTTGGTGGCAAACAAACCTCACCTAATGGTAAGTAGCAACCGTAACCTGTAGAGATGGCGGTGTTTTAAAAGCAGTACGAAAGTATAATAATAATGCTTAGAAAGCACAACCAAATCGTTGCCGACCACGGAGAAGGGGATGAGAAAGGAAAAGGGAAAATGATCAGGACCGAAGGGGTATTTGGGCTGCCGGCGCTCTCACTCACCGAGCGAAACACATTAGCATGAAAACTTATATTTTAACGTCGATCTTCCATGAGAGGGTAGTACTGCCCCGATCGATCCGGCCCATTCATGCTGACATCAGCGTGGATCTACTACCGTTAAAAGTTAATGTTGAGCAACATTATTAAAATTTTATTATGACTGTAGTCGCCATGTACCTCTCTCAAAAACCTAATATACAAACTTATTCCTTCTTAATATTATTTTATATTGAAGGGAACTGCTGTTACCATGTTACTGATAAATAGTACATAATATCTCCCAACTAGTTTTCAGGTCTTTGGCACCATGTAGCCAGTTACGCGAGCGATGCCCGAGGTATCTACGACTGTGCCACACTTGACTTTCAAGAAGACAACATGGGATACACTCTGAGAGAAACCTACGTGGATATAGACGAAGGGAACAGAACTCAGAAATCGTACTTCGCGAGGGTCGATCCTACGTTTGACGCTGGTAACAGCGCGCAGTTTATTGTTAGCCATGAAGCTGGAGGTAAGCTCATTATATTCATAATCCCGATTTTTAATAATCATCATTATCCAATCAAAAGGTCGTAAATTTCTATCACGTGCACAATCAACGCAATCACATGGTTGAACTGCGAAGGTATTGCAATAGCCATAGCTGTGGCCCTAGACAAGTGGCACAGAGTTCTATTCTATTCATAGAATAGATTAAAAATGTATGGGATTGACATACGCTGACGACAATGTTGGCGTTAGCTTATGTCATTCCCATACATTTTACCCTAAGATGAGACTAATACAAAACATGAGAATTCACGCTTACTTAGTACTTTTTTAAAGCGCTCTGTAGATATTGTTACTAAGAAAAAGTACCTTTATTCTTTTGATAGTATACATAACTATTGTACCGTTAATTGAACTGCAATGCATTGTTAAACCTAAAAACAATACCTACATGTATAATTTAAAATAGGAAAACAATTTAAATAAAAACTGGCGCATGAAATAGCAGTATACACCATCCCTATTAATACAAAATTTGAATAATACTTACAAAGTCTACGAGGAATAAATATTGCTGTGTGTCATTTACGTACAACACCATTTTTCAAAGAATTCCATTTAAAGTGTTAAATTCGTTGTTGATTTCATTACAGATAAGGTGCTGCAGTTTCCTTTCTTCATTTTATCTACTGATTACGATAACTACGCTGTTGCTTACTTCTGCAAATGGCTAAAAGGAAAAGAAAGAAAACATTATGGTGAGTCCTTAAAACTTCTCTGTCATATACTGTTGTACTTTTTTGTGTCAATAAAGATTTATTATTATTATTATTATAAAACTAAAGTGCCTACTCATTTATACAAATATCAGCTTAGTGTATTTTTCGGCGTTTACTACAAATTAACTTTTACTAAAAACCGACTTCTTTTAATATTGGTCGCAAGTGGAATTAAAATATTATTCTTATTTTCTCAGACAAGTGGACCCTTTAATAAATTAGAAATTTGGTATACTTATCCATTGCTTTCGTACTGACAAAGCGTCGAAGAAACCGAAGACAATCTCCAGTTTAGAATATAAAACCATCTCACACATTTTAAAGCACATTTAAAGTATCTCCACTTGAAACTAGACGGAAAGTCAGTCATTGATATTGTTTTTCTATAGATTGTCTAGAAGCCTTGGCTTAGTTCAATTCAGCGATCCCTTGGACAAGCAGCTGTATCTGTAACAGAACGACGTTCAGCCTTCCTTTTTGTCGTACCAACTATGGTTAACATTCCCCTTTTTATCACGTTGTACACGGTTCATTCCAGAATAAAATTATGTAACATAATTATTTTGCATGGTGTGTTCACGTCGTGAAAGCCCTACCGGCTCATTTTTTTTTTATTAGCGTACCAAAGTGACTCCACCCCGCCTGATGGTAAGCAGTCAGTGGAATCCAGAAGTCCACTATGGCAACTGGGAAGGAAATGAGGGAGGTGAGGAAAGAGGAAAGGGATGGCAATTAAAAAAAATCTCATCTCTTCGTAATAAATCACGATTACCACTTACCATCAGATGAGCCAATAGGTACCCTCTGTTTACCATCAAAGTTGTTAATAACAAAATTACCCCACTCATGTATAAGAGATTGATTTGTTACTCCATCTTTCAGTATTCACATGGATCTTAACTCGTAGCAAAGAGAAGCTCCAAGGAGACGTACTCAAGAAAGTAGAAGATACTCTCTCTAAATATACAGAACTGGCAGAACACAGACAAGCTTTCGTATTCAAAGAGTTCACTGAAGCGACTTGTGCATACTCCAATAAGTTTGAAACTGATTTCTTTACCAGTAATTTTTGGTAATTTATGTGGAAACTGTATTTGACTGTGATTAGGTAATAAAGTAATTCGAATTATAAATTTGTTATATTTGTCTTCTACTACAGGTGCAATAAACGAACGAATCAACACTTTTGTTGCCACAATTTAAATACCTACATCAATACTGTTTTATGAAGCGGATGAGTTTGTTTGTTTGTTTAATTGAACGCAATAATCTCTAGAACTACCAGTCGGATTTTAATAATACTTTTTGCGTATGATAGTCCAGTTGCTAAGGAAGGTTATAGGCTATGTAATATCACGCTGCTGGCGACGGGCGCAGAGCAGTAAGCAAAGACGCGTGAAACCGCACCGCGGCAAACTAGTGTTAGGTAAAGTTAGATAGAGTCGTGGCATATTTCATTAGCTACCGTTACAGATACAACAACTATCGTACGAAAGAACTATTTTATTGTTCCAAGAATATACTCATGATTAAATTAAATAGAACCTTTGACACGTTCCATTAACAGCTAGGTACGCCCAAAGTCTTTTAAAACTCTATATTTTTACATCCCTTTTTTTTTTTTTTTTTTTTTTTATACGTGGGAAATGCATTACGCATACGCACCCGCCCGGGCAAGGCGGGGGTTATGTCGGACTCTCCGACCGCACTCAAAGCGCGGCCAGCATACCGACTAAAACCCACGGTGTTCCTCGAGACGGCCAGAGTGTCGGGGTCACGGGAGTCGCTTGCGCATTCATCCGCGACCCCGACGGGCCATGGCCCGCTCACCGCGAGCGGGCCCCGTCCGATTTAGGGGCCTAGCCCCCCCTCCTTCGAGAGGCGCGTGCGGAACGGGCAGTCGCCGCCCGAACGCCGCCCGCAGGCCAACTCGGCCGCAGAGGATAGGGAGAACGGCGCATCGCAATACCGACACTCCTCTTCCCCTGCGGCCCCACCGCGTCCGCAATCTGGCGGTTGCGGCCCCGCCGAGGCCGCGGAAGGTAGGGAGAGCGGCGCACTGTTATACCGGCACTCCTCTCCCGCCGCGGCCCCGCCACTCCTCAGCCGCAGTATCGCCGAAGCAACACTGCAGCCCGACCCAGTTGCGGTGCCGCCCAACAGCACCGCAACCCACCAGAGCCGCTCCATCGTGGGCTTACTGGCAAAGCCCAGAGGAGCGGCGCCTCCTTGGGGTTCCTCTTGGTTCACCGTGGTCCTTGGCAACCACGGCTACTAAGCCCCCCCGCCGCGACAAGGCGAGAACCGCGTTGGGGGGGATATTTTTACATGCCTGTATTAACGTGTAGTAACGGTGTTTAGCACTATTCTTATAAAGTGCACACTTGAGTCCACATTACGATGAAAGTGAGCACGTTTTTATACTTAATAAGGACGAAGGCAAGTTTTAGAGAACTCGCTTTTCATAAGTAAAAATGATTAGCATAACATAGACGTGAATCCTAATTTTACCACAAAAACCTGAGGTCTATAAGGCCACGTATTTACATTTCTCGTAAATTTATTGTATCATAAACAGCGCTGGTGTTTACTGTAAGAACATGTTAATTTTTAAAATGTATTTTATACGCTGTCACTGGACTCACTGGTGATCGAGTCAGTATTTCGTAATACAGGTGCTTAGGAAACAAAAAAATTTCTAAACACTCTCTTTAGGTAATACTGACTCGATCACCAGTTAACGCCATTTTGACAGCGCTCTAAAAACAAATATATTTCAGAGCTCATTTCGGAAATTTCAATGTATAATTTACAAAATGGATAATTCAACAAAAAAATTGCTGAGAGGGTTTTCTAAAATAGCGCTCACGAAGTTGCAGCACCGATGCGTCAGGTCTAGCCTCAGGGTCCAGCTATTAAGCGCTTTTTAAAAATTAACCCCTGATTGGCCCAACGTTAAAATGGAAGTGGCGCCAACTGGTGGCGAAAATTTTTCTAAACACACTCATTAAAATATCTTTTTTTACAAAACTATCGTACTATGAGAAATGAAATGATAATTTATTTACATAAAATAGAGTTACATAGCTTGTTAGTCATGTTTTTACAGCCCTTCTATTTTGCCAATTAATTATGGACATGTAAATATTATCAGTAAATTATTATTACTTACTGAAATACAAATTATAAATTATAGATAACTGAGGCAGTGTTCTTTCATGTATATACGGCTTGAAATATACATAGCTCGTATCAGAGCTACTGAATGTAATCATGACGGACGGTTAAAAATAATAATATTATCACAACAACTACACACAACGCCATCTAGACCCCAAGTAAGTATATATTATAACTTGTGTTATGGGTTCTAGAAAGCAATAAAAAAAATTGCTTCTAGGAGTAATAATTATGGACACACTAAATCAAGAAGTAATTTGATATAAAGTTGTAATACAGCTTAAATTGTCAAGAAACTCAAGTCACTCCTTTTTAATTCAATATTTACATTTTTGAAAATATTATGTTACTTTTTGTCATAACACAATTGATTCATTATTTTATCAATCTGTTTATTATGATTATATATGTAAGCAGTATAAGTAGCTCAAGATATGTTGGTAAAGGCACTCGCATCGTAAACACGAGGTCGGGGATTCGAATCTGGGCAAGTACCAATGTGATTTTTCAAATCATATTATGTACTTTCTAAATTTACCTGGACATTACTGACTGACGGTGAAGGAAAACATCGTGAGAAAACCTGGACTTCTGAGGATGTCTGAAATCGCCGATCCGCCTTGAGCAAGCGTGGCTAATGCTCATACCTTCTCTGTTTGAGAAGAGGCCTTTCCCTGCAGTGGGATAATAATGGGCCGATTTGATATGGTAGTTCAAGATTAGAAAATTGTCATTTTCGTTACAAGGTTTGTGATTTTTTTTTATATTAACCTACCAAAGTGACTCCATCCGCCTGATGGTAAGCAGTCAGTGGATCCAGAAATGGTGGCCATCATACCAAAAGTCAGGTATGGTGGCCTCCATTATGGTGGCCTCCATTATGGTGGCTGGGAATGGGGTAAGGGAAGGGAATAAGGGAAGTAAGGAAAGAGGAAAGAGAGGAAATTGGGCCTCCGGCGCTCTCACTTACCGAACGAAACTCAGTAGTACGGATACTACTACTCTTACGTCGATCTTCTATGAGAGGGTAGTAATTCCCCGGACGATCCGACCCATAATGCTGAAACCAGTCTGGATCTACTAATGTAGGTGATTCTCTTTTTTATCTTTTAGCTGACAAACGAGTATTCGTAGGCTATAAATATGTCTTGATCTTGATCTAAGTATTAAGAAACCTAGCTATTGCTGACCGTTAAGTAAATAAAGTTAGTAAGTATAACCTTGTAAACGTCCTTTGACTAGATAACTGCTTACCATCAGGGAGACTGTATGCTTATTTGTCGCCATAGTGATTCGAAATAGACTTTATTCGATGAGCAGGTAGATATTCCCGATCGATAGAACATCATTCGTGCTGAAACTTGCAGAGATAAGATAAGATAATGTTTATTTGTCAAAACATGCGTAGGTACCTAGGTAAAGTTGTTGTTACAATAAATGTTACCTATATAGTTTCGGCATGGCATTAATTTTGGACCTACAAATTACAGGTAGGCAGGTATATAAATTATTTTCATTAATTTCTTATTATATTATTACGATACCATACAATATTACAAATTTAACATACAATTTACATAATTATTTATGTTACCAGGTACAATTATCGATTTAATTAACTTCAATAAATAAAACAAAATTGCAATCATTTTGAAATGAATTAATGTCATAGTAGCATTGTTAACTTTATTTTAAATAATTTTATAGTTGTAGGTACTAAAACAGTACAACATACAAATTTTTATAAGAGTAGGTAATTCATTAAATAATAATTTAATGTAATCTAATTTTTAATTTTATTTTCAATTTCAATTTCATGTATTTTACTTATAATTTTTATTTTAAGTTTTAATTTAATGTAATTTAATTTTATTTTATTTTATTTATTTTGATTGTATTTGTTTTATATTATATATCACTTAATGTTATATATTTTTCATTTAATTTATTAATGTACTTAATAAAATTCTATTTATAATTTAATTTAATTTATTATTGTATGACCAATTTTATTTGTAAGTGCTGTGCACACCTGTAAGTGGCAATTTCACTTAAGATAATAATAATAAAATGTAAATAGTACTGTATTTGTGAATGCGCCGTTGGAGTGCCATAAATAAATAAATAAATAAATTTGCCTGAGAACACTCTCACAGTTTTATTTAGTGTTGATCTAGAACCACCCTAACCACTTCATCGACTCTCATCGATGTCGTCCATAACCACTTCATCGACTCTCATCGATGTCGTTACACGCCTCTTACGCCACTCAGGGCAACGCACAATGGACCAAGCGGTCAAAACGCGGATGACATGCACACCAACAAGTAACCCTTACCTTTGAGAACTTAGCCCAGCCGTCACCGACATCATGTAAGTTACAAAAACTCGGAACAATAAACACCACCAATACTAATTATAAAACTTTATTATCCAATAAATACAACTACAAACGTAGCGCATATCACATGTTAAACTTATAACATCAATTAAACACATTACTGTTAATTAATTTAGTTCCATAATGGAATCGAAACAATGCGACATACCTACATATAGGCATTTTGATTTAGATATCCGATTAATATTGTGGCAAATGTTCAGAAATTAAATAAGTTGTTGCTCGGTCATAGTGCTATGATCAGCATACATATATCTTATTTTTAATATTTATTTTCGAACATATCACTAAACGGTTTTCTTTCTTTTTTCACTCACCATAGGAGCTACTTAGATGCATGGCCAGGAGTAAGTTTTTGATCGAGTTGAAACTTTTTTCAAAATAAATTCTAGAGTACAAAAACCAAAGCAATTTGAATAAAATTTATTTAGAGATACGTTAAATGTTATAATTAATAAAATAATCACACAATTAGTCAATAAAAAACAAACTCCAGCCCATAATACCTTTCATAGAAGACATGAATACTTTAGACTTAAAAAGCTCAGATTTTTCACAATGTTTTGCTTTGCATTTCTTCAATAAGTTCGAAGTGAATATACAAATTTGGCGAGGAGCTTACCACTACATACTTCTAAATGATGAAAATTATCTATTTTTAACTTAGTTAGTGGAGATTTTATTTTTATATCAATAAAACAATATCCGTCTATCTACCATATATTTTTAAACATAACTTAAATCAATCAATTATTATATCAAGACTTTTATATACACAAATACTGCTTCCAACTGATATAAAAAAAAAAACAATGAATAATACTGTTTATTGACTCTTTAAAATGCTAAAATTAAATCTTAAAGACACAATTTAATAAAGAAAATAAAACCAAAATGTTGATTAAGTTAAAAGAAAATCATCAGTGTATCAGCTGACTTAAACATACTAGTAAGATCCGAAACATTAATTTTACTTAGAGATTTACGCCATTTTCAAAACGCCCTAACAGTCTTTCTTTATACAGCTACTTTTGGCTTCGGTACTTGCTCGGTCATAGCGCTTGTAGATGTGAATTTGCAAGCCTCTTCAGAGAAATCAGTCTGAACCAGTTTTGATGCTTCAATGATTTTGGGATGCTCCTTCAGGTAGGTATCGACGGCAGCTTTCGCGTCTCCTTCCAGTTTCTTAGATCTTGATAGAATCCACGCTTGTTCTGTAAGTATAATATAATTATTGTAAGAGAGCTACGTTGATGATTAAGACAAAAATGCTGTTTAATATCTTGTCAGTTTTGTTTGGATTTCTATTTTCATATTTAACTATTTTATTTTAAGTAATTGTTTACAAATTATTGTTGTAAGTTTATTTAAATTGTATTGTTTAAGATAATATTATTGGTGGTGAATAAGTGAAATATAAAGCAAGTTATTGATTGAAAATTTTTTATCGTATCTGCTATTCAAGACATTTAAAAGAAAACAACTACAGGATGTGAGCAAAAATGTTGGTTAATCTTGATCAACGGTCTTATCCAAGTTAATGCACTGATATTTGAGCATGTAAGTAAACTGATGATGTCACCTTTTGTCAAGGAGCGGTTACTAGCGGTAATACTAACCTAAAGTAAAATGATATCTATACCAACAAAAATATGTTCAAGGCTTTATAATATACCCATAGTTATAGTTAATTAATCAGTGAATACGGCAGCATGTAAACTGATTAGAACGTCAAAACATTAGAGTACCTTGACATAATCAAATAAAAAGTTTTCAGAATTCATTGCTTGATAAGTAATGCTTCATTGTAGTAACACAGATAGCTGTTAGTTAGTGAATTTATGTTTTTATAATCTTAAAATATAAAAAATCAATTAATCAACGGATAGTTATAATATGATATAAGTATTTTTTGTTTGGTGCTAATAAAAAGGTACGCAATCAAATCACCACATAAAATAATAGGTACATTAAGATTTGGTTACAATTTAGTTTTGTGAAAAACTTCCTAAAAGAGTTATAAAATTTCTCTAACAGCTAAATTATTTCGGTAGACCGCTTGGTACAAGACTATCTGCACAGGAGGTGACGAATCTACTTATTTCGAATTTATCTTTATTTTACTCCATATTTTGGCTTTTATCTATTTTATTACGATTTTTATCTACCATTGACGTAACTTGTAACGGATTCGTAATAATTGAGTAGATCATTATCTGACAAATTCTAACAAATTAAAAATATTATTATGGAAGAAGTTCCGATTTTTATTTTTGATCAAATAGAAAGAACTATTAAGTTTTATATTCATGAATGTTTAGTTTATCAGGCTAGCCACAATCAGAGCACAAGATTATGGCAAAAAGAAAAAAAAATTATAGAAAGCAAGCTTGTAATATATAGGTACCTGTGTGTGTCTTAGTTTTTTCGTCGAACTTGCAGTTGTATGCAATAGAGTAGCCGCTGTAGTCCGTCAGTAAGATCAGAAGAGGAGATTGTTTCACTTGATCTACGGGACAAAATATTTCAAATTAATCATGCAATCGATTATTCATATATAAGCCTAGGTATTTTTGCCTTACGGTAAGCAGACAGTGAGATCGTAAAGTTGTCGACACCATTCAAAAAGCCATCGTGGCAAAATGGCGGCTATAGAACAAACTTTGAAAAAAGAAACACAGAATCAAAATTTGAAAAAGTGTTTTAATTAATAGAATGTATTTCGTTGTTAGAATTCAATAATGATAAAAACATTTATAAGCATGATATAGATGTTTTCCATAGTCCAAAATACAATGCAATTGTGCAAGTCTTGGAATTTTAAATTCGTCAATTATTAATAATATGACAAACTTTTAATCACAATCTAAATCAAATCTACAGATTGTAATAATAATGCTGTCATTAGTATTAATACATTTATTACATTAATTACAATCTTGTCTAAAAACCTAACGGTATGTTTTATAAGAAATTCTAGGAAAACATTTGGGACGCGAGAGACAGAGCTCGATTCTGGAGTTTATAAATAAAATTATAATAAAGAAAAACATACATTAATTAAAATAATGACATAAAAAAGTTTAAAGGTATCTTTTAAGCTAATTTAACATAAAAACACTTGATTTTACCACTGGTTTGTTAACCAATTAATATAATTTGTAGATCGACAACGAAGCTTATATCTTACACTGTAGAGTTCACTTTGGTTAGAACGGTCCCATTGAGAAATTAACCTGGGGGCCTACCACCATCTCGTAGAGCAGTAATATTTTAATCTTACTTAGTATTTTGTCTTTTTCTTTTGTACCATTAAAACAAGGAAAAGAGACAAAGTAAGGTTATAATAAGATTTTTGCCATTCCTTCATCATCATAATCATTGTCATTATCATCATAATTATCTCACTGCAGAAAAAGGCCTTTTCTCCTAGAGAAGACATGAGTATTGATCGCCACGCTTGAAATGAGATGTGACGATTTCAGTCTTTTTTATAATTCCAGAGGGCCTAGACAAGTAGCATAAATTCTAATAGAATAAAATAGATTAGAAATGTATGGGATTGACATAAACTAGCGACAAAGTTGGCGTTAGCTTATGTCACTCCCATACATTTTTAATCTATTCTATTAGCGTTTATGCCACTTATCTAGGCCCTTAGGTTCTCTCACCTTAGTAATTAATGTCCAAGGTAAGCTTAAAGTGTATCTAATGAGTTTGAATAAGTCACATTGGTACTTGCCCGTTTTCGAGCCCTCGACCTCGTGTTTACGAAGCAAGTGTCTGTTACCTGTATTAAATATTGATAAAAGAAAGTGTTAAAATAACATCCGTCTTTTTGGTAAAGTTTGTTTTATCAATAGATCTCAAACATGATAATCCTACTTATGTTTCATATTTTTATCTTTAATAGTGACGTACAATAAGTAATTGGTGTTGATATTCAAATTGCACTAAAACCGTGCAAATTGTATGTAGATAAACGATTACTTATTTATCAAACATCGGTTCTCTTTCATATATTATCAGCATTGAATTTAGATTTGATATTTTTACATTCTACATCAGTTATCTTAATTATATTATAAGATATTCTCGTATATTGATTATCATTGTGTAGATGAGATAACATTTTATTTGTCTGCCTATTATTAGTTTAAAATAATGCATAGGAGATGAAAATGTTGAGACAAAGAACGATGATGATGGATAGAAACAGAGCTTATTTTTTTTATTGCTTAGTAACAACTCAAGTTACTGCCAATTTGAAAAATAATTACTTAACAAGAACGCGGCAAAGAAGACTGCGGTCAGGCTGATCAAAGTAACCAAAGATCAAACCGAGAAAAAGAAGCAAACTGTTGCTTTGTTATTGAACGATACAATAACTATAGTGTTGTTACTAGACTTGGTTTTCGGAATATAAAGCTGCCAGTGTTTATATTTACATCTATACCTTAAAAAACACAAATTTCGACGTTGCTACTCATGAGACGTAAACCCTCATAAAATGAGAAGGGTATGATATAATGTCTGTAATCTGTAGAGGTAACAAAAAGTGTACCCTTTATAAGAAAACAATGATACCATGAAAAGTGCCATGATAAATTTATTTCATGAAAAAACGGCAACATCCCCCATTTGGACAATATTTCGTTTTTAACCCAAAATGTACTAAAGAAAAAAGTGAAAAGTTTACCAAATTCGACATTTATAGGTATTTTATTTGGGTTACGAAACGAGATGTCGTGCAAACGAGATGTAGCTGAAAACCTTGAATGATGCTTACCTCCAAACTTGAAAGAGACGACAAACTTGGCAGCCTTATTGGCATCAGCAGCGAACTTGGCAGTTCCTTCTATGAAAGTCTGTACGCCGTTGAGGACATGAGTATTCTTTACTTTGACAATTTCACCATCCAATGTGTATTCTGTTTGTCCACACTGCCCTTTACCTTCAGACTCGATTGGTATTTTTGATATTTCATACCACACTCCTTGGTACTGCAAATAAAAACAAAAAAAATATTTTATTTGGATTCTATTATATTATTTGCCTAGAGGGCTTAGACAAGTGCCATAAATTTTAATAGAATCGAATAGATTAAAAAATCGAATAGATTATGCAATTGACATAAGCTAACGACAATATTGGCGTTAGCCTATGTCTATCTGTATATCTATCTATTCTATTCGATTAGCGTTTATGCCACTTACTAAAATATTACCTAAGAAGGCTGTGAGATTTTTAAGTTGTAACTTAGCAGTCTTAATAGAACTATTCATAATAAACAGAATTTTTTGTTGACTACTTAGAGTAAAAAGATGATGACTATTTTTAACATATTATACCTAGTTTACCAATTATTACAGAAGTAGGAGTAAGACAAAGGATTTAAAAACAAAGTAGGGTAATAACATTTACTAGAAAAAAGTCAGTTAACAGTGACAATAAAATTATTCTTAGGACACACCGAGTTAACAAAACCTGATATGCTTACATTGTTATTACCGATTCAAGTGTCATTTAATTCGATGGAAATTATAAAGTAACAAATTTTTCTTGATGAGTGAGGCAGACTTAATAAAAGAAATTAAAAGTTTTGTGCCTGTATTCTATGTAAACAAAGTTCTTAGCTATTATTACGCGGATGCATTTAACAATTACGTCGCGAGTTTACACCTAATTTCCCTCAGTGTCCTTCACGGTTGATTTGTTAGCGATCGATTAACTCAAATCGTCCAATTGCAGGAGATTAAGGCGCGTTAACTGTCAATTGATCACCGTTTACGAGAAAATTAGTTTTATTTGTTATATGAATCAGTTAAGGTGAGTCAAGTGAAGGTCAAACAGTTCTATTAAACTTAGTACTATGGTTTGTGTTCGTAGTCGATTCTAGAACAAATTGAAGAGTAGGTACTTATTGATGAATGTAAGTGTTGGTACCTAAGTAGGCATTCATCGTTAAAGGTAGCTTTACTAAAGATAGATCCTAAAAAGTAATGTTTGTAGATTTTAAAGAAATGCACTATGTATACTATTATATGTATAAAGCAGAAGTTTATTTGTTTGTTTTAACGCGCTAATCTCTAGAACTACTAGTCGGATTTGAATTTTCTTTTTTGTGTATGTTAGCCCAGTTCTCGAGGAAGGTTATAGGCTATGTATCACGCTACTGATGATGGGAGCAGATGAGTAGCAAAGACGCGGGTGAAACCACGCTGCAAAAAGCTAGTAATATATAGCAGAAGATTTTTTTAAGTGCATTGGTAACTCCGGCATCAAATTTTTAGTAACTGTCCTCCTCCCTCCCCTTCCCGTGTAATAGAGTTCTTAAAATAAGTAAATGATAATGAATTTTATACAAGTTGTGCTAAATTGGAAAAACGTTGTAAGAGAAAACTAAATTTGTTTTAGTTATTTGATACTATAACGCAAACAATTTAAGAACTAAATTACCTCGAACTATCGTAATAGGTTGGTAAGTAAAATTTACCTGCTTTGTGTTGTTTTATTATGACCATGATAAAAAATAAAAGCACCAGCAAGTTTGTGAATCACTAGCACTAAAATAAGTTTACTCTCCCTCTGGTACCAGACCGATTTTCTAGATAAAAAGTAGCCGTCCACCATAGGCACCGATTCTATCTACATAGATACCAATTTTCATCTAAATCAGTTCAGGCGTTTTGGCGCTGAGTGGGAATAAGCACACACAAACTTTCGCATTTATTATAATAGAAGGACATATTATGACATCTTAAGACGTATATAGTGTTATGTATTAAATAGTCATGTGTGCAACTGATAGGTATTCTAAATACAGTAACAATCAATTAAAAGTTTATCTCTTGCGTGTTATACGTCATATCTACGGGAAATATTATTATGTTGTTTCTAAGGAAAATATTAACCAAGTTTTATGGGTAGATGTTTACTGTAAATAGAGCTTTTCCTCGTGTAAAAATGTTAAAGTGCTGAATTTGAAATGCATGTTCCCTTTTCGGTCATATTTTATCACTAGCTTTCCATCGTTAACCGCGTTATGTTACATCTTTGATTACTGCTCTGCTCCCGTTGCCAGTAGCGTGATGTTACATATCCTATAACAGTCATCAAGAACTATGCTATCCAACACAAAAAGAATTATTGAAATCCAACTGGCAGTTCTAAAGTTTTGGTCACTTTCAGGTTTCATAGCTAAACGCGTTTATCGGTTTCCAACTATCTACTGTAATCAATTTATAACACATCATCTTTAGTTATTTTGTAAATTCAAAATGATGTTTTTATTATTTCTTTATCTGCATTTTACCAAGCGATTTCCGTTGCCTATTTAAACTTGAAATACTACGGCAGAACACTGCCTGTAGCATTTTCATCAATGACAAGCTCTGCGTGGCGCCGGCACAGTTTCACCCGCGTCTTTGCTTACTGATCTGCTCCTGCCACGAGTAGCGTGATGTTAGCCTATAACCTTCCTCGAGAACTGGGCTATCATACAAAAAAAGATTTTTTTAAATCCGAATGGTATTTCCAGAGATTAGCGCGTTTAATAAAAAAAACTACCGTTTTATATGATATAGATTGAGAGTGAATTATCTGTTACTACAGTAACAAGAAATGCCTTGTAAACTTGAGTAATACCATTTTAGATACCTATAATTACATTTGATAGTCACGTTTAGAACAATGTGCTGTAAATGTTTCAGTTAATCTAAGCTTCGAACCTTTAACATACAAGTAAGGTGGCAAACAACCTACACTCTGTCTGTCGGTAAGCAGTTACTTCGTTAAGCATAGTGATACTCTTGATTCGCTAAGTATCCACAGACTAACCCCCAGTTTATGAAAGACTGATCAACGAAAAATTAACTAATCACCTGTTAAATCTCATGTAAAGTACCTATCTAAGAGTTAATTTTTCGTTGGTTAGCCTTTAAGAAACTGGGGGTTAACCTATGGACGCTTCTAGGAGGATCACTCGCGCGTTGATCCTAACAAAAACATAAAATAAATTACCTACCAAAAATCTATATAAATAATACAAAAGCAATACTTACAGCCGTGACGTTAAAGTTTTCAACCAACTTGACATCTGGACATGGGCCCTCGTGAGGGGTAGCCATCGCCGCAGCAACAACAGTGACAATCAAAAATCTAAGCATTTTGAAGTATATAAAAATTAAGTCGATTTTGTCTCTGACAGGACGGCAGTTAGTGATACACTGGCTGTACTAGCTTTCGATTGATCTTTATATAGTGTAGTACAGAGGTCATGAACAGTCACAATTCGTACTCAGGAATATTTAATTGAATGAATTGCGGAGGATGCGGCCACCCTTCTAGAGACTACTGTATTATACTAGTCAGTTATCTTCTTAATCATTTTTAGGGTTCCGTATCTAATGGGTAAAACGTAAGGCACCGAATGTAAATGACATACATTTTTCAATCCTTTCTATTCTATTAGCACACTTGTCTAGGCCCTCTGTCCATCCGTCTGTCAACAGGCTGTATCTCATGAACCATGATGGTTAGACTGTTACAATTTTCATAGATAATGTGTTTCTATTGCCGCTAGAACAACAAATACGAAAAATCAAAATAAAATAAATATTCATTTTAGATAATGGTACGGAAACCTTTGTTCGCGAGTCCCTCTCGCACTTGGCAGGTTTTTTTGTATTGTTGTACATATAAAAAGAAAATTCCTGCACTAGAGAGCAATCCCTGTGTTGTAAGGTACTTTACAAACATAGGTATAACGGGCACAAAGATTGAATATTGCCATTCTTCGTTTCTTTTTATTCTAGAAAAATCTTTTATAAACATAATCAAAGCGAGTTATAGTGTAATGCAAAGATCATGTGTTATAGAATTCAGAAATTACTAAACAAACTTTTGCGTCTTGAAGTAATCATTTATGTAACGCATTGCCCTGATGTTTAGATCGATTTTCTTCTTTTATAAGACACCTTTCACAGTAGTTAGATAATGGCATAAGATAGAGGCATATTACGAACTTATAATTAATGGACAAAATTCACTCAGACTTAGAACAAATATTTATGAATCACGCAAATTTTTATCATGCGTAAATAAAACCCATATTGCAAAGTTACTTTTATCATCTGTGGCCAAAGCACCACAGAGACACTTAATTTGTTAAGTTATCTGATTTTATGTTAGGGAGTTAACCAAAACTTATTTTATATTATTTATTAATGACTAATAAACAAACCTACATATTTTTAATTTGATATAGCGATATTAGGTAGCGATAATTATAATCTTGATTTCACAACTTTTCGAAATGTAAAAAATAAGTTTAATTTAAGAACTTAATTTAGATTTTAATGATTAATAAAAGTAACAATATTTTGATGTAGCCTAATTGCAAATTATTGTTATAATTTAAAGTAACCTAATAAACATAACATGCTTAGGCTATTATGTAATACATTGTCTAATATTTGTACTTGAAAGAGTTAGATTGCTTTTAGCATTCTTTTGCTTCATTATCAACATGGTTAATGATAACAAAAATTGTAATAACAAAATACCTAGTCATAATGCATTCTGAATCATTTTTTCTTTATCTGCCTGTCCTAGTCCTCTAGAACATCAAGCATTCTCCGTTTAAATTTTCGAACTAGACAATGATCAGAGCCAAGTTTACTAATATATCACAACAACAACGTAACGCTATCTAGACCTAAAGTGAGCACATGTTATAGCTTGTAGTATGTGTTCTAGAACATGGATAGTAGATTCAAACAGCGCTTCGAAGAATTTCATGATCATTCTAGCGAACACTCTAGTAAATGCTTGCGGGAATTGTGTAAATGAAAAGACAAGATGGCAGAACAAAGACAAAATTGTTCCGCTCGGCAAGAAGCATAAAGTAATTGCAACTTTCGCTAAAATGCTCGTAAGAATGCTAGTTAGAACGCTACCGTATTTTTTTTCCATTCTTTACAAAGATTACATGTGAATGCTAGCACGCATGCAAAAAGCAATCAATACATTTCTATTAAGAAAGACTGTTGATAATACAAATTTAAAAATATCTTCATAAAACATAATATCAATGAAACTCCATTATGGTGTTGGGCACAAAAAGCCGTTTACAAGGGCCACAAATCATCCATAACAAATGATTATGTGCATCACAACTAGAGCAGAAACTCAACATAAAGGCAGAACTAATTGGGCTCTCATTGTACTAATACAAAGCTAGTATAAAAAGTAGGAGGTCTGCAGAATTTCGAATGCATACTAGTTACATCTCTACTGTTATTTTTATATTAAAGAGTATATGTTTGAGAGTACATTTAAAGTAAAGCAAGTACGTACATCCTTAAAAAATGCTCTGTCAAGCTCTGTGAGTCAGTTTAAAACCTAGAACTCTCTGCCAGCGCATGTTTTATACTTTTATTTTTAACTCAACTATTTTATTAAAAAGTTTGTAATGCTGCAACCCATTTCCATTTCCCGTCTCTGATGTCACCCACTTGTAATGAGGCCAAGTTTTCCAATAGCCATAAATAATGAAATAATCTCTCAGATTTGTATTAAGTAGGAAATTTCTGGAATATAATATACTAGGCAACAGCACACAGGTTACAAGTTGTATCTACTATTAGCAATCACGCTTGGAAAATATATATTTAGTACACACATATACGAGTATCATCGGTTTAAGTTATCTGATGTTCCCTGAAATTAGTCAAATCAACTACTTTATACCGACGTAGATTAAATTTATGTAATATTTCTAGAACTCAAATTTTTTAGTTATTAATTTCTTTGATTACCTGTTATAACGAGATAATACTATTATCCAAATTTACTAGTACTTTGTACTTTGAAGTGTTCGAAACGACTTTCATTTAAGGCACTCAGGCCTACTCTTAGAACTTTAACGTTTGTGAATGCAAATGATCGTTTAGTTAATAAGAACTTTTTACTAGCCTTTTCAGAACTCAAAGTTGCATTACACAGTAAATAATATAACACAGCTTCACGCCTTTTCCCTTTAAAGGGGTAGGCAGAGGTGTCTAACACCTACATTTTGACAGCTTGGGCCCCATGTCACAAGTGGCGAATCTGTGGTCATTTACCAGACACAATTTCAAAGCTATACTTAGAATGTTTAAACAGAAAAACCCCAAAATCGAATTCGATGTTAATCCATACACAGTACCACCGAACCACCGACGCAATTAAAAAACTGAATAATAACAAAAATGTGATAATTAATAATAATAGAAGTTGTTCAGACATGTTGATCGAGAATATACAAATTGTATGTAATAACCGCATGGAAAGTTTAAAGGATGAGACTGATTCGACAATTTGGAGTCGCGACAATTGAGTAATAAGACGCACCCGCGACCTACCGACAATTCCTACTCCATTATATTACCAAGTGTAGAAAATTTAATACTGTCTCGTGAATGTTGTCGTGCATATAAAAGTAAAAATATTTATGGTGAGATAGTTTATGTATAATACAAGATATACAGAGAACATTAAATAGGATAATTGTAAAGAATATAATAATAACTGAGGCAAGAGCGATAGGAAAAAATCTAGAAGGAAATATATAATTTCGAGGCAAGAATCTGTTCCTCAAAGTTCAAAAAAACTTCGAAAATTGGTTTTGTCCCAGAAAAGATCGTTTTCATGTTAAATTTAGTTTAGGCTTTGTTCAAATTTGTCACTAGAACCTTAATTTTGTTACTAACTGACTTACTTAAATTTATCAAATTAATTTTAAATTCCTTAAAATTAATAATTATAATAATATTCTACCACATCCACACAGCGCCATCTAGCCCCAAATTAAGCAATTATATTTGCTTGTGTTATGGGTACTATACAACTGATATACTACTTACATACATTTTTTTTTGTAAATACATACACATTATAGATAAATTACACCCAGACACAGAACAAACAATCATGCTTATTACACAAAGGTTTGTCCTGGGTGGGAATCGAACCTACGACCTCCGGCTTAGCAGTCAGGGTCACTATCCACTAGACCAACAGGCCAGTCAAATTGTTACTAACTTGCCTTCTGTTATAAACTTATAATGCTACTACTTCCTTACTCTAAATTACTGTGTAATATTTTTCTTACATAATTATGTTTCCTATTTTCCCCAATTCTCTTCCCTCTTGTGACTCCGGGTGGGCTTACAACCAGCGCTAGCTGTTTTTTTTTTTAACATATTATAGCCCACCAAAGTGACTCCACCCCGCCTGATGGTAAGCAGTCAGTGGAATCCAGAAGTGGCGGCCACTATACCAAAAGCCATCGTCTTAAACTGCTGGTATGGTGGCCTCCACTATGGCGGCTGGGAATGGGGTTAGGGGAAGGGAATGAGGGAGGTGAGGAAAGAGGAAAGGGGAGAAATTAGGCCTCCGGCGCTCTCACTCACCGAACGAAACGCAGTAGTACTGATACTACTACTCTTAAGTCGATCTTCTATGAGAGGGTAGTACTTCTTCGGACGAATTTGCGCCCATTCATGCTGAAATCAGCGTGGATCTACTACCGTACCATATACCGTGTGCCCATACTGTTTCCACTTAAGCAAAATTAATTATCATAAAGTTAAAATATTTTACATCAGGTGTAATACATAATAATATGTAATTTTATGTTCAAATAAGTGGAATAAATGATTTTGTATTTATATTTAGTACGATACAGAAAAGTAGATGTTAAAAGTCAGATCGTATCATGAACTCAAAAATAAAGCGGAATGTAAAAGTGGTGTTTGCTCGAGCGTCAAAAGTCACACTCTTTAATTAAAGAAGTCAAGAAGTAACTAGACTAGTTGCTATTTATTTATACTGATCGGAACAAACACGGAATATTATTCTACTACCTACTCAGATTTGTAGCCTCGCTATGAGGTAACGTGTTTGTTTACTGCTGCATCGATATCAGTGTATATTATTTTTACACTATGCTGGTTTACAATTTACTCAATTATCTGAGCAAGCTCACAAACAAAAATCTTTTATGACAGTAAAATTGTTGCCTTTCTTATGAAGAACAATTTGTGTTGCTATAAATAACAATGTGATTTCTCAGTGAATATAAAATTGTTTTCATACCTAACGTTTGTTGCTAAGGGCACTATTTCATCAGTAGTATATTCCTTTTCTTTCTTTTAATTATTTCGTTCTTTGATTTTTGACTGTATCTGTGGCGCAGTTGGAGTTCCTACGTAATATTCAAGAGGAGGTGGGTACGATTAGTTTCCACATTTTAAGACGATACCTACCTGGTTTTCGTGATTCATTACTATTTTAAAATACAGGAGCCCTACCAACCTCATCAGCAATTTCATTATAACCTTACTTTGTCTCTATCCTTGTTTTAATGGTACAAAAGAAAAAACAAAACACCAAGTAAGATTAAAATAATACTGCTATATGAGGTAAGCAGTCAGTGGAATCCAGAAGTGGTGCCCATCATACCAAACACCATCGTCTTAAACTGCTGGTATGGTGGCCTCCACTATGGCGGCTGGGAATGGGTTTAGGGGAAACCTGCGTGAATCTACTACCTACCAAACTACTACACCTGCACCTTGCATAAATTGTTCGACGCTACTGATAGCGCAGTATTTGTAGCTGAGTTTTTATCTAACAATGTGTTTGCCATCGACACGCTGAGAAGAAGACCCTATACTTACTATACTCTTTGAAGAAGACTAATACTCAAGGTAATTTTAGACTGAGAATTTGACTTTCAAAACAGGTATCTTATGCAGGCTTGGTCATCATGTCAAAAGTATATAGATTGTTTCGAACTGACATTGCATCCATTGAAACAAATTGACTGAAAATAAAATATTCTGAATACCTATTCCAAAACTGCATGATGCTCGTTTTAGAATAGCATAAAGTTTTATTGTATTATTTGACTTTGTACGCACTGTTAGAAGTAAAATGTTCATTGACTATTGTCACTACAACTGAGTACGATAATATTTAAGAATCAAGTTTTTGTTAAATCTATATATATAAAAATTATTTTTAGAAAAAAAATGAGAACCGACTTCAAACAACACCTACATGTTCAATCCTTAACTAAAAAGTAGAAAATAATATTTTAATTACTTCATAGCAAATAACAATATAGGGGAATCAACGCAATCCTTGATACCTATAATACTTTACTATTTATAGTTTTTAATCAGTTATTTTGGAGTCGGTGCCAATCAATACAAAAAAAAAAATTTCAAATCGGTTCATAAATGACCGAGATATGAGGTAACAAACATACAAAAAAAAAAAATAATAACATACGACCCGAATTGATAACCTCCTTTTTGAAGTCGGTTAAAAAATGAATCCCTATTTCCCATCACGCGTGAACGGCTCGATCAATTACGTTAATTCTTTTTTTGTTGTGTTTCTTATTGTCAGGAGAAGGTTCTTATGCAAGAAAACTAAGCAAATTGCGTGGTGATTTAGAAAGTTTAAGATACTTAATCACCATATCATCACTACATAGTATATAACAAAGTCGGTTCCCGCTGTCTGTCCCTATGTATGCTTAGATCTTTTAACTACGCAACGGATTTTGATGCGGGTTTTTTTAATAGATAAGGTGATTCAAGAGGAAGGTTTATATGTATATATTATTTACATGCATAATATAGTAGAGAAACATTGATAAATTTAGATGTTTTTAATGTGATGTCGTAAATAAACAAATTTTTTGCGCTTACATTGCAACGCTGGCTAAACCCTACAAGATAGATCAAAATAATGTACTACAGTATTGTGTACCTTAAAAAGGTCTACAAAAGAGTCATCGATAGTATATGTGTATCTCTAAGGGATAACCCATAATAATCATTTTTATCCTTTACATTTTATGAGAAATAATGGCTTATTTTCGAAGCGATTTTAAGCAAGACAGCATTTATCCTTATCAAATTAAGTAGCTTAAATTCATTGTGCATTCAATATAAATCAATAATGCCCCTTTAAGCATGTATTTTAAATAAATATTTTCAAAGATATTACAGATTAAAAATGCAGGGTGGGATATAGTGGCAGGGGGCCGGCATTCTGTTCAGTAAAATTAAATATACTACAGAATGTGTAAATACAACGTTAACAGCATTTGTTTTTCTTCGCACGGGCAATGCTGTTACTAAATATAGTATCAGCATTGCACCCGTGCGAAGCCGGGGCGAGTCGCTAGCATATAATAATTTTTCATCTACCAAATCTATTGTTTAACAAAAGATTAGATGTTGAAGGTGACTCGATAATAATCAAGTTATATTGACAAATAGAAAACCTAAAAATCTAAAACTATAATCTCAGCTCTAAATCATATTTTTTTGCTTTTTTTTGAGTCTTATAAAATAGATGATAATAAGCGTTAATTTGATAAATTGATTGAATTTAGCGGGTAATGTTGTTTGGCTTTTTCGTAGCGTAAAATTATATGATAATTTACATCGGCGATTATATCGACCTACGAGCGTAAGAAGCAGATCCTCTAACTTGTGTAGCAATACTCATAATAGCTTATTATGGGTTAATAGTTAAGGTACGAAACCATTCATATATTTCACATCTTGCACCGCAGACCCTCGGCTTCTCTGAGGTGTCCATAGTCATCACGCTTGGCAAGACTGTGACCGCAGTAAGGTGGTTTTAAGTACAAGAACAAGATACTCTTCAACATGAAGTTCTTCAAGTATTTCAGCGCTGAATCGCTTTCACAATAATATGTCAATATGTCGTGTGATGTTACATAGCCTATAACTTTCCTCGGGAACTGAGCTGTCATACACAAAAAAAAATTATGAATATCCTGGACTGGTAGTTGCAGAAAATAAAGCGTACAAATTTCAAACAAACAAACAAACTCATCCGCTATATTATAGTATAAATAGTCAATAACGCATAGTTTAAGTATTTATAGATAGATATAGAACAAAATCGCGATTAACGAAAATATAAAGATAATAATATCGATAAGAAATTCTATAAAAACGATCAGTTATGATATGTATCGCCATTTTATTGCTTTAGTCGCTGTGTTGTGAAAAGGAGCGAAATGATCCCATGATGTCCAAGTTGATTGTAATTGTAGTCTTGTGTGGTTTAGTAGATGTTTGTGTGGGACGGATTGTGCAGAATGGACAATGTGATCCTGATGTGCCGTTAGAAGAAGATTTTAATATTGAACAGGTACGGCGAATTTGCAAATACTTGGGCTAAGAGTTACTTTAGAAATAGATATTATTCATAAAAAAATCATAGAAATTAATTTATTCACTTACAAAAAATATTTAATAAAGAAAATTCAAATCTTTTTAAAACAAACATTGACTTAAAGTGCTAGATTGTCTTTAATTTATGTAATAAGATAGTTGGTTTAAAATATAGTCCTAAAAATATAAAAAAAAAATCTAAAACAAATAATCCTGTTAGATTATAAAAAGAAAAAAAGAAAATAAATTTTAATTCAAATTAGATGTAATTAGATAAATACGTTAATAATGTTTTATAAATAATTTTATCATAATCAACATCATCAATCGGCTGGACATAGGCCTTCCTCAATCTTCGTCGCCTTGGCCGGTCGAGAGCCACCCTCGTCCATTAATTGCCCACCAAATAAATAATTTGGTAGTGTGTAAAGATAAAAAAATTCAAAGAAGGCTTCTTTAATTGCCATCTGATTATTTTAAATTATCAGATCAGATAGACGAATGAACGTAGATACAATAGTTTTATTAGCAGCTAACAGGCCGGAGGCAATATAAATAACTAGCTTTCAGCGCCGCGGTTTCACCCGCGTTTTTGCTTACTACTCTGCTCCCGTCGCCAGTAGCGTGATGTTGCATGGCCTATAACCTTCCTCGAGAATTGGGCTATCACACGCAAAATGAATTTTCAAAACCGATAGTTTCAGAGATTAGCGCGTTCAAACAAACGAAGAAACGAGCTCTTTCGCTTTATATAATAGTATAGATTTATTACACATTATTGTAAAAAAGTGCGAAATTTCATACATCCTCCGTCCACGCAATTTCCGTAAAGTTTTTCCTTAACGTATTAATATATAGACTAGTGGTCGCGTATAAGATGGTACAAAATTTCATCTATTTATTCTCCACTAGCTGTTGGCCGCGACTTCATTCGCGTGAAAATTCAGATGGGTGCTTCTATGAGAATATTGCGTGCCTGATTTTATGGCAATCGTACATTGTATCAGTATTATCCGTCTCTATGGCGAATACAGTTTAAGCCCGCTACCGCTAAAACTGACAAACCACTTTCACACAAACTTGCGACTTTTATTTGCCCATTTAATAAGGGTGGTTTCTGAATATTAAAAAAAGAGTATTTTCTAGTAATTTGGTAATCCTACTATAAAAACTATAGAAGTTTCATACAAACTTTGCCACCCCTTTATACCCCCTGAAGGGATGGATTTCGCAAAATTCCGTCTAAGTGAGCACCTATATTCTAATAGGAATGACAATGCAAAGTTTGAGATTCCTAGCACTTGTTGTTTCTGAGGTTTCGTGATAAGTGAGTGAGTGACCTTTTGGGCTTCGCTCGCGTGAATGTCGTTTTTTCCAATAGACATTTTTATATTTTTTAAATACTGTTTTTCATACTATTTTTAATCTCCTATTCATACAAATCCTCTTTCACCTAACTAAAGATATCCCTCGAAAATCAATATACAATACACAAAGGCAAATTTTCACTACAATAACTTTCCCCTTCCCCTTCTTCCCTATTGCACTTTTTCTCCACTCTCCACAGTTTCCTCCTTCCTCTCCTCCCCTCTCCCTTCTCCTCTTCACCTCCTTCAGCATCCCTTGCCCCTCCTCCAGCATCTCTTGCCTTTTCCTTCACTTCCCTCTACCTTGCCTCCTCGCTTTCCCCTCTCTTCCGCCTTCTTTTTCCTTCCTCTTCCTCCTTTCCTCTCCCTTCCTATCGCTTCCTATCCCTTCCCCTCCCTTTTTCCACCATTCGAGAACTCCTTACTTTCCGCGTTCCTTCCTTCTCCTATCCTCTACCGTCTCCCTCATTTCCTCCTCACTTTCCTCTCATTTTCCCCTCATTCACCCCTCACTTCCCCCTCACTCCCCCTCACTTCCCCTCACTCCCTCCCTCGCTTTCGCCTCACTCCCCCTCACTTCCCCTCACTTCCCTCTCACTTCCCCCTCACTCCTCCTCACTTCCCCCTCAATTTCTCCTCAGTTCTTCCTCAGTTCCCCTCACTTCCCCGTTACTTCTCCGTCACTTTCCCTTCACTTCCCCTCACTTTCCCCTCACTTCTCCCTCACTTCTCCCTGTCTTTCCCCTTACTTCCCTCTGACTTCGCACTGACTTTCCTTTCACTTCTCCCGCATTTCCCCCACACTTCCTCTTCACTTCCCCCTCACTTCCCCATCACTTTCCTCTCATTTCCCCATCACTTCCCTCTCACTTTCCCCTCCCTTCCTCCTTCTTCTCAATTTCTCCTTTTCCTCACTCCTTTCCCTCCCTTCCCCTCCCTGTAAATTTCAAGTCGCTAGCTTCAAAAGCTAAAGATCTTTGTATAGAATATTTCATCCCTAATTTCACCTCTCTAAATCCACCCCTGTTAAAATAAAATTATAAGGATATTTTTTATTTAAATAGAAGTATTCCAATATAAAATTTCAAAACTGTAAGTTAAAAAATGAAGAAGATTCATACAATCGATTTCACCCATTTTCACACACATACGAATTAAATTTTAAAAAACCCTTTTTTAGTACAATCCTTAGACATTTAGACAAACACACCCTCCAAATTTCAAGTCACTACGACCAGCAGTTTAGGCTGTGCGTTGTCTGTTAGTCAGTCAATCAGTCAGGACAAAGCCTTATATAATATGTATGGGTGTATGGATGTATGGATTAGACGTATAGCCATCGGGGATCAAAGCATACAGGCTGCTAGGAATGCTAACACGTGATAGAGCCACATAAAGCTGACCGTGCGAAAAACAGCTAATACTTAGATCCACGCGCACAACTTTTAGTTGTGTCTGACCTTGGGCTTTATTAATTGTCATCGCAAAACATAGGCTCACTAGAAACTGGACTCATTTAAAACTAAACGGAAGATTGTTTAGAATGAGAGAAATCCGAAAAATTAAAACGCTATCATCGCTACGTAACCTGTTAAAGTCTCTGTTTCTATCAGATTTCGTAGTAAATTAACAAATGTTCGACGTGATTCTTTAAATTGGCATAACTTTTTTATTTATGAACCGATTGACATAAAACAAACACTAAATGTTAAGTGAAGCTTACCACAATGTATTAGTGAAAACCATATCTAAATCGGATAAGCCGTTTCTGAGATTAGCGTGAACAAACGCACAGATAAACAGACAAACAGGCAAACAGACAAACAGACAAAAATTGTAGCAATCATTGTTTTGGGTTCTATTTGCGTTGATAAAGGCCCTAATATTTTTTTTTCTCATATATCTTCCATGTACAGACAGCGATCGGTTACATTTTTATTATATGTATAGATAATGCGTTAAAGTTGTTTTATATTTTCATTCATGATAGACAAAAATTTTAAAATTATTAATTTACATGTTTGCACTTGGCGCAGTTAGTAAGAATGCGGGATGTTTATTTACCATCCTCGATTTCTTCCTTTTTCTTCCCTTCCCTCATTTCCTTTTCCTTTTTGACATTGACTTGCTTGTGTTGCCTAAGTACTGTTACAATACTTAGACAACACAGCCGTATATCTATCACTTAAAGCAACAAAGATTTTTGATTGCTTTCCACCTACGTTTTAAAAAAGAAATGCTCAAGTTTATATCATAATTTGCAAAATAATGTCCTAATTTTAAAATTTTAACTTTAGAATTACTAAATTTTAAGTTTTGAATTACATTAACACTCGCTGCTATTCTAGAAAAATCTACAACAGTATTCGCATCCGTAATCAAAATATCAAATCGCATTAAACAATCAGTGATTTGGTGGCAAACTAATTGAAATAGATTGATTTTATTGATTAAAGATAAGACAGCCTTGACCGCAAGTAGCTTATCACCGAAACCGATCAGCCACTTTTCTGTCCACGTGGTATTCTTAATTTGTTTAGCATATATAATGTTACCTTTTGTACTACCGGAATTCATCCATGTTGTACTAATCTCTGATATATTTGTTTTTTTTTTTAACTGTAGGATTTCTTTAGTAAATATTGTTTGCTCTAATTTCGAAACCGCATGCACTGATCTATTTTATTTTAAGACTGGAATAAATTTTATTTGGTATCATCTCTTTTTCTGCTTGCAATGCATGATCACTGATTCTAAATATAATTTATCATAGGTTTCTTTTCTTTTAAAAACTATATTATAGTAAATGCAGCAAAAGTTTTTCGTGAATGTGGTGCTTATTTAGTATGGACACATAGCAAGTTAATAATAGCAAAATTAAATATGCTTTTATCAGTTTATCTAAATCCATACACATTTTACAAAGAGAAAAGATTTGATTTTATGTATGTTTGTTTATAATGATTTAACTAAAAATCTACGTTACCGATTTGAAAAATTCTTTCACCTTTAGAAATCAATAAATGAAGCGGGTAACATAAGCTATATTTTTTTATGTTTAACATATTTTTCTAGCAATTTTCAATATTTCAATATTTGTAAATTTGCTATACAGAAGACAGCTAAAGTAAATTTTCAGTATAGCAATAATATTTCGCAGACGTAGGTAATATTCCAATCATATTAATTTATGTAGGGGTTTGTTGTGAGATCGAATGAAACTTCTAAGCGGTGGTGGAGCGAGGGCGGACGTCTAGTCTATACATATAATAAAATTGGAGTGTCTGTTTGTAATATTGAAATAACCGTTTTTTACAACATGTATATGAACATATAAACGGTACATACACCAAAATAACATTTTTGTCTGTCTGTCTGTTTGTTCCGGCTAATCTCTGAAATGGCTAGACCGATCTTAACGGGACTTTTATTGGCAGGTAGCTGATGTAATAAGAAGTAACTTAGGCTACGTTTATTTCAGAAAATTATTGTATAAATAATAATAATATGCGATGTAACCGACATTTACGCGGGCGGAGCTGCGGGCAACAGCTAGTACTTGATAAAACTTCTCCGAGTAAAAACGGCGGATAGCTGAGTTTACAAATGCTTTCTATACATTTTTGATCATAAATTAAATTAAGATAATGATAGTGATATGATCACAAAATGTAGGTACGGAACATAAATGAAATTACGATATATCAACAAATTTACTCAAATCTCCTTACAGTTCCTAGGAACGTGGTACGAACTGCAAAGAACCGAAAGTCCTGAGCAAAATGGCGACTGCGCACAATTCGACATTTCATCAACCGGTAACACTATCAGCGTCCAGCATACCGGTGTTAACAGTAACTGGCATGAAGGATCAACGGGTACTGCTACCTTAGCTAGTGGAACTGCCCGGTTAACCCTAAATATACCTATATTTGACGGCCGTAAGTGTGTTAAATTACTTAACATTCTTTCATTAATTATTTCTTCATATTGTGTTGTTTTGTATCGGTGTTAAATGATTGTGACTTCGTTTATTAACAACCTCCTTAATGTAATGTAGGTTTTAGAAGTTGATGTACTTTATTATCCTTTAATGTTCTTATTTTCTTGTAAAATCTAGATTACCATGTCAGTAGGCACAATAAAATTATTACTCTTTAAGATCACCTGTCTAGTCGTCCGTCGACGCCGCCGTAGCTTTCAACTTGAATAAATTTAAATTCCCTTAAATTTTACTACTTATAGAATACTTTTTGATTAGTAATAATACATTGTACATAAATAAGTATTAAATTTACTTCATGTTATTGCGTGTTAATGGTCTAATAGGCAGCAATTCATTCTTATACCATTTTACAAATCAATTTTTTCATTTGACTCATTTTAAATTCACTTTCGAATCAGCATACAATAATGAAACTCAATCTGTCTACATGGTTAACTCAAACAATGCTATTAATGTTTTATATGAATATAAGCATCGGAATACTATATTGAATAGTGATGCTGTACGATACGATAATATCGCTAACGTGGAATTCACTGCAGCTAACTAAAACATATTGCAGCCCACGTACATTATAGCTTCATATAATCAAAGACTATATTAGTCTTCGAATTTGCCTACGAGAGTGGTAATGTTGAATACAGTTCAAAAATAAAGAATTATACCTAACTCTCAAGGCTAATTTCAAGACGTACAAATTTCCTTTAGTATATCTTTATATCTTTTTGTTTTCTATCTCTAGATCAGCGTACATCGTCAAAGAACGGAAAGTTAAAAATGGGGGAAGGTATATATAAATAATCTCAAACCTTAGACTGCAGTACTTACACAAATGTGCTATCACGCTCATAATTCCTAGTACACGCTACTGTACACTAGTAAAGTTCGAATATTGTAGATCGCTTCATACTCTTAATTCACATTATCATACACCCAATCATATTGTTTTGTAAATACACGTGTACCTTTTTCAAGCACAAATTGGCTATTGCTTATACTTTACAGGAAAGCTTATAAAATGTAAAGCACTGATTGACTGTTACAACAATTTTCAGTATCTTGCTTCCTTCATTCTAATGCTGTATTGTGCAAGACACTTACTATTAAGTTTTGTTTATGTATGTCAAGACATTTTGCACAAAAATATATGAGGTGTGCTATACTCTAAATGAGCCGATATGAATCAGCACATCTGATCGATAAGATCAAATATTACATTCATATAATAGGGCATCGTGGAAGAACCGTCTGGTTTATTCATTTGGGTAAACCTACAACCAAACAAACATTAAAAATAAATAGCCTGATCGCCTTTAGTAAAAAAAGCCGAACATGTATAATTGTTTCGGTTTTGTAGTTTAACTAATGCTGCTGTACGTGCCGATTCACTTATTTGTAGCGCTTCTTAATAAATTATTTTGTACTCGCAAAAATATAAACAATTTTATTCAGGCTTCTACATCTACAAGAAACGTCTTTAGGTACTTATACAATAACATGACTGTACAATTCAAAAATAAATAAAAATTTCGCTGTGTGTAATTTTTTTATTAACAATTCATCTGTTTTTAGCTAAAGACTTTTGGGTTCTTGTGACAAATTACAATGATTTTGCTGTAACTTATTCTTGCGAGAATATTTCTCCAACTGAGAGGAGCAGTAAGTAAAGCCTTTACTTACCTTGATTATTTTTCATTCGGCATCTTAAGTATTGAATATCAAAATAATATTATTTGGTGGTTGGTTTGCCACGTACGTTCGATTTGATCCCTAGGTCGAAAACGTGATATTGAATACTTTTCTGATTTATATCTTATCTGCAAACTATATTTATATTTTTCAAAAATATTAATTATTTCAGTATACTTATGGGTCCTTGGTAGAGGACGAACCTACACGAACGAATTAATAGAAGCTCGTATCAGGACGGTGCTCAATGATCTGTTCAGTATTAATTTAGATTCTCTGAGAACTATAGATCATAGTGATTCCGCGTGTTACGTACTCTCAGAAATAGAGCCTGGACAGCCTATCGTGATACCAGGACAATGTGATGCTAATATACCAGTAGTGCAAAACTTCAATGTAGCTGCAGTAAGTATTCAATAAATGTTTACAATAATAATAATAATAATAATATTCTACCACATTCACACAGCGCCATTTAGCCCCAAATTAAGCAATTATATTTGCTTGTGTTATGGGTACTAAACAACTGATATACTACTTAAATACATTTTTTTTTTTTTTGTAAATACATACATATTATAGATAAATTACACCCAGACACAGAACAAACAATCATGCTCATCACACAAAGGTTTGTCCTAGGTGGGAATCGAACCCACGACCTCCGGCTTAGCAGTCAGGGTCACTAACCACTAGACCAACAGGCCAGTCAATAACCCCAATAAATTAATTATTCCTACATTGATACTATTTAATAATTATAAATAATAGTATCCTACCTACATACTGAACGTAAGCAGAACAGCAAGCCAAGTAAAGCTTCTTTTTTAACCGATGAAAGTCACTGACCACTTGGCTCTTGGCTCTATGGTTTACTTTCTAGAACATAAACCACTACCTATATCTCTTCCCATTGGTGATTTAAGAAGTGATTAAGGGCAATGGGCATCAGCGTATCTGCTAAATTGTATTATCTCACTGGGATAAACAATTCTCCTGCCATAGGACGATCGTAAACGCATAATACAAACAAGTATAATAACTATTTTATATTGTTTTCAGTTCACAGGTACTTGGAATGAAATTTCTAGTTACCATAGTGAAAGTTCTTCTGGTAGCTGTGTCAGAGCCCAATATACTCTTGCAAATGGTGTCATCAATGTAGTCAACAGCGAAGTCGTCAATCAAGCTCTTTTAACTGTCAGCGGAACAGCTACACTTGGCACTGACAATAGCGCCAAGTTAAGAGTTACCTTAAATGTGAATAATCGTAAGTAAACGTTCATGTTAAGTAATTAAATAACTAAGTAAGTAAAACTATCTAAGATAAAGCAAATTCTGTGCAGTTCAGCAAAATATATACAAATTTAATGACCATATACTTCATCAACCAACTAGATGATAGTGGAAGTAGTAAAAAATCATCCAATAGAAAGAACAGAAGAACAGCGGCATACTGTGATAAAGCCGATCACTATCAGCAATTTTGCTAAACGTGGCAGTTGTGGCAAAATTATCAATTACTTGCGAGGAAAACATTTCTCTAATTGTTTTGGCTAAAATATAATGGACCTATATGATACTAGAATCCTTTGAACTAACTATATTTGTGTTATGGTCCAAGTTTTCTCATGATGTTTTCCTTACTTGTACGGCTGTAACGTTAATAATAAATTGGTAAAGCATTAATGACTAAATACATTACATTGACTTACTCAGTTTCGAATCTTAAACTTCGTACATGAAAGACTGATACCTTTAATCATTAAGCTATCAGAATGACAAAAACAGCAAGCAACTTATTGTATCTATCCGGAAAATGCTATAAAAATGTAATAACTTACTTCATGAATTGGTAATCCCTATCTCATTTCCTATACGATAATTTAGTATTCTTTGTTATCATCAGACCAATTTCCGTCTTAAAATCAATAAACGGTTCGACTTAAGTGCAGCTTATCTGCGATATTAATATTTACTGTCATAATTACACACCTGTACCTACATGCTATCATTTTTCCTTCTATTATTTAAAGACTGCGCTATCTTAATCTCGTTAAATGTTGTAACCTTTACTCTTTTCTTTATCTGAGTCCAAGTCTCGGTTGTTCTAGTCTCCTCTATTCCTCTCTCATAATCATCTTTCTTTTGTAGATTTTATTAAAATGCATATCATGAGGTAACCTTTTTCTTTACATTAACTTTACTCTTTTCATCAGTCTAACTAATATATACCTTACATCCTTCTTTCATTTCATTATGTTATATACAAGTTATGATTTACTTTCAGAAAATGTTGAATCGGACTTATGGATTCTCGCAACAGACTACGACAACTACGCCGTCGCGTATACTTGTGAGAATGTTGGCTCAAATGAACAGCGTAGTGAGTATATCAAACCTTAATATTTTTCATCCTCTCGATTTTTCGGTACCACTTGTGTAGGTGCCATTATATTACATACGCACCTTAGTTCATTGTGTTTTTTCATTCTGTATCATATCGAAAATAAATATCTCTGTAACTGCAGTAATGGAAAACTTTTGACAAAGAAGCATCAACAAATAGAAAGGATGATATTATAATCCACAATCTCTTTCAGTTTACAGTTGGATCTTAAGCAGGGCACGACAGCTAACACCTGCGTCTGAAGCGGCAGTAAATCAAGTAGTCAACTCAGTCTTAGTACTGAACCACGCGTACTTTTTACCTACTGATCAATCCCCGACTGCCTGCTTCTTTTACCCAGAAGCCACTGACCAACCAGTTATATTCCGAGGACAGTGTGACCAGAGTATACCCGCTATGTCAGGATTTAATACACAGGCAGTAAGTATCATACTTGTATCTTACAGCGTCTTTTATAATGTATACGAATCTTGAGATTTTTTTTGTCTGTCCTATTTTTCATAGTGAGTGAGAAGTTCGTTTCAAACGACACTGTATGAATATTATGAATACACACAAATTGTGAATTTAACATTCCTTACAGTACATGGGATTATGGCACACAATCGAACAATACCCATCACCAAACCAGCTTGGCACCTGCGGCAATGCTTTCTACGTGTTGAATGGCGCCAACATCGACGTACTGAACAGTGAAGTTGTAGATCAATCACTTAGTACTGTCTCAGCGACAGCAGTGGCCGCATCCAATGATGGCAGTGGAAAACTTATTGTGACTTTCCCCGGCGCTGGTACTGCACGTATGTTTTCATTACTTTATTTAAAAATCTATTATCTTACAACTAGATTATATATTATATGCAACTCTGTCAATTTTTTTACATTATAGTCTGTAAGTGCAACGAACTACATTATTTTTATATTTTGGGAAAGTATTATAAAAGATTTTCTTTTGGAAACGCAAAAGCTCAGCAGTACATAACAAAAATACTATATAATTAATACATCTCAGTTTGCTATGGGTTTTATCTTCTGTCATCGTAGCCATTTCAAAGTCAGATTGCTTCAATTTTGCTTTTACTGCTCTCTTATTTGATGTGAATAGTTTAAATGATGTTTTTCTTTTACAGCGTCCATAACTGCCGATTATTGGGTTTTGAACACTGATTACACCTCATACGCTTTAGTCTATTCTTGCGCCAACATCGATCATGATACTATGCAAGGTTTGTAATCTTCTAAAATAATTAAATTTTATATTTAAAATTTATGACCGTTCTTCCATGTAATTTTTTATTTACCTTACTATAACTATTATAATTTATAAGTTCACACGTTTATCATCTTATCAATATTATAAATGCAAAAGTTTGAGTGTGTGCGTGTTTGTTACCACTCAGCGCCTATACGGCTGAACCGATTCCGATTAAAATTGGTATGTACATAGATTCGGTGCCGGAGACGGACGTAGGACGTTTTATTCCTAAAATCGGTCTGGTTTTCGAGTTACCATAACTTAACCATTTTTCGAGCGGGCAAAGCCCCAGGACGCAGTTTCATATAAAATAAAATGATCTAACTGAGAGCATTTTTTAATTACTTTTATTATCGAAATAAATAATTTCACAGTGAGCACCTGGAAGCTGAGCAGAACTAAATCATTGAATCAAGCAGCGAATACAGCAATTAACCAAATAATCAGTAGCATAAATGTATTAGACCAGAGATATTTCCGACCAATAGACCAAACTGCAACTGGATGTTTCTATTTCCCCACACCACAGCCCGGAGTTCCAGTAGTATTTCCTGGTGAATGTAACCCTAATGTTGCCATGCAAAACTTCGACTTAACACGAGTAAGTATTTTAAGTCAAGGAATTAAAGACGTTGTTAAAGATCAATTTCAGCTACTAGTTGCTTTAAAGAATTCAATTATAATGATGTTGTCTTTTATCATCTTGTGATGATTTAAAATCCAAGGTTCCAAGATCCAATCCAAGGTTTGCGTCTCCAAACCTTGCATCTGTGATGAAAGTGTTTTTTTAATATACCATCACTTTAATACGCATATTTGTAAAGTCGCTCAAATAAGTATGCAGAAGCACATCGTATTGGCAAGTGATTAGTGTAATTTATGAACAGGGCTGTGTTTTCTTAGCATTGCAAAAAATGATAAAAGAAAGTCGCGTTTAATGAGATATGTGGCTTTACAATATTATATTTTGAAGAAAAGCATGTCACAAAGTCATCAATATACAAGCCAGCAGTTTGTAGCTGAAGCATCTGTTATCGTGTGGACTGACCTTGACTTTTTACCATCAACAAAAATTTTAGTAAGATATTATTAAAAAAAACAAACATTTTATTAGTTCACAGGCACATGGCACGAGACTCAAGCATATCCACATGAGCAGCAACCAGGACATTGCATCAACCATGTGTTCACTGTTGCTGCTGGTATCAATAATCAATTGAATCTGGTGACTTCAAGCGTTACTAATCAGTTCTTAGAGTTAACTAATGGTGTAGCAACGTCAATGGATAACTCTGGCCGACTGACTATTACTATTACACCACAAGGTGGACAATGTATGTACTTACTTTATATTTGTTTATTTAACAGAAGATTATAAGTTATTCCATTCTAAATAAACCAAAGCATTTTGTCACTAGAATGAAATTGATGTAATATATATTTTGTTTCAGCTATACAACTACCAATCTGGATCATCGACACAGATTACGACGATTATGCATTGGCATATTCTTGTGCGAATACAGTTATTAATACTAACACAGACTTTAGAGAAGGTAAATATACTAATGCTTAAGTGCTGAAACGCCAATTAACTTTAAGTTATAGAACTAAAAAGAGATCATCTTTTCTTGATTATGACTTATTTAAAATTAATGATTCGATTTGATACAGTTTGGAGCTGGAAACTGAGCCGAACGTCCCAACAATCGCAAGCTGGCAACTTGGCTATCAACAATGCGATAGCCAATATTGACGTCCTAGACAATAGATATTACGAAAACGTCGATCAATCTCCACAAGCTTGTTTCTATTTACCTGAAATTCAACCCGGACAACCAATCATATTGCCTGGACAATGTGACAATACTATCAGAGTGGTTGAAAACTTTAATGCTAACAGGGTAAGACTTACATAAGATAATTGTTTTGAAAGCGCAACGTTTGAAAAATTTACTTATGTGTTCAATTATGTGTCAGTTAAATATGTCCTAATGACGCGGAATGAAATAGCAATCTATCTTTGATTAAGTATATTTTAAATATCTACATAATATATCAAAAATGCATAAATATGACGTGTAAAAATTGCCGTGACAGAAGATAGTTTTTTACGGTTTCAATATCTGTTGTAATTATTCAAATTATTCAATCCATAGTAACTATGTCACCGTTTTTATATATCGTGTCTCCTCGATTTTTAAAAGCTCTGCAAAGTTATTTCTTGTTAATATTATGAATTATAATTATAGTCTTTTGTTTTCAGTTCACAGGTACTTGGAATCAAGTCTCGAGTTACTTTACTGAGAGTTCTACTGGCAGCTGTGTCAGAGCCCAATATACTCTTGCGAATGATGTCATTAATGTAGTTAACAGTGAAGTTGTCAATCAAGTTCTTCAGACCATCAGTGGAACAGCTACTGTCATCAGTAATGACAATAGCGGAAAATTAAGAGTCGTCTTAAATGTGAACAATCGTATGTATAATTCTTACTAGATATGTAAGTAGGTACACAAAGGATTAGAATCGAACATTAAATTACTAGTATTCGTATGATATAAAGAAGGCAATTGCAATTTATCGCCATGCCAAATTTTTAAAGGATTAATTTTACCATAATTTTTTTTTGAATGTTATTTGTTACGTTTTTTTCTTAAGGTAAAATATTACCCTTATGCGGAGAGCAAAAAAAAAACAGTGGCTAGTGGAAAGTTTAACTCATTTTAACCGACTTCAAAAAAAGGAGGAGGTTTCTCAATTCGACCGTATATATATATTTTTTTATGTGTGTTCGCGGATAACTCCGTCGTTTATGAACCGATTTTGATGATTCTTTTTTTGTTGGAAAGTAGATATCCCAAGAGTGGTACCATGATAAGGAAACCAGGATCTGATGATAGCATCCTAGAGAAATCGAGGGAAACTTTCGAAAATCGTGCATTTGTTATGTTTTTCATTAAGTTTTTTAAATCACTACTATTTAGTGAATGTTTAAAGTCGATTTGATGATGGAGCACAAAGACAGTCGAGGGAACTCCTCAACGATTTACAGCCATTACTTGGTGTTTGGACTTAATTCATTTCTAATGATGAGAACTTTGTTCCCATATGGGTTAAAAGTGCCATTACAGGTGACTATAGACAGTCGAGGGAATTCCTCAAAAGCAGTAATGTCGGGGTTACTTCATACCGTTCAATATGCCAAAATGTTTAGTGTATACAAAAATAATATCTAAGTGAGATTTAGGTCTACCCATCACTAAAAATTGTAAAATAAAATAATTTTTAACAAAAAGAAAACCGCCTTCACACTGGAAGGAAACTAAAAAGTAAAAAATAAATTTTCATAACACAAAGTAATTCATATTTTGATTTAGTTAATCAGAAATAATTAAATAAGTATTTTATCATTTTGAAGTTGGTGCCAAGTAAATACTTAATAACTAAATACTATAAGAACCTTACTACAATAACAAATTAAGATTGATAATACCTATAGGTACCTAGTTATTGTTTTAAATACTATATGAGCCTTACTACAATAGCAAATTAAGATTGATAATGCCTATAAGTACCTAGTTGATTGTTTTACTTGGCACCAACTTCGAAATTATAAAATACTTATTTAATTATTTCTGATTAACTAAATCAAAATATGAATTACTTTGTGCTATGAAAATTTATTTTTTACTTTTTAGTTTACTTCCAGTTTGAAGTCGGTTTTCTTTTTGTTAAAAATTATTTTATATCTATGAAAATTAGTATACTTAATGCATCAAAATTTATTAAAACATTGTTTATTTGCAGAAAACGTTGAATCAGAGTTATGGATACTCGCAACAGACTATGACAATTACGCCGTCTCTTACACTTGTGAGAATGTTGGTAGTGATCAACAACGAGGTGAGTTAGAGATGTAAAATCTTAGTATAAAAATCATTATTATGAGAGAATAATAGTTTGTTTTTTGGCACAAAGATATAAACAAGCACTAGAAGTATTATTTAAATCTAATAGCCAATCTCTTTTAGTTTACAGTTGGATCTTGAGCAGAACACGACAACTGACACTAGCTTCACAAGCGCAAATAAATCAAGTGATCAACTCCGTTTTAGTACTCAATAACGTATATTATACGCCAACTGACCAATCTGCTACTGGTTGCTTCTTCTACCCTGAAGCAACCGATCAGCCTGTGGTATTCCGAGGACAGTGTGATCAAAGCTTACCCGCTATGTCAGGATTTAATGCTCAAGCGGTGAGACACTTTTTTATTCATCATCTTCCTGAGATAATGTAAATTATAAGCCTATTACGCCATATCTAAGCTACTCGATTTATATCATTTCACACAGTCGTTATTTTATTAAATGCACCAATTTCTTAAAGGATTTAAATTTTAACATGACATCTTAAAGTAACATATAATTTTTTGCTAATTCGTAAACCTATTCGAATTATTTTCCAGTACATGGGATTGTGGCACACAATCGAGCAATACCCAGCACCAAACCAACGTGGCACCTGCGGCAATGCTTTCTACGTATTGAATGGCGCCAACATCGACGTACTGAACAGTGAAGTTGTAGATCAATCACTAAGTACTGCCACAGCGACAGCAGTCTCCGCGTCGGGTGATGACAGTGGCAAACTTATTGTAACTTTTCCCGGCGCTGGTATTGCACGTAAGTGGTTATTAAATTCAGACAAATTAAGACAAACAGTAATCGTAGTAATAGTTGGTAACCTTTTATTGATATATTTTCTTTTACAGCGGCTATATCATCCGATTATTGGGTTATGGGAACTGATTACACAACATATGCTCTTGTCTATTCTTGCAGCAACGTAGACCATGATAATATGCAAGGTAAGTTTGTTAACTGTCTTAGAAAGTTTAACTCAAATTAAGAAGCTATATCAGTTTTCAAACAGATTTTACCCTAAATGTTATTTGATGATAATAATAATAAAACTGCTTCACGATCCACAGTGAGCACCTGGAAGCTAAGCAGAACTAAATCCTTGAGTCAAGCAGCGAATACAGCAATTAACCAAATAATGAGCAACATAAATGTGTTAGATCAGAGATACTTTAGACCTATAGATCAAACTCCAGGAGGGTGCTTCTATTTCCCTACACCACAGCCCGGGGTCCCAGTGGTATTCCCTGGTGATTGTAATCCTAATATTGGAATGCAGAACTTTGTTTTGTCGCAGGTAAGCATATACATATATATATACCTACATTTTTTTAAAGAAGAAAAGCTAATATATTGGGTTTCGCCATCGAGAAATTCTTTGGAGTATCAGAAATTACCCTCAGAGTTGTAATAAATAAGTCTGAAATTAGGATTTCGGCTTGAACAAGCGTGAATTTTAAATTCGTGCTTTCTTTATGCGAGAGGCCTTTATTCTGCAATCGGCGTTTACCTACCAGAAAATTCCAGGATATAATTTATTTTTTCCAGTTTCAAGGCACTTGGTATGAAATTCATGCCTACCCCAAAGAAGAACAACCAGGACATTGTATCAACCATATTTTCTCTGTCGCTGGCAACAATCAACTCAATCTGGTTTCTTCGAGCATTGCTGAACTATCTTTAGATACAACTAATGGCATAGTAACATCGACGGATAACTCTGGAAGATTGACAATTACTATTACATCAGAAGGTGGACAATGTATGTATATTTTCAATAATTTAATAAGTTAAAGAAATCGACTACATACCTAACGTGGTAATACGTGCGCGTAAGGGTATGGCTGATGTAGGTTTCAAGTCTGCTAAATTGAAATGGGGATGAGCGGGCCACATACAGAATGCATTTGGACAGATGGGCAATGGTCAGTAGGTGCCGGGGGCGGACGTCGTCATCCAGGTAGAATCGCAAACGCTGGCGCGACGACTTGTATGCCTTTGCGGACGACTAGACCATGTCAACGTCCAACAGAGAGCTGTAGAGCACCATGGAGGTGACCTCTGCCCAGCAGCGGAATAGAATATGTTTAGAAAGAAAAGGAAAAATAATGTATTGTTTTTCGAAAAGGCTTTCTGTTTTTATCTAACAATCTTTTTAGTAGATCTTAATATAATTATATTTTAATAAAATAAATAAATAAATTAACTTTGAATTTGAAAGCTCTATAATGTCTATTATATTGTTTCAGCTGTACAAATACCATTCTGGATTGTAGCCACTGATTACACCGATTATGCGTTAGCATATGCTTGCATCAATACAGTTGTTAATACTAATCAAGACTTTAGAGCAGGTAACTATTTAAATTACGATTGTAGTATCGACTTCTGCAGCTAAAATGGTTTTACTAATCTTTCGATTGACTGGTTGAATACCACTGACCATCAGGAAGACTGCATGCGTTTTTGTCACAAGTTATAATATATAAAAATTGCAATAATAAAGCTATTTATGACTGCCGAAGTCAAGGAGGGTAAAGTTATTCGAGCGCATGTGTTATGTATGTGTATATCTTTGGCACGCTCTACAGCCTATGGCTTGATGGATTTTAACGTATGAGGTATTATTAGATTTGTATTGATTGTGGGAGGGACGGTATATTAAATTTCAATGTAGCGTCGCTACAGCACGAATTAAAAAATGGCTTTTTTTCTATCAAGTTTGTTTTATGCAAGCTTTTTGTTTTTATAAATATATTTCTCGTGTTACAGTTTGGAGCTGGAAACTGAGTCGTACAAGGCAACTATCACAGGCTGCTAATTCAGCTATCAACACTGCGATAGCTAGTATTGACGTTTTAGACAACAGATATTACGAAAACATAGATCATTCAGCTCAAGCCTGTTTCTATTTGCCTGATATCGAACGAGGCAACCCAATCATCTTGCCTGGGCAATGTGACAATAATATTGCAGTGGTTCAAAATTTCAATGTGGAACGAGTGAGAAATTATTACTTTTTTTTCGTTAGATACTTTTAGAACATTATTAATGACTTATCATTTATGAATTTAAAGAAAACTGCATAATAAATTAAGTAATAACCATTGCAAACATAGATGACTGTACGGGCTGTCGTACAGAGATTTTTAATTCCAAGCCCAGGTATCGGATCTCGAACAGACCGACCTGAAAACACTCATTGCTGGACATCAGAGATATAATCATCAAATTAGAATTAACTTTTTTAGACCTTCAATGTTTTAAATGCGCTGGCGTTTATTTTAGTTTGATTATCGTATAGCTTTATTCTATTCCATATAGATGTCTTGATTCTATTTTAATTTTTTACATTCTACCGTTTCAGTTTATGGGTATTTGGCACCAAATCTCCAGTTACTACAGTGAAAGTTCCACTGGCAGCTGTGTCAGAGCCCAATACACTCTTGCGAATGGTGTCGTCAATATACTTAACAGTGAAGTGGTCAATCAAGCTCTTCAGACCATCAGTGGAACAGCTACCGTCAGCAGTAATGACAACAGTGCCAAATTAAGAGTCATCTTAAATGTTAATAATCGTATGTATTACATACTCTTTTAAATTGGGATCTGTCTACTACGTCTCCTATACTCTATAAATAAAACTTATTGGATTACTTTCAGAAAACATTGAATCAGATTTATGGATACTCGCAACAGACTACGACAACTACGCCGTCTCTTACACTTGTGAGAATATCAACAATGAACAACAACGAAGTAAGTATAATTTAATGATAATTTCAGGCATCAGATTTTTGTATAATATTGTCTACGTATACGACACATTGGTCGAATTCATAGCACACTTTATACAACATCATAGTCATCACGGGAATTAAGAAGCAAAGTCAGTTTCGTACGCAAGTAAAACTGATTCTCATTTGCTGACATTCTCTCAGTCTCTTCAAAAAATAATGGAATAATAGTTTTTCAGAATTTAAATAAAGAATTATTCTCTCAATACCTAATGGACACGACTGTAATTCCTCCATCTCTTCCAGTTTATAGCTGGATCTTGAGCAAGACACGACAGTTGTCACAGGAATCTCAAGTGCAAGTGAATGCAGTTGTGAATTCGGTCTTAGTACTAACTGACAATTATTACACACCAACCGATCAATCCCCTAACGGCTGCTTCTTCTATCCTGAAGCGACAGATCAGCCAGTGATATTCAGAGGACAATGTGACCAGAGCTTACCTGCTTTATCAGGATTCAATACTCAAGCAGTAAGATACTTCACATATTCATAAAATTCTATCTCACTACTAGTAACGCAAATGCCAGTCTACTCAAATTTTAAAAAGAGATTGCTATTAATTAAATAGTTTTTTTTTGGCCCCAAACTAAGATAGTGCTTGAATCTTGGGCACCATCGGGATTACCACCAATTAAATAATAAGCTTGAAAAAGCCCTAAGCATTAACGACCTGTCAATATTATCTTGGTAAGATCGATCCTCTGAATAAAGAATTCAAACTATAACTAAATATTAAAATCACTTTTTTGAGAAATCAAATCAAAGTCGTATTAAGTATTAAACCAGTTTAATTATTTATAGTACATGGGATTATGGCACACAATCGAACAATACCCAGCACCAAACCAGCTTGGCACCTGCGGCAATGCTTTCTACGTGTTAAATGGCGCCAACATCGACGTACTGAACAGTGAAGTTGTAGATCAATCACTAAGTACTGCCACAGCGACAGCAGTGGCCGCATCCAATGATGGCAGTGGAAAACTTATTGTAACTTTCCCCGGCGCTGGTACTGCACGTAAGTATTTATAATTTGTTTCATTTTAAACATATCAAACATTTCAATCATTCAGTTTTAACACGAGTCCCAAGACGACCGAAGATGCGACGGCGTCGGCATACTTTAAACATAAAGCTACTGACTTAGAAGAAGCTTATAATAATAATATAAACTTTCTTTTTCATCCCTTTTTGAAGACGTTTGCATTAACAACAGATCATGATAAAGAATAAAGAATAAATTTATTTTGCTCAAAATATGGTAACAGGATGTTTAGAAGTTGTATACAGTACAGCATGTCTTACCGCAATATTACGGTATGCAAAAATATACACAGCAGCTATAGTTTAGGCTACTTTGAAACATACAAGAAAAGTTAACAGACGCCTTAAGGCTATATAAAAAATAAAATAAAAAGCTATCTATGAAACAATATCTAAATTATAAGACGAGATCATTATGTGTTGATACCTATTTAGACCTACTAGTTACATCAATTTACTTATGAACCTCTAAAAGACCTATTTCATTTATTTTTCTATATACATCATGAATTCTTTTATTGTATAAAAGCATATTTTTATAAGCCATTTTCTTAATTGTTTTATAAATCTTAAAAGTGGCAATTCTCTTAGAGATTTCGGTATTTTGTTAAATATTTGAATTGCCGTACAGTAGCTATTTTTTTTATATTTTTTTTATTTTTTTTTTAAACAATTTACCTGGATCTCATGATAGATATTTTTTTGTATTTCGAAGATATTTCAAACCAATTGGGGTGCTTTTTGACAAATATACTTATTTCTAATATATACAGTGATTTTAAAGTAAGAAGTTTTAACTTTCTATAAAGTAGTCTACATGAATCTAATGGGAAGGCACCACATATAGCTCTGACACATTTTTTCTGCGTTATAAATGCTTTGTTAATATCGGTCGAGTTCCCCCATAACAGTAGCCCATACCTAAGTAATGACCCTACATAACCATGATATGCTAATAGTGCAGTCTTTTCACAACCTAATTTCCTTATTCTCCTAAGGACATATACATATCTATTTACACGTATACATATTTGTTTTATGTAGGCTTTCCAGTTACAGTGGTTATCCAGTGTAATACCAAGGAATTTTGTTTCGCTTGATTCAGCAATCTCTTGGCCACAGTAACTTATGTTTAAATCACTGGTGGTGGAATTGTAATTTCTAAATTGTACTGTTTTAGTTTTGGCAATATTAACTGTAAGATTATTTTGATTTAGCCAGTTTGATATGTTTACTATTGTATTATTTAAATATTATTTATACACATCATCATCTATTTTATGAGGAACTACTACCGAGATATCATCTGCAAACAAAGTACACTTGTGATTTGTGATCTTTGGTAAATCATTTATATAGATTAAAAATAAAAGGGGTCCCAGAACACTCCCCTGGGGAACACCATACCTATTATATTCAAAATTAAATTGATATTTTGTATGATAAAGAACAAATCATAACCTTTATATTTCATCTACTAGGTAATAATCCCAATCACCTGACATAACATATGTTTCTGCACCAGTGTTAAAAAATAAGACATAGGTGAATTGTAATCATCTGATTTAATTTATTACAGCAGCCGTATCGTCCGATTATTGGGAATTGTAATCATCTGATTTAATTTATTACAGCAGCCGTATCGTCCGATTATTGGGTAATGGGCACTGACTACACGACATACGCTTTAGTGTATTCTTGTCGCAACGTAGACCATGATAATATGCAAGGTTAGTAAACTGCTACACAGATTTTAATACCCACGCAAGTGTATGTCAATCGGATTTAACATTAATAGTACTAAAAAATCAGAGGCAAAGATTTAGGGTGTCAAATTTTATTTGGGTAACTACGCTTTAATTTTTTTTTTCTGAATACACACGCCCTACATTTTCGCAAATATGAACTGTCTTGACGCGACTTATATCGCCTAAATAATTATACACATTTACAGTGAGCACTTGGAAGCTGGGCAGAACTAAATCCTTAAGTCAAGCAGCGAATACAGCAATCAACCAAATAATGAGTAACATAAATGTATTAGACCAGAGATATTTTCAACCAATAGACCAAACTGCAACTGGATGCTTTTATTTTCCCACACCACAGCCCGGAGTTCCAGTAGTGTTCCCTGGTGAATGTAATCCTAATATTGGGATGCAGAACTTCGCCTTATCGCAGGTAAGCAGTTTACATTGCATTTAAGTTGAATAGAGGCATACATTTGTGCGAAACAGTCAAAGTAATGATTTTTAAATTTGCGCAAAATTTTCACGAGTTTCTTCAAATTTTAAGGGGATTTATTATATTAAAATACACATGCCTTTCAAGGGCCAAAGTTTGAAGTTACATATTTTTCCAGTTCGCAGGCACTTGGTTCGAAATCCAATCATATCCAAATGAAGTACAGTCAGGACATTGCATCAACCATTTTTACACCATCTTGGGGGCCAACCAATTGACTCTGGTATCTTCAAGTGTCACTGGCTTATCACTAAATACGGCTAACGGATTAGTAACTTCAACAGATAACTCTGGAAGATTAACTGCTTCTATTACGACAGAAGGTGGACAATGTATGTATTTTCCTGTAGCTTAATGTGTTTGGTGTTCTAATGCGGAGATAAAATATACAAGATTTAATTTCTAAAATTGCTATATTGAAAATATTTTGTTTCAGCTATACAAATACCATTTTGGATCGTAGCCACAGATTACAACGATTATGCGCTAGCATACTCTTGTGTGAATACAGTTGTTAATACTAATCCAGATTATAGAGCAAGTAAGGAGATGAAATTGACATTATTTATTATTACAAAAAAACACAATGTCGGTACTGTCCTGATGCAAAGGGCAATTCTTGACAATTTCATAATATTGATACAGGTCAACGCACGCAGGTCACAAGACACATTCTTATACCCAAATACTCAAATGCTATATACTTAGTCTATTTGTCGCTCAAATTCATAATAAAAAGGACGCTTATTTCTCATGGCATCTTTTCACAAGATATAAGTATCTCTCGCTTGAAATTAGATGTCATGTTAGTATTTGGTTATAAGTCATCTAATCATTTTTAAATATTTCTTATCGTGGTAATAATTTAATAATTAAAGTCCATGCAAAGGTTTTCTGGAAGAGATTGTTTTTGGCGATAAGATCTTTGTACAGCTACTATGATATATGAATGTATTGTTAGTTAAAATATTTGTGAACTTTAAATTGGTGTACAATAAAGAATATTCTATCTATCTATCTGTTAATTACAGTTCGGAGTTGGAAATTGAGCCGTGAAAGACAACAATCGCAAGCTGGTAACACAGCTATTAACACTGCAATAGCTAGTATCGGCGTTTTAGATAACAGATATTACGAAAACATCGATCATTCTGAGGAAGCTTGTTTCTATTTACCTGAAATTGCACCTGGACAACCAGTCATAATTCCTGGACAATGTGACAACAGTATTAGAGGCGTTGACAATTTCAATCTTGATAGGGTGAGTAAGCTTTATATCCTGAATCGGCAGGAGGTGACGAATCTACCGCCTACTAGCGATGTAGATATATACAATCTAGTGGTGGCCAAACCATCACATGAGAAGGTAACAACAAACACACAGAATTTTAAACTTGTGAAAGGCCAGCAGGTGGACATCTTTCTGCTAAAATGGTGACGATGATGATGGACAAGATGGGTCTGACTACCACCACTGCAACCCTAAAACTTGTTGCTTTTCGCAGACCTTGGTACAGTAATGGTTATTAGATGAGAAACGACTTTGTCCTAAACTAGTATTGCACTATCATTTTATTTTTAACTATGTTTGATGAAAATCGGTTCAAGATGGTCGGCGCTAGAAACTTGCGGATTTCATATTTTTCACAACTCCCTTAATATGGGTATCAAATGAAAGGGCTTGACAAGTAGAATAATATACACTACGTCTGCGGTTTTTTAAATTTTCAATTTATATGTATTGTATTTATATGTAGTCAAGAATGAAATATTGATACGTTTTTTATAGTTTGGAGGACGTTGGCGACTCATTGAAAGCTATGCATCCGACGATCAAACAGGTACTTGTAACGTAGCTCGGTATTCTGTCCGTGATGCTACCACCCTGGACATAGAGCACTCAGAAGTTGTAGCACAATCTTTAAGAACTGTGTCTGGTAGCGCTACTGTGTCTGGCACGGAAGGCAGACTACAATTCACCTATTCTGGTAAGTGTAACTAATATTCAGTATACTTCATAGTATATCTATTTCTTTCTCCGCTACCTTCTTCTAAACGACGCAACGGCTTTTAATACGGTTGTCACTATTGTATAGAAAATATCTTCTAGAAGGTTTGTGTCCTATAATTGTATAATATAGTACAGAAAACTCAAGCATTTCATTGGTTTTAAATCATGCCGTAACCGATAGAAATGTACTTACCACGTGTGAAGGAGGAGCGGGTCGCAAAGTATATTCTCGATAGCAAAAATACTTTTTTTTCCAGGTGGTCAGCCTTTTGAATACATAATTTTAGGCACTGATTATGATTCGTATGCTATTGCTTACCGTTGTGAAAATATAAGCCCTGAATCGAGAAGAGGTATGTTATTTTTACATATTTGTATTATTTTACTTAACATTATGTTTGCAGGTTGATTTAAACTAATTCAGATAATTGAATTAATCTTTAGTTTATTTATCTTTGTGTCTGTAATTCAAATTATGTGGAAAAAGAAAATTGCGGATTCAATTATAAACTTGTGCATTTAGATCTTTGTGACCGCATAGTATAAACTATACAGAAATAAGCATAACTTGGACGCCATTGGATAAAATATACTTGCATGATAGCATTTATCTGCACTAATACTATAATTTTGCTAACATATGCACACACATTTTTATTTTCATCATCTTGTTCTGTATCTCTCATATTTTTTTTTTCTTACAAGTTTGGAGCTGGAAATTGAGTCGCGACAACACTTTGAGTACAACTGCAAACAATAATATCAACCAAATTATAAATAGCATTAATGTTTTGGACAACCGTTATTTCACTCCTGTGGACCACAGTGAGACTGGTTGCTTCTTCTTCCCTGAAGCTGATGAAGACAGGGCTGTCAGGTTCCGTGGTCAATGCAACCCTAATTTCCCCGTCGTCCAAGGTTTTGATCTTCAAAGGGTAAGCTCTAACATATAAATATAGCATGTTTTTTATAAATCCAAGTTTCCTCGCGATGTTTTCGAAGTAAAAGAAGTGTCTGAAATTGCTGATCCGCTTTGAACAAACAGCGTATCGATCAATGCTCGTGCCTTCTCTGTATGAGAAGAGACCTTTCCTGCAGTGGGATAATAGTGACTAGTATACTTTATATAAAGCGGAAGAGTTTTTTTTGTTTGAACACGCTAATCTCTGGAACTATTAGTCGTATTTGAATTCTTTTTGCGGATGATAACCCAGTTTCTGAGGAAGGTTATAGGTTATGTAACATCACACTACTGGCTACGGGAGCAGACTAGTAAGCAAAGATGCGGATAACACCGCGCCGCGGAAGGCTAGTGAATTATAATGATAAATATTATATATTGTTCAAAAAGCTGCTCAGAAATTAAATGATTGATGATTGAATTTTCTTTTTATTTTCGAATCTGTAGGTAAAAGTTAGCAATGTATCATTTTATTTTAGTTATCACACTTAGATTGGCTTTCAAATGCTATACTGTAAAGTTCAATAATTGCAAAAAGAAAGAATATGCCTATAATTATAATACAATTTATTACTATTTACTTTTTGTCCTGATTCCTATTTCTAAAGAGCACTTGAAATTGCATGACAAGTATCAACATACTTCAAAAATTGTATATCTTTTCTAGAACTAATTTTATGTTTTTTGCAGTACATGGGTCTGTGGCATGATATTCAATCATATCCAGTGCGATTCCAATCAGGCACATGCCCCAACTCGTTCTACGTTCTAGTGAGTGGTAATGTTAATATACTTAACTCTCAAGTAGTGGACCAAAGACTTGATACTATGACGGGCACAGGACAATTGTCCGGGACAGATGGCAGTGGACGACTTACTGTTACTTACAGTGTGAATGGACAACCTGGTGAGTGTATTGATTTTTAATCTAAATCCTTAAATTTAAAGCGTAATAAACGTATAAGTGTACCGACGGCAATATCCCACCTGCACGTCAATCAATGTGATACCGTAAGTCAGGAATAACAGCGAGGAAACCTTGTAAACACAGATACAGATACTCAAGAGTCGACAAATGACAGTCTGCTATGTCTTGGTCATACAGACCTACTATTTTGGTCCCGCAACGAATTAATTCATAAACAAAATTAAAGATTAACAAATTACGCACAGTACTATACCTCTATGTTGATTTGAGGCCATTGTTTTGATCTTGAATAACCTACATACCTTTTAATTAATAACAGCAACGTTTATTTCAGTGACAAGTGACTACTGGGTGCTAGCTACAGATTACACTAACTATGCATTGGTTTATTCTTGCGAGAATTATGATGACGAGTTTATGACGGGTAAGTAGTAGTTTTGGAATATAATTATAGTAATACCGGCCTGTTGCTGTCCCACTGCAGGGCAAAGGTCTCTTCTCATAAAGAGAAGGCATGAGCATTAATCACACCTTCCTCAAGGCGAATTGGCTTTTTAGATTTTTAAGTCCAGGTTTCCTCACGATGTTTTCTTTGTCCATCAGAAATATCTAAGAAAACTTGAAAGTACCTACATAAGATTTGAGAAATCACACTACCTCGTGTTTACGAAGCGGGTGCCTTATCCACTAGGCCATTTCGTCTTAGCTTTAGAATGTTTATCTTTTATTTTGAAACCACGCAACATAGTTGCCAAAAACCACATCTTGCATAACTGACTTTACGTGTGTTTTGTCAGAAGCAATTTTGAGCAGTTGCGCTGTCTTTGATTAATATAACACTTTGCAACAAGAGTAAGCACAGGCGTGTTTAGTCATTGTAGGCTTTTGCTTTATCATTTCATGTGAAGAGTTAATAAAATAAAAAATGAAAAATAATCGACAGATTATAACATCCCAAAGAAATTTTCGCATAATTTAATTTGCCAAATGATTAATTGGCAAATGAAATTATGCGAAAAATTGTTTACGAAGTGATAATTTGCTATTTTTTTAATTAGAATATCACTTCTTAATTATTAAATCACTACTTAATTTAAAAGATTTCACGGTTATTTTTAGTGAAGATTTTCTAATCGTACGTCGATGTTTAACATTATCTAAATAGTTTTCAGTTGGAAATTGAGCAGAACAAAAACGATATCAACAGCAGCAAACCAAGCAATGAATGCCGTTATAAACGCTCATAATATATTAGACCAAAGATACTATGGAAACCAGGATCAGAGTCAGGAAGGTTGCTTCTACTTTCCAGAGTCATTTTCATTCAGTCCTGTTATATTCTCAGGACAGTGCAATAATGCTATTTCAGCTGTACCTAACTTTAATGCTGACCAGGTAACGAACGAAACAAAAATAAAATAATTTTAATAATAAACTGAGAATATTAAGAAATTGGATGAAACTTATTAGACAATACAACAACCAATAAAATTATATCTACGACACTTATGCCATTTCAAAAATTACCATAGGTATTGTAAAGCAAGAGCTATCTTGTCGCAAGTTTTCGACCCAAGCGTATATTTTTAGCGTTTAAAATGATTCATGTTTTGAAACATGAAGTTGGTGATTGTGGCTATTTGCTTGTCTGTCAACATAAGCCATTAAAGTATTGCGATTTAGTCTCTATATAACAAATATCTCAATATACCTAACTCATCCCCATTTTCTGAAAGGCTGATCAACGAAAAAATAACTAATCACCTCTCAAATCTCATGTGAAGTACCAATTGGGTTGCTAAAAGCATGAATATGAATAATTATCCATGGTTAAAGCATGCTTTTCAGAAAGTTAGGTTAGTAATAAATTTTTGTTTTCAGTTCTCCGGGCAATGGCACGAGATTTCATCATACTACTATTTGGAATCTAACGGCCAATGTGTTAACCATCGTTTTGGCTTCGAAGCAGCAACATCAACCTTAAGTCTTAACTCATTTAACGTTTTTAATCAAATACTTCAGTCATCAAGTAGTCCGGTGAATGTAGCTACTACCGACGGTAGTGGAAGGTTAACTATTAATATTATAGTTGATGGACAAAGTAAGTAAATAAGTAAAATTTAATTTTATAATATGAATATACGATATTATGTATCTTGAGTTCGATATCTTTTACGTCTCAAGAGAATTTAAAGTACGCATACATAAAGGTCGAAAATGTCTGATTTTCTCGAAACAATTACAATAAAACCTATTTATTATTACAGCCCAAACAATACCGTATTGGATTCTAGCGACGGATTATAACGACTACGCATTGGCTTATGGTTGCGTTAACCTTAACAGCGACTACAGGCGAAGTGAGTGTTGTAATTAATATTCAGTAGCAATGTAGTGATTAATACAATTTCTTTCTAAGGACGAGACAGATCTATATCTAGTAAGACAATAATGGCCACCATGTTTTAAAAAAAAACTGGGCTAAGTTTATTTATTTATTACTGTTTGAATGTATGAATTTTCAATCGATTGCTTATAGTAACAAACAATAAAACAGGTACTATTGTTTCGTTAACTAGAATGCATTTTCTAATAATAAACAACGATTAACTTTATAATACATTTTATAACTCACAGTTTACAGTTGGAAACTCAGTAGGACTAGAACTCTGAGTGCTGCTGGTAACACAGCTATCAATACCGCAATGGCAGCAGTCGATGTGATAGACAATCGGTACTTCAGAAACGTTCAACAAACCAATGACGCTTGCTTCTACTTGCCTGATCTAACTTTAAACGAACCTGTAACCTTTGATGGACAATGTGATCATATTCCCGTTGTTAGCAATTTTGATGCGGCTAGAGTAAGTAATTTGTTTAAATTATGGTCATTGTTCAAAAAATATACACAATTTTATACAAAACAAAGTATCTCACCAAGCCATCACGTTGGCGGACACCATTTCATCAGTATTACACTACGACTTTTGGGATGATGTCTACTGCTTTTGGACCCCACTGACTGCATACTATCACTAAAATTATTTTGGTAGGCTATTATAAAAAATAAAAGGTCTCCAGGGATCCTTTGCTATTGGATGAAGATCTGTAAGAATTTCTAAGCATCATATTTTTGCCAAAAAGACAATTTTTGTAGCTTATTTTCTTTTTTTTTCTTTTTTTATATTAGCTTACCAATGTGACTCCGGCCTGCCTGATGGTAAGCAGTCAGTGGAATCCAGAAATGGTGGCCACTATACCAAAAGCCATCGTCTTAAACTGCTGGTATGGTAGCCTCCGCTATGGCGGCCGGGAATGGGGTTAGAGGAAGGGGAAATTGAGCCTCCGGCGCTCTCACTCACCGAACGAAACGCAGTAGTATGGATACTACTACTCTTACGTCGATCTTCTATGAGAGTGTGGTACTTCCCCGGACGATCCGGTCCATTGATGCTGAAACCAGCGTGGATCTACTACCGTTTATCAATATCAACCTCTGATACCTTTTGATCGAGGTTTTTGTAATAGACCAGAGTACTTCAAACATTTCGGATATTATGGCGCAAACCGTAGAACTAGGATGAAAAAGAACTCATTGCATTATATTTTTATTTCAGTACTTGGGTCGCTGGAGACTAATCCAAACCTATTTCGCTGAGTTCCAAAGCGGGACTTGCAGCGAGGCCAACTATGCTCAAGGCAGCGGGTCCACTATTGAAGTTTTGAATACGCAAGTTATAAATCAACAACTGGACAGTATTACTGGCTCAGCTACCGCTGCTGTGGATGGCAGTGGCAAATTAACTGTAACGTTCCCATCGAGTAAGTGTTAAATATATTCTAAATAACGTTATCAGTGTGACTTCATAAATATGCTGATAAATTTGCGATAGTCACTATGATTTGTAGGTGGGTTGGTGACCATAGTAAAATGATATTTCGTATACAAATATCACTACAGCCCGTTGTCTGTTATTGCGGAAATCTCCTCTTACGGCACACCCGGAATGGGTTGGTTCTGTGTGCTCTAGACTGATCAGACTGATCACCACACGGAAATTTTCTATCATAATTATCATATTATTATTCAGTTGTACACTTCATTTACTCTTACACAATCACTATTTCCTATACCACTCTGAGGTTTGCTGGGAGAAAACTCATTTATGAGTTAAGCTAGCCTTTGTACTTGCTCTATTTTCTATCATTGTTTTTCTTTTTCTTATGTGTACAATAAAGTATTAAATTAAATTAAATCATATCAGCCAAAAGACGACTGCTGGACATTGGGTCTCCCACAACTTTCGCCACCATGGCCAGTCAAATTTGTATTAAAAAAAATTTAAACAGCATAAAATTACAAAAGAAAATTCTCATATTGGAGATATTACAGTTTACCTACTTCATTGAAAATAGGTAAAAGTGATGTATTTTTATTTACAGATCCAACTTCATCAGAATTATGGATATTAGCCACGGATTATGATTCTTACGCCCTAGCATACAGCTGCGAGAATATAAACAACAATCGAAGAAGAGGTAAGTATTTCTGAACTAAGTTAATTTTTTACAAATTTTAATTAATTTGTTGCTCGTGATAAGCAGAATTTTGTATTTATTCTTTTTGACGTGACTAGGCGTGATATATCTCTAATCTCTAAATAAAAAGTCGCTGTTTCTTCTGTTTGTTTCTCCGCTCCCACTCTTCTAAACCACGCAACTTGTACGGTTTTCACTACCGTTCAGAGAATTGCTTCAATACTAATATTATAAATGTGAAAGTAACTCTGTCTGTCTATCTGTCTGTCTGTTACGCTTTCGCGCCTAAACCTCTCAAACGATTTTAATGAAATTTGGTACAGGAATAGAATAAACCTTAAAAAACAACATAGGTCTTATTTTATCGCGACAAAATGGTCTCAAGTGCTTGAAGTAAAGGATGAAAATTTGTATTGAAATGCGATATAACCGAAATTCACGCAGGCGGAGCTGCGAGCAACAGCTAGTAAATTATAATGTACATGTCTAATTTATGTACACTACAATAAGAAAAAGATAAAGATTTTAAGGATTTGTACTTTTACAGCTAGGGCAAGTCATTAGTACAATAATAAATCTGACAGTAAACTTGAATAATTTTTAGTTTGGAGTTGGAAGTTGAGTCGAACAAACACTCTAACCGCTGCCGCAAACACTGCCATCGATCAAGTCGTCAACAGTATCAATGTACTCAATGATCGCTACTACAGTACTGTAGTACGCACTGATGCCGCCTGTTTCTACTATCCTGTACCTGACGACAACCCTGTCGTCTTTAGAGGGCAGTGTGATTTGAGCATTCCTGCTTTCCCTAATTTTGAACCGAGCAGGGTAAGTAGAAACTGTGTTATTTCATGTATCTTTAGTGAATTTTAGGCTTTCATTTTAATTTATGTGACTCTAATGTACATAATATTTGGTGGAGACCAAAATACATGGCTGAAATGCATTAAGAATGACACAAACGGAAATAGAGTATGCTTAAGTGACGATTAATAGAAGAGGATGGAAAGAAACTGTCATATAAATTCCATATTTTTTACATACAAGTAATATGGGCCTAAAAGAAGATGTTTGGTCCAGTGGTCAAGTTGTCAAGTACCTACATTAAAGTTTTGTGATTCTCCAATATTTGCTTCATTAATCTTTTTTTTTTTTTTTTTTTTTTTTATACGTGGGAAATGCATTACGCATACGCACCCGCCCGGGCAAGGCGGGGGGGTTATGTCGGACTCTCCGACCGCACTCAAAGCGCGGCCAGCATACCGACTAAAACCCACGGTGTTCCTCCAGACGGCCAGAGTGTCGGGGTCACGGGAGTCGCTTGCGCATTCATCCGCGACCCCGACGGGCCATGGCCCGCTCACCGCGAGCGGGCCCCGTCCGATTTAGGGGCCTAGCCCCCCCTCCTTCGAGAGGCGCGTGCGGAACACGCGCACTGCCGTCTCGGGCCCGTGCTGTTCGGGCGGCGACTGCCCGATCGCCGCCCGCAGGCCAACTCGGCCGCAGAGGATAGGGAGAACGGCGCATCGCAATACCGACACTCCTCTTCCCCTGCGGCCCCACCGCGTCCGCAATCTGGCGGTTGCGGCCCCGCCGAGGCCGCGGAAGGTAGGGAGAGCGGCGCACCGTTATACCGGCACTCCTCTCCCGCCGCGGCCCCGCCACTCCTCAGCCGCAGTGTCGCCGAAGCAACACTGCAGCCCACCAGAGCCGCTCCATCGTGGGCTTAACGGCAAAGCCCAGAGGAGCGGCGCCTCCTTGGGGTTCCTCTTGGTTCACCGTGGTCCTTGGTAACCACGGCTACTAAGCCCCCCCGCCGCGACAAGGCGAGAACCCCGTTGGGGGGGTGCTTCATTAATCTAGATGTATGTCTACTAATTATATTTGTAAAGTCTTCCGCAAAATCAAACTTGAATTCTATTCTTTACTCATGAATTTATTAAGTAATTTATATTTTAGTATACTGGGACTTGGTACGACGTTCAATCATATCCAACGGAATTTCAAACAGGCAATTGCCCTAGAGCTACATACACATTGACCGACGACGGAACAGTAGACTTGGTTAATTCTCAAGTAGTGGACCAGCTCTTACAATCATTATCCGGTAATGCGGTGGTCGTGTCTGATGATAACAGCGCTAAAATGGATGTTACAATTAATATTAATGGAGTTGATGGTAACTATAATTTATTATTAAAGAAATTTCTTCCTGACCTTACGAATACGATTTACAGGTCTACGAACAACACTCAGATCCTTAGAGTTTTGTATGCTATTGAGTTACAAAACCAACTATGGCGACTGCTCCTGGACATTTAGATCTTTAGAATTTTTTATGCTACCCTTTTGCTAATAAAATCATTTTATGTTACAGTCACGAGCAAGTTATGGATTTTAACTATCGATTATGATTCTTATGCTTTGGCTTACTCGTGCACAAACCTCAATGCGGAGACCAGATTAGGTATGTAAAACACCATCTATACCGTAAATATTAAACATAATAACACAATTACAAGCAAATATCCTGGAAGCACAAGTCTTGATAAAAGTAGCGGGTAACCGATGGATGAGGATTGTTAATGACCTTTCATAGATACATCAAATCAAACATAGATAGGTACTTCAGACTGGCGTACCGAAAATACTTGATTGCAAATAATTTATTAAATCTTACCTGGTGAACGTTTAGATCATAAGCGGTGATAGTCAACAATTCTTGATTCTCTATCGGCATCTGAAGAAACAGACAATTATAATATAAATATATAAAATAATACCAGCCTGTTTATTGTCCTACTGCAGGGCAAATGTCTCTTCTCATAGAGAGAAGGTATGAGCATTAATCACCATGCTTGCTCAAGGTGGATTGGCGATAAATCTTTTTAAGTCCAGGTTTCCTTACGATGTTTTCCTTTACCGTCAGTCAGAAATGCCTAAGATAAACTTAGAAAGTACAATGATTTAAAAAATCACATTGGTACTTGCCCGGATTCAAACCCACTTCCTCGTGTTTACAAAGCGGGTACCTTATCCACTGGACCATTACGACATTTACTTTCACTTAATAATTTGATCCACAGTATCCAGTTGGAAGCTAAGCAGGACACCAACCTTAACTGCAGCAGGTAACACCGCTATCAATGCTGTCATCAACAGCGTACAAGTTCTGGACCAGCGATACTTCATCCCAAGGACTAATACTCCGGAGGCTTGCTTCTTCTACCCCGATAATAATGGTGGAGATGTCATATTGCCCGGCCAGTGCTTTGATAGCGCTTCAGTACCGGCTATCACTGATTTCGATATAAATGCGGTTAGTATTAAAGTATGGTTTATAATTTAGTTATTTGTATTCTAACATAAAATCATACAAGACTGTCTCATTGGGCTAGTAGTAAAAGCGTTGGTCTTAATAGAAGTTTATAGGTCATAACCCAAGCAAGTACTACGAATATATTACTAACTATGTAACTTTCGAAACTTTGTAACTAGGTACCTTGAAAATAACTGATTTACGTTAAAGATTAACACCAAAGTCTAAAATTGTTAATTCACCTTCAGCAAGCATGGCAATCAACGTGATACCTTCTCTGTATGATAAGAGTCCTTCTTTCCCCCTCCATGACTACGAGTAGGACAAGAAACCCAAACATAAAAATTACTTTATCATTTTGATCAGTTTTATGAATGAAAGGAAAGGAGGTTTATAACTATTCAATTAATTTTATTGCACTACTTCGATGTGTTAAATTTAAAATTGTTGCAGTTCGCGGGTACATGGTACGAAATATCCCGATTCCCGTCGGGCTTACAAACTGGTGAATGTGTGTATAACCAATACGCTGCCAGTGGTACAAGTGGCTATACCATCACTCAGTCTACTGTAAACAATGACAGAATTAACTCCGCTAATATACAGGCCACGGTGGATGGTAATGGTAGAGGTGTTCTTAACATTGATATTGATGGAGGTAAGGCATTTTTACAGAATTTTATGCTAATTATTTTATACTGTTGGTGATGAGCCTTTTCTAGAAGACTGTATAGTTCTAGTGTATTTTATTCAGTAGATGACGTACGACTCTTTGGCACGAAGTCGTTTATGGACGATTCACATACATGTAAAAATTTGTGTTATTTTCACCCTTTCCTCTTGCCTTATTCCCTTCACATACCCCATTCTCAGCCGCCATAGTGGAGGCCATCATACCAGCAGTAGTTTGAGAGGATGGCTTTTGGTATAGTGGCCACCCTTAAGCAATAAAAAAAATTCATAATATATATATTTAAATACATATTTGTTGCAAGTTTGGAAGTACCTTGGCTTTGATAATATTATGCTCGTAAAGGTACAATTCCGAGGTGCGGTGCACACCCGCAAACCACCACCGTAAACTGCAAGCGACAACACTACGGCCTGCAGCCACGGTTCTTAATTACATAGAAAGTGGTATCGCTTGCATCCTGCAGCCGCGGTCTGCAATCAGCAGCCCATCCCAGAATTGTATCTTAAAATACTCCGCGATACGTCTCGAGCTTGTTTCTTTAGCGCGAGAGTAGAAAAAAAAATGATACAATAATTATATTCGTATAACTTTCATAAGATGTTTATCTTAGCTATACATATTATAACAAATATAAATAACAATATATTTTTTTTGATTTCAGTTCCACTAACTAACGTTTACATCTTGGGCACTCACTACAACGAATATGCGTTACTATATGGCTGCAGAAATCTTGAAAATGATGAAAAGCAAAGTAAGATTCTGTTTAGTTCATTCAAGTATTTTTGACATACGTACGAAATCAAAACTTCTGCCTTTCTATCTAGAACGACACTTATGGGTTTAAGACATCTCCGATCCACGAACCGAACGATTAAGTACCTACTTCATACTTAATATCTCTTAATTATAACCTGAAATCCTATAGGTACCGGCGGTGTTTTCAATGTGGTTCCTTCTAATATTGTCCTCAAAGTTGTATATAAAATGGTAATCTGACCAAAAACATTCAGGTACATACTAAAATTTCACATTGCAGTTTACAGTTGGAAACTAAGCAGATCACAAGCCGGGCTTTCAGCAGAAGCGAACACCGTCATCAACGGACTAGTCAGCAGTAACGTCGATCTGCACGAGATGTATTATAAGGTCACAGGACAAGACGCTGAAGCCTGCTTCTACTATCCTGTGTTCGAAACACTACCTTCCAATATTGTGATGCCAGTGCCTTGCTTAACCGGCGTACGTGGAGTATCTAACTTCCAAAAAGCTAATGTAAGAATACATTTTTTTTATTTTTAATACACGCAACCAATGCAAGTAGTCACGTTCATGTATACTTTGCACTGAACAGGTATCTTACCCTTCCCTTACCTCTGCGTGGCAGTCTGTACACAGTACCACAAAGGTAGTCGCACGTTATATCTATTTAACACAGATGAGTAGAATTTAATCGATAAGTACCATATTTTTGAGGATTTATGCATAAAAAACATGCAAATGTTTCTCAATGAGTCGACCACTCTTTACTGGTTATCATCAGTCAAAGTTAAGTCATTTTAATAGTCTTACATAAAAAAATGCTCTAAAAAAGAAATCTCACTGACTGAGGAGTGACAGATCCAGAAAATTTTGTACATTGCAATAAAATTCAGGTTTTCTCTTATGCTTATCTACATCAATGGATACCACCAAATAAAATTCTGTCTATATGCTAATATATTTACGACTTTGTTTGTTCAATATTTTTTCTTATACGTAAATTTCATGTTGTTATTTATTTTCAGTATTTAGGAAGATGGTTCGAGACTGCAAGATACCCATCGACAAATTACAAAGGCCAGTGTAACCAATGTTCATACTCAGAGACAAGCTTGGGTCAGACTCGGACATATTTTACATTTACCGAAGTCATTGAACAGACTTTAGAAACTCAACTCGCCAATGCCGTACAAGCTTCAGATTCAGTTGGAGAATTTAATCTTGAAGTAGAGGATGATGGAGGTATGATATCGTGGATATTTTTTTTTTTAATACCTACATTTGAAGAGACAATGTTAGAATGTTAAATGTCACTTCAATTCTCTTGTGGATTTCTTTGTTCCTTATACGGTCTTCGATTGATGAGTAAAGACTCAATGTCCTTACATAACCCAGGTGTTATTTTAACCTTTTAAGAAGACTTATGGTTAACGATCACATCCCTATTCTGAGCTTCATCACTGGCAACGTCCTCAAGAAAAATCAAATCTTTCTTCACTTCTTCTTCTTCTTTTGTTCTCCTTTAACCTAAATCATTTTTTACAGATATTCGCAGATTCAACTACTACGTTATCGCCACAGACTATAACAGCTACTCTTTAGTCTACAGTTGCGCCAATCTAAATGATGGAACCAGTATAGGTAATACAGTACATTACTTACATTTATTATATAAATATATAATACACACATACATATATATACATATCTACATAATATACACACCTACACATACACAGATGACTTTTTGGTTTGTGACAGTCATGAAATTGATTTTTGTTTTTTTCTAAAATAATTATATACTTTGGTATCATCCGCATTTAGCATAATTATTTTAAATTTTGAATTATTTACAGTCAGTGCTTGGAAACGCAGCAGAACGCCAAGTCTCCCTCCTGCAGCGTCTATAGCTATAGATACCGCGATTGCAAACACTCGTGGTATCTCCGAAGACTACTTCCGACAAACCAGTCAAAGCGCTGAAGATTGCTTCTACATACCTGAACTAAACCCACAAGAAGCACCGCTCTTCAGAGGGCAATGTGAAGATGTCACGGGTGTTGAAGGATTTAACATTAACAGAGTAAGTATTTAGAAGGTATTACGGTTTTCTAAGATAAGTGATACTGGTTTCATCTTAAATAGGCCAGATCGACTGGCGACGTACCACGCCTTACAACAGTGGCTGTGGGGTAGCTAGAGGGCTCAAGTCTCCTCCACACCCCACACACGCATCCACATGCGCTAAGAAAGTAATGTGCTTATAGTGTTAATCTTGGTAAAACCCTTCTCTGGTGGTGTCAAGCCCCTCTTCCCATCTCCAAACTTAAAACCTGGAGACGCCACTTCTTCGCATAGAGTATTTTATAGAACACTAATGCGTTTCGCCAAAGCACCGCAGGCCTAAGAATCCTCTCGATCCTCTTTCCATTTTTCGCATCTTCTCACTACTGAGTAGGCAATGGCTTGATTGTGTTTTCTCACCATTGTTTCTGCAACCGTTGTAGAACTGTTCATAGATTATGGTTACCTAGCGATTACCGTCAGGTAGGCCGCAAGGTTGTATGCGTGTTTTTATGAGGTAATTCTCAGCATTAAGCTGAAATCTATTATGTCATAATCTTCTTATTCTATTATTATCGACTGCAAATCTATTTAAACTATATCAGCCTAAAATTTATTTATTAATTTTTTTTTTTGCCTCACATAATAAATTACAATCATAGTAATGTTATCAAAATAATAGTTACAATATAAAGCTAGATTGTAACTCGTAACTATGTGTGCACATAATGTTTCAATTAAAGTGAGGGTTAAAATAATGTCATAATAATAACTTTATACTCTTTGTTTCAGTATTCTGGCTGGTGGCACGAAATCGAAAGGTATCCTATAGATCGCGTTGCTGGCGAGTGTCGAAGTACCGAATACACATTGGATGGGTCAGCTCCGCAGAACTCCGCTGTAGTAGACTACTATGTTAACAATAACGAAGGTGTCAGACTACCGGGTACTGTTGATGCTACACAAGATGGAAGACTTCGGAGGTCGATCGTTGGTAGACCTGTTGAAGGTATGATCATCATAAAGTTATTTTAAAGTACTAGCTTTCCACGGTGCGGATTCACCCGCGTCTTTGCTAACTACTCTGCTTCAGTCGCCAGTAGCGTGATGTTACATAGCCTATATCTTTCCTCGAGAAAAGGGCAATGCACAAAGAATTATTCAAATCCCAAGGATAGTTCTAGAGATTAGCGCGTCCAAACAAACAAAATCTTCTGCTTTATGTAATAGTATAGATATTATATAATTTAAATTTTATATGGCATTTGGAAGTCGTTTCATCGATTAACCCAGCTAGGTCACTGTAGATAGATTAAAGCAACGTCACTTGTAATAAACCTAGTCGATATCCAATGCAAGTGCGATGCTCCTGAACAAATTATGTAGGTGTACTATACAACTACTTAGGTATGGCAAAGCCGAAAAGATGCCCAGTGCTACAGCTGTACCTACCTAACATTTTATTTTCTTGATAATGAAAGATAATACAAATAAAAAGCGACTACTTGACTACTCGTAACCTTATCTACATGATAATGAAGCTTTTAACTGTACCAAGTTGATGAAATTCATGTACGTATGACATAACAAAATTTACGACTGTGCATGACGTAACAATTCGTATACTATTTTTGTTTTTACCTACGAATATAATAAATAATGTTATGCATACCTATAGTATCATGTCACTAAATTAAACAAGCAATATATATTATTAAAAAACGAAAAGCCCGCCTGCCTAAAGCAAAGTAAAAGGAAAATACCCATTTTTCACTCCCACAATACGAATCTAGTGTCACCTCATTGAGGTGACAGGCGGGCTTTTCGTTCCTCATACTATAAAATCCATCAAGCCATTTAGGTTGTAGAGCGTGCCAAAGAAATGGAAATACATACTCACATACATACATGTATACATACCTACACACAAACATAAATACATGCATACATACGATAAACGATAACCGCGTAAAATTTTTATCACTTCACAATTTAATCGGCCTGCAGATGTCCGATGCAGTACGTAGAACTCTCCCAAAAAGAGATAGATATTGGCTACAGAATACGTTTAACAGAAATATTCCCTTTATGTCGAGCCCCATTACAACAAGTCTTTGTGTCAAGTATGGTATAAATAGAGTCTATTGTTTTAGAACAATAGATTCCAAGACTTGACATACAGGGACACGACATATAGGAAATATACCGTTTAATGTTTGATGGGTATATTTCGTAAGCAACTAACGCTGTTGTTTCCGTGTCTCTTACGAAACCCAAAAAATAGATGGGTTGGTTAAATATTCTAGATCAGAATCATTAATATTTCAAATTTGTTTCAGATGTGTGGGTTCTGGCAACTGACTACGAAACGTATGCTCTTCTTTACTCTTGTGAGAATGTTGATAGCGAATATAAGCGCGGTAAGAAATTTCATTTATTTATTTATTTACATACATATAAAACCCTACAGACGTTGATTGCTTTTTATATATATAATAACCGCATACATATCCCCTAATAGAACTTTATTATTGCTTATTTCTCCTTATAAAATTCTTCTGAAAATACTTGTTTCTAACAACAATTTTATGCAATAATTGCGAATATAATAGGAACAAGGGCAAATGGACAAACCTTTCATACAATCTCCAATCATCTTGTGATTTTTGTATAATCATCTAAAACAATATAAAATATGACATACAATCATGGCTCTTCTGTTTCTTTTTCTACTTAAATATATTTGTTAATTTTGTTACAGTGTGGAGCGCCATACACAGCAGATCTCGGGACCCAATATCAGACGCTGCTAAAGCTGTCATAGCCCCTATTATTGCTAACAACGACGTGTTAGTAGAACACTTATATATGCCAGTCGATCAAAGTGACGAAACGTGCTTCCACCATCCTTCGATCATAGAAGGTGACATTGTAATTCCGGGACAGTGTGATCCAGCTATACCAGTTCTCCAGAACTTTGACGTTGCTGCGGTAAGTTACTTTTGAAGAACCTACAACCTCGTGCACCAGCAGTCGCTAGCGCCACAGAGACCTTATCTTAGAAGTTTGATTACAATTGTTTCAGTTTGCCAGCGATTGGTACCACATAGAGAGATATGATGACGTCGCTAGTTCTTGTATCGGCACCAGAATCGCTTTTGACGAAGATGGCAACTCTATCGACGTGCTTAACTATGAAGTGGTTGACAATGAACTTGAGACCATGGAGGGCACTGCAAGAATAGTGTCTACAGATGGCAGTGCTACGCTCGAGCTGACGCTACCCGTTGCAGACTCTGAAGGTAAATATAAAATAAAATATTATTCAGAATAGCACACATCATTTACTTTTATAATATAGATCGCTCATAAACTTCTTTTTGGGACTAGTTAGTTCTTGAAAGTGGGTGAAGGGTTATGGGGCCGATATATATTTATATGTAGGTAGGCGACACGCGCGGCAACTAACTTCAGAGTGGCTGAGTTAGAATGCGCGATATTTTGCATAGCAAGATATTTTATTCGGTTGTGTACTGTGTCTCTATTATACGGACAACTATTATATAATATTATACAGACTGTTTTATTATGAGCATGCTAAATTTTTATTATAATATGTGATAAAAACTACTTAATTATGATGAATATTTACCAAAACTGTTAATCTTTTTTTTAGATGCTACAACAACGACAACTGTATCAGTTTTGGCAAGCGACTACACTAACTATGCATTAGTCTACAGCTGTGTGAATGTTAACGCATACCAACGACGAGGTAATTTCTATTTGGCTATTGATAGAATAAGGAAACTGAAACCTTCCATTAAATTTTTTCCATGTCCATTCAAAATGCCTTGCAATTTTCAATTCTTTTGTATTTGTAACTAAGATAATAGACAAGCATTATATCCGCCTGATGGTAAGCCGTTACCGAGAGGATTAGTAGCATATAGACGCTTGCAAGATCAAAAGTATCATCTGCGCATTTAAGTCCTTTCTTGAGAACGCCAGGTTGTAACTTCTTAGTAAAACCTCGTCGTTTACGGAAATTTGTTTGAAATGTCATTTTACAATATCCTAGTAGTTGTAAGGTTTAAGGATGAACTCCTAGCCGTAGTTCGTAATTTGTAATTTCGTAAAGTTTTTAAAAACGGTCGTATGTCTCAAGTCATACCTTTATTTTCGTATTTTTTTATTCTTGTTTTTATTTTTGTTTTAAATTTAATCTGTTATTTTCAGTTCAAGCATGGAAATTTAGTCGAGAACGGACAATGTCTGTCGGGAGTACTGCAGCAATCAATGCTGTTATACAATCAAGGCCTGAACTGCATCAACCTTACTTCAAGCAAATAACCCAATACGACGAATGCCCGGAACCAAGCTCAGGTTTAATTATCAAAAGCAGTATTATTATGATATTTGTATGTGTTTTAATACAAAGGTTATTGTAAGTTGTAATTATACAATATGTGAAATGTAACGATTTAATTTATAAGTAATAGGTGCTAAATATTTAGGTACCAATGTCATGTTATATGAGATAAGTATTATCAAACGTGTAAGAGTTTAATTTGTATTTCAATTAATTTGTTGTGTAGGTATTTAAATTAAATTACAGGACTTTTATTTATTTTATAAAAAAATAAAGCTATTTTGCATCTAAAATTCCCTAGTAAAAAATATATTAGGAACGTTAATACAAGTTAATATACCTATCTGTTGTAAATTGTATTGTACGTTAATGAATTATTATACTATTACTACTACTATATAATCGGCATTTACTATTTTCATGTCAAGAATACGTTTTACAAATAAAAAAATGATTAATACATTTGTTTCTTTTTTTAAATTTTTTTGGTCCAACTGCTAGGACAAGGACCACAGGAGCCACTACGAAAAGTGTCCAGTTGTCCCTTACCTCCATCTGGTCCGAGCCTATCTATCGCCCCATCTTCCATTGACCATTGTCTAGCTTTGTACGTGTAATAATTAATGTATTTCTATCTATCGGGGCCAATCGAGCTAGACCGAAAAATCTTTGTGGCAAAGCCTTGTTCGTTTTATCTTTAACTATACTATTATATAAAGCGGAAGAGTTTGTTTGTTTGTTTGAACGTGCTAATCTCTGAAAGTACCAGTCGGTTTTGAATTTTTTTTGTATAATAGCCCAGTTCTTGAGGAAGGTTATAGGGTATGTAACATCACGCTACTGACGACAGGAGCAGAGCAGTAAGCAAAGACGCGGGTGAAACCGCGCCGTAGAAAGCTGGTGCATGAATAAATTAAAAAAAGAATTTGTTATTAATAAGTAACTTAACGGTACGACTAGAAATATCAAATGGCATGATAATATTTATTTTATTTATAAAGCCGCTTATAAAATGAACAACTATTAGAAATAGCGCAAACGCCTTGCACTCCAGATGTAGATTATATTAGTTTATCTGTTAGATTCAAAGAAATATTTTATCTTAAAACAAGCCTTTTTCGCCATAAATTTATTACTTACGTATTTCTAATTATAGTATTAAAATGGGCAACGATTTACGGTTAGAACATGACAACATCGGGGTTACACGAGTATGACGAAGACATAGTTATACCTCGTGATCCTGCCATGAGAACGCAGTGAGAGAACGAATGTTCTCGTCATCGCTTCGAACAAAATTTATTCAAAACTAATCCTAAAGAATTGGGGTATTTTAACGTGTTAGTACATCTTCTATAAAGTTAGATTTGATCTATATTGCTATGATACAATAACTATCATTATTTTCTTTCACATAACTAAAATTAGTAGTTTTCAAGATAAACTAAGAAAGTTATGATATCTAAAGTTTACGTATGTACCTACATTTATTAAAAAAGTCACTTTCTACTCGCCCAAATGTTACTCTACCTATTCTATTTTATTATTATTACCTACCATTAAGATATTGTTGAAAACATTATCTCTACACATGTATACGCACGATAGATAATCACGTACTTCCACATTTGATAACGATAGGTAAAGTCAATGGCAAAAGATGAGTCGAATAAAAAAGAATGATATCGCAATAATCACGAATGATACAGATATTTTAGGTCAAATACCGTAAGTTAGTACCCGATTTGCACTAGATGTAGAAGTACTTGTTATAAGATAAAAAGAAAATAAATAAACACATAAAATCGTACCATCATTTTCATCCAAGAGACGATCAAACACGCAATAGGCCTAATGCGTACACAACTAAACATAGATTTCTTTTCTCTTTCTTATGGTCTACCTCATTAGTGAACTGGCTGTAGGTTAATGAAGGTGCTTAGGAAAATTTTTGCTACCAGTTGGCGCCACTTTAGTAAAAAGTCTTCCATTTTGACAGCGCTATCAAAACTTCTTCTATTTTTCAGTGTTCATTTCGGAAATTTTAATGTTTAATTTACAAAATGGATAATTCATATGCTTATGGATAAAAGAAAAGGATTATTCCCATCTGTCCAATTGCTGAAAGGGTTTTCTAAAATGGTCACCACGAGGTGGCAGCACCGATGCGTCATGTCTAGCTGTCAAGCGCTGTCTAAATGTTAATGATTGGCCCAATGTAAACACCACGATTGGCTGACTTTTATTTTGTGATTTTGACGTTCCTTAAGTACCTATCCGTAAAATGTAAGTGATTATCCCTAATAATATGACAAATGCGAAAGTAGCTATGTCTGTCTGTCTACGATTTCACGCCTAAACCACTGAACCGATTTTGATGAAATTTTTATATAGATAGAATAGACCTTGAGGAACAACATAGGCTATCTTTTATCGCTGGAAGGGGTTGACATAGAGGATGAAGGTTTGTATAAAAATTGTGAAAACCAACATTTCACTATTTATTTAGGTTGACAGGCAAGGTAGTTACGTTAGTATACCCATGAAACGAAGGTTCGTATCGTCTAATATTAGTAATAACTTAAACTGATAACTGATACTCATATAATACTGGTAGTATTACGAGTAGGTAACGAATAAATATATAGCTACTTACCACTACGCTATGATATGAATTTGCACCCGTAATATTTAATGAAAAATTTTACCTGAAGTATAAGTTGTGAAATCTGATCATGAATATAAAATTCATGAGTAATACTTTGCATAATAATGAGCATGTGAGTCATAAAATTTATCCGCAAAGTCCGGTTGTACAATACATTGTAAGTAATTATTAAGTTATCTATCTATACATATAATAAAAATGTAACCGATCGCTGTCTGTACATGGAAGATATATGAGAAAAAATACTATTGGAACCTATATCAACACAAATAGAACCCAAAACAATGATTTTTAAAATTTTTGTCTGTTTGTCTGTTTGTCTGTTTGTCTGTTTGTCTGTGCGTTTGTGCACGCTAATCTCAGAAACGGCTTATCCGATTTAAATATGGTTTTCACTAATATATTGTGGTAAGCTTCACTTAACATTTAGTGTTTGTTTCATGTCAATCGGTTCATAAATAAAAAAGTTATGCCAATTTAAAGAATCACATCGAACATTCGTTAATTTACTACGAAATCTTATAGAAGCAGATATTTTAACAGGTTGCGGAATAGCTGATAGTGTTTTTATTCCTCGGATTCCTGTCATTCTAAACAGTCTTTCATTTAGTTTTAAACGAGTCCAGTTTCCAGTGAGCCTATGTTTTGCGATGACTAATTAAAGTAATTAATTAATTAAGTAAATAAAGTGAAGGTAAGACACTAAAAGTTGTGGGTGTGGATCTAAGTATTAGCTGTTTTTCGGTCAGCTTTATGTGGCCCTATCACGTGTTAGCATTACTAGCAGCCTGTATGCTTTGATCCCTGATGGCTATACGTCTAATCCATACATCCATACATATTATAAAAGGCTTTGTCCTGACTGACTGACTGACTGACAGACAACGTAAAGCCTAAACCGCTGGTCGTAGCGACTTGAAATTTGGAGGGTGTGTTTGTCTTAATGTCTAGAAGTATACAAAGAAAGGGTTATTAAAAATTCAACCCTTAAGTGTATGAAAAAGGGTGAAATCAATTGTATGAAACGTCTTCATTTTTTAAGTTACAGCTTTGAAATTTTGTTTTGGAATACTTTTATTTAAATAAAAAATACGCTCATAATTTTTTTTTACTGGGGTGGATTTATAAGGGATGAAATATTGTATGGAAAGATCTTTGCTTTTGAAGTTGGCGACTTGAAATTTGGAGGGAGGGGGAAGGGAGGGGGAGGAAGAGGAAAGGAAGGGAGAAGTGAGAAGTGAGGGGAAAGTGCGGGGGTAGTTAGGGAGAAGTCAGGGGAAAGGGAGGGGAAAGTCAGGGGGAAATCGACTGCCTCTGTATTTCGGTGGTACTGTGTATGGACTGTGAGGTCGCGGGTTCGATTCCCGCTCAGTGCAAATATTTGTAGCATGAACATGTCTATTTGCATTGGTCTGGGTGTTTATATGTATAATATGTATCTATTTACAAAAATAAAAGTATTTAAGTATGTTTATCCGTATTCTAGAACCCATAATACAAGCATATAATTTGCTTACTTTGGGTCTAGATGGCGTTGACCTCGCAGCATGTGTGGGACCAGCTGAGTATCCGCGGAGTCATTGTGTGGGTGGTGTGGGTCAACCCGCCGGCCAGGGAGACCCGTATAAACGGTGGTGCCGCTGGCCGCCCGCGGCATTGTACAAGGGCCCAATTAGACCTAACCAAAAAAAAAAGAGACTGCCCCACCAGGTTGCGCATAATCTCGGAGTGGTTCGTCGTGCAGGTTGGTGACCGGATAGTGGGACCCGGCGACCATTTTCGAGACGGTACGGGGGCCTTTTGCGAGCAGTCCGTATCATGGAAGCCCGGAGGCCTAAGACCCTTGAGCCTTTACAGCTGCGAAGAGACATCGCCTCCTCAACGGCCGTCTTCTATCGCCTATACCACGTAGAGTCTTCTCAACAGCTCTTTAAATTAATTCTACCCTCTCCCTTTTTATCCAGAACGACACGTGCGGGACTGAAGTGCTACCCTTTCACAGTGCAATCTAAAGGGTCTCGAACCAAACGGTTCAGCACTTTATACTTTTGTCGCTCAGTTAAAGCCTGGAACTCTTTACCTGCGCATGTGTTCCCACCTAACTTTCATCCTGGGACTTTTAAGCGAGGCGTGAAAAAGCATCTCACTAAGCCGCCATAGTGGAGGCCACTATACCAGTAGTTTGGCTTTAGGAATGGTGTCCACTACTTCTGAATTCCACTGACTGCTTACCATCAGCCAGAGTAGAGGCACTTTGGCAGGCTAATATAAAAAAAACTTATAGCGTTTTTATTCCTCGGATTCCTTTCATTCCAAACAATTTCCCGTTTAGTTTTAAACGAGTTCAGTTTCCAGTGAGCCTATGTTTCGCGATGACAATTAATGAGTGTGGATCTAAATATTAACTGTTTTTCGCATGGTCAGCTTTATGTGGATTTGCCACGTGTAAGTAATCCTAGCAGCCTGTATAGCTTTGATCTGCGATGGCTATACGTCTAATATCGTAGATAGAGAAGCATTTACTGTAAAGATTTTTCTTATTCACCTAAACGAAGATGTTTATAATTCAAAACAAACCAAAATATATATCCAAAAAATGCTGCCTTAAATCACTATTCCACGCGGACGAAGTCGCGGGCACAGCTAGTACATATAATAAAAATGTAACCGATCGCTGTCTGTACATGGAAGATATATGAGAAAAAATACTATTGGGACCTATATCAACGCAAATAGAACCCAAAACAATGATTTTTAAAATTTTTGTCTGTTTGTCTGTTTGTCTGTTTGTCTGTTTGTCTGTGCGTTTGTGCACGCTAATCTCAGAAACGGCTTATCCGATTTAAATATGGTTTTCATTAATATATTGTGGTAAGCTTCACTTAACATTTAGTGTTTGTTTCATGACAATCGGTTCATAAATAAAAAAGTTATGCCAATTTAAAGAATCACATCGAACATTCGTTAATTTACTACGAAATCTTATAGAAGCAGATATTTTAACAGGTTGCGGAATAGCTGATAGTGTTTTTATTCCTCGGATTCCTGTCATTCTAAACAGTCTTTCATTTAGTTTTAAACGAGTCCAGATTCCAGTGAGCCTATGTTTTGCGATAACTAATTAAAGTAATTAATTAATTAAGTAATTAAAGTAAAGGTAAGACACTAAAAGTTGTGGGTGTGGATCTAAGTATTAGCTGTTTTTCGGTCAGCTTTATGTGGCTCTATCACGTGTAAGCATTACTAACAGCCTGTATGCTTTGATCCCTAATGGCTATACGTCTAATCCATACATCCATACATATTATAAAAGGCTTTGTCCTGACTGACTGACTGACTGACAGACAACGTAAAGTCTAAACCGCAGGTCGTAGCGACTTGAAATTTGGAGGGTGTGTTTGTCTTAATGTCTAGAAGTGTACGAAGAAAGGGTTATTAAAAATTCAACCCTTAAGTGTATGAAAAGGGATGAAATCGATTGTATGAAACGTCTTCATTTTTTAAGTTACAGCTTTGAAATTTTGTTTTGGAATACTTTTATTTAAATAAAAAATACGCTCATAATTTTTTTTTTACTGGGGTGGATTTATAGGAGTGAAATAAGGGATGAGCAGTGCCCGCGACTTCGTCCGCGTGGAATAGTGATTTTGGGCAGCATTTTTTGGATATATATCTTTTGGTTTGTTTTGAATTATAAACATCTTCGTTTAGGTGAATAAGAAAAATCTTTAAAGTAAATGCTTCTCTATCTACGATATTAGACGTATAGCTATCGCGGATCAAAGTCATACAGGCTGCTAGGATTACTTACACAAAATGCACCTTCTGCTTCTTCGGCTGCTAGGATTACTTACACAAAATGCAGCTTTATGTGGCAAATCCACATAAAGCTGACCATGCGAAAAACAGTTAATATTTAGATCCACACTCATTAATTGTCATCGCGAAACATAGGCTCACTGGAAACTGAACTCGTTTAAAACTAAACGGGAAATTGTTTGGAATGAAAGGAATCCGACGAATAAAAACGCTATAAGTTTTTTTTTTTATATTAGCCTGCCAAAGTGCCTCTACTCTGGCTGATGGTAAGCAGTCAGTGGAATTCAGAAGTAGTGGACACCATTCCAAAAGCCAAACTACTGGTATGGTGGCCTCCACTAGGGCGGCTTAGCAAGATGCTTCTTCACGCCTCGCTTAAAAGTCCCAGGATGAAAGTTAGGTGGGAACACATGCGCTGCTAGTAATGCTAACACGTGATAGAGCCACATAAAGCTGACCGAAAAACAGCTAATACTTAGATCCACGCCCACAACTTTTGGTTGTGTCTGACCTTGGGCTTTATTAATTGTCATCGCGAAACATAGGCTTACTGGAAACTGGACTCGCGACTTCGTCCGCGTGGAATAGTGATTTTGGGCAGCATTTTTTGGATATATATCTTTTGGTTTGTTTTGAATTATAAACATCTTCGTTTAGGTGAATAAGAAAAATCTTTAAAGTAAATGCTTCTCTATCTACGATATTAGACGTATAGCCATCGCGGATCAAAGCCATACAGGCTGCTAGGATTACTTACACAAAATGCACCTTCTGCTTCTTCGGCTGCTAGGATTACTTACACAAAATGCAGCTTTATGTGGCAAATCCACATAAAGCTGAGCATGCGAAAAACAGTTAATATTTAGATCCACACTCATTAATTGTCATCGCGAAACATAGGCTTACTGGAAACTGAACTCGTTTAAAACTAAACGGAAGATTGTTTAGAATGAGAGGAATCCAAAAAATAAAATCGCTATCAGCTATTCCGCAACCTGTTAAAATATCTGCTTCTATAAGATTTCGTAGTAAATTAACGAATGTTCGATGTGATTCTTTAAATTGGCATAACTTTTTTATTTATGAACCAATTGACATGAAACAAACACTAAATGTTAAGTGAAGCTTACCACAATATATTAGTGAAAACCATATTTAAATCGGATAAGCCGTTTCTGAGATTAGCGTGCACAAACGCACAGACAAACAGACAAACAGACAAAAATTTTAAAAATCATTGTTTTGGGTTCTATTTGCGTTGATATAGGTCCCAATAGTATTTTTTCTCATATATCTTCCATGTACACACAGTGATCGGTTACATTTTTATTATATGTATAGATAGATAGAGCAGCTGCATTCAAGTATTAACGCCGCGACGTTTAACTATACTATTTTATAAAGCGAAAGAGTTTGTTTGTTTAAACGCACTAATTTATGAAACTACTGATCGGATTTAAAAAAATAATTTTGCATATGATAGATAACATCGCACTACTGGCGACGGGAGCAGAGCAGGAAGCAAAGACGCAGGTGAAACCGCTCCGCGGATAGCTAGTATAAATATAAGGTTGTACCCTAGTATAAATATAAGGCTGTACCTATGCTGCCTTTACCTCTACATAAAAAAAAAAGAAAATAGGTACAAAATACTTTCAAATAAAGTGAAGTCGATTCGACACAAATGATGAAACCAGCAAGGGTAACCTTTTTTTAATCTTTATTTTATCAATGAATGCATGTTTCATTAATTTTAATAGGTAATCTTTACATCAATAGTACTTATGACGTCATTGTAAATTATAAATACTTAAGATAACATAACATCAGTGTCTTTTTTATCATTAACACGATAAATCATTGATTAATGTATTAAAAAATATTATGACAATACTGGTATTAGTCACTATATTTGTTACAATGTGCAATAGGAGTGGAAGAGCTTAACCCCGACATTAGCGTTTGTTAATTTTATTTATTTTCTTAAAATATTTGAACATATGTTTTATAACTCACAAAAATGTAACAAATTGGAAACGGAAGATTATATTCCGTTTCCAATTGGTTCATTCTACTATAATTTTGTTCCCTTTCAAAAATTATCTACCCTGGACTATAAGTGCCAGATATCTGGCAATCGCTTGTTTGCCCTATCATAGCCACCATACATTTTTGTGGGTTATAAAACATATATGTTCAAATATTTTAAGAAAATCTGAGTTCGGGAAGTAGGAGTGTGTAGTAGTGTTTAAGGGTTAAATTCGGTTTATCTGAATTTCCGGCAAAACTGCAAGTTCTATGGAAAAAAGTTAAATAGCAAAGTTGTAGGTCAAGATAATAATAATAATAATAATAATATGTGGACACTATCACACATCGTCATCTAGTCCCAAGCTAAGCAGAGCTTGTGTTATGGGTACTAGATAATTGAAATATAATACATATACATACTTTTTTTTATACATAGAAAACACCTAAACTGAAGACAAATACAAAATATGTTCATCACACAAATATTTGCCTTCCGCGGGAATCGAACCCACGACACCCGGCGTCACAGTCAGTTACACTAACCACTAGACCAACGGTGAGAGTCGGAAAAGATCTACAACTTTTGTATTTACACTTTTTTCACATAACCTCAAAATTTATGTGAAAATTCAAATAACCAAGTTTTTCGTTTTTATTTTTATCTTTTACATGTAATAATTTTTTTCACGAAATTTAGTGATAACTTACCTTTTTATGTTCCAAATATACGGTAATTTTTTCAACATCATCATACCAGCCACAAGACGTCCACTGCTGGACATACGCCTCCCCCAATATTCACCACCGTGGCCGGTCGTTCACCGCCCTCATCCATCGGTAATTTTTTTTAATTTTTAATATTTATTTTTACCTAATTTTGACCAAATATCGAAAAACCATCCTAATTTTCAATCGAAAAATCTCACGTGTAAATTTTGACTTTGTAAAAAAAAATGGTGAGTTTTTTTTTGTTGAAATCTCTGCTTGCCGATGGTGTAAAAAAAATATAAACTACCGTGGTAAATTTTCTTAGCAAATGCAAAAAACTAAAAAAAAACTCGATTTTTTTTTTTGATTTTGAGCTATTTATTAAGTTTTATACTTTAATTTCTCGAAAAACGTAAGATTCCATGTTACATTGATAAACACAAAAATTACAAAAACGTAGTGACTTTAGTGAATTCCTCGTTTTAGAGAAGGTTTTTATCCAGCAGCAGAATAAATTCTCAATTCTTTGGTTGCTCATACAAAAAACTGTAATTATCTGGCGATTAAAAAGAGTGGCCTGAGTTTCTTGCTAGTTCTTCTCACGGCTCTACCTCGTCAGCGAACTGGCAGTAGGTTAATTAGCTGACTTTATGCAATTTTGACGTTCGTGAGCATAATATACTCGTATTATGTCCTTGACCCGCGACCTTCGGCAATTTAACATGCAACGTCTTAAAGAGAGGCTAGAGCGCTACTAGGGCTTGAAAGTTTCGCACGAAATCGATCTGTCCGACTTGTCAGGCTGAAGACTGGAAACTGCAGGATCATCTCGTTGAAGCGTTTAACAGTTTGACGACTGCCAACCTGCAGAACAAGCCGCTTTCCGAAAGTTTTTAATATCGTGTTATCGTATATAGCTAGCGCTCAGAGATTTTATATAATCAACTGGGTAGTTAATAGATTCTCCTAGCTCCTTAAAAAAATTAATGTAAAAGATCTAGAACTTGTCACTGGCTGAGCTTGACCGGGTCTCTCATTTCTTGATGACGTTGTGAGAATTTGGTCGAGTTTAATGCCAAGAAAGTGTACGCGTTTTCTGCCAAAATATTTTCTTTTTTTCTTCTGTCTTTCTACAAAATCTCTATAATTAATTTTATCAAAATTGGTTCAATGGCTTAGGCGCGAAAGCGTAACAGACAGACAGAGTAGAGTTACTTTCGCAATTTTGCAGTACTTTTGCATTTATAATAATAGTACGGATTTATCCATGCAAATAATTCCAAGGATAACTTTTTATTGATTAAAAAGAAACCTGTACCTTTGGAGGGGTTAGTTCGAATGTGCAGTGGCCTTTTATTAATTACGTTTTAATGTGAAATGTCTCACCCAGACAGACATATTATTATTTAAACAGCACGTATTCCATTTATCTACCTAAATTAAATGTTATCATTGGTAGTGAAGCACCAAAACGTTGTCGTAGATAGCTTTATCTAGCAATGTTCAGTTCGCCGATCGATACTTACATGTGGGGCGCTTATTTCAGATAATCACATCTACAGGTCTATCTAATCACCGGAACACAGATAATACTAGCAATCACTAATTTATATATAGTTGTGATGCATCATAATTATTTTTGAACATTATGTCAGTTCATACCTGCTTTTAAAGAATAAACTGTTTTGCGGCCCGATTGAAATCGCGCCCGTAAAGTACAGGCTTTGAACTGTATGAATCATTCCAATAATTGCCTTGCATCTAATCTTGGTAACTTGGTACGCAATATTTAGCAATTGGAGAGTTTACAAATAAAACTATGGGGAAATTCTGTTAGGTCAAGTTAACAAGGTATAATTGATACACTTAATAATGGGTATGGTAAGACTAAACTGCCTCGTGATTCAGTGTTACCTACCTGTTTACGGACTGTAACGCAGAAGTCTGGAATTCGATCCTGATAATATAGGATTTTACTGTAGAGAACTTATTCTAAAAAATTTTGACCATTTTGATATAGTTTTCCAGCATAATTTATTACAAAAATTAGTTTATTTTTCTGTATTAGTCTACTAAAGTAACTTAACGATGCCTGATGGTAAGCAGTCAGAGAAATCCAGAAGTGGTGACCATAGTCCCAAAAACCATCGTCTTAAACTGCTGAAATGGTGGCCTCCACTATGGCGGCTTGTGACATGCTTTGTCACGTTTAAAAGACCCAGGATCAAAATTAGATGAATGATATCAAGAATCTATCTTAGATTTTGTCACAGCAATATCTCATCAAATAAAGAACCCAAAAATCACTCCTCGATGTTAAAAGCTTCTCTGTTACCGTAGACCTTCATTCCATGTATCGATAACAAATCAGTCAAGGACGGTTCAAATTAACGCTGTAACAAGAGCAGTGGTCTGTATACTCTGTATCTATAAAATCAATATCATACTCAGTATCTGTTGTAGTCGCTATATGCTTATCAACACTAGAATAGAGGGGACGAATTGCCCTAAAATTTAAGGCAATTCAAAGTTCTCAAATTCTACTTATAAGTCATTCTTTGAAATACTGATTGAGAAATTGTTTCTTAGGGTACGAGCGTCTTTTTTGGTAGAGAAAATGTATTTTTTGCATACCAGCACGTCTAGGAATCCTAGGTAGTTATGCCAGACTAGCTGGTCTGTGATGGTACGCGGCCATAATATCAACTGAAACCTCCTTCAACACCGCCAAAACTTGATGCTACTTCAGCAGCAGGTTACAAATACTGTTGTAGTTTGTACTAGATTGATTGTTGACTAGTAATAAAAGAGTGGACTGTATTAAAATGTGTATAATATAAATGTATAATTAAATTAAGTACAAGGTAAAATTTAAACTATTAGAAGGCGCGTGTCGCGGGTGGTGTATCTGTCGGAAGAGTGAGAGGTCGACGACCCGTTCCGTTGCCCCGCGCCCTCCTCCTCTCGTCCTCCCCCGATGACGATGCCGATGACGATGTTGCTCCGACATACTGCCCGGGTTGAAGTAGTCTGGGTACTTCAATTGACTGGCAAGGGGCAAATTGAGTTGAAGCCTCGTACCACGGTCCCTGTCTTCATTTTAATTTCAACGACCCTAGTTGTGCCGTCGCTGCCTGGGTAGACCTTGATGACGCGGCCCAAAGGCCACAAGAGAGGCGGCAGCGCCTTGTCTTTAACAAGGACTAGGGTCCCCAGCTCCAGTCTGCCTGTGGAAGTCACCCATTTGGTTCTTTGCTGCAGCAGAGAAATATACTCGTTATTAAAACGCTTCCAAAAGAGCTGCCTGATGTACTCCACTCGCCGATAGCGCTCTAAGTGTGTGATGCTCTGGTCGGTGACCTGTGGGTGCGGAACAGACATGAGTGGTCGTCCAATGAGAAAATGGGCAGGTGTAAGAGCGGAAAAATCTAGTGGATCAGAGGATGTTGGGGTAAGTGGACGAGAATTAAGTATAGCCTCAATTTGGGTGAGGCAAGTCGCCATTTCTTCATAAGTAAGATACGTAAGTGTGAGGAGCTTTTTAAGATGGCTTTTAGCGGCCTTGACGGCTGCCTCGGCGATGCCGTTGAAGTGAGGGGAATAAGGGGGAGAAAAATGAAATTGAATACCTTCCTGTGCTATGTCCGAAGCAACGTTCGAATTGGAAAGAAAGCTATCCAACTCGTTGCTGGCACCTATAAAATTCGTCCCATTATCGGACCAGATAGTGTGAGGCTTGCCTCGGCGTGATACAAACCGTCTAAGAGCGGCTATATAGGCTTCTTTAGTTAATGCCGTCACGAGTTCGAGGTGAACAGCTTTAACTGCTAGGCACACAAAAATGCATAAATATGATTTTATGAGTCTACAGCCACGTCCCTTCCGATCAGCGATCAAAATTGGCCCAGCGTAATCGACACTACACTTGAGGAAAGGAAATTGAAGGTCGGTACGGGAAGGAGGTAGTTGACCCATGATGGGCTGAACATTTTTTGCCTTAAATCGAAAGCATTTCAAGCATTTCTTGACAATGACCTTAGACAAACATCTGCCTCCTATAGGCCAGTACCGTTGTCTAATAGTGGATAGTAAAAGCTGTGGACCTGCATGAAGAAGCTTTAGGTGCTCGCATTCAAATAATAATTTAGTTAAAGGGTGTTTACTGCAAAGAAGTATGGGATGTTTAATATTATAATCATACGGGGAATTGTCAAGCCTACCGCCGACGCGAAGAATACCGTTCGAATCTATAAATGGAGTTAACGAGATAAGACGGTTGCTACGCGGTAGGGACTTTCCAGATTTAATAATAAAATACTCATCAGGGAACATTTGAAGTTGAGCATTATGTAAAATGCAATTTAATGAAGTTTGTAGTTCCTCTGTTGATAAAAAGTCTTTATGTTTAGTTAGTTTATTTTTTAAGTTGTAAATAGCTCTTAGTATGTAAGCAACTACTCGCTGTAAATAATGAAAATTAGAATATTTTGTAATAAGAGTATGAATTAAAGAACTACCAAGATTTTGGTTACTATTAAGCTCATTTCTATTGCTACTAACTACATGACTAACTACGTCAGGTAGATTTTGCTTCGCGACATTATTAGGTGGTTGTGGCCAGTCATTCTGAGACTTTAACAAATAATAGGGGCCAGACCACCACAAGGAACTGGTGCTGATAGCATCAGCCTTCAGCCCTCGGGAAACAAAATCCGCCGGGTTATCTTTCGACGGCACATAACTCCAAAAACAGCCAACTGTACCTTCTAGAATTTCATTGACTCTGTTACGCACAAAGGGTTTGAGTTGATTAGGTGGCGTGGATAGCCACGACAGTACAATGGTGGAATCGGACCACAGATAAATATTTTCAATTTTTATTGTAACAGAGTCACGTACTTTAGTACACAGTCTTGTAGCTAATAACGCCCCGCATAGTTCAAGCCGTGGGATTGTAGTAGACTTGATAGGCGCTACACGATTTTTAGAGGCAAAGAGTTGAACGTGGACATAACCTGAAATGTCAATAGAACGTATATAGAGGCACGCACCGTATGCTTTTTCAGAAGCGTCGGCAAAGACGTGAATTTCGTTCCTAATAGAGTTGCTACAGGAAATAAATCGAGGTATCTTTAGCTGATTAAGACGAGATAAAGTACTCACAAATGAAGACCAAAGATCCCTAATCTCCTGAGTAACTGAGTCATCCCAGTTAAATTTTTCAACCCAAAGCCGTTGCATAATTAACTTTGCTTCGACAACGCACGGACCAACCAGGCCCAATGGGTCGAAAATCTGACTTATAACAGATAATATTTTTCGTTTTGTGATATCCTTCATACTATGGTCAACATTAATAGTATATGATAAAGCGTCTGAATCGCACAACCAATAAATACCTAATGTTTTAGAAGCAGCATTGATGTTATCGCTGTTGAAGTCTAACGAACTATTTGAAATGGAAATATCAGCACCATCAGTTATTTGCGACAATATTGTAGCGTTATTTGATTTAAATTTACGCAAATTAAACTTTGCCGATGAAAGCGTATTCATAACGCCTCTACACAGCTCTACGGTGCTGTTTATAGAGTCAGATCCACTCAAAAAATCATCGACATAGAGATCGTGCTCCATCGCACGTTTGACGTTTTCAGAAGCCGCTAAGGAGGCCAGGCTGGTGATACATTTGGTAGCTAAATATGGCGCTGAAGCTGTACCATATGTCACCGTATTTAGCGTGTACACCTTGAGCGGTTCCTTAGGATCAGCACGGAAGACAATGCGTAGAAGTGATCGTTGACTGGGATGTATCCTGATGGCTCTATACATCTTCTCTATGTCGCCCGATATAACATATTTATGTTGTCGGAAGCGCAACAATATTGAAAGAAGATCATCTTGAACTACGGGGCCGACCATTTGTATTGTGTTTAGTGAGACACCTGAAGTGGTAACAGCGGATGCATCGAAGACCGTTCTCAACTTAGTGGTTATGCTAGACTCCCGAAGGACTCCGTGATGGGGTAAAAAATAATTAATTTGGGCAACAGAAGAAGATAAAGAAAATTTTTGAACAGTAGTCTCTTCAGTCATATGTCCTAATTGTTCGTATTCGCGCATGAAATCGAGATAACGGTTTTTAAAAAGTAAGTCACGTTGAAAACGTCGCTCTAAAGACAAGAATCGACTTATTGCCATTTGAAGAGACGCACCTAATACCTTGGGGTCCATTTTAAGAGGCATCTTAACTACAAACCGGCCATCATTATCGCGAAAAGTGTTTTGAGAGAAGTGATGTTCACACGCATTTTCTTCTGCAGTTAACGAATGCTTGGCCGAGACTGAGTCCAGTTCCCAAAACCGTTCTATGTTCATTTCGTCCTTTGCCAGATTGCAAAAATGAGACGAAGATTGATAGTTTGATGACTGTGCTATGTGACCAGAAACAATCCAACCTAGCTTGGTTTCGTGAAGCTTAGGTAGATTTCTGCCTAAGTCTATTGTATTGTGCCTTAAGACGTTCCAAAATATTTCAGCCCCAACCAGAATGTCTATGACTGCTGGAATATTGAAGGTCGGATCAGCTAATCGCAATCCCGATGGAAGAGGGACATGATTGACGTTTATAAAACGCGATGGCAAGATTTTTGTTATCTCAGGTAGGATAAGACAATCTAAGTCGACCGTATACTCAGTATAATAAGACGCTAGGGTTAGATGACAAGACTGTGTACTATAAGAGGTCTGATTGTTGATACCTGTGACTGTTGTTGGGTTAGTACCGTGTCGAGACAAGCCCAGCTTACAAGATAAGGCTTGCGTAATGAAGTTGGCGGTACTACCGTTGTCCAGCAAGACTCGGGCGGAATGCTCAGTGCCATCGGCACCTCGCACTCTCACCAAAGCTGTGGAAAGTAATGCAAAGGTAGGTGAATCGTTATGTTCAAAATTAGCAGAAAAAACTGCATTGTCCTGATTTGGCATGGGATTGGAAGTTGTACTACGTTCAGGCTCAAGATGCAAAAGCGTGTTATGGCGTGATTTGCAATATTTACAATGTGACAGCCTGCATGATTTATGAGAATGACCTGAGCGAAGACAGTTCATGCAAACCTTGAGTAGCTTTGCTTTTTCAATGCGTGTTTCAATGGGTAAGCTCCTGAATGTTTCACAGGTGTAAAGCATGTGGTTTTCTGAACATAACGGACATTTAAAATGTTGTTGTTGTTGTTTGTGTTGTTGTGTTGTTTTAGTGTGTTGATTATTAGATGCTGCAATAAAAGATTTAGATTTAGTATTATGATTATTTATGTTTTCTGATGTTTTAGCTTTAAGATTGATTGTACTATTCTCTTCTAATTTTTCTAATAAATTAATTTGATTTTCTATGAATTTAATAAATTGACATAGTGATGGGGGTTTGGATAAAGTGTTACGATGTTCCTCCCAGTAACGACTTGTGCTGCTATCTAATTTCTGAGACATCATAAATATTATAAGAGTGTCCCAGTATTCAGTCGGCTGCTTTAACGTCTTAAGTGCCCGGATGTTCTTATTAGTGACATCGACAATGTATCGTAAACTTTTACTAGACTCCTTAGAACACGGCTGAACATTAAAAAGGGCCTGCACATGGTTATGTATAAGCAACTGGTCGTTATCGTAACGAGTACATAACAACTCCCAAGCGTTTATATAATTATCGCTTGTAAAATCTATGTTTTTAATAACTAAGGCGGCACTACCCTGTAAACAAGACCGAAGGTAATGGAATTTCATAATATTGTCATTGCATTTATTATTATGAATTAAGGAAATGTAGGTGTCCTTAAACTCGAGCCAACTCTGAACACTGCCATCGAAATGTGGTAAATCTATCTTTGGTAAACGAACATTTGTGTGTGCCTTACCTGACCCGTCTCCTGAGCTAGGTTTAGCAGTAAAAGTTGCTAGAAGGCTTCGCGCTAACGCGGCAGCCGGGTGGTACTGTTCCTCGAAATCGCTGCGGGTCTTAAATTCATCCTCGGGGGTGTCTAACAGGATCTCGATCTCGGTCTGTAACGCGTCAAAATCACTATATAGTGCTTGGAAGCGCTCATAACGTCCTTCCAACTCGTGACGTTGCAAGTCGGACAAGCAGGAGGCACTGCTTAAAAGGTTTATATAGTTTTTAAAAATCGTAAGCTTGGCTTTTAATGCACTACGTTTCCTTTTAAAAGTTTCTAAGTCTTCAGAGTGCTCACTCATATTGCACAAAACAAAAGTAATAGCCGTTTATAATAGATAATGTATAGATATTGTATAGAATGAAACTAGTTTGAACACAATAAAAGTAGGTCAGCGATGCAAACTAACAGATGGCAATTAATAAAATAATATTATAAGAAAGAATGCAAACTGGTTTTACTAAGCCGTGACCTTGAACGCGTGTAGCAAACAGATGTGCATTGATTGTCGTTAAATAGGTATTTACTTAACTCGTATAAAGTATGAAATATTTAGAAACTACTTATACCTATATAATGTAGATAGTACGAATAATGCAACGGCAATGTGCTTAAGATGAAAAGCAGGTGCAAAAAATCTATCACCACGTGTGCAAAAATTTGAAAAATATGTACTAAAAGGTAAGGAATTTGCGAGAAATAGTTCAATTGTATAAAAATAAGTGGTTATAAGCACTTGCTTACTCAAATTAAGGCGAAATAAGGGCAAGAAAGAAAGAAATACGTTATACGTTTAAATGAGACAGAAGGGAAATTATATTGGAACGAACTCACTCAGTACCAGATCCGTCCCAGTTCTTGACTCCGTACAGCTGATGAATTGCTAAAGAGGCGATGCGAACATAATATGACCGTTATGTCCGTGCCGGGTGCAAATTCTTCTTGACTTCGTACAGATCTATGATGACTTGCTGAAGAGGCGATGCGTGCCGGGTGCAAATTCCACCAACGCCGACCGCGTGGTCGTATGAGGTTACTAGTTCTTCGTTCGGCGAGTTTCGCGAAAGAAACAAAGGACCATGTTGTAGTTTGTACTAGATTGATTGTTGACTAGTAATAAAAGAGTGGACTGTATTAAAATGTGTATAATATAAATGTATAATTAAATTAAGTACAAGGTAAAATTTAAACTATTAGAAGGCGCGTGTCGCGGGTGGTGTATCTGTCGGAAGAGTGAGAGGTCGACGACCCGTTCCGTTGCCCCGCGCCCTCCTCCTCTCGTCCTCCCCCGATGACGATGCCGATGACGATGTTGCTCCGACAAATACCCAGGGGTGGTTTTATCAGACGCTTTTCACACTTCGCTTTGTGACTATCAGTATCGATAGTGGCTTCTTAGGTTCCTGATAATCAAAATCAATTGCTTAGCGAGTATTCCAAAGGTCAGGATATTCTCGATGTTCCTATTAAGAAAAAAAGGCACTTATACTTACTTCTTCTATGCCTGTGTTTTTTGTGCCTCGATTTGTAAGCTTTTACAGCGGTTGTCAGAAACCGTCGAGAATGACATGGCGAATTGAACTACTAACTATCCGTTTTGTTAATGTTACAACTAGCAAGTTAAATTTTAATACCTACTGATTAACGGTGAAGAAAAGCTATTGTAAGTGTTTCTGTAAAAGGAAAAAGGTAGGTGAAGGTGAGAATAAATGAAAGGGGAAAAATTGGGCTGCCGGCGCTCACTTACCAAACAAAACGCAATAATATGGATACTACTACTCTTACGTCGATCTTCTATGAGAGGGTAGTACTACCCCAGTCAATCCGGCTCAGTCATGCTGAAAACAGCGTGGATCTACTACCGTTTACCTGCACTCAAAAATCTGAAATCGACAATCCGCCTTGTCTTGCACAAGTGGCGATCATGCTTATGCCTTCTGTATGAAAAAAAGCCTATGGTCTTATTTTTATTTATTTATTCTTTATTTATTCTTTATTGTACACACATAGAACATATTACATAATTGGTAAGAAATATCATGTACAAAGGCGAGCTTAACTCAAAAGTGAGTTTTCTTCCAGCAAACCTCAGAGTGGAAGAGGAAAAATATCAAGTGTGAGAACAAATGAAGTGTACAAACAGACAGAAAGGAAATTAAATGAAATATAGTATCTATTAATTATTGTATACCTAGTGTATACATAATTTAAACAAATAAACTTACATATTAATAATACACACATAATATATTAAAATATATAAATGCATAAACTTACATAATTATAATAAATATATCTACTTATATATACCTATTATTTAACCAAAGATAGGAAATGTTCTCTTGTTCTTCTCTTAAACACATCGACAGAAGTACTCTCACGAATGACGTGAGGAAGAGAATTCCATAACCTAACCGCGTGCACAGTAAAAGAGCCGTCATAACGGCTAGTACTATGAAGAGGAGTACGGAGTAGAAGAGAGGATGAAGACCGACAAGGTTTACCACGAGGTACAAGATACTCAAAGCGTTCACTCAAGTAGGATGGAGAACTAGGATTATTAAGGACAGAATAAAGGAGAGAAAGAATGTGCGTATCTCGACGCTGCCGAATAGGTAGCCACTTCAGTTTCTTACGAAATTCCGAAACGTGATCGTATTTACGCAAACCGAAAATGAAGCGGACACCCAAATTCTGCAGTCGTTCGAGTTTATTGAAGTGTTCCTCCTTAGCATCAAGAAAGCAGACATCTGCATAGTCTAAGAGTGGTAGTAGAAGGGACTGTGCAAGAGTAACTTTAGTTTGAAAAGGTAAGAATTTCTGAAGTCGCTTGAGTGCCTGAAACGAGGAGAACACCCTCCGGCTTACCTCTGCAATGTGGGTATCCCATGATAGATACGGATCCATAATAACACCCAGATTTTTAACGCTTTTTGCTAGCGAGATGGCAGTAGAGTTGTAAGTTATAGACGGAAGAGACTGGTGACTTATTGAGTTAATCATGTACCTACTACCAATAATAATTGCTTGTGATTTTACAGGATTAACGAGTAGCCCAAAAGACTGAGCCCAGTTTCTAATTTTTGCGAGATCTTTGTTGATTTCAGTAATAGTCTCAGCCAAGTCACTTACTGTAGAATGCCGATATAGCTGCAGGTCGTCTGCGTAGAGATGAAAGTTCGAAGTAATAACTTTAGGGAGTTCATTTATAAAAATGGAGAAGAGAAGAGGAGAAAGGACGCCACCTTGGGGTACACCCGCAGTAAGATCACACCATGCAGAGGACTTCTCCTCAAAGTGTACAGACTGCGAGCGACCCTGAAGATAACATTTGAACCACTCAGTTGCAGGCAAAGAGACATGAAGTGAGGAAAGGATGCCTAAGAGAATGTCATAATCGACTGAATTGAAGGCACTGCTAAAGTCCAACAAAACTAATACAGTTACAAGTTTGTTTTCCATGGCCAGTCTCATATCGTCTGTTATTTTTACTAGTGCAGTTACAGTGCTGTGGCCATGGCGAAATCCAGACTGTAATGGATTTAGCAGATTATTATCATATAAGTAACCTAAAAGTTGTTTATGTACGACACTCTCTAGGACTTTGGAAAGGACAGGAAGAATAGATATTGGGCGGTATTGGGACAAAGAAGAAGGATTAGAGGTTTTGGGTAGAGGTATTACACGAGCTCTCTTCCAAGAAGTAGGAACAGAACTCGTGCAGAGAGAATAATTAATCAGATGGGTGATGAGAGGCACTATTTCTTCCAGAACAAGTTTAATCATCTGGAGTTGGAGCCCATCATCACCCACTGCTTTTGTGGAGATAGATAGGATAGATTTCTTAATGTCTGTGTCCGCAACTGGGTGGAAAGTAAAAGCAGTATTTAACGGCGGAGAAAGGGATGATAGGTAATTTAATGTAGAAGATTTAGTATTGAAGTCTAAGGTAATTGGTGGCTCAGAAAATTGACCATTGAGTGCGTCAAGGTCGACGTTGTTAACGTCATTATGGACTGAGGTTTTACCAATACCAAGAGACTTGAGAAAATGCCATACTTTTGCTGTGTTGAGATTCTGAATGGAAGTGTGAATGTGGCGTCGTTTAGCATTTCTACACATACGAGCGCAGCGGTTGCGCAGTTTCTTATATGATGCCCAATTCTCTTCCGTTGGCCATCTTTTATATTTACGCTTAGCCTTGTCTCTTTTCGACATATAGGCTTTAATGGTATTTGATAACCAAGGTGCTGGTAGATGCTTAACTTTCACCTTCTTGAGAGGAGCGTGAATATCATACAAATCTAATAAATTCTTGGTGAAAGTAGATACCTTGGTGTCCAAGTCATTACAGCTGTAAACCGCAGACCAGTCAACTTTGCCTATATCAGCCCTCAAGCGATCCAGATCAATGTTTTTAAAACTGCGAAGTAGGAGAAATTTACTCTTGCGTTTAGGAGGACAAATTTTATAGGAAAGATATATTAGGTCATGGTAGGAAAAAGATGCTGCAAGCTGTCCATGTGTAGCTACTTTCTCAGGGGCAGAAATAAGAATAAGATCTAAGAGAGATGGAGAACTGTGAGGTGCCCTATGAGTAGCTTGTAGTGGAAGAATATGCATATTGACAGAGCTGACAAGAGAACGGAGTCTACGACTGCGTGAGTCATCCTTAAGCAGACATGTGTTGAAATCACCAAGGATAATTGTGTGATCATATAAAGGAGAGAACTGTTCGAGTTTGGTTTCTAGAGAAGAAAAATAGTCAATCTGGCAAGAAGGACTATAGTATACCCCAAGCAGTATTTTAGAGTGCATAAAGCATATTTCTATAAAAATATGTTCTGCAAATTTATTATATACACTTGGAGATTGATCAACTACAGTATACGGAATATCACCACGCAGATAAATCGCAACTCCTCCGTAACCCTTACCCACCCTGTCATTACGCACAAGCTTATAACCAGGAAGAGAATATAGTGTGGAAGGCATAGCTGGTTTAAGAAAAGTTTCGGAAACAAGGACAGCTTGTACTAAATTAGAGTCAAAAGATGATAAAAGATCGGGATAATGGGCGTGAATGCTTTGAGCATTTATATGTACAGCATTGAAAAAATTAGAAAAGCTGGAGAAGGAAGAAAAAAGCTGCTCACGTAGGTGAGTGGAATCATCACTAAATGCGCTAGCGAAGCTTTCATCTGACGTGCAAGATGAGGAACAAGAAGCAAAACTGTCGTCGACATCATTGGTTATCATAATTACCTATACTAAAATAAACTATTTAATATAAAATATAAATAATATAAATAAATAATTGTATACCTAATACTTTCAATTACTTAACTAACTCAATATCAAACCTCAACACTCCCAAGTTGAACATGCACATTATTGTATGAAAAGGCTAGGTGCCACACACTGGATAGATATACAATTTATTAACAAAACAAAATTTAAATAATATAAATTTCTACAACTATAAGCAAAAGATCAAAAAAATAAATACATGACAGCAAAATAAAAAAATAAGAAGTAACTAAACGTTGAAAAGATGAAGTTTTGACTGTTTCTAAACGCAAAAATCACATGTCAAAGATATATATCTCAGGCAGCTGTCAATGAACAAAGTTCACAAGGAATAATGTGACAAATTTAAAAGTTACAAAATTACCTTCACATAAACAAAGCGAAAGTGGCTGACAGTTATAAGAGAGTGTAACGTGACATATAAAGAAAACATTTTACAAGTACCGCTCACTTTGCTGCCTTGCGAGACCGTTTGTCTGAACCCGATTTCGAAGTCGACTGTGTAGGAACATGTTGCGATGACTCACCCGCCGGGAATTTAGCAATGAGCTGCTTAAGCTCAGCCGCCGACACGATCTTCCGTCTGATGTTCTGGGAGACTTGTATAATGACCTTACCCTCAGAGGTCCAGCACTGCCTTATTCCAAAGTGCTTACGTGCGTTCATAAAGACGTCATGCCGTCTTTTGGTAAGGAATTCAGATAGCGTAAGGCCAGTACCTTTCAATTTCGCCTTGTTTCGCCATACTTCACTCCGTAAAATGCGACCGCTGAACCTTATTAGCACAGGACGAGGTTTGCTCCGGTCAGTACCAAGGTAGTGACATACTGTGAGGTTCTGTTTGGAAACGTCAGGCAACTGCAACTTACTTGCCAATGTGTTAGCTACTAAAGTAGACAGATCCGAACCACTTTCTTCAGGCAGACCGTGGAGGAGAAGCACTTTGGCTCTTGATGCCATCTCATGGTGATCCAGTCCAGTCACCAGTAGCTCCATTTGCTCCTTCAAGATGCCCACCGTTTGCCACATAAGATCTCTAAACTCTATGAAGTCACGGGAGAGACTTGCAATAGTTTTGTGTGATGTTGTGTCGCTTGCCGCATTCTTGAGGTTTTCCTCATACTGTGTCATCCGTTTGGAGAAAGTTGTTGTGAGGTCTTCCATGTTGCTGGCCAGCTTTGAGTACAGATCCATGATGTATTGTGTGTGATTTGTGTTGTGTGCAGGTGGTTGTTGCAGAGGAGAATTTTGTATAGAATGAGTGTTTATGAGGTAATAATATAATTTAAATAATAATTGCCATAAAATTGATATAATAAATGAATTATAATAATTAAAATATTAGAGAGCTCTTTTTTCAACTGTTGACACTTCAACTACCCACAGCCAAAAACTGGTCTAATTTTAATTGCAAGTATGTTTTAGTTATCAGGGTCGTCGCTACTACTTCTAACATAGACTAGAGGAATAGGTACTAGGTATTGGACAAGGGCTTCTTATAAATTTACGGACACGTCTATTTCGAATTAATGTTGAATATGCCAAATTCATTTTACATAGTTTTCTTTAGAGCATCGAGCATTCAAAAAATTACCTAACATGCAGAAAACAATAATAAAAAAAAATTATATGTAAGGTCTATTAGTTACTAGGTAATATAATATATTATTATGTTACCTAAATACGATAAGTCATATTTTAGAAATAAGTTTTTTTTTACGTTTTTCTTTCGTTTTAAAAATTAAGTACTTTCATTAATCTATTTACGTCATCGTGTTTATTGCACATATATGTTTTCTTTCTTTTTTCTTTTCTTTCTAGTTCTATTTATACTGGATAGTAATATTAAAATGTTTTTACGTAAACAAACACAGTAGGATTAACTAGTATTATATAGATACGTGATTCATAGAATAGCGCGGATTTTGTCATTAATGAAAATGTACCCAATATGTAGATAAAAACATGATAAGATTTTAGTAAAATATGATAAACATTGATATATATCCACGGTCACTGGAACACTTTACTTACTGCTGAATGGCACTAAATGTTCTAATAATGTCTAAACATACACTATTTTATACTTTATTTAGTTTAGTAAGTGTTTCTATAGCACAAGTGTTACAAGAAGGACAATGTGATACAAACGTTGCGGCGATAACTGGTTTTGATGCTCAAAGGGTAAGCTTATATTACTAACATTTTATAAGAAAATTTCGTATGTTTATGGAGGGTAATCCTCAAACTTCAGTCCTTATTTTTTAACTAAGCTAACTCTATAAAAAAGAATAAAAATTGCATGTTTGTGTGTTTGTGGGGGGTAACATCCGAAACTACTGCATGTATGTGATACATTTTTGTCATCTGAAAGGTACATTATTCCAGGTCGACGTAGACCTATGTGGGCCGCTAATTATTTTAACTTTGCTTTGACTTCAGACCCATAATAATATATCTTTTTAGCTTTCTTCTCTCTATTATCCTTTACGGGATAGTATTTATGGGAAGTTAGACTACCTCGGTGGTGCAGTGGGAGCCCAAGTGACTGTTGTGCACGAGGTTGTGGGTTTGATCCACGCACGGGACAAAACTTTATGTGATTCATAAATATATCTTCCGAGGCTGGGTGTACTTTGTGTCCGTTAGTACGTTTGTAAAGTGCCTCGCGACACAGGGCAAGTCTCCTTGACTGTCTTAGCTCTCTCATTCATCGGCTGCTTGCCACCCCTAATAGGTCAAAAATTGTAACTGTGAGCGATTTGGTGTATTAGGGGCTTCCAAGTTAAACTACGGTTATCAAAAACAACAATTTATTGTTAATATTTTCAGTTTTTGGGCACATGGCACGAGATATCTAGAATCCCATCAGACTTACAAGCCGGTGAATGCGTTTCTAACCAATACGCTTCAAGTGGTACTAATACATTCACTATCACTCAAACTACAGTTCTTAATGAAAGACAGAACACCGTTAATATACCGGCAACGGTTGCAACTGATGGCAGAGGAGTCGTCACCGTCAATATTGAAGGAGGTAAGCCAGTAATTATAAATTAACTAGCGTTCTGAGAAAGCTAAAAAGTTAACGACAATGTTAGCGTAGGTTAACGTCAATACATTTTTTAATCTATGCTACTTAACTAGGCCCTCAGCCAGTTTTACACGCACGAATTTAAGTCAACTCTGTATGCTATGTACAAATTACTTATTATTGAATAAATTATTATTATTATTATTATTATTACTAATTTTATTACGATCTTACCAATGTTTGTAATTTTTGGCTTTTTTTACTGTATTATGCATGTATTAAATTTTATTTAAACCTTATGAAACAAATTTACGAGCAGTAGTGAAAACTTTATTTAAATCCGTCGCGTAGTTTAGGAAAAGCGGCGAAATAAACAAAAGTTAGAATTTAATTAGTACTTAGATCCTAACTAGTTTTAGCATGAATCGACCCGATACCTTTCAATGTAGGTAGTGTTAGACATTTTATTCGGTAACTAGCTTGCCGCGGCGCAGTTTCATCCGCGTCTTTACTTACTCTGCTCCCGTCGCTAGTACCGTGAAGTTACATAGCCTATAACCTTCCTCAAGAACTGGGTTATCATATGCAAAAAAAATTTCTCAAATCCGACTGGCAGTTCTAGAGATTAGCGCGTTTAAACAAACAAACAAACAAACTCTTCCGCCTTAATAATAGTATAGATAAAGATTGATAACTCCGACAACCCTAATATCTCTCGATCTTTTCCTTTTCCTTCTTAACCCCCTCATGCCTACAAGATCGACACCGAATTGATTGTCCTTACTCAGCATTGTTGCAATACTTTGAGAATACATTCATGTTCATAAGGCTACTGTTGCCACTTAATCATGCAGGCCGCATGCTTCGTTGCCATCAAAGATATATAAAAAAGATTTCATTATCAAAAGAAGTTCCGAGGAAATGAGTTATCGTATTGATAGCTATCTGTAGTGATAGTACAATTTTTCCATGCATTGCTTATACAGGTAAAAAGACATCATCTGTAGAATTATCGGCGTATCGCGTTAAATGGATAACTTCATATTGATGCACAATTATTTAAAAATAGAAGTCAATCTATCTAAACTAATATATTGTAATAATTTGTTAACCGATTTAAATTCTTTCACCTTCAAAATTTCAATATTCAAGCGCCTTTGTAAATCTGAATAATGCAATACGTCACTATTGCTATGTTATTTTCCGTAGACGTTTGTTGTGAGATCAAATTAAACTTTGATGTCCTGTCTCTAAATTAAATAAAAAGTTACTGTTTTCTCCTGTTTGTTTCACCGTTTACTTTTTCTTAATCACGTCACGCAATTGATATACGGGTTTCAATTTCGTTTAAAGAATATATAGTGTAGGTTTATTTGTCTTAATATGCATATTAAGGTAAAAATGAGCCAAGATTTTCAAACATATGTAATTAGGTAGATATGTCGTAAGGAAATATTAAAGATAAAGAAGAATGAAAAATCATTTATGTAGATGTAGAAATACGAGACTCAATACATAATAAAGAACACAATAAGCCATTAATACAAAATACCTAAGTATATCTATCACAAAAAGAAATAAAGCGTCTTGCGTTCACACCGATATGTTTCCAGGAATGGGGCGTGGTCCACCTGCTTAGTTCACCTGGGTGGACCACGGGCACTTTTTTTTGCCGATGGTCCGCCTCAGTCATCCTAGGTGGACCACGGGCACATTTCTTGCCGGTGGTACACCTTGACATTACTTATTTGATTGAGCTGTGACTTTATCGTCCATTTTTCATTAATTAATGTAATGGATTTAAACAGAAAAATATGACTACTACTATTACTTCTCTTAGTTATTGTTATTATCCTCGAGCAAAGCCACAACAAATCGCTAAAAAAGTAACAAAACCGAGATTATACCTACACTACATAATATAGAAAATATCCTAACAATATATTTTTCTTTACAGCCCCATTCAATATTTACATCTTGGGTGTCGATTACGACGACTATGCGTTACTATACGGCTGCAGAAATGTTAACAACAACCCTTTACAAAGACAAGGTAGGCATTTATTTTATTTTTTTCATTTAGCAGCCTTAATGAGGCAGAATATTATTCCTAAGGAAGTCCGCAGTTATAGCAGTGTTATTGGCTGGCTATGAATACAAAGTCTAGAAAGTATTTTGATAAATAAAGTTACTTACTTACAAAAATGTACCTAATGTGGTAAATAATTTACAATAAACCTACCAAATGAGAATGACAGTAAATACAATCTAATACAAATTTATCAAAAACAATGTTGAAATGGTCAGTCAAAACATGATGTGCATGGCTAACTGTAAGCTTTACTTAGGTGCCTATAGAGGCACCTAAGCTAACTAGAGCTGATAGCACCTCCTGCAAATCATAACTGCTAATATTAAAGGTCACTAAATGCTTTAAGTATCAATAGCATAATATGTCCTTGATGATCAAGCGAAGCCAGATACTACTTAAAATCACAGCAGAGCATAGGCTTCTTTTCAAATAGAGAAGACATGCAGAACATTAATTACCACGCTTGCTTAAGATGGATTGGCGATTTCAAACTAAGTCCAGGTTTCCTCACGATTTTTGTTTGATATAAGACTGAATAATAATATCAAATTCTACAGTTTTCAGTTGGAAACTAAGCAGATCACGCGCGGGGCTTTCGTCTGCCGCCAACACAGCGATCACCCAACTGATCAACAACAACAACCATCTGCAGGAAACACAGTATAGGATCACACAGCAAGATAACAACGCTTGTTTTTATTACCCAGTGTTCGATCAGTTACCAGCAGATATAATAATGCCAGGACCTTGCCTTAATATACGTGGTGTGGCTGATTTTAAACCTGATGAGGTAAGAATTTGATCCGCTTATAGGGAATTCGTGGTGACCATAAACCCGAAGACGCAGCGTGGGCAGGCCCCTCATATGGTGGACCGATGACCTCATAAGGATGGGCAACTAGTGGATAAGGAAATCGAAGGACGTGAAAATTGGGCCTATGTGCAGCTGGGCATGTCTTAAGGCTGATATGATGATGATGATAGGTATTTTATACAGCGCTTCGCAACATACCTATACATGTCACGATTTGACTTTATTCTATGTTAATGTTCTACTGGAATAAATCCATAATATCATGAATCTTTTTCCATGTGCCTACTGAGATCCATCAATAGTCTGGTTACATGTTACATTACAAATCAAAAACTGCGCCTGTTGATATACTATCTGTAAAATGAAAATCTGTAACACAAAATTTACTTTCAGTACTTAGGAAAATGGTATGAAGCCGCAAGATACCCTACATCAGATCATAAGGGTACATGTAACCGAGCTGATTACAAGGAAAGTGACACATCATCACCTCACACTGTTATGTCGTTCAACGAAGTGATCGAAGAGACTTTAGTGACTCAACGAGCTACTGCTGTACATAATGAAGACTTAACTGGACATTTCGTAGTTGAAACTGTAGATAATGAAGGTACTGCATTTGCTTTAGTTTTAATAATCTGTATTTATTTTGAAATTCGTCAAGCCAAATCAGAATAGATTTACTCAATGTTAATTTGGTATGTTTTTCTAGGTATATTTATTTCTATAGATTTGCTATCTACGTCATTTGTTCTTTTTTCTCTCTTTTAATTATAGCAACTAAGCTATTTTAGCCAGCGTCAAATTTAAATAAATCTTTGTTTTGAAAAATGTGTATTTATTCAACACAACTAGTTTTTTATTCAACAGAAACTCACAGATTCGACTACTATGTACTTGCGACGGACTACACCAGCTATGCCTTAGTATACACTTGCGAGAATTTAGACAATGGAAACAGTAAAGGTAATTGTCAAAACTGCTTTACTATTTATTAGCCAATAATACCAGTCTGTTATTATGCCACTGAGAAAGACCTCTTATACAGGGAAGGGAATGCATTGATTGCAATGCTTGCTCATGGATTGGCAATTTCAAAGTTTTTTGTCAATCCAGGTGTTCTCACGATGTTTTCTTTAGCTTTAAGCCAGCTAAGTCCAAAACTTACTACTTAAAAAGTAAAGAATTTGAAATTTACATTGTTACTACCTTCCCTGTTAAACTCTCAACCTTGTGTATCGAAACGAGATGCTTAAACCACTGGGTCATCACGACTATTATTGGTTATATACTCATCTCAAAATTTTGTTACAGTTAAGGCCTGGAAGCGCAGTAGGACCACAACTCTTACTGCTGAAGCCTCAACAGCTATAGACAACGCTATTGCGGCAATTCGCGGTATTTCGAATGAATACTTTCAGCCTACTAGTCAAAGTGCGGATGATTGTTTCTATATACCTCCACTGACCCCGCAAATACCTCCACGTTTTAGAGGACAATGCCCGACTATAACCGGCGTTGAAAATTTCGATATGGAAAGAGTAAGTGATAGCATAAATACAACTCAAATATCTATCTGATCTGAATCTGAATCTACAGTACAAATTCAAGTAGCATCTTGACCAAAGACGTTCAATGAATTACCTCGGTAGATACTCGACAAATTCACTTAACTTTCGAGTGAGTTTTAGCTGTGCATTAGAATGAGATGTAAAATCCTAATTCTATGAAGCTTGCAAATAAGCAATCACTGAATAACACGATTGTGCTTTTAGTGTAATAAATCATTTTGAGGTACTCTCAAATTTAGACTTAGATAGGCATAAAAAACAAAATCAAGTCAGCGAATGGAAATATTCTTACAAGATTCTTGTTGCAGTATTTAGATTACATTGTTGAAACTTTGCACCTACTTTGAATACACAAAAGAATACTAAACCTTGATAATAACTATAATATTTAATTGTACTACCTACCGCCTATATTACTGAAAAATTTTCTTTACAGTTCTTGGGATGGTGGCACGAAATAGAAAGTTATCCGAATATCGGTGTGGTTGGTGAATGTGCTAGTTCTAGATATTCGCCGCGCAGTGATTCAGACTATCGCGTAGACTTCACAACAGTGCGAAGTAACAACGGTATTACTACTACGGGGACAGTCACCGCAACTGCTGATGGAAGGCTTCGTAGAGCAGTTGTTGGTAGCGTATTCCAAGGTATGCACTACTATAATAATTGATTCTACCAAGTGCATGTCTTATAGGTTTTACTATGAGGCGTCATTGTCAAAGCCATAAACATTTACTTTTGCGGATCCGATTAGCAGCATCTCATAGTTAAGTTCGTAAATCCTTAGATATCTGTTGATCTTTATTGGGATTAAGTTAATTATTATTATAGGTATTAAGTTTTGTATAATATTAAGTATATATATATTTTATTTAACTGAGATATAACTTAAATTGTTTGAAGAATTTAACTTAAGACCCAGAAGTTTAAAATTGGTTAATTGTTTATTTTGCAGATTTATGGGTCCTAGCAACGGACTACGAAACATATGCTTTGATTTATTCTTGCATCAACGTAAATAGCGAATATATGACTGGTAAGTAGAAACTATTACTCTTTTCTTTACCTCAAACCTATAGATAATATAACACAGGAATTCTTACATAAAACAAAGTAAAATGAGTCATTTTTGTATTACATTATAACATTTTGGAGATAAACAATGGTCACCAATAATTCTTGTGCTCAATCTAGATTACAGAACATAAAATATAGATCTCTAGAGATGATTGAGTAGAAAATTGGCGACCGCAGTAACTTCATATACTTAGAGCTTTTACAAACGAATGGCACGATGTCAACGGCGGAGGTAATAGCAGCCGCCGACCCGTCGTAAAGGGGAATACTATGCGCTGGTAAAGACCTTCAGGCTTTAATTGTAATAACTAACCTTTTGTTACAGTATGGAGTTCTATACAAAGCAAAACGCGGGCTCCCATCTCAGAGGCTGCGAAAGCTGCTATTGCTCCTATTATTGCTAACAACAAAGTGTTGGTTGAGAAGTTTTACCTACCTATGGACCAAAGTGCCGAGACCTGCTTTTACTACCCCTTGTATCCCCAGGGTGATATTATCCTTCCTGGTCAATGCGACTTGACAATTCCTGTAGTGCAGAATTTTGAGGCTGAAAGCGTAAGTATTTTTCATGTTTTTTATTTACCTGCAGCTCTGCTATTAAAAACATCGTAAGCGCTAACACAAGTATCGGGATATTGTATCTAATTCCGAACACCGTAGACGCGTTTTTGCCCGACTCACGCAGTCAAGCAGGGTAATGTTTTTCGAGTGTATGTTTAATGTAAGTATGTATATATGTACGTATGTTTCTTTGGCACGCTCTACAGCCTTATTGGCTTGATGGATTTTAATGTATGAGGGGTCATTAGATTCGTATTGATTGTGGGAGTGACATAGTGTATATAAAATTTCAATGTAGCGTCAGCACGAGAAAAAAAAAATGGGTTTGATTCTTTTCACTCTGTTTGAGGCAGGCGGGCTTTTTGTATTTTAACATTATATATTGCTTGTTCTCGTTACTCTTTATTAGGGAGGCCTGTAAGTTTTACGCATAAGTTCTAAAACATAAAACAAACTTAAGATTGATAACTGTGTGTGGGTGTTCTTTTTGAGAAAACTTTAAAAATACATTTTCGATTAACAATGCAGCCTACCTCCATCTGTACATTATGTTTAATAGAATCAATAATAATCTCTCGTAATCTTTAACACTAATCTGCTCCTATTCACCTATGGTCTTTCAAAAACTAATTCTATTTTTCAGTTTGCCGGTGACTGGTTCCATATCGAAAGCTACGACCTTCCAGAAGGTAGATCTTGTTTGGGCACCAGATTCACTGTTGACGAGGATAGTGAAGACATCGCTGTTATGGATTACGCAGTCCTTGAAAATGAACTAGAGCTTAATAATGGTACAGCTAAATTGGTAGCTACAGACAATAGTGCGAAATTCGAGCTAAGTTTCCCCAATGATGATTCAGAAGGTAATTTTATTTACATTTATTTTTATTTATGAAATTCGATTGGGGCAAAATGTAATATATCACTTATTTCTCTTACAGATTCTACAAGAAATGTATACGTTTTGACTACTAACTACACTCATTATGCATTAGCCTACAGCTGCGAAAATGTCGATGCATACCGACGACACAGTAAGTGACATCGCTGTTATAATATGAAATAATAATATTGATTGCGGTACACTTCATTAATTAATAATAGGTGCACCACGAAGTACATACTAATATAGCTTACCTGCATGCTGCATGCAAGAGAGATAGAGTAGGGGCTACTACCATTGGCAAAGAAAATTGCTATACAAAAGGTTCGAATCCCACACGAAAAGCTGCTCTAGTTGATCAGCAGCGATGCATTTAGGGACACTAAGTATTAACGAAGCATTTAGTTGAATGATAAACATCACCTACTGATAGAAATAGGTAAAAGTATTTACTTATTACTTACTTAGTACTTTGACGGTAGTAGATCCACGCTGGTTTCAGCATGAATGGGCCGGATCGTCCGGGGAAGTACTACCCTCTCATAGAAGATCGACTTAAGAGTAGTAGTATCCTTACTACTGCGTTTCGTTCGGTGAGTGAGAGTGCCGGAGGCCCAATTTCCCCCCTTTCCTCATTCCTCACCTCCCTCATTCCCTTCCTCTAACCCCATTCCCAGCCGCCATAGTGGAGGCCACCATACCAGCAGTTTAAGACGATAGCTTTTGGTATGGTGGCCACCACTTCTGGATTCCACTGACTGCTTACCATCAGGCAAGGTGGAGTCACTTTGGCAGGCTAATAAATATAAAAAAAAAAAAAAAAAAAAAAAAACTACGATACAAATTTAGGGTCGATATCAGTGCACCTAATGGCTCTACCACCGGTGGGTGCACGGGTAATTCCTAATTACCTGTCATCAAGGTATAAAATGTTTCTGCTTTTGCCTTTTATTAGGTATCTCAAGTACTTACACAGCCATTTTGTTTTTTTTCTAGTCCGTGCATGGAAACTAAGTCGATCTCGTGTGCTATTCAATCCTGGCAATGCAGCCATCAATGAGGTGGTACGTGAAAGACAGGAGCTACATCAGCCATACTTTAGACGTATGACACAGAATATAAACTGTCCAACACCTAGCTCGGCTTTCATAGTTAAGAGTAGTATAATAGTTGTGCTTGCAATTTCTTTATTACAAAGATTATTTTAAGTTATGTACGCTATTGTAAGTTTTAATTAATTTATTTATAGCGTATTTTAATGCTATTGTTATTATACAATTCTCTTTTTGCTAATTGTATTTAATTGATTTATAGCAAAAATAGTACTATTACCTATATTAATTTTTCCTTAAATACAACAAAGATTTCGTACCTACAGATAACGACATGAAAAAGTATTTTTATAAAGAAAATCATCTCTTGGAGGTTTTTCTGAATATCGAAAATCTACAATTTATTTTATTAGATATAGTTCTTTATTATAAAATATAATATTATGTATACATAAGTACCTATCTATGTAATAGCTACAATGCCAAATTGATCTCTATATTATTGAGTATTTTAGATTTAACAAGTTTGTTTATTTACTAATAAAATATTTAATTTATTTTATTGTTTTATTTTATATGGTTAATGTAATGTACTTACATAATAGTTAATGAACAGAAATTGACAGATTGAAATAAGAGTAGGGCGGCCTTTGCCCTGCAGTGAGATGGCTGAAAGAAAAAGATACCTACAAGTAGGTATTGTGTTTTTAAATTATTAATAAAGACATATAGACATTACTTGTACCGACTTTCTCGAACTTGCGGCGCGGATAGAGCAGTCAATATGTATTGATCGGGCTATTTATGTTTGCTTAAGCGAGCAAGGCTATGCATTTTTAAATTGGTGATTGGCTGCATTTTCTCCTTAAGTAGTAGGTACTTACCTACTTTTAGCCTTAAGTATAGGTGAAGTACCTAAAGTAATGTTAACTAGGTCCTTTCTCACTCCGATTGACCGAACTCTACGTAATATAACTTACTAGTTTCCCGTAGCTTGGTTTCACCCGCGTCTTTGCTTACTGCCCTGCTCCCGTCGCCAGTCTGTAGCGTGATGATACATAGCCTATAACCTACCTCAGGAATTAAAAAGTAGTGCCAGAGATAAGCACGTTCAAACAAACAAACAAACTCTCTATAGTAAGATATATGCGAGTACCTACATATCTAAACTTTACCAAAAGTAATTTTCTGAATGTTAGTATAAATTGTAATTAAGAATTCTATTTAGAAAAGAATAGATATACAGTATACCTATTACCTTCATACGAAAATGGTGCCTACCCCTACCCACTTAAGACCAATTTTCAAAATACATTCTTTACTTTTATATATATAGTACACGTTATGCACATACCTACTTATCTTTTAACGGTTGAGAGCCTTCTGCTCACCGACAGTCCGCGTAAGGTTGTGAAAGCCATCAGAGGCTAACAACCCACACCACACACAAAAAAAAAAAAAAAAAAAAAAAAACATACCTACATCATTGGCGGACCTCTCTCTATACCAGTCAATCAAGATAATGCGGAGATTAAAGAGATACTTAGGTGCAATGAACCTATACCGCGAGATGAGTTAAAAAGCTTACTTAGATACTTACAGATATATTAAGTATAGGTACCAAACATAAAATTATATAAAATAAGTACTTAAATAATAATAAATACAAACTAAATTATAATTATAATACAATTACATTAACATTATAAAATAATCTTTATTATACTTACTATTATAAAGCGGATCAGCTTGTTTGGATGTTTGAACGCGCTAATCTCTTGAATTACTAGTCGGATTTTAATAATTCTTTTTGCGTATAATAGCCTAATTCTTGAGGATGGTTATACGCTATAAAACATCACCCTACTGGCGAGGGAGCATAGCAGTAATCAAAGACGCGGGTGAAACCGCGCACCAGAACAGAACTTTAATACATAGGCAGGTACAGTACCTATTTATTCTACCTTACCTATCTATTCTACTATCTTAGGATTATAAATTTATGAATGTAGAACTTTACTTAGCTACATGTATTTATAAGATTTCCCAAAATACCAAATTCCATTAAGCGTGAATATCAAGCAGCCCGTTCTATAACTAGGTATAGGCAGGTAGGTAATATATACTAAATCGACTGTCCTGATGGCCTAGTGGTTAGCGATCCTGACTGCTAAGCCGGAGGTCGTGGGTTCGATTCCCACCCAGGACAAACCTTTGTGTGATGAGCATGATTAATTGTTCTGTGTCTGGGTTTAATTTATCTATAATATGTATCTATATAATAAAAAAAAGGAATATATGTAGTAGGTATATCAGTTGTTTAGTACCCATATCACAAGCTAATATAATTGCTTAATTTGGAACTAGATGGCGCTGTGTGAATGTGGTAGAATATTATTTTTATTTTTTTCTTTTACTCTCAGCTTAATGCTAGTAAATGTGAACCTATCACGGGCTTGTGCCAAGTGAGTTGGTTCATTGTTTAATGTTGTGGGTGTTTGTGAAGTGGATGTGTGGAATTGCCGAATTAAGGAGCATGTATTGTGTCTATCTATGATAACTGATTTTTGTAGTGATATGTATGTGTTTTTATGTAGGTCTAATTCATTTAATGATGTGTGTAACGTTTTTAATATGAGCACTGTGGATAAAATAATGAATGGAATGATTTTAACTATATGTGATGCCACATTTTTCGGATTTCGTCTGCAATAGGTACCTATATGTTTTTGATTTTTTCCTGCGTATTTTTTTCTAATATTATGTGAGTTAGGTATAGCTGTTTCTATTAATTATGTTGTTTTTTCAGTCTTTAATGATATTATTATTATACTATACCTGATTTATTTTAAAGTACCGTCGGCGTCTATTACTTAAACAAAGATCATTTAAGTACCTATGTTTAGTTATATAGTATTAAATTTGATTTTGCTCACAAAATTTAGAATACGATAGAACGCTAGACCAATAATTAAATTATTAGTTTTATTTAATCCGTATGTTTATAGATTGAACTAAATTAGCCGGGGAAGTACCTATTTACCCTACCATAGAGTATCGACTTAAACTTTAGTGTGTAACTGGTGTAGAATCAAGAATACGTGAATAATGTGATTATCACTAAAATGAAATAAAATTGTATATTAGAGGTCATTAGACAGAAAGATTTCCTTTGTGCAATAAAATATTCAAGTATCAATAAATTGCTTAGAGCATTAAACCAACCGGAGAGGCCACTGACAGGCGTACCCCTCTGCCAAAGGTACCAGCCCACCGGTCATACCCGTTATATAAAACTAGTTGACGCGCGTTCCGCATCGTATGTCACCTATCAGTGCATGCGTAATAGCGTCTCAATAGAAATGCCGAATTGCAGTGTATTTTGGTGTAAAAAGCGTTCAGCGACATCAAGTCTACAAAAGGATAATATTACATTCCACCTGTAAGTATTATTTTGTTCTAATATTATTAAATAAGGCGTTAAATTAGCAATTTAACCAAATAAAATGCTAATCAACAAGTGTTGCCAGGCTTATCATCAATACTCCAATCTGGGGTAATATTTTAAGTTGAATTAACATAAAAACTAACCTTTCCTTTTTTATATCTCGCCTTGTTGACATATCTAATAAGTTTCATTTTGGATGTACATTATTGTGTCACCGTTCCCATATTTATTTATTTTTAATTAAAACCAATGTTTTTTTTTACCAAGTAATGCACAAAATAATATTAAATGAACAAGTAAAATGAGATTATAAATCCAAATATACAAGATTATTGCACTTTATTCCGAAAGATAATTGCTCATTTCTTACAAAAATAAGCGTATTTATTTTTAAAAAACTGGTCACACTTTAACATAATTAGAGATGAGACAGTTTAATCACAAATATCGATATTGGTTTTCCAGTATTAAATTAATTTTTTTTTGTTTGTTTTAGATTTTCAAAAGAAGCAGCGCCTCGAGTCGCTTGGGTCCAATATTGTAGGAACCATATAAGTGGGTTCCTAAGCGTACAAGTATCTGACTAACAGCTTAAAAGACAAAGCTTTCTGTGCTGCCAGCACTGCTACCTCCTCCCTACCCCCCAAGTGGCGGAGAGCTCAGTTTTTAGCAAGTAAACTCGCTGTGCGCTACCTCCTCTTATTGCATTACCTAGGATTAGTTAAACTAGATTTATAAGGTTAATTTAAATTGCACAGTTTTTCAGTATTTTATTATACCTACTTAAATAAAGACTTTCTGAAATATATTCTGTTGTTTTTTTGTTATCTGAACAGATAAAATATCTCTCTAATAAAAATCTACTCATACATTCTCATGTCAGTGTCTTGTTATTATGTAATCAGAACAAAATCCTCCAATTACAAGCTCTGCTTAGTTGGAACGAAATTTAATAGCAACAGACAATTAATTCAAAGTATTATTTGGTTTGAATATACATACATACTTAGGAATAATACACGTAAAATTGACACGTAATAATTAATTACTATCTTTAATCCAGAACAATCGGTGTGCGCGCGCATCGTAAAAATTCACTTTCATCATTTTTCCCAATCGCGCCAAAAAAAGTATAACTTCAAAAAAAACGGCTAAATGCCAGTAGGACTCGCGCGCCGAGGGTTCCGTACTATCAGGGATCGGAAGTATTGAATAAACATTAGTAAACATAGTAGGAGAGCCCGACCGCATAACCAGATTTGTTTGTCGAACAATGTTTAACAAATAAATTTAGCCTGACCGTATGACGGGCTTTTTTGATAATAATTACAAAAAAGTGTGCTAGTTAGAAACACTGTTTTATTCTTCCTGTAATATTGACATAAACATGAATTAACAGAATTACTTCTAGTTAATTCTAATCTAGTTAATATTTCAAAGTGCTTAAATAAAAAAAAACCTTAAAATTATAATAGATTATTATTACCTAAAACTGTTCTATATAATATAAGATAATGCTCATTTTAATAAGCAAACATAATAATCATGAAAATAATTAAATCTTTCGCGTACTTATATGAAATCCTAAACATCGATACTAAATATCGACAGAGTCAAGCTCTAACTGTTTTACGCTAAGGAAGCGTAAACTGATAGATGTCCCTGTGTGTGAATGTGATTGTGTGTGTTTAGTTTAAGCTAGTGTGTAATAATTTTGTGTGCGTGTATAACGACGCGATTTAAAAATGCATTAGTAGTTAACATTGTAAGTAGTGTGCGTTGCTCGCGTTACCCCGTCCCCCGCTGAAAGTGGCAGACTTTTGCGCAAGGGAAATAGAGCGCGTGCCCACTCCTGTTGGTTTAATGCTCTAAGATAAATTGTAATCATATATGGTTTAACATAATTTGTACTTAACTACTATTTTTCATTACTTTCAAACACATACAACAACAACATACTTTTTTTATACAACATATATAATACAACAACAACATACATGTTTGACCAGGCTATGCAATAAAAAATAATTGTACCTTGGTTTATTTTTTATTTAAATAGGTACATTATTGTAAAAGAAAACTTGTAGTCAAAAAATTGTCAACATATCAATAAATTGCGAATGTATCCGAACAACTCGAATTACGAGCAAGATTTCGATTCATTCACATTACAAGGTGTTCCATGTTCCATTCAACAATTCATTCAGTAATCTGTCAATTACTTTTTCATGAATTACGGTTAACATGTAAATGTATGTGAGAAAATCACATTTTCTTTTATGATTAACCAATTATTCAGATTATAACGCTTAAAGTATACCGATAGATAAAACGCGTAACAATGACTAGCAATGAAGAGATTACTGGAGAGGCTATTGTCTCCCAGGAAGATATAGAGGCAGCGGACAAATTAAAAAATGAAGCTAATGATTTCTTTAAAAGTAAGTTGTTTTAAATCATTTATTACACATTATCTATGGGCAATTCCCGTAAATAAATTACAGATGTATTTTAACATAATGATTATCACAAGATTAGCAAAAAATTGATTGACATAACCTCAAATTTTCAGAACAAAGTTACAATAATGCTATTGAGTTATATACAAAAGCAATACAGAAGAATCCAAGTAACGCCGTGTTCTACGCGAACAGGAGTATAGCGAACCTTAGGCTGGAAAACTTTGGTTACGCTTTGAGCGATGCGTCGAAGTCTATTGAGCTAGATAGATCGTACACTAAAGCATACTACAGGCGAGCCGCTGCTTACATGTCTCTAGGAAAGTACAAACTAGCGCTTAAGGATTTTGAATATGTAAGTATTACATTCCAAAAAGTTATGACCTTATTATTGTCTTGAAATCTAAACAGTTTGTCTATGGAATTGTGATTAACAATAGTGATACAATAAATAATAGTCTTTAATTTTGGGTGTGATCACATATAATAACCAAGTCTAAAGGGTAGTCTTCCTCTTCCCATTCAGGAAAAAATAATATGAGCATTAATTATCAGTAATTTCTATCTTTTTCCCCTAAGTCTTAGTTTTGCACAATGTTTTCCTTAGCTATGTGCCATTAATGTGTAAGATAAATTTGAGAGCATAACTTCTCGTGGATTTTTTTTTACTACTGGCCTGTGATGGTAGGTAATCAGAATACAGACTAAAACATTTCCCTCACATACAACCTTATTAGTTGGCCACTGGAACTTAATTCTCATGCACTAGATCTACCTTATCCACTACATGGCTTAGCCTCTTGTATATAATATTATATAATATAACATTATATAATATTACAAACTACACAACTCGTCTAGATCCAATGTAAGCATATATTATAGCTTGTGTTATGAGTTCTATATATGGATATACATACTTAAATACTTTTTTTTGTAAATACATATTGTTTCTATGTTATAATATATATGTATTTACAATGCAAATAGACATGTTCAGGTCTGGACCAATGCAAATAGACATGTTCATGCATACAAATATTTGCACTAAGCAGGTATTAAACCTCTGCGTGGCAGATAATACACAGTCCACTAGTCCTTACACAGTACAACTGAATCACAGAAGTGATTACTTCTGTATGTATGCTATATGAAATAATATTGTGTCTTGTGCAGATCTGATCCTGCTGCGGCTGCTAGTGCTTAAAATATAGCTTGGTACCTGTGACATTAGCCATTCCTTTTCTATGGACAGCTATAATAAATTGCCTGTTAAAAAGTTCAAGTTTAAAATTAATATTAAGACTTTTTTTATTGTTATAGCTATATCTAATAATAATTTGCAGAATAATTACGGTGTTATAATATATTTTTTATTTTGCCGAAATTAAAAATGTACAGTAGCTAACTCTATAAATGCTTTTTGAAGACTGGTTAGAGATGCGTAATCAACTGACATAGACAATATCAATAAAATAAATGCATGCTAATTATAATTTGAATGTATTACTAAATAAATTACGAATTTATTTAGAAAGAATTAATGCTAATGCATTCAAAATAATCTCGTTTATGTTTTATTCATTTATAAGACTGCTCCAGAGATGAATCTGATTTTGACTACCATGATAATAAAATTTGTGTAGTATTCAAGGCAATAAAAGTCTAAATTAAGAACTAATTCTTCTCGTGTGATTGTATCTATTATATTATTAGCCATTAAAATAATAGTCAGTTATATATTTTTAATATAAAAATTTATTGATAATCACGGGTAGATTGTCCTCATCACTAGCCGTCTGTCTGCCGTCCGTCACTGACAGACGTTGCAGGCACCAAGCTATATTTTAAGCACTATTAGATATCAAAATGTATTTAAAAATTTTTAAGTAATTTATTTTTATTTTAGGTAACCAAAGTTAGGCCAAACGACCAAGATGCAAAAATGAAATACAATGAATGCAACAAAATAGTAAAAAAAATTGCTTTTGAGAAAGCAATATCTGTTGATAAAAAGGAGGTCAATATAGCTGATTCCATTAATTTAGATGCTATGAGTAAGTAAATATGTCTTCAAAATCTATGACAATAATTGTAATCCTATTAATATTATAAATTCGAAAGTTGTATGTGTGTGTGTGTGTGTTTGTTACCACTCAGTGCCTAAACGGCTGACCCGATTGCAATGAAAACTGGTATGTAGATAGATTCGGTGCCGGAGACGGACATAGGCTTTTATCCCGAAAATCGGTCCGGTTCCAGAGTTACATTAATTAAACACATGTCATTTTCCGCGCTAACATAGCAGCAAGACGCAGCTAGTTGTAAAGTATACTATAAAGGAAAGTCACTGTTTTCTTTTGTTTCTCACCACGGAACGGGTTTTGATAGGGTTTTCTCTAATGTTCAGAAATTTTTTCTGGAAGGTTTATGTATAACTAGATGCGCTCCACGGTTTCGCCTGCGCCTACATAGTGTTTTGTCTCCCTCGGAAACCACGCCTATTTTCAAGATAAAAGTAGCCTATGTCCGCCACCGAATTTATCTACATTACAATTTTCATCAAAATCGGTTTAGTCGTTTAGGCGCTGAGTGGTACCAAACATACACACACACTCAAAAACTTTCGCATAGTAGATAAAAGCTACAAATTTTAAAGATACGTTATTGTATCGTAAATATAAAGCGAAGTCGGGATGTTTCGCTAGTTATTAGATAAATTAACTTGATTAAAATACTTCAATTGTCTTTGGTCTTATCTAATCAAATATTATAAATGTATCAGAGTTCCTACTAGGGAGTAGCATTTAATTATGACAAAGTGAAAAAATGTGCTGTTTATTTGGTAAACGTCGTCGTTTAATGGAAAGAAATGCAAAAGAAGGTTACTAAATTTGGTGATAGTGCCGTATTGTTTGTTTATTAATGGTAAAGGAACCTACGTAAAGTTGTCTGAATCTCTAACTTTGATGGTCCGTCCGTTGTTGAACTAGAATAATGAAGATATTTAGAAAATTTTTTGGCGCCACTTTAATAATAGGTCTTCCATTTTGCTATCAAAACAAATATTTTTCAGTGTACATTTACAAAATGAATAATTCACGTGCTTAGGGATAAAAGAAAATTACTGAGCGGGTTTTCTAAAATGGCGCCCTCGTGGTGGCAGCACCGAGGTCTAGCTGTCAAGCGCTTTATTACAGTTAAATCCTGATTGGCCCAATGTGAAAGTGAAAGGGGCGCCTAACACAAAATTTTCCTAAACATCCTCATTCCTCATTGAGATCGACGCAAAATGTTCTCCTCTTTCATTCCCTTCTATGAGCCGTCATCTGAATATACACAATCCTTTTTTCATTAGTGTCATTCTTCATGCAATCCATTTTATATTTGGTCTGCCACTTATTACCTAAGCTCTTGGTTACGTAGGTGATTATCACCCTTTATTTCCACGTAAAAACAATTCAATGTTTATTTCGTAATTAATTTTATATAAATGTGTTATGAATACGTGTATGCCTTTTGTAAAGACTGCTTTAAAACGTGTTTGTTTATTTGGTATAGCCATTGAAGATGAATATGACGGTCCTATACTAGAAGATGGTAAAGTCACCCTCAAATTTGTCACAGAGCTTATGGAGTTCTATAAACAACAGAAGAAACTACATAAGAAATATGCATATAAGGTTAGTTTTATTTATTACTAGGATTCTGCGGCGCGGTTTTCCCGTGTCTTTGCTTACTGCTCTGTTCCCGTCGCCGGTAGCGTGATGTTACATAGCCTGTAACCTTCCTCGAGATCTGGGCTATCATAGGCAAAAAGATTTTTTCTAATCCGACTGATAGTTTCAAGAGATTAGCACATTCAAACAAACAAACTCTTATGCTTTATATCTATAATATAAAAGTGAATCGCTGAATGTGTTGCTAAGCGCAAATCTCGAGAGCAGCTGAACCGATTTCGCTAATTCTTTTTTTATAATGTTCCTTGTAGTACGAGGATGGTTCTTACGGAGAGAAAACTTAAAAAAATGTCTATAAAAATGAAAAAAATTATTAAAGAATCGACTGTTAGGCGGCACGAAGTTCGCCAGGTCGGCTAGTAATAGTATAATTTATTTAAATTATTACATTGACAATAGAAGTGAAATTAAATTAATTTATCATCCACTGTCTGGCGCTTACGTGCCTGCATTGAGGTGATATTTTATACGACAGTAATGCTTGTATGGTACTGTAATCTGGTCACCTGAATCCCACTTATACAGTTCCAGAAATAGATGGAGTAGGTAGTTTCGTATATTTGACTAAAAGACTGTTCCTCATGATATCGGCCTATAATTATTCCACTGCAGGTAAAGGCCTCTTCTCATACAGAGAAGGTATGAGCATTGATCGCCACGCTTGCTCAAGGCGGATTGGTGATTTCAGACTTCCTCAGAAGTCCAGGTTTCCTCACAATGTTTTCACCGTCAGTCAGTAATGTCCACATAAACTAAGAAAAAACATAATAATAATAATAATATTTCAACAACTACACACAACGCCATCTAGACCCAAATTAAGCATATTATATGCTTGTGTTGGGTTCTAGAATGCGGATATACATACTTAAATATATATTTTTTTGTAAATACGTACATATTATACATAGAAACACCCAGACATTATGATTTGAGAGTGTTTCTAACTAACAATAAATAGAATATTCTTTACATTTTATTTTTATTTATTTATTTTTTTATTTAAAAGCTTTTGTAGGAACCCACTTTAAAAAAAACGGCAAAATTTAAATTGTAATTTTTTTTTATTGCACTTTTTAACAGATCCTAATCGACGTAAAGGCCTATCTGCAAAAGCAGCCGTCTCTCGTCGACATAAAGGTTCTAGACGACAAGAAGTTCACTGTATGTGGCGACATTCATGGCCAGTACTATGATTTGATGAATATATTCAAGCTTAATGGATTGCCTTCGGAAACCAACCCTTATTTGTTTAATGGGGATTTCGTGGATAGAGGCTCCTTTAGTGTGGAATGTATTTTCACACTGTTTAGTTTTAAACTGCTGTTTCCAGATCACTTTTATATGTCTAGAGGTGAGTTATAGAGATAAATTATTAATTAAAATTAAATTTAAATTAATTAAAAAATTATTAATGCATTAGCAGATTATTGGTAAGTTAATAAATAAATTGCTAATCCGAAAGATGTTGTATCTTTTAAAAACACTACAAAAACTATTGTAAATTAACAATGTTTTAGTTTTGGATAGAACTCTAATGTAAGTTTTAAATATCGTGCTTAAATCTTTCGATTCGAGCTCGACCGTGCTCTGCTCCCGTCGCCAGTAGCGTGATGCTACATAGCCTATAACCTTCCTCGAGAACTAGACTAACATACACAAAAAGACTTATTCAAATCCAACTTTTAATTCCAGAGATTACCGCGTTCAAACAAACAAACAAAATTATTTTTATTTATTAGACTTTTTAATTTAATTTTCAGGTAATCACGAGACTCTAGACATGAACCGCATGTACGGCTTCCGTGGGGAGGTCTCATCTAAGTATACTTCGCAAATGGCAGACCTATTCACCGAGGTCTATAACTGGCTCCCACTCGCTCATTGCATTAACAATAAAGTGTTGGTGATGCATGGAGGTCTGTTCTCAAGAGACGATGTGACGTTGGACGATATTAGAAAGGTCGATAGGAATAAGCAGCCTCCTGAAGATGGTGAGTTATTTACTAAGCTTTTATCAATTACTAGCTGTTGCCTGCAGGTCCGCCCGCGTGAATGTCGGTTATATCGCATTTTCTATACAAAGTTTCATCCCTATTTTAACCGCTTCAAAGCATTTTATCTCGTTATAAGGTAGCCTATTTTGTTTCATCAAAATTCATCATTTGACTGCCTCTGTGGTTCGGTGGTACTGTGTATGGACTGCCACGCAGAGGTCGAGGGTTCGATTCCCGCTCAGTGCAAATATTTGTGTGCATGAACATGTCTATTTGCATTGGTCTGGGTGTTTCTATGTATAATATGTATGTATTTACAAAAAAAAAAAGTATTTAAGTATGTATATCCGCATTCTAAAACCCATGACACAAGCATATAATATGCTTACTTTGGGTCTAGATGGCGTTGTTTGTAGTTGTTGAAATATTATATTATTATATTATATTAAAATCGGTTCAGTAATTTAGGCGTAAAAGCGTAACAGACAGACAGAGTTACCTTCGCATTTATAATATTAGTATGGATTTATGCAATAATCATTACAATTACTACTTTATAATATCTTTCTACTATACTCGAGTGTGTAGTAGAGTCTAAGCTTACACGATTACATTTAAATACACGTAAAATCTCAGCTGTTTTATCAGCATGCAAATCTGTACTTTGTGTTATAGGAATAAGGTACGAATTCAGTTATGTGCACCCATCATCAATGATGGATTTACTAGACGAGCATTTTTGAACAAGTTTAAAAAGATAAACACTGTCGCTAAACATTAACCGTATTATGTAAGCACATTGGGCACTTCGCTTCACTGGTCCAGACAAAATATGAGTTACGGAGGACTTTACAATTATCTGAGGCCCTAGACAAGTGTCAAAGATTTCTGTTCAATTCATAGAATAGATAAAAAAATGTATGAGATTGACATAAGCGCTGGCGTTAGCTTATGTCAATCCAATACATTTTTTAATCTATTCTATGAAAAGAATAGAAATCTTTGCCACTTGTCTAGGGCTTCTGGTTATATAACTCAGCTGTATTTAAAAAAATTGAAGAAAAATAAACAACACTGCTTATACCTCTCATTTATTATCCACCTTTAAACCTTCTTTTTGTCTCTCCCTAGGTATAATGTGCGAACTCCTCTGGTCAGACCCTCAGCCGATGATGGGTCGTGCACCCTCTAAGCGGGGTGTGGGTTGTCAGTTCGGTCCCGACGTGACCAACACGTTCCTGCAACGTAACGGCTTAGAATACGTCATACGAAGCCATGAGGTCAAGAACGATGGCTACGAGGTCGCTCACGATGGAAAGTGCATCACTGTTTTCTCTGCACCTAATTACTGGTAAGATACTATTAGTGTTGAGATACTATTACTATTATTAATACTAGAGTGATTGTCTATGACACAAGATATTATCTATGGCACCCCGCGCCGCTACTACATTATCTGTGGCGACTTGCTCAGCTACACAATGACGACGCAGCGTGAGCGTCAAGACACCAATCAGAGTGCTCCGTGCCGATCCGGGTTGCCATTTTATTCATAGAATAAATTAAAAAATGTATGAGATTGACATAAGCATTATCATAGCTTATGTCAATCCCATACATTTTTTAATCTGTTGTATGAATAGAATAGAAATCTTTGCCACCTGTCTAGAGACTCTGGAGTGACCAAGAGAATAGGAACGACGACAGATAAGAACACTCGCGTTAATATATTGTCGGGTGTATATTTTTGAACAATAAGGGCAATAATTTATAATACAGTCCACATAGATCCATCGTGCCGTTTTAATTAATAAACTATGGGCGTAACAGTGACTATATTGTATAGCGTGACGATGATGTATGGTCGATATCAGATAAAATCAATATACAGCTGACAAACCATGGATATAATAACATTTGTATCAGTGGTATCAGCTAACACTTTTATACGGTAGTAGACACGCTGGTTTTAGAATAAATGGGCCGGATTGTCCGGGGAAGTACTAACCTCTCATAGAAGATCGACGTAAGAGTAGTAGTATCCATACTACTGCGTCGCGGTCGGTGAGTGGGAGTGCTGGAGGCCTAATTTCCCCCTTTCCTCTTTTCTTACCTCCCTCGTTCCCTTCACCTATCCCATTCCCAGCTGCCAGCAGCAGTATGAAAGACAATGACTTTTGGAATGTTGGCCACCAATTTTAGATTCCACTGACTGCTTATCATCAATCAGAGTGAAGTCACATATAAAAATCAACCCATCTGATGGCAAGCTGACAGAAAATTTTCTTGAAATCATATTGATTAGCTTTTCGCGGTGCGGTGTCACCCGCGTCTTTTCTTACTGCTCTGCTCCCGTCGCCAGTAGCATGATGTTAGATAGCCTACAACCTTCCTCAAGAACTGGGCTATTATACGCAAAAAGATTTTTTTAAATCCGACTTCTAGTTCAAGAGATTACGCGTTCAAACAAACAAACAAACTCTGGCGCTTTATATATGATAATAATAATAATATTCTACCACATTCACACAGCGCTATCTAGCCCCAAATCAAGCAATTATATTTGCTTGTGTTATGGGTACTAAACAACTGATAAACTACTTATATACATTTTTTTTTTGTAAACACATACATATTATAGATAAATTACACCCAGACACAGAACAAACAATCATGCTCATCACACAAAGGTTTGTCCTGGGTGGGAATCGAACCCACGACCTCCGGCTTAGCAGTCAGGGTCACTAACCACTAGACCAACAGGCCAGTCAATATATGATATTGTTATTTGTTTTCAGTGATACAATGGGTAACCTTGGTGCTTTTATCACAATGAATGGCAAAGACTTGATACCAAACTTCACTACATATGAAGCAGTTGTAAGTTTTTTTTTTATATTTTTTTTCCTTTCCTATTAAATTAGATAATTTATTTTTATTTTTAACTAGCTTTCTACAGCGTGGTTTCACCCGCGTCTTTGGTTACTGCTCTGCTCCCGTCGCCAGTAGCGTGATGATACATAGCCTATAACCTTCCTCAAAATCTAGGCCATCATACGCAAAAATAATTTTTCAATTCCTACGGGTAGTTCCAGAGATTAGCGCGTTTAAACAAACAAACAAACTGCCTCTTTATATAATATTACACCATTTGGGCAATACTACTTCCACGTAATGTGTGCTGCTAAATCCTATTAAATTAGATAATTTATTTTTATTGCCAATAATGATATCTAAGCCTAAGCATAATAAATGTCTTTTGGCTGTACTAGTATGTACTAATAAGCTGACTCCAATGGGCCTCAAGAAATAAAAAATCTACTGTTCTACATTTTAGATGTGATGTAGTTTTTTAAGTAGTGTGGTAGGTTTTGTGGTAGTACACACTATTTATACTTTAGTTTAATTATCTTGTTCCAGCCACACCCGGACGTGAAGCCAATGGCGTACGCGAACTCTTTCTTCAGCATGCTCTGTCAGTAAAATATCAGTCATCTCACATGTCACGCTCCTCCATATTGGTAAGACCCATCTGGCGTCATAGCACTCATTGTAGTATTAGAAATAACGTCATGTTAAATCATAATCTAGTGGAATTTGATTTGTTGGTTACAAAATACATCATTTTAAAGTCCAATACATAATTTTAAAATCCATTACAATCGTTTTATAAAATTTTTATAACACAGTGTATTTCTAAATTGTTGTCGTTATAATTATTTTTATTTCGTTGTTACAAACTTTATATTTGATACAATATTATATTTGTAATCGACGCAATATACGATATTATATTAGACCAATCAAAATATATTTATTTATTTTACGCATTCCGTCTGTTTGTTTCGTAACTAAAAATTAACATAATTTCGTTACAAAACTTTACACTCAGCACGTTGGCCGAAACATTGATGGAAGTAACAATATTATAACTGGCTTTTACAAGTCAAGAATTAAAACAATTTTAAACCATGGACATGGAATTGACATCTGAATCATGCCTTAAACTTTTTATGTGTAAAGGCGGATTTACATTGATCTAGTAACTGGCAGTATCACTGGATTGAAGACATTTACATTGATACACTGGGTGCTGAACTGGATTGAAAACGTTTACATTGATAAAAGTTTATCCAGTGCCGGAATTTGGTTGGCACCAGCTATTGTATCAAAGTAAATCAGGCTATAATGTAAAGTTGGTAAAGTTGGTTTTTGTAAAACAATATCCTAACTTATGCTAGGGTTACAGTTTCGTTTCTTGCGGTAATGGTCGCATGCATTATGTTATTATTCGTAGACATGAGACAAATAAATTAACATAAATACCGTTTAATTAATTTTAAACCCTCTTAACGTCGCAGTATGAGCTCTAATTTGCGTATACTTATGCGATAATATTCTACTCAGCATCGACAATGGGCCTTCAGAAAATTATGCGATTAAATTAAATATTACACAGGTATTACCCGTTAATATACCAGTTGTATAAATTTTCATAGACCCTCAATCGGTTCAACATAAGCCTTCTTGAAAAATAAGTCTTATGTTGTTACTCATAAAGTTGAATTATGTTTAAATAAGTATTACTTTAGTTCAAAAGATAATCTACTTTGTATGTATTACTCAAGGACGACTTTTGCTTGATTAATTCAGTTTAAGAGCTCGTAAATTTTGTATGAAACAAAAAAAAAATTAAAGATCGAATCAGTAACTAGTCACTGCCATTCACGTCACTTATTAAAAATGCAACTTAGAAATAGTGATTTTTGAACCAATATATACACAGTGCTTAGTAGATACGGGGGAGCGGTGGCAAATAGGTATTCTCCAAGACAATATGCAATAAATATCATTCGAGGAAATGAGCCTATAATTTAATTTCTTCAGAATATGTAAAACATAGCCTTATTTCCTCGAATTTACTATAACTCTAGCGAGAAGCATTGTTTTTTTTATTATTGCAACCCTTTTTGTAAATTCTATTACTAAGGCCCAGGCCGCACTGCTAAGGCGACCGCGAAGCGACAGCGACTTTGTGAAAACAAACTTATAATAAACAAATTTCGGTGGTCGCACTGCATGAACGACAAGCGGATTTATTTGTTCACGAAATCGCAGGCGCGTCGCTGTTGCCTTAGCAATGCGGCCCCGGCCTAAGTCATTGCTCGTATTATTTTGTCACACATGATACGAACAGTATTGTAACTAGCAAAATATGTCTTTTTACTATTTGACTTCTGAGGCCCTAGACAAGTGTCAAAGATTTCTATTCTATTCATAGAATAGATAAAAAATGTATTAGATTGACATAAGTGTTGGCGTTAGCTTATGTCAATCCAATACATTTTTTAATCTATTCTATGAATAGAATAGAAATCTTTGACACTTGTCTAGGGCCTCTGGTATAGTTGTAAAAAATATTGATGAAGTTACAATGTTGTTCTCGTCGGTTCAGATGTCAGGTAGTAAGCTGTAATGCTTTCTCTTTCTATCAATTGTAAATAGATAAAGACAATATAACACAATCTTATATTGGGCCTTTAGTTATAACATTTTCCAAGTGCTGTTGTGAATATCTCTATAAGTACGCGTATGTTTACCCATTTTGCCTAATAACCGGTTAAATAACGGTTTTTTGTGTAAAAATCGGTAAATATAAGTGATTAGGGGCCTTTATTTCTAACCATAGTACTATAATAATTTCAATTTAGTCACACTGAACGTGTCTATTTTAAGTCACAATAATCTCAAGTATAGAAAAAATATTTAGATGTATTGTGTAGTATTCCAATGAAAAATTAAGTTAATACTTTAAGATAATATTTATAATACGTATTAAAATATAAAATTCACAAACACCTAAAAATTAGGTAATTAGATTTCCTTGACAGCTCAAGCGATCGACCAACCTACTCGAATCCCGAGTTAGTAGTAAATAGTGTCTAACATAGCATACTTCTTCAGTAAAAAGCGTAATAATTACATGTAATGCATTCAACCATAATATTTTTGATAAGTATTCTAAATATTATCTATGCTAGTGAAATATCAGGGCTTCTATTTTAAAACAAAAGAGCGTTTATGCTATGTACTCTATTCCAACAGCCTATGAATTCTTATAATTTTATGAATATTACAATTTCTACCCGCCATTAACACATCACCGAACGATGTCAAAGATTTAATATTAATATTGAAAAATGTATATATTTGATACTTTTAATTGATAGATATAGCCCTGAACAATATATGGACGTATATACGCATTGCATTTAGTAATACTTTCCATTTACTAGGCATTCGTATTGCCCTTTTTTGTTTTAATTACGGCGAAAACAAATAAAGGTCTGTATTTTCTTATCTTATTATACATAGAGGTCACCATACCAGCAGTTTAAGATGATGGCTTTTGGTATGGTGGCCACCATTTCTGGATTCCACTGACTGCCATCAGGCGCGGTGAAGTCACTTTGGTAGGCTAATACCTATATATAAAAAAATATTACCTTGAAAAATAAGTGGCGCCACTATCGTACTGTCATGGCGCCGCCTAACTGTCAGCTGTCAGCGCCGTAATGTCATTAATACTCTGTTCTACACTTTAGATTACTCAATTGTATTGTATTTAAGGTTTTTTCACTGTAAACCTTTTTATTTTACTGCTACTACGAATGTCTATGACGTATCATTTAGTTACCACATTACCTGTCTTACTCGATCATGCATTTCATTTTATTATTCCAATTATACTAAAATTTATGATAAGGTAAAAAAATGAGGAAACCGGGTTTTGTAGTATGGCAACACTTGCGCCACTTGACAAAAGCATCACATTTTGTTACGTCTTTGATACTGCATGCCTGAAGTGTATACCAATGTGTATTATACGCCTAAACTTAGCCAAAAAAACTGCCGCATTTATAGAAAAATCTACGTTAATATACCAAGTGTTGCCATACTACAATTAAATATTTTTAATCAAACTAAATACATAGCATAATGTTGTAATGCAATAAAATAAATTATTACTTACGAATTATAATGACCAACGTTCGTAAAAAACTTAGCTTTACTACTAAGAGTATGTACACAATAGTTGGAGGTAAGCCGATTTTTGGACAATTTTTTGCACACTGGCAACTTTAACTATACAGAGGGTAATAATATTAAAAGAATTGCAATAGCTAAATAAAATTTACGCAATAAAAAAACAGGCAAATGTATTGTTCTGCTATTAGGACTAATTTTACATGTAAAACTTATACTAAGGGACATATTGTATGTATATATAACATAAGGAACCCATGCAGTGCGTGTTAAAAAACAACATAAATAGTAGAAAATATAGGTCTACTCTACTAACCACTCACAATTTTTCACGTCAATTTGGTGTTTAATCATTCCCCGTTTTTTTTCCCATTATGAATTGCATACAGAAAATATTACGCATGGTTCTTTATGAATGCGTGTTGAAAGTTGCGTGTTCTGTTCGCATATATAAAGTTTAAGAAACCTTGCAAGTTTATTATCAGTTACGTATTATATATACGTATATTGGAACATTGGGAGCAAAAAATAGGTCAATTACTTCAATATTAACCTCCCGAAAGCTACTTTATGCAAATAGCGTTCTAGTATTACATTTGCTGGTCAAATGTATATATAAAGTTCCTTGTTTTGTTCTAATTATGTGCAAGATCAATATAATGTGCAATAAAATTGTTCCAAACATTAGGCTTAGTTTATTACATAAGGAGTGCTTGTGAAAATTGCCTCACGGCTTAACGCAATGATTGAACTCCTGTGTGCACATGACTTAACTTGTTTTGGTGGCCGCTGCCTTACGAAAATTGTATAATTTTTTGTATTTTCTTATCTGTGGCAATATGACATTACTAATGTCAAACGACGTCACAAAGCAAAGGTAACACGGTATTCAGCCATCAAAACAAAACAGCCTCGTAAAGAATGCTCAAAAGCATAAGTTTTTATATTTAAACTAGGTAATAAATTAATTATGTTATATAGCGAAGCACAGGCAGGGAATTAATATGGCGAGAAGACTCGTATGGTGCAGATTGTAAGAGTTCGTTCAGGATTGCGTTGCCAGCATATCAGATGATGTAGATAGGTTTTTGGTGTTGACTTTAATAAAATTGTTAAATTTGTATTGTTTGTGTTTTATTTTAGCTCTACTCTCTCTAGTTATTTAAAAGACAGAACCTTTATCTATAAATCGATGTAAGTAACGTAACTTAAGTAACTATGTATTTAAAATCAATAGGTTATATTGTGATTTACAGAATGAAATATCAATCTCCCCTGATAAGAGTTATTTAAATTTCACGTTCTTGTGACTTGCAGTTTGCAATTATTTTATATATTAACCTGCTACAATCTTCTGATGGCCTAGTACTACTTATTTATAAGATGTTTTAAACCATTGATAATATATAGGTACTTAAAATACTGCTTTCCAGAAAGTAGATAAAGCATGAGTCAGGACAAATAATTTTGATAAATAAAAATTGACTTCAAACAGGAAACTAAAAAGTAAAAAATTGATTTCTCTGGGATGCCACCATCAGATCCAGTTTTCCTTATTATGGTACCACCCTTGGAATATATCCTTTCCAACAGAAAAATCATCAAAATCGGTTCATAAACGATGAAGTTAACCGCGAACACTAAAATAAATATACACGGTCGAGTTTCAAAAGTCGCTAAAAAAAAACAATTTTAAAATCATGCTACATTTATTCCCTCAATCACACTACAATATCAATTGTTCTATCTACGAAGGTACGAGTTGCGTTAACATTTTCACCACAGTTTTCTTGTCGAGTTTGCACTTCGCGTAGAGGGCCTGACAGTCTGAATCATGTGAACGACCTGCGGCCACCGCCTCGAATACTGGGGTGCCATCCAACATGCGACGAACGAGGGTATTGCTGAAATATATATATTTTTTAATTCATTATATAGTTATTGAACCGCAGATAAATATTATAATGAATGTGGAGCGATCACTTAAAGCTGCGACAAAGTCTACATAAGTAGGTATGAATGGTAAAATACAAAAACTTAAACCGCTCTTGATTTGAATGATGATTTCGTATGTTTACGAAGTTGTTACGAAAGTTCACATAGGATCTTTGATTAGATTATTCATTAGAAGTTGGTAGTGAGCTTACAGGAAAACATTGTAGATATGTAGGTAGGAACACTTTTCTGCTAAGTTGCTAAACATCAGTCTGAATAATAACCAAATAACGCCTTCCTTAACGAGGCCGTACTTCCATATTCTTTAATACTTATTCGTATATTTTGGCTAATCTAACTCAAAAATATTTTAAAAATTGTCACTCACTTGGACATCGAAGATAATAATGCATCAAAGTCTGTTCCATTCCCGCTAACCATGTTCTCATTGGCCAGCTGCACATAGGAGCAAGCGAGACGCTGCATACATGAGGTCGAGTCTACGTTGTATCTGCTCAACATTTCGTCGATCTTGCTAAACATATCCGATACTTGACTGAAGTCTGTTTCTAAACCTGTGAATTGTTAAAATTGATTTGTGTTAAGAAAGATTTATCTTTGTCTTAAAGGCAGGGCTGCGATCGTGTAAGGTTGAACAGTTATAGCAAAAAATATTTGCATGTTGTTGAAAGAAAACAAATATTGCCGAGCAAAATAAAATTATGCATAAGGTGCCCCCAACACTTATTTTGTAATGTCTAAGCTTCCCAAAGCCTCAAATTTTGGATCTACGTCCGTTAAGTTTGTCCCCAAAGCCTTAAAAACAATAGATACTAGCATCAACAAGTAACAGTAACAAGAATCAACTTACTTCTTCCATATCCCCCGCCATAGCTGTACGACAACGCATTAATTATCTTGGGTAAGATGATGACAGCTCCGAAGCCCAATATTGACCCTAATAGAACACCTCCAAGGTCTATCTTCACCGGTCCGTAGAGTCCTGGGGCCGTACTACCATATCCACCCTGTAAAGTAAATTGACAAATTTGGTATGATTATTTATTTTCAAAAAATGCTTGCCATCTGACGTCTTTTTTTTGTTGTTTGCGTTTTTGTGAAACTTAAATTTGAGTTAATGTATAATAAAGTGGCTTTTGATTGTTTGAAATTGGTGTTTTCATTACTACAGGGGTCATGGATTCACGACGGTGTCCTTGAAGGGTTAGCAGAGAAAAAGAAGAATAAGAAAGAAGAAAATTACTTAATTGTTCTTTTGAATTGACGATTTTTCTGTGACTGTATCTCGTTTTCAAAGGGATAGAGAACTAAACTGGCCTGTTTTCGAACATTTGGCGAAGTACCTAAGTACCTAAATATAAATCTGTGTAGGTAGATACCGATCTAATCATCTAGTTATAGAATTAACATACAGAATAGTTTGCTCTTGTTTGGACGAGACTTGGTCGCATGAGGGATCCTGCGCGGATGCAATTACACGTGCCTTGACCGAAATCTGCGTCGTTCTATTTGTCGCTAATAAAAATTTTGATCGGAGTTTCTTCTCTGTACTGCATAGATAGATAATACCTGCTATGGTACCTTCTGAGCTTTAACGACCATAATTCATTAGATTTGGATGTGTCTAAGTTTGAACTTTAATATAATTTAAACTCTCTTTCAGCTTAAACTTTAATATGCCAAACCTCACACTCCTTGCAATCTGCAAAACGCTTAAAAGATAATTTGCGAACCAAGATAAAAACGCTTATTACTTTAGTGTGTGGTTTCACGGTACACTTATTTTCAAACAGCGGTATTTAGGCGCTCGGCTGATTCAATAAATGAGTCAATTTCTCTGTCGTCTATTCATCATTATACCGTGAACCGTAGAAAATAACTTCACTAACTACGCCTGGAGACAATACATAATCATCACATGAACATTACCTAGTGATAATCGAGATTAAATCATGGCATGCGAATTCAATTAACTATCACTTTTCACGCGCTTTAACACTTTATCGAATTGTCCGATATTACTACGGCTTTCTATATAACGATCTTTATTTGAAAATCCGATTTTAAGCAATGGATCTTTCAGCGCTGAATCGCTTTTACAACAATTTATGTCTATCATTGACAGCGCTTTAGCGTTGAACGAAATATCGGGATTTTCAAGAATCTTTGATTAAAGTTTGTATAAAGAAAGCTACTGATAGTTGCATAGGCGTGTACTTAATCTCCTCTTATAACCACTAAGCGTGGTGATTATAGCAAACACCTGCCTATGAGAGAGGCTTATGTTTCGCGAAAGATGTCTTCAAGCTGATGTGATGACTAACAAAATTTTATTGTATTGTACCTAATTGTTATTGTGGCATTCGTTATGACTAAGATTTCTACTTTGATTAGTCCAGAGCCGCCCAACATTAGGCCCAACTTTTCCTTCTCAATCATCGGCCTATCGCAGTCCAGCGCTATCTGCTACAGTCTCTCCCTATTTACGCTAACTATGACAATCGTTCGCCTGCACTCGCCATTTCCCCTCGCAATCTATACTATTATTATAAAGCTGAAGAGTTTGTTTGTTTGAACGAGCTAATCTTCGGTACTAAGTACCAGCGGCATAAAAAAATATTTTTGCGTTTGATAGCCCAATTCTCGAAGAAGTCATAGGCTACGTAACATCACGCTATTAGCAACGGGAGCAGAGCAGTAAGCAAACACGCACGTGAAACCGGGCCGCATGAAGCTAGTGAATAAATATTATTGTATATCCGTTAATAACATAGTCACAAAGGGACCAGACAGATCCAAGACAGTCAAAAAATAAGTAGAATGCTTACCCCAGTTCCGCCATAAGCTGACACTCCAAATCGCTGCGTTCTATCAGCCTGGTTGTCTCTCTCTTTTTCTATTCTCGCGGAAGGTTCCGCTAGTTGGTCCTCAGTCCGTTGGAAACTCGGCATGAAGCCTCTGAAATCAAAACTGATGGAGGTTACCATAACATATCGGATGTAGACTGTACTGATGAAAAAGTTTACTTAAATGTAGAAGAATGAGGGTGTTTAGAAAAAATTTCACCACCAGTTGGCGCCACTTTCACTTTCACATTGGGCCAATCAGCGGTGAACTTTCAAAAAGTGCTTGACAGCTAGACCTGATGCGTCGGTGCTGCCACCTTGTGGGCGCCATTTTAGAAATCTCTTAGCAATTTTTTTGTCCATTAGCACGTGAGTTATCCATTTTGTAAATTAAACATTCAAATTTCCGAAATAAACACTGAACAATATTTGTTTTGATAGCGCTGTCAAAATGGAAGACCATTTACCAAAGTAGCGCCATCTGGTGGCGAAAATTTTCCTAAACACCCTCATTAGTCTGGGACGATGAAGGATAGAACGAACCTATTGGATTTATTTTTCGACCATTTTATGGACTGAATAAAATAAGAAGAATACGGCGAAGTCATTAGGGACACGATAAAGAAATTTTCCCACTCTTCTAAAGTTATGAGTAGTGGTACCATCTTATTCCCAGGTGAGAATCTATTAATCTACCTGCAAACAAATTTGCATTAAAGAAGAAGAAAAGGAAAAGTTCATTAACATCGTGGGACATGTCGCTCAGTGTGCTCGTGGTGAAACTGTGTATGGACTTCTAGCACAGCAATACTCAACCAACAAATTATATTATCCAGTCTGCTTACCCATCGTTCCTGTATTCCGCCGTCACTAAACCCAGGCCCAAAGCAACCAATACAAAATAAACCTTAAGACCCATCATAGCAACTTCTTGAAAATAACTGCTGTCTTCCAATTCCGCATACGCCTATATACGGTGCGTTCCGAGGCATGCTTCAAAACAATAACATGGGGAAACACCATTGTCACATGTGGTCTACATTGCGTAATATCTACATCGTCACGGTTTCGATCCGATTCTATCGGAGTAGGAAGCTTAAGTTAATTCCCTAGTGACTTACTTAAGTAAGCTTCCTGGTTTCTACTTGTTGTAGGAAGTGCATCGAAAATAAACGAGTGGTAAACATTGACAGGTAGTCATATCAGTAGGTATACCCATTGTGCTATGTTTATAGGTTGTTTTCTACTAAGAGAACCTTAATATACTGGACGACATTAGTAATGTCGTATTGTAATTTTAAGGGAACGTGTTGTTGTTGGCTCCTTTGGTTCCGTGTCGGGCGAAAGTACCATTGAGATTTAATATCAAGTACTTAATCCCTAAAATCAGCATAGATTGTAGGACTGTGCCTGACATAGACAGACAACCTCTGACCAGCTTCAAACCCTATTACTTTACCCATAAGTACCTAAAATCTGATAAAACAGATTTAATATACACTGCATGATACTATGTTATGGCTATTTTTATTTTATGGTAGGTCCTTGAATTCATTTGTAGTAGTTGCGGCACCTGCCAACTGAAGAGTGTTATGATGACGTAATTTTACGGTACTCGGTTCATGCATGAGCTTGGAAGTAGGATAGACGCCCGGACAGCCCGGACAATATATTAGCTTCAGTTTTTGGAAAAAAGTAGGTATGCTATTGAGTGGAGTAGATACCTACTTATAACAAAAATATACACGAAAGTATTTCCTAATGTTAGATGAAATTCACAATTGATTCAGAGCGTGAAAAGCGTGCATTGTTGTCACTGGCGCAGTATTCAAGATCAACTGCCGCTCGACTATAATGTATTGTGAGTTGCAACATTATGATGACAGCAGCAATGGATATTTATTTATGAAATATGCTGTAAAACGTTTTTTTAATTTTAAGTGCTGTAACCGCTGTAACGTACGGACGTTCGAACGAGGTTTTTTTATTTAAGTGTGCATCAAGCATCGGCTTTCCTGATGTTACGTAGGTAAGGTACCCTTACCGATAGATAGGTATTCTAAACTAGGGCCTTGGGTTAGTACTAAAGATAACAAGAAATAATTTTTCTTTAATACGAAGTAGCTTTTAACGGTAGTATATCAACGCTGGTTTCAGAACTGAATGAAGGATCCAAAGAACTACTCTCTCATAGAAGATCGACGTAAGAATATTAGTTTTCATGCTAATGTGTATGTATCGCTCGCGCCGACAGCCCAAATACTGCTCCGGTCCTTTTCAGTTTATCTTTTCCTTTCTCATCCCCTTGTCCGTGGTCGGCAACTGCCTGGTTGTGTTTTAAGCATTATAACCTACTTCTGCGATGCTTGGAAAACACAGCCAGGTTTATAGGTTACAGTTGCCACTTACCATCAGGTGGACCGTATGCTTGATGCCACCAAAGTTGTATAAAAAAAAACCTGTGGCACTCGGGGACTGCCGCGGTAAAGCTATTGCATAGCATTTTTTATCAACTTATGCAATTATAATTATTTATTTATTTTTTATATGCAGTATTTTTTTTTCTTTGATATTAATTCAAATTACACTTTTTGAGCGTGGTGAACGATAACAAAAAAAGTACAATATCGTTTAAAATATTTTTATTATCTTACAATACATGTAGGTTATTCAGGAATTTTTATCATCCTACTAAGTAAGTATTTTTACTCCGAAAAAGAATAAAACTGGGACATTACCTACATTACATTGATGCATTTTATTACACGTTATTAAAATCTTAGTTTCATTTTTATAGTTCTACCAGATAAATTTTATCGCAAATGTGACAAAATATTTGGTTTATGTGTGGTAAAAATTAGCACCACTAGTGTTTATCCTGAGAAATAAATTTTATGGTAGTGGGAAGTGTTAGGTTTTATTTTTAACCGACTTCAAAAAAAGGAGGTTTCCCAATTCGACCGTATATATACATATAAAAAAAAATATATATATTTTTTTTTTTATTTGTGTACGCGGATAACTTCGTCGTTTATGAACCGATTTCGATGATTCTTTTTTTGTTAGAAAGTAGATATCCCAAGTGTGGTACCATGATAAGGAAACCAGGATCTGATGATGGCATCCCAGGGAAATCGACGGGAACTTTCGAAAATCGTACTGGCGACTAGTGCATTTGTTACTTTTTCATTAAGTATTTTAAGGCACTACTATTTAGTGAAGGTTTGGAGTCGAACAGATGATGGAGCCGAAAGGCAGTCGAGGGAACTCGACAACGATTTACAGCAATTAGTTGGTGTTTGGACTTAATTCATTTGTAATAATGAGAACTTTGCACCCGGGATTTAAGTACCATTACAGGTGACCATAGACAGTCGAGGGAATTCCTTAACAGCAGTCAGTCGGGCTTACTTCAAAGGGTTCAATATTCCAAAATGATTAGTTCGTAAAAAATAATACCTAAACAAGATTTAGGTCTACCCATTACTGAAAATCGTAAAATAAAATAATTATAAACAAAAAGAAACCGACTTTAAACGGGAAAGAAATTAAAAAGTTAAAAATAAGTTTTCTTAGCAGAAAGTATGTTGATTTAGTTAATCAGAAATTATTAAATAAGTATTTTATAATTTCGAAGTTGGTGCCAAGCTAATACTATAAGAACCTTACTACAATAGCAAATTAGGATTGATAATGCCTATAGGTAGTACCTACCTAGTTATTGTTTTACTTGGCACCAACTCCAAAATTATAAAATACTTATTTAATCATGTTGCAAGAGACGTTTTTGAATTGTTCAAGACTGTAATCGCAATCGCAGAATTTCAGTACCTAACTACTTACTGACGGAAAGTTTTTAATACCCATTATTTTATACGTAACAAAATGTCAATTAACTTTGTGAAAACAGCGAAAGTACCTACTGCAAAGCAATAATCAAGACTGTTTGTATTATTAAGCGCCATTAAGTTTAATATATGGTCTAGCCCATCTTAGATGAGAACTATAGCTGTAAAAGTACTCAAATTGGTGTACTTATATAGAGCTCGGAAGATTCAGAGTAGGCAGAAATAGATCTGTCTTAGTGCCACTTGAAATTTAACCTGTAACTAGTGCGAAACTCAAACTCTTCTTCTTTAACTATGATATCTAAGTAGACGATGGTTGATGACAAGCAATCAGTGGGGTTTATGAATGAATAATGGACACCATCCTACCTAATTGCACAAATCTGCTAATCTGGTGACCACACTAGGGAATCCTTTGTGCAATGCTTCCAGACAGCCCGAATAAAAAACACAATCAAATTTGGAGACAAACTCATGTGTTGGTTAAGTTACAGGTTTTAATTATTTTGCTTTTCGGCGAAATATTTCTGGAATACTATGGCAAATTTTTCAATTAGTCATTATACAGGTATTTAAATGTCGCAGGCAAATTGTATAAATCTGCAGTTTACATATTGCTTCAGCGGATTCGGTCACCTAGGGCCACTTACTCCAACGACCACCGACAAAATTCCTTGTTCGGCCATTTCCTATTAGGTGCTTTTCCTGGTTAGGCCATTCCTCGAATGACCTCTTCGTGAATTCCTAATTGGGCCACCTCCCCAAATGACCACACTGTGTATTCCTAGTTCGGCCATTTCCTTGAATTACCACTATAGTGCAGTCGAGGTCAAAATATATTTACACTTTGGGACTTTAACGTTTTAGAGACAAGGTCCAAAACTATAAAGATATGTAACTTCGACTGTACCTTAATTCAAGGCTATACCTACTGTACGGGTAAGTCGGGTTAACACCCTACCAAGCCACCTCTACTGGGGTATACAGGCATTTCTATAGGATGTCTCTACCCTTGTGACCATCGATCCCGAAATTACTCAAAATAGAAAAAAGTGAAGTGGGTTTAATTACAAATTAGGTTTCAAGTATTTTAACTGTATGTTACATGTAATTAATGTTATTTGTTTTACTATTTTATTTATTATTGATCTATTCATCTTAATCTTAGTAAGTGTTTGAGTGAACATAATTATATCATGGTGTAAAATCGGGGCGGTGTTTAGGTTTTTATAGGAAAATAATTAATAAAAGTATGACGTTATAATTAATATGTATTACAAAAATAACAACATAACAAAAAAGAAACAAAAACACTGCCTAAACGTTGAACTTATTATTTTGGATTCTACGAACTGCCTGTCGATTGGATATTAATTGACATCAAGACAAAGAAGTTGGCCCTTCAGGGATTTACCCGTAAAGAGAAATGTGGCCATTTGAGGAAGTGACCGTACAAAGAAGTCGCCACTAGGAACGTGGTCAATTGGGGATTGAGCCGTTAGGGGAAATGTGATCGTGGCCCTTTTAGCGAAGTGGCCGTTAGGAGAATATGCCATCAAAGGGAAAAGGCCGTTTAAGGAATGTGGCCCTAGGTGACCGAATCCGCTTCAGCGTATTACATAACGTGTATATATTATTAGCAATGTATACCTACCTAATAAGAGTTTTTTTAACTAGTTTGGCGACAAACATAATTTGTTTTTACTTGCATTGATACCGGCACTGAAACGACAGTGTTATTTATCCTGAGGCCGCGTCTCGCCATTTCTCAGTTCTATACATTATAAGAAGAGGTGTTATTGTGTTTAACAATACACGGAAAGTTTTTGTAGTCATGCACATTGATTCCCTTCACTATTTTAATGAATGCAACATAAAAATGTCGTCACACGGTCGCGCGTTATGGCGCGAGAATCACACAATATTAACATAATCAAAAATGTGAATTTTCAAAATGTTAAAAGTGGTCGTATTGATATATTTTGTGGCAATACTTGTGAAAAGTGAAAATGTTAGAAGAAAAAAAGATGCGGGCAGACAGGCGAAGTTTTTCTCTTTTAATATTATGGAGGAAGATATATCAGTAAGTAATAAATATAACACAGGTGTAGCGAAATAAGAGTGCGAATGTTTCAATGTAGAAAGTCGAAAATGTTGCATTGTCCATGTTTGAACCAAGTAGTTAAACCAGAATAAACATGGAGAAGACATTATCCCCGTTGATGCACCCGTCGTAGGTACCTATTAAGTAGGTATATCTACATATAATTAGCCGTGGACACAGTAACGACACCTTTTTTATAAAATTTAAAACCCTTTTAAAAACAAGAAACACGTTCGCTGTAAAATAACCCATTTCTTGATATGAGCGTAAGAGACAACTAAAGCAACACCAAATAGCAAGCTTCTTCTTGACCTACAAAATTTTTAATTTTAATCACTTCTAAATACGGTAGTAGATCCACGCTGATTTCAGCATGAATGGGCCGGATCATCCGGGGAAGTACTACCCTCTCATAGAAGATCGACTTAAGAGTACCTAGTAGTATCCGTACTACTGCGTTTCGTTCGGTGAGTGAGAGCGCCAGAGGCCCAATTTCCCTTAACCCCATTCCCAGCCGCCATAGTGGAGACCACTATACCAGCAGTTTAAGACGATGGCTTTTAGTATATTGGCCGCCACTTTTGGATTCCACTGACTGCTTACCATCAGGCGGGGTGGAGTCACTTTGGTTAGCTATAATATAAAAAAAAAACCTCTCTTGGGAGACACCTAGGTTCTGCAGGCTAGTACTTATAGGTTTATGATGTTTTAAGTAAACCTAGTAAAGAATCGATTACAGCTTGATATTGATGACGTATGTCATAGTATTGCAACAAAATCTTAAATATGTACATAAAAAAATTAATTGCTGTTTATTTGTTTTGCTAAACTCGAGAATGGCAGGACCGCTTTGGCTAATTTTGATCTGAAAATATTTGTGGAAGATCAGAATAGATGAGAATAATCGGTGAGAAAAACCGGTCAGGTGCGAGTCGGACTCGCGCACCAAGTGTTACGTGCCCATAGGTATATCTTTTGATTGCGTTGACATAGAATCTGTATTTACTTTAAGTTACCAGGAAAATGTTCTAAACAGACAGACAGGCGGACAACAAAATGATGTTATAAGGTTTCCGTTTTTAATTTTGAGGTATATATTGCGAAGAAAATACTAAAATTTATTTAATTTTTTTAATAAAAACTATTGCTGTCAAACATGATGTTCATCCTGTTGGTACGGTAAACTTGAGTGGTACGAAGTTCACCGGGTCATCTAGATGGCAATAAAAATTTGGTAATTAATTTCAGGTAGACCTGGATTTTCAAATACCGTTTATAAAAATACCAGTGAAGAGAACTATGAATTCTGCTTATGGAATGACGGTAAGAGAACTTGCGAGTTATGTAATCTGACGAGATGGGTAACAAGTTAACGAAACTTTCGGATTCCACGACTGCTTACCATCAGGCAGAGTGGATTCACTTTGTAGCCTAATATAAAAAAAATTTATTAATTAAGGAGAACTGACGAGTCGTTTTGGACTCATTACGAATTTCATGAAATTGACATATCATGAAACTTACGAGTTAACGAAGCTGGCAAATTAGATAAACTGACCAAAGCTAATCCGCCTATAATAAGAATATAACACGACCCTTTTTCTAACACTATGGCACAAGAACTATAGAATTTTATTAATTAGCTTCTATTGTTGAAAATCTTTCCCTGCATCCACTAAAATCCATTGTAAAGATCCATTGATGGATCTTTTTGCTCTCAAGTCCAAGTCCTTTAATTCCTTCTTTGACCTTTCTACTTGCAGGAATTTCCAACAATAAACATTAATCCTGCATCTCTTGCGCTGGGCGGAGCTATAGTGTTGGGTACTACGGTCCTGATCCCATATCTTTTCAAATACTACGTCAACTATCAAGAAAACTATCGATATGCGAGATGTAAGTAATGATATCCATTTTTATGCTATTTTGGTAGTGTTATTTTGTAGTAAGCTAGATAGGTTTACTACAAAATAACACTAACGATAAAATCAACCGCTTTTTCAAAAAGAGGTGACAATTATTTAAACTAATATTATATAGAGAAAAATTTGATTTTTTACAAAAACATGTTTGTTTGTTTGTTTGCAACGATTTAACTAAAAATATACGTTACCGATTTCAAAAATATAGAAATCAATAAACATATACTTAATATATTTTTTAGCAATTTTCAAAATTTAAATATTTGTAAACTTTTAATACAGAAGACAGCAAAAGTAAATTTGCAGTATAGCAATAAATATTTCTCAGACGTAGGTAATATTGCAATCATATTTTATTATATATAGGAGTTTGTCGTAAGACCGAATGAAACTTTTGTTATCAAAGCGAAACTAGGGCGGACGTCTAGTTTATAATAAGAGGGTGACGATTATTTAAAATAAACGTATATTTTGAGTTAGTTTAATACAAGTAATGGAAACGAAACAAAAATAGATCAAGCACAAGCACCACAGCATCTCCTTCCTGGTTTGGAGGCAGCACACGATGGCCTCTTACACTTGGGTGCTTTAGGAGGTGGTTCCACAATCCCTGCATCTGCTGGAATATACTGCGTTTCCACGTGGACATAGGCTTTCCTTTTTCTTGGAGCCAAATCAAAACAGCCAAATGGAGGAGTGTATTCAATATCCCATGTTGCGTTACTTGATAGTGAACTCAAGGATTGTTCCTCACAAACACACCCTGGCTCTTTAAACGCCGGGCAACTATCGATCACTTTATCAATCGCAGATAGATCGTTACAAAATACGTCCATGTACGCACACTTACATATATCCTCTACGGCTTCAGCTAAAGCTTTTCTGATTTCGGCATCTCGTTGCTTTTTTAATTTGACCATTTTTCGCGCTTCGACTTTTGCTTGCTCTTCAGGACTTCTTTTCTTTATAATTTTGAAGACCATTGGATCACAGTCGACATAAGGGTCTTCGTTTGATTCTATTTCGGTTAAATCTTTTAATGGATTAACCTGGAAAATAAAAATCCCAAATTATAAGCAGTTATGATACGATCTATAACCTAAGCCATATATACTACTACTCCTATAGTAGTAATCTTTATTGATTTCAGCTTGAATGGGTTGGATCGACTGGGCAAGGACTACCCTCTCATAGAATATCGGCATAAAGCTTTAGATTCCGTACTGCGTTTTGTCTGGTATGTGTGAGCGCCGGAAACCCAGTTACCACCTCAATCTTCTTATCTTTCTACCCTCATTTCTTTTTGCCACACGTTCGACAACGCTTTGGTTGTGTTTTTTACCAATTGATTCTACGTTACTTAGAGGTCACAGCCATGTTTGTTATTGTCCATAGCTTGCGGTTACCACTTACTATACGATGGATTGTATGCTTGCTTGTTACCGAAGTTGTAATAAAAAAAACTATACCTGTATAGTAAATACGTCGCCTTTTCGCTGAACTTTGAGGGCAGGCTTAGGCTCCAAAGGTTCTTCAGGTTCGGAGTCTCCACCGCCAATGGCCTGTCCTGGTTTGGAACCCTTCTTTTTCTTCTTTTTATTCTTATCTTTGTCTTGCCCTCCTCGCGGTAATTTAAATGTCATTATTTTTGCTACACTCTTGCCGATGACTCCTGGACTCCAACCCCGACGGACCTGTGACCATTAAGAGTAAAGATCAAACATTAATGTTATATTTACGTTCAATTTTACAAATAATTTTACTTATCCAAGATAAGTAGCAAATATAGTCAACAAAAAAATTACCGGTTTCATGCCAGGAACATCTGTTGCAGTCCAGAGCCATCCCATCTTGGCTGGAACGGGCAAGCCTGGCTTGATTAACAGGCATTGTTTATGGCCAATTTGGACTCCTTGTAAAAGACAAATGAAATATGTTAGGATAGATATGCCTTAGGGTATGATTTTAAATTAATTTGGGTAGGTACTTATTTTAATGCTATAGCGAGATTAAATGAGTTAAAAATGGTGTTGTCTAAGAGCTCGTACACATAGACACGATACGGTGCAGTATCGTTTCACGATGCGACGTCGTATCGTGGGAATCTACGATGAACAAGCGACACGACATCGCAAAGTGCCACGATTTCGTCGTGTGGCAGTCAATCTCAAAAAATGAACGCTACTTTGTTACTGTGTCGACAACCAGCTTAAAGCTTAAGGCACATAGCAAAGAAACCATTTTACTCCTTTTGGGCTTAGAGGGCAAAGAGATCTGTTTACAAGGTATTAAAATGTGAACGTATAGTTACCTGGGTAAGTATCGCCAAAGGAATAATTGTACTTTGATGAGTTCTTCTTTTTTTTCTTTTTATCACCTTCTTCATCATCTGCCATCTTTATTTAAAATATATACACCTAAACAATTTTATGTCCAGTTATTAAATGATGTAGCTAACTTTAATAGATGTAAAAGAAAGCTTAGAGTTGTCAGTGTAGTGGTGTTAGTCTACCTAGCTTTGATTTCTATTTTTGATTATCACTAGAGTGGCCCACAATCAGTCAAAGTACATTATAGTTAGGGACATCATGTAAAATAATTCTTCAAAACATAAGTCGATACACTGTAAAACGCAGAAAATATAGGAGAATTATACAGTCTTCATATAGTTGCGTGAGCTTGTTAAAGGTTTACAAAAACGGTCACAGACTTTAAAATGTATGAAACTGTGACTTAAGCCCAGGTCGAGAAAATAAAGCTGAATGGAATTGCCAATGCCTGGTGTTCTGAAGAACCTTTAACACCATAGTATCTAATTTATTATCAAACTAGCTGCAGCTATTATGATCGCTATGATGTTATGAAAATGTATTTACATGACGGGTGAATTAATTTTTCTACAATTACAATAAAAATAATGGTTTAGTTGTTTTACTTTTTATAAGTTGTTAAAGTTTGAGGGTTACAAAATAAAAAATCAATGCAATTATGGTCTCATTTTTTTTCTTGTTTGTATTTTTCCTGGATGGCCATTTTATGTGTTCCACAACACTCTCTGCCCAACAAGGATAGTAGCACTTGTTCCTTATCACAACATCTCTTCTCAGTGTCTACGTTATATCTATTAATACAACGCATATCATTATCTTTCTGATATTTCATATATTCTTTGATTGCCTTCTTTATCCTCTGGAATTCTTTAGAGCAACATACTTTGCCAGCATCACTGTAGCTGGGTGGTTGTGTAGGCAACACTGTGTTTTTGTACATTCTTGTAAAACCATCCGGTACGGAACACGGTCTGCCCATGACTGGACAAGGAGCAAGCTGTATCGGTGGTAAACCATAAGGCAGAGGTTCCGTATCATCTTCTTCTTCCTCTTTCTTTTCACCTTCTTCTTCGTGCATCATTGTCACAGGACAATTGGTTTTATGTTTATAAAGTGGACAATATGGTCGGTGTGCTTTCCTCGAAGCTTTGTTAAGTGACTCTGGTACGCAGCTACAATCAAAAGTATGGCATGGTGGTGACGGTTTTGGTGGGCTGCACCTACAGTCCTTGTCTTCCGCTATCTCGGTGCAAACATTGTATACTTTTATTGGTTTTTGCGATGTAGAAATATCTACGTTATAAACATACTGATGAGTACAACTTTTGGTTTCTTTAGGTTTAATAATAGGACCGCAAGTAAGTTCTTTGCGACAGCAACACGTATAAGCAGGAACGGTACTCGGATCTTGGCTTGTAGTAGGTATGTTGTTAGTATTCTCCTGGCTGGTAGGGTTTACACTATAACAGTTTTCGACAATATAATCACGATTATAAATAGCATCTGTATAATTTGGGACGTCTGTAACTAGTTGAACTTGGGTCTTACTATTCCTGCGTGAAGCGAGTTTTGGTGTGGCTGGTGAAGTGGCCGGTGGCGTCGCTCCAGTATCGAAGTGTTTTTCTTTTTTATCTGTACAAGTATCACCTGGATGTGCCATTCCACCACAACCGAAACACACAACTTTCTCTTTCTTCTTTTCGCCTTCCTCTGGACACCCTTCTCTATGCCAGCGGTCGTCCTTGCAGCCACAGGTGCCACAAATCTTTTTAGTGCCCTGAGGTTTCTTTTCCGTGATGGTATTTGCCTTTGTTTTATAGGTGTCTAAATTTCTAATATATTGTTTAACTTTGTGTGCTAATGGACAATTAGTATTACCGCAGGGACCTGTAATATCGCCCATTCTAATCTTATTAATAGTGTATCGCTTTGTCGACTGTCCACCGTCTTTCGCAGGTTCATGACACACATATTGTCCGGCATCTGCTGTGACTCCACAGCTCGCCAGCTCGGTGCAAACTTCAATTTTCGTTTGAGCATTTTTTATTATATCTGGATCTTCTAAAGTAGTAGTTTCATATAGACTACCAATCATACAGAAGTTGGGATTATCACCTTCAATTCTTTTGCATTCAAACATGCTCGGCGTTTTGTTAGTCCTAAAACAAAATCTTTCGGGATCGTCCATTATCTGTTGAAATTCCGTAGTAATGGTACTTCCTAAAGCACTTAATCGCAATATGAGACTGATCTCACCAGCTTGCCCACAGCAACACTCTTGGTACAGAGTAACAATTTCTTTAAGAGTTAACGACTCGTGTAATTTGCAAGCGTCCGCAGTTTCTTTCAAGTAGTGAAAAAATTTAGTGTGCCAATACATTGTGCCCACACCAATATACAACTTGTAGTCTGGTTCAGTGACATCGTCAGTCCATACTTCTATCGAAATCGGAAATTTGGCTAACATCGTAAGTACTGTATCGGGGTATGAAGGAAATAAGTAAGATTTACCCACTCTTATTGTCCTTGAATATTGTCTGCGGCCACTTGCAGTCACTTCTATAGTATCATCTTTTTTATTTTCGCTCGCAACCATTTGGCCTTCTTTGAAGATGGACTGAATATTTGGTCCAAACGACGTTTTCATAACAATATTCTTATTGTTTGTGCTCTCTTCGCCATCTTTTACGAACACGGTCAGTTTGTCTATGAATATCTCAAGCATGTACATTTGCTCCATGACCTGCCGAGTTCAATAGTTTTGTCAGAATACTCATTTCATTTTCTTCAATACAATATCTTCGAGGTTATAAACATTTATTATCTGATAATAGTAAAACCACAAAAGTTAACTATTAAGAAATGAAATGGGGACTTAAATGTTTTTCTCATAACAACTACCATAAAATCTAGTCTAAAGGCGACTAACGATAACGAAAGATGCAGATAGTCATGAGATGAAGGCTATATTTTTCATACCGTACATTTTTGGAACTAAAATAAATATTTTATTACAACTATGATACTTACGGCGATTTAAGTTATCAGCTTTGTGCTAAATGAAGATAGACATAACTATAGGCACTGATAATTTTATTCTGTAACCCAAAAGAAAGATGTTTTGTCTTGTTGTTTTTTTATGCAACTGACGTCATAGCTGACAACTGGATGTGCTCGAAAATAGAAGCGTGGCCGACTATTTTTTTTTAATTTGACATCTTTTCAAATATGACCAAATGTTTGTTAATATAATATGATCTCCTTTCTCGATATTGATTGGAGTTCTAAAACTGTTTCTACTTCTACACAATTCACGAGTCGATGATATGCAATAAATAAGTTAAAAATACTTTAGTAGACTACAGATATCTGACAAGAGCAGTATGGGCTAGATCGATCGAGAAAGTATCAGCTATGCCCTCTCGTAAATATTTCCGTAAAGTAATAGTAGGTACAGATAGCCTTTGGTTTATTGAGTGAGTAAGAGCGCCGGAATCCCAATTGCTCCTTTGGTTCACTATCGTCTTATCCCTCAACCCCGTTGCCTCACAGTCGGTAACTTCTTGATTGTATTTTAAGCATTATTTTAACTTGTTCTACCTCTTCCGCTTTATATAATAGTATAGATATATTTTAAATTACATAACACAGTCGGATCGTAGACTGGTTTGAGTTATCTTCCTAATTAAAACATAATAATTATTACAATTGCCAGTACTCAGTAATGCAGAATTCGGTACTGACGCGATGGTAGACTTCGCGCAACAGATGCTGGAGAATACAAACGGCTTCAGTGGGTGCACTCTTCGGCTAGCATGTTGGGCCGCACAGAAGGAAGTCGCAGACCCAAGAACGATACTCAATCAGATCACCAAGTAAGAATGTCATTTGTTTAGGACAAATATTTTTTTAATCTTTACTAATTTATACTATAACGATACTTAAGACCGCGGTATAAGTAACGAGATAATCCCTCGGACGGAAACATCACTATCACACGTCACCTTGTTCACCTCGTTAATCCCGTCGTGTCTGCGTGACATAGGTATTCTTTTTCATACCTATATACATTTCGTATGAAATGATATTTCCATAATTTCTCGTCATGTTCCGTACGTATGCCGCGACCTTTATTTTGTTTGAATCATCATCATCACCATATCCGTTGAAAGACGTCCACTGCTGGACATAGGCCTCCACTAATTTTCGCTACCGTGGCCGGTCGTGAGGCACCCTCATCAATCGGTTGCCCGCGACCCTATTGATTTCTTTAGTTTAGTTTTTTTTTTTTGATCTTTTGCAATTGTAACAACGGAACTCGCGTTGACATCTTACAACCTTTGCATGTGCACTGCAGTTCTTTTTAAATATATTTTTAAATTAGCTTTATTTATACCCAAAAGCTCACTTAATATATTATTACCTTTATTCAACTCTAATATTAAATCTTCGACTATAGAGTTGACTTAATCTAGAAGCACTTGCATAAGTCCAACAGCTTATGTTTAATCTTTTTCACTAATTTCTTCATTTATTTCCAGCAACAAGCTCCTCTCGTCCATGATGAACTCTTCAGTAGTAGAAGATGCGATGCTCTCAGGTATACATGGCCGCAGCTGCGACAGTTATGAACCCTGTCCTTTGAAGGAACACCATTTACCTCTGCTATTAAACAACTTGGCTCTACTAACTAATGCGCCGCCGGGCTCTTATTAAGAAAACCGAAAAAGAAAATTATAAGTTTTTGAGTTCGCAAAAACAAACAGGATAAAACAGCAACTTTAACTTAGATAGGTACTTACTACCTACACATAAATAAAACAATAAATTTGATAATACCTTTATTTAATTACAGCATTATAAATAAAATACTTTATGGTTTACAATAAAAGTATATTTAAATTTATGACGTAAAGCTTTTTTAAAGTTTTATGTTTACATAACTCCTTTTCTTGTTTTTTAAAATACTTACATGTAAATGTAAATTGTTCTTTATACAATATTTATAACTTTACATATTTAATTATATTTATTTATTAATTAAATTATATTATGTACACTTTTGTGATTAAATTATTTGAGTTATAAAATGTACAGTTTTATTAATAAATATTTCAATAAATGTTAATTTTGAGACGAGAATTTTTTGCAAAAGATATAAAACACTATAAATTAAAAACGCCTTTGTAAATCTGAATGATGCACTACGTCACTATTGCTATGCTATTTTCCGTGGACATTTGTTGTGAGACCTAATGACTGTTTAATACCAAAGCGAAGCTAAGGCAGACTAATAGGTACCTTTATACAACCATTAATATTACTCAAAATGTTTTGCCAAATTGTATCGAAACCTCCTTGAGTTTGGTATGCATGCATTGTGCATTGTGATATCTCTTATTGTTTTATTAGAATTAATGTAAGTTTGTTGGTCCCATAGGATGACTGCAATATAATTAGCTAATATTAGGTATTGACTGCACCGTCGGTCTAGTGGTTAGTGTAACTGACTGCGACGCCGGGTGTCGTGGGTTCGATTCCCGCGGAAGGCAAATATTTGTGTATTTGTCTTTAGTCTGGGTGTTTCCTATGTATTATAAGTATGTATTTACAAAAAAAAAAGTATGTATATGTATTATATTTCATATATTTATATATACTTTACAGCAACTAAGCTCTGCTTAGCTTGGGACTAGACGACAGTGTGTGATAGTGTCCACATATTATTATTATTCTAAAATAGGACTGCCATACAAATTTATGTTTTAAATTGATTCAGTTGTTGTCAGCCACTCTCCACTAACTACTGCCCCATTCTACAACCACCCTACTTTACTTTTTCACGCAGAACATGATCTATTCAAATCTTACAAATTTACAGCTGTCAAAATTATTAAAAAAAAAAATATTTAAAAAATTTAATCAGAGAACTGGGATTATTATTGTGTCAGACAGACAGCTTAAAGTAGACATCACATCACACGGCAGTTGAAGAAACATGATGAGTCCATCTTTTGTTTTCACGGAAGATGGTTGTCATTTAATTTCATCCACATTTTTTTTCTATTTTTTATCATTGTAATATACCATTAATATCATCAACAAGAATATTATTCTACACTTGACGCTGGCAGAAATAGCTGACACAATCGTCGGCTCTGTTGCCAAAAAAAGGAGAAGAAGAAGAAGAAGAAACATGATAGGATTGGCCGTTCCCTAAGATTGGAACCATCTCTACTATCGAGATCGAGGCATCGATATAATGAGTTATGTAATGACCTACAAACAATAATATTTTTTATTCTTTAAGCTAGCATGACATTCACAAGTAGCCTTTTTTTTTTTTTCTACAGTGGCAGACGAGCCAACAGCCCACCTGATGGTAAGTGGTAACTGTCGCTCATAGACTTCTGCAATGCCAGGGGCTCTGCGAAGCCGCTGTGATATTAATGCTCTCTTTAAACCTCGTTTGAAGAAGGACATGTCATAGCGCTCGGGAAACACCGCAGCTGGTAGTTCGTGCCTTACAATCATAGTTTAAATAACGCATCTTTTATTTTTGTTGTACCTTTTTCCTTTCTGTTGCACTAAGTAAAATAAGGATCATGTCCACCTTTACTTCCTTTAAGTATACTACAATCATTGCAAGGCATGGAGTAACCGAGTGTTCATGGAAAATTTCTGTTTGAAATAAAAAACGCACGAAAATGATACCTATTGGTCTCAGCAAAACAACGGCTGTGAATGGTCAGCAGGCTGCGATTATAGCGCTTACGTTTGACGAGTGAAAATGAGCCTCATACGCAGTCAATTGGTTTATTCGTCGTAGCAATGGCACCTCATGAGCGTGGTCATGCTATCCCGATTAAGTTTCTCGGCATAATCTAACGGGGTGTGACCAAGGATGTCCTTGACGTCAGTCTTGACTCCTTGCTTGATCAGGTACTCGGCAGCGTCTTGACAGTTGCATAACACAGCCTGTGAACACACCAAGATTTAAAAATTATTTTAAAATTGCCTCCGTTGTGCAGTGGGAGCGCAAGCGACTGCTGTGCGTGAGGTTGTGGGTTCGATCCCCATACGGAACAAAACTTAGTGTGATTCATAAATAGTTGTTCCGAGTCTGTTATGTCCGTTAAATGTACCTATGTTTGTAAAGTCCTTCGCGACACAGGGTTTGTTCCCTAGTACGGGAGTTGTCTTTTTTTACAAAAGAAAAAATGTTTTAAATACTTTCTGCGAAGGATCAAAATATTTGTCCATGCGACACCCAAATATAATAACTAAAAGTTTAAGAATGCAAATTATTATTGTGCGATCCGTAACATTAAGCAAATCCTTGACATCAATCACAAAGTTATGAGTATAATTGAATACCCTGGGTTACTTATGTCACGTGTCGTTTTCTAAGAAATAATCAAAATAACTTTCCTGATACCGCTCAGAATTATACAAGTGGAAATCCCACTTATGCATCATGTCAATAAACCTTGATGGTATTTTTAATACATGGGGAATCACCGCGATCATAGACTAAAGCTTTATAATAGTGATGTGGTAAACTAATATGTTTAAGCTTCCTTTTAGTTTAACACTGGCCAAATAATATGACTGCGGTCTTTAACAAAAAAAGTAATCTGGTAAAAAAACGACAATAATGCAATTTGCTTCTTATATGCTTTGTAAAATATGGGTATACCTAAAATAAACAAATTTTCAAATTTATTTTGCATGCGATAAAAACACGCATGGAATTTTGTAATAAAATTTCGCGTTTTATTAAGTGCGATTGTATTCACAAAAACAATAGACGATCAGGAATTCATCGGTGTCTAAAGTCGTCCAACCGTGTTCCTTACAGAGCTGGACATTGGGTGTTTTCGAAGATATAACTTTGTATAGAGATGTTTACTCTATTGTTTTAACTTTTAGAATATTAATGATATATTTTGCAAATCCAAACTAAAAGAGATAAATAAATAAATCCTCTCACCTTATGTAACGGTGTTTGATGCATTTCATCGTGTACATTAAAGCTGGCTCCGGCCATCTTCAGGGACTCCAGTCTGCTGACACTTCCAGATCTGATGGCCGTGGTCATAATATCATTGACTGGTACAAGGTCGGTCTTCGCGAGGTGAGCCCCACATTTAAGAAGAACGTTGATGATATAAGGATCTTCATTGAGCACTGCCATGATGAGTGGACATTCGCCGTTTCTGAACAAATAAATATAGATGAAATTAGTAAAGCTAATTTTTACAAGATGTTACGTGTTTACTTATTTATAAGTTTAAGTTATATCTCTTACTATGTCATAACTTATCTATAAATAATTAGTGTTGCTAGGATAGGAAAATATCAAAATAATCTAAGGTCCCACGACAAGCTAACAATTTCTTTTTATATTTGATCTACTTTGGGCAAAGGGCTCTAGCGAGGACCTTTCTTAGGTCTAACACAAACTAATACACCAGAATTTTGTCAGTATAAATGAATTAGAAACTTTACTTACTTAGTCTTATAGTGCACGTTAGCACCACTCTTGAGTAGATATTCAACGATTTGAGCATTCCCATTTAGGATAGCTTCGTGAAGAGGCGTCTTGCCTTCAGTGTCGATAGCGTTCACATCCGCACCCATGTCTGTAACAATTAGTTGACGTAATATTACAGAGATTGAATTTAATAGTTCCTAAAAGTTGTAAAAAACGATAATGACATGAGTTACAGCTACAAAAGTTCAACTTTTTAATAATTTTCCTCCCTTTCCTCTTTCCTCACGTCCCTCATTTCCTTCTCCTAACCCCACTTCATGATGGCCGCCACTTCTGGATTCCACTGACTGCTTACCATCAGGCGGGGTGGAGTCACTTTGGTAGGCTATACTATAAAATAAAAAAATAAAAACACAATGAAATATTTACATGATTTATATTTAAATATTATTTTAAATTTAGATAATTTTAGTCGATTATTAAAAAAAGTACAAAAGAAAATAAATTTCACATCCCTAAACCAGAGGCAAAGGAGATATTAAAAATATATTTTTGATTATGTTCGGGGGTTTCCCGAAAACAAACTGGCAGAACATTTAGGTACTTATTCATTCTGTATTCTCTTTGGGATTTCCCAAACATCAATTCCAGGAATACTGTTTTGATAATCGTGTGCTATCACTATATTACTCATTTTATTATGCCTATTGTAGCAAATAATAGATTTGATATGTCTTGCTGTCTCAAAAATTATATGCTTTTTATGAAATACGATTATTACGTTAAGTCGGTAATAAATACTTACTAATTTATTTACTTCAAAAATAACAATCATTAACAAATTTTCAAAAAATTTCGTTTAAATAATCTAATTTTCCAAATAAGCATAATATAAATTTTATCAGTGTAAGTTGATATTTATCTCGTGTAATGCTTTCATTGAAGGTTTGATGAAATAAATATTCAGATTAATTTAATAAAACATTATATATTTCGTATATTATTCTGAAACCTAAAAATACTTAATTAAATAATTCTTATTAATTATACATACAGTTATAAAACACTGTAATGACAATAAAATACGTTACAAAATACAATAGATAAGTACCTAAAAACACATACAGCAGGGTATTAATTATCTAAAGTAAGTACCTAATATTGCACAAGCATGCCTATTGAGAAAACAGTTAAAACAGTTAAGTTCTGTCCGAAGAACATTATTTTGAAGGAAATTGTTGAAAACATGTTTACGTAAATATTAATTAGTCAGAATGCAGTACTTGTGTAGATATCATAGACAGGCAATAATAAACAAATTTATTCGCCTCGATACAGTAATCTATTAACAATTTATAGTTATACTAATACTGCAAATTTCAATCTTATTATGACAGAAATGATCAAGTCCTTATAACTTTTGTTTTTTTGTATAAATGAGTTATATTTTTTACTTATTATGACACATTTTCTTACATAATACTTAAACATGTCGGCTATTCAATTACACAAATAAAATGAAATTCACAGCAAGTCCCGTCACTTCTTGTCAATCCTGCTGCCTGAGTTGCACCTTGGATTTGCAGCTGGCGTAAATAAAGAAAATAATAGTAACATTGTTTAGAACGCTCATGTAGGTATCTACCATACATTAACACTATTTGAAATCGCTAATCTCTAGATTTGGATGCGATGTTCATGTTCACTGTTACATTGTGCGTTTCTAATGAAAGGTTTCGGTATAAAATATATTAACCTATCAGTATATCTTTATGAGCTGCGCAGAAACGATAAAATGCTGAACTGAGCCGGGAAAGCGCTATATTTGATAATAATGCGAATTGGCAGGTTACCCACCGAGAGGATTTCTTTGCTAGCAGTATTTGCATCAAAAAGTGAGCGTCCATTCGTCATTCATTTAAATTGTACTTAAATGAATAATGATTGTGAATAATAATAATTGTCAAAAACGCATCTAACCTAGCAGCTTCTTAACAACCATTTCATCCCCATGCTTGATACCGTACAGCAACAGAGAAGAGACCACGTTGTCGGTGACTTCGTCCAATTTCTTTGATGATTGAATGTTTAAGCTCACAGATAAGGCCTGTTTTAATGATTGGTCCTGGAATAACAAGAGGTATTAAAACAGCACATAAGTGCTTGCCAGTACTTTTAATCGTGAATATTTTTCTGCAGACATTTTAATACCTAGTAAGTACTTATATAGGTAGGTACTTCTATCTACTACATTTTTAAATTTGTAAACAGAAATAATAACCTTTTTAAAAATATGCCTACATTTTTGGTCGAATGCGAATCGAACCGACCACAAACATAATTTAGATTTCCTATTTGGTTGGATATATTGTACGTAGGTACCTAATATAGTACACAATTAAATCTCGATCGCAAATATAATCGTAACCTTGGATAAGATTTAGTTTTGTTGTCTAATATTACCTATTTTACTAATACTAAAAACACCCAACACTACTTAGAAAACACAGTCCATTATAATAACTATTTTTGACGGACCTACATAATATAATAATAATATCACAACAACTACACACAACGCCATCTAGATCCAAAGTAAGCATATATTTATAGATTTATAGCTTGTATTATGGGTACAATAAGTTGTAAGTACATAAATCAAGAAAATACTCATTAACAAGCTGAGAGTCAGAAATTCTGTATTTTGTTTCGTTGATAAATAAAACAAATGATTCATTAAATACCTTACCATAGGTTTAATGCAACACATATTGGTCAGCTCCCCTCGAATGTTTGTAGTCATCATCTGTAAACCACACATAATCAAGTGCATTCCAATCACATATTAAAATTCAAATAACATCATGATTCTAAGACTTATGTGGCTAGACATAGGCCTCTTCCAGTATTTACCATAATCTTTAAGGTGGATTCAGGCAGTCATGCAGACACAAACAGAGCAGATGACGAGATACTTATAAGTTTTTAGCTTTGTAGTTCCGCTGCCGTTTCCTCAATATTAAACTAAATGCTTCAGCCGATCGTATACTCACCCGAGAAACATATTAATACGTTTTCTTTTGTACTTGTAATAATTAACAAAGGCATTACTAAAATATTATCTGAATTCGACCACTTACGCGCCTGCCAAGCATGATGACTGTGGAAAATCTCTTTAGGAACAGCCTATGTTTTACAACTGTATTCTGTGGTGACTTACTTCAACTTTCTCCTGGTATCCAAGTTCAGTTTTGGACAACACATAGGCTAATTTTGTGACGGCTGCCTCAGGGGTCAAATCGAAGCCTGATATGACACCCGCTTTTGCTATTGCCTGTTTAAATACCATGACTGTCATTAGACAATTATCTATACAATGTGTAGAGCTATGGGAGATAGTAAATACCAATGCACCTTTAACAGTATGTAACTTTTAATTTTATCTTTAACTTTCATACGTATTTACTAAAACGTTTTTAGCTTGTGTTAAAAATTTCAAAAGAAGTTATTACTTATGTAGACATTTTTTTTTTAAACCAATCGATCTGTAGCTATCTGATTGAATATAATTTATATTACCTCACTGTTTTATTCTCGTCGAAGTATACGACAAAATTAGCCTCTAATAAATTAATGGTCTTTTTTAACATGCGCCCTTTTTCTTCTGAGCGTGTGCATTTTAAAGTTGGTCTGGATTCAAAATGTGCTTAAGCATGATAGGCTTTTTATCACAGATTATCACAAAGTGGAATTGTAATATATTGTACATAGTGGGTAGCTGTAGTAAGTGCGTACATTACAAATTGTAACAGCCAGTCGGCCAATATACGTTGTACAGCAAACTTGAGTGTCATTCCTGGACCTTATTTTCCCCGGCTAGAAGTGTACCTACCAGTTCTCCCCAATACATTTTAACGTTTAGATCATGTTATCTAAAAACTTTTATTAGGGGTTATCGCCAGTAGGTCAATGTTATAGAAATAACTGTGGAATGAGGGCGTGTTTCGACATGCAGTTCGATATTTTACATTCGTACATCGTAACTGTTTCTGTGGTTTAGTGGCGCTGTTTTTAGGTAGATTTGATTCCCGATTAGGTAGTTATATTGGATTTTTCTCGAAAAATTTTCAGTATTGTCCCGGCGTCTGGAGTTGTACCCAGTAAATAGCTAATGCTACATAGAATATGGTTGGCAAAACGTAAGTGTTATTATACACCTCTGTCCATGAAATGCCTGGTACTTAAGTAAATCGCAATATATTTCTGTTCAATGTAGTAACACTGCTTCTAACGTCCTACGCAACATGATCTTATCCATAGGCCGGGTCTTATCCTGCCGTGCCAAATACTTCGGTACCATGGTAGGATTTTTCTGCTATAACTCTTCAGATTTACACTACACTAATTTGTATGCACGTTACCTAATAGTTCAAATGTTTTGTTACTTACTTGTCCAGTGGCATAAAGAGCAGCGACTGCGCCACTGGTGCATTGAGTGATGTTGACAATAATGACACCTCGTTTCACTGCGGTCGCCAACGCGTCCACAATGTCACAGCGACTAGCAGGGATGTTACCAGCGCCAAATGTTTCAAGTACCAGACCTGTCCAAAACATTTGAGATGTTGCAGATCAGAGTATGTATAGTTTCCCTGTTGATTTATTTACAGGTTTGTGTTTTTTTCAATGGAACCGAAAATGAAAAGTTAAAATTAAAAAGTTTGCTTGTATGTAATCGAATAATGTATCTTTTTGAAAGTCTTTCTTAGTTTATTATGGACATAAGTGAAATAAAATGAAAGAAAACCTAGAAGAGAAACCTGGAATATGACAAAATGTGGGTTTTACTAAGCCGCCATAGTGAAGGCCACCATACCAGTAGTTTGGCTTCTGGAATGGTGTCCACCACTTCTGGATTTCCTGATGGCTTACCATCAGGCAGAGTGGAGTGACTTTGGTATGCTATAATAAAAAAAAAATTAGATAGGTACTTAGCTTACAAGATCAAAGTAAAAAGTGAATTGCTGTAGGTTCTAATGTATGTATCAGTATGTAGTGATATTCATGCCTTCGCTGTACGAAGATAGGTCTGACACCACAAAATGGACCAGCTGCCTATTCTCAACCGTTCGTAACATTCGGTTATATTTGAATTCTTATTGATGAATGTTTCACACTGACAAGGTCTTCATTTCGGATAACTTGTCAAAACTTGTAGATTTCGGGTTTACAAAGACCAACTCTTTATACGAATGGCGTAGACAACTTGACATTTCCGAACTTTCTTTTCGCATTTAGAACAGGCGTTTCTGACGGTCGAAATTACGATAGCCATGCAAGTTAAGTATTATATAAAGTATATGATTATTTATTCATAATAAATAAAATATAGGTAATAAAAATAACAAGAAAATAAATATGGTACACCTTTCATTAAAAGATTTATTATAGGAATTTTTTTTATTTAAATAACCATTGCTTCCAACACGATAAAAGATTTTATTAAGTATGTGCGTACCAATCTAGTCGATAAATAGCGATATCAACATTTAATGATATTTCTTTCAATATTTCCGCTTATTACTGGACTTCTCATTAATACAAACGAATGAAATTTACAGACTTAAGATTACAACGTCGCCAAAGTTGTAACTTTGTTTTATTAAAAGAACTATTACTGTTACTAGAAGTAGGTTTTACACGAATTACATTTACCTTGCAGAAAACTACAGTCATATTTTGCACTGTGGTCTTAATGAGTATTGGTCTACAGTATTATTTGTAAAACTTTAGGTACTATGAATAGAACGTGTTATTGTTTTTACATGATATCAGCAACAGTGCACTGCTACTGACATTATGTAAAATCTCAAGAGTCAGAAATCAGTGTTATATCTCTTGCTGCAGCATCTCCTGTACATCACAACCGTGTCCTTATTATTTCATGTAAAACAAAATAATGGTTGCGTGATACAAACACATTTGTTTAACCTCATATCTTCTGCTGTCTTACTTAACGAAAACAAAAACCTTATACGAACCTTCAATTGGCGCCTGGCAAGCCGACCTCACAGCCTCAACCCCAATACTAGGGAACATTCTCAAAATGCCCACGTTTTTGGACATTCTGGTGTGAACACGAAACTTCGCAATGCAGGTGGGTCTAAAGATGGCTGTTCTGTTGAGCTCCATTTCGAGGCCGACTTTGATAATCGGTGGGGCGTTTGGTGAATTAAAGGCGAAGAGATCATTCACTGAGATCTTGCGAGTCCTAGTAAAAAAGGTTATCATTTTAAGATTCCTTTTAATAATTTCAACGACTAACTGACTTAACTGCCTCCGTGGTGCAATGGAAGCGCCAGCGACTGTTGTGTACGAGGTTGTCGGTTCGAACACGCGGAACTAAATTTTGTGTGATCCATAGTAGTTCTGCCAACAGAACTACTCAACAGAACAGGTGGGAATAGACGCATAAATATTTTTTCCGAGTGTGGGCGTAGGTACTTTGTGTCCGTTAAGTATGTTTGTGTAAAGTCCCACGCAACACAGGGCTCGTGACCTAGTGCGGGAGTTGTTTCTTTTTTAATGAAACAATAAATAGGACTGTTGCCTACTCTGGATTACTTGGGAGAATCCGATAAAACGTTCAAAAACTATCATAATCGTTACGTGTTACTAGTGTTAGAATCTAGCTATGGATGAGTACTGAAATTAAGAATTCCAAAATTAATAATAATAATAATATGTATACACTATCACACAACGTCATCTAGTCCCAAGCTAAGCAGAGCTTGTGTTATGGGTACTAGATAATTGAAATATAATACATATACGTACTTTTTTTTGTAAATACATACTTAGAATACATAGAAAACACCCAAACTGAAGACAAATGTTCATCACACAAATACTTGCCTTCCGCGGGAATCGAACCCACGACACGTCGCAGTCAGTTACATTAACCACTAGACCAACGGTGCAGTCAAAATTGATTTTGGAGGTCAGATCACATTTCCTTTTTTTATGCTGAATCGCAACAACTGTTATACTTGTAGTTGAAACGGCACACATAAAACCTAATAATCAATTCTAAATTCTAAATATATTCCTACTTTAAAAACTACAATTAAAAACATACCTATTTCCTCGGAACAGTTTCCCGTAGAAGAAAACTGTCACTTCAGGAATGTTATATGCACCGGCTATGATCAGAGACGACACAAAGTTATCCACTCCATCACTTCTGGGTTCAAAGATAGGGATCTGTGTGAATCGCCAAAGCATCATTACGTTATATGAAGTGATTACAAGAAAAGATGGATAAGGAAGTAAGTTAATAATGTTGAATGAAACCACTGTTAGATGACCTACGATCTAACAATTTGGTTAGACTGTTAGATTATCAAAATTTCTCTCTTTTGCCGCTATCTTCTTTTAAGCCACAATCTATGTAATATCTATTATTCTATTATAATTATATAAAGCGGAAGAGTTTGTTTGTTTAAACGTGCTAATCTCTGAAACTACCAGTTGAATTAAAAAAAATCTTTTTCGTATGATAGCTCAGTTCTCGAGGAAGGTTATAGGCTATGTAACATCACGCTACTGGCGACTGGAGCAGAGCAGTAATCAAAGACGTGGGTGAAACCGCGCCGCGGAAAGGTAGTAATAATATAACATGCTTTTCATAGATTGTAGTTTTTTTGACTCTCTCGAAGCCCCGGGGGAGTATTTAGTTCTAAATCTTACTAATATTAAAAATACGAAAGTTTGTGTGTATGTTACCACTCAGCGCCTAAACGGCTGATCCGATTTTGATGAAAATTTGTTAGTACATAGATTCGGTGCCGAAGACGGACATAAATAATACTTTTCATCCCGAAAATCGGTCTAGTTATCGAGTTACATTGATTAAACACATACCAATTGCCGTGCGGGCAAAGCTGCAGGGCGCAGCTAGTTTACCCGAAATTTATAAACACAAAGATGGCGCAAATAGGCAATGGAATGTTTCTTATTACGAATGAAATTTAAGCTTAATTCTTAATTGACATAAAGTTCTATTTAACTTACCTGTGAACCAGTTACCACGACAGCTTTACCAAGATTCTCAAACATGAAGGAAAGTGCTGACGCTGTATAGCAAAGAGTGTCTGTACCGTGGAGGATCACGAACCCATCAAAATTTTCGTAGTTTTCCTGCAATAAAAACCTTTAGATACAAAATCCTTAACTTGCAACCTGCTCGGTTATTTGTTAGTTTGGGGCACAGATAATCTCCCTAAGAGGTTCTGCGTACAGAGCAACAATGAAAGAAAGAAAGAAAGAAAGAAAAGGAAGAAAATACATTTATTTGACACAGACAAAAAGACACAAAAAATTCTTAGAAGGTGAACACGCACAAACAAAAAATTATAATAACACAATTAAAATCAGATAGACAATAACAGAGCCGCGCAACTCATACGCTATTTGCAATTTATTTTGGCCAAAATTATCCATGTCTCTATCTATCTTAACCAGCACTTCACAATTCGTTTTTCTTTGAAATACGCAAATCATATGTTAGTCAAGAGTTTGCTCAGTTTTTGCTGATGTTGCAAACTACTAGCGGTTTTTACATACCTTGACATCTAAAGCCATTTTGATCCAGTCCTTTTCAGTCATGTCTGAAGAGTCCAGTAATGGATCGTACTCCACGATGTCGTACAAGATCCTGAAAGGGCTATCATCTGTCTCTGTATAAAAGAATTTATTTTTATTTTTATTGCTATATCTTATTATTATGTATATTGGATAATATTTATGGGCAAATGACGTTCTATAGACTCTGCTTACACCCTTAATAGGAGACAGGCGTAAAGTTATGTATGTAGGTATTAAGACAAGGGTTCATACTTACTCGGCAAGACATAGAACGATTCCAATTCCTTATTGCAGGCTCTTGATCTCATCATGCGGTCGTGGGTGCAACCGTCGTGCAGTTGTGGATACCTCAGTACTGACGTTTTGAAAATGTTCTTGCCCGGAGACAATCCTGGAATATGAGCTATGTAGAACCATAGAAATAAAAATACAGGCCTGACTAGTCAAATCAAATCATTCAAATGTAATCACTATATGATTTTGATTATACGATTTACTTTGTGTCATACTATATTTGACACAAAATAATGATACAGAAAGACCTATGAAGCCTCTGGGTCCAAAACTGAGTCTCTGGAACCAGCGCCTTCTCTAAATTATTTGCTTAATTTATGTCATCAATTTAGAACAAATGAGATAAAATATGTGAACAAATAATGAAGAAAAAAAAATAAAATTTAAACATAAAAAAGAAGTAAAATACAAAGTTTTCCATTACTTGTTTGCTTGCGAGCTATTGAGTGTATTACTGTGTGTGTGTTGTATGTGAGTTTTATAGGCGTGGTGTGCGTTGTGTAGGTGCTCTGTGCATGCGTGTTTGTGTATAATGTGTGCGTGTGTACTGCTGTCTGCATGCGAGTTTCTGTATATGTGTGTGTATATACGTTTGCGTGTATAAATACTGAATACGACATATAAATAAATATACGTATATAGTATTATAGGTGGTTATACAAATATATATTTCAGCCGAAATGGATGCTACTGTGGGGACATCTTACATCTCGACTACAAAACTTAGTTGTAGCTTTTTAATAGGCTAGATGTCCGCAGCGCAGTTTCATCTGTGTTATATTCACAGCACTGGTCCCGTGACTTGTAGCGTGATGCTAACACAAGAATAATTTGTCGGCTTATATTCTATGTGGAATAATAAAGACAAATAATACCAGCCCGTATTATTTTGTCTGCAATCATTAGGTCGTTTATTAGATCTACTGATATGTCAAACGTTCGCATTAACAAGTGTGTTTGTTTGTAAGTAAATACAAAATGTACACATGATCTAAGGCTGCGCAGTGTTTACGCTGTTATTTTGCGATGAAGTCCTCAAATAGAGCAAACATGTTTGCTGACGTCATTTAGCTTTAACCTGGGCCTACTAAGGTGCGCTACGACGTCAATTCCTACATTTATACGTAGTAACGTTTATGAGCCCAAGTTTTACACACAATACCTTTACGAGCATTTTTTTTTTAAATTGTAAGTTGGTATCAGACAATAAAAATAAATGGCCTCAATTTTTGCCAATTCTTTTCATGCCATCAAATTGACTCAGTCAGCGATTTGGCTGAAGATAAATTAGCTATAGGTAATAACCAAAATAAGGGTCAGCTAATTTAACATACCTAAGACCATCATGACCTTGTCCCATTTATGTGTCCCAAATGTACGACATTTATGACAACTCTGTGTATTTTGATGATAAAAATAACTAATTGACTATTAATATCATCACTAGATACGGAATTACGCAAGGGTTAGATAAATTGTATTATTGCACTCTACCGAGATAATGTAATCATCTCACAAGTCGTTCAAAGACACACTGGTTCAATGTAAACAGAATGTGAACTAAATTGGCATGGAATGGAAACACTTAATTTTTTTATTGCCGACAGTGGCAGATGAGCAAACAGCCCACTTGATGGTAGGTGGTAACTGTCGCTCGTAGACGACTACTTACGCGAAGGGAGTGAGGTAGGTGAGGACAAATGAAAAGGGGGAAAATTAGGCCTAATGTGTCTCCGTTAGATAAAAAAAAAACGTTTCAAAACCTTCACTGTTTGGACCAATTTAGCCTGCCTCATTATTAGGCAGAAAAGTAAGAATAGAAACATCATGGATAGGTTCCCGTGAACGGTTAAGAACTAGTTAGTTAATGTAGAAAAATATAAAGGGGATATTGAAATCGACTTTTTTTTTTTTTTATTGCCTACAGTGGCAGACGAGCCAACAGCCCACCTGATGGTAAGTGGTAACTGTCGCTCATAGACTTCTGCAATGCCAGGGGCTTTTTGAAGCCGCTGCCTACCGTGATATTAATGCACTTGACTTGCATTCAAAGTCTAGATTTGAGTCCTACAGAGTATTTCTCATATTCGTACAATAGGAGCGGTATGCTAAATTATCGATAGACATTCTTGGGTTAGACTCTTCTACGCTAGCAACCTCACGTATTAAGTAACCAACTCTTGTGTGGATAATATCGAAACTATAAACACAGGCTATAATTTACAATCATGATGTAATCATAGTACATTATTATGTCAACAGCGGCTTATGCCTGTCACATTTACTCAATTTAAGTTATTACTACATTGCAGTTACCGCAAGTGACAGGAAAATTTCTCTATAATAATAACGTATTGAGATGTTTTTTATCGTTCATGACCATCTCATGGAGTTTTCGAAACGCTCATTCATCAACATTCATGGACACTGACCTCAAGATCATTAAGTTTTTATTTAATTTGTAGTTCTATGTCAAATTTCAAGATTTCAGCTTTTACGCCTTTCAAATTTGAATGCGATCGTACGATTGTGTCAATGCACAAAAGATGTAAAAACTGCTTGATAGCTTTTTATGTTCAATGTTTCTACAGTATCGACCAAATCCATTTTCGGACAATGTAAACAAACAGTCTTTTCAATATTTTTCTATCAAAAACTCCGTAGACGATGACACATGGGTTTATACACATTCTGTTCACTATATACTTCATTTTGAAAGAAAGAAGAAAGAAAGAAAGAAAAAACATTTATTTGTTCTCAACAAGTTAGTTACAGAACATATCAACAATACATTATAATAAATAAAAAATAAAAGTAACAAACTTAGTGAGATACAAAATGGCCCTAACTCAGCTTTGTGCCACCTTGCGAACAAAGCAGCGCTGCTATTCTGTTAGAGCCAAGATGGATGGTATTCTGGTATGACAAATTGACAATATCACGGATTAATCAAAGAATACCCTGACATTAATAACAAACGTAGATACAATTTATGTAGATTGAAACAAAATACTTAAAATAAACAAGTAAATATAATAATGATCTTATAAAATGTTTAAATATATAAATCTGTAATATAATTAATAGTTATTATTTAAATAGTAATATATAACATTGTAATCTAACAATAATTTGAATCATAAAATAAAACGGAACGGCAACTATTTCTACTAATGATTAATAATCAAATCTAGTTTATTTAATAAAATTACGAATTACTTTTTGCGGTCGAATTAAGACGTCAAAATGATTAACAGTTTTATTTTTTCTGTACTCTATATTGTCTTTGAAAACCAATGTTGTAATTTATTAGAAGAAATAAGTTTAACCAATACATATCATAGGTACATAATATTTTGTCATTTGCCCTCGCAAGTCTGAGTTCATTTGTTTTATTGTAATATAGTATAATAAAATCGTAACATACATACAAATTCCATATAATCAATATTTCACAATTTTTTATCAGGAAGGAAAATATTCAAATGTATCCCAGTATTCCATTTCAGTCCGTGGTCAAATAGTTGTAATTAGAGGTCAACACTTAATTTAAATTACATTTATTTATACATTAGGTAAATTGTTTGTCTTATTATCTTAAAGTTTATAAGTCAACGGTTACAATAAAATACAATATCATATTTAACATAAATTTGTATTTAGTTTTATTTATGTATTTTTTTTTGGAGTAATAAAAATAACAAATCAAATAGAATTAATCGATTACGCAAATAGAGTATTAGTAAACGTATTATTATTTAAAAATGTTAAAAAAAAGCATGAAAAATTATTATTTAATTATGTATGATGAGTGACATTAATTTTATTTTTATCATCCTTTTCCCCGTCACTAGTAAATTCATGAAACCATAGACAATGGCAATATGGAGGATTGTTTATATTGTCCGAAATTAGAATTGGAATGGACTATAGATACGACACAAGATATGTTCAAGTTCACAACTGTTATTAGTACTTAAATATTCTATATCATCATCATCACCATCAGCCTACCGCAGTCCACTGCTGGACATAGGCCTCTCCCAAGGCACGCCATTTTGCCCGATTCAAATATTCTATATGCTTATCATTGAATAAATAGTATAACACACTGTTGATCTTGCACTGCTAACTTCTAAACCATGTAACCAATTTTGATGGTTTTCATCATCGTGCATCGTTTAGAAATTTTTCTGGAAAATTTATATAAGTAGGTACATGTGTACACGCATTCTATTTTTTTATTAAGTTAAAAATATATAATTATGTAATCCCTAATTTTCCTATCCCTTTTCCTATTAACATTTGTTCTGCTTTAGTCACTTATCCATAACGATCAGCAACGTATTGTAAGTAGTCTTTCTTAGAGTTGTTTTCTCTATGCAGAAAGATTTCCGCTAAGTCCATAAGCTATATAAGACGGATCTCATGGATGACTCAGAGTACCTAGCAATGCTCTTGCAATGCCAGGGACTCTACGAAGCCACTGCCTACCGTGAAGGGAGTGGATAGGTGAAAGGATTGAGGGAGTTGAGAATAAAAGGAAAGGGTGGAAATTGGGCCTCCGGCACTCGCACTTACTGAACGGAACGCAAAAGTACGAGTACTATTACTCTTACGTCGATCTTCTATGAGAGGATCATATATATATATATCATGCTGAAACTAGCGTGAATCTACTACCGTGAATGGAGATTATTGTCATATCATTCTTTCTCGACCGATTTCGGTCATTGTGCGAGCTCTTCAAGTCCGTTTTATTTGATGATTTGTTGGTGTGTTCAAGTCATATAGGTACCCAACCAGAGCCAATTCCAGACGTCTTTAGATCTCGATATGTTACCATTTATCGAAGAAATAAAACCAAAACGACTTTTAACACGTTCCAGAAATTGGTTCGATCTCTGGAACGTGTCAAAAGTCGTGTATACATATGACGGCATTGGTGTGCAGTTCCATTGTGCCATATTGGTGATGAATAAATAACTATATCCTGCTTATGAAGTATTGATTGAAATTTAAATAAGTTATTAATATAACACAAACATGTCGTTTTGTACGTCAGACAACTAACTGTGACGTTCTTACAAACAAGCCAAACTTTTACGTCACAAGTTTAGCACAATCATTGTCTACGAGTATAATATCTTGCATAATATATCAGCTGGTACTACTATGTTAGTTTAGCCAGCCCGTTGACATTCCGAGCACAATTTTAGACCTCTGAATAATACTGAGAACTTCTTACCAGTAAAACTAAATTCACATAAAATAGTCTATTACCTACCTACATTTGCAGTTGAAAATTAAGCTAGACGTACATCGATGTACGGGAGAATAATGTATTATTAACTGCGAAGTTAAATTAGGCAGGGAATAGAGAGAATAAAAATGGACCCAGAGGCGTCAGAACGCTGTACTCTTACTCACCGATTGAAACATACGTAAAAAGTGTACAAATCTATCTGTCAGTCTATCTACAGAAAATTTTTAGCGTTGTACGAGAAAATATTATTTGCATACTTACCTATCGAAGAAACACTAATGAGTCATTGACCAAAGCCAAAAATATTTAATTTGACTTATCGACTCAACCAATCAGAAGATAGACCTCTCTAAAGAAAGGTGTTTGACTTAGATTGGTGATCGCAGCAAAGTGATATTTTTTTGTTTGCGTTCATTAATCGTAAGTTTGTAATGACTCTAGCAATAATGGCAAGGTAAAGAGATGATCTATCAATAAAGGTGGAAGCCAATCAATGAATAGGGAGGGCTCATGACCGGTCAAAGTGGAGATGATTGTCTATGTCCATGTCTAGTTGACGTCCTTTGGCTAGGATGACGAAAGACCTTGAGACAGTTTATTTTCTAGTGAGTCTTTACAAAAATAAACTTTTAAAAGAATAAGTTTTGTATAATCTAAAGCACATAGTTTTTGCTACGAGTATAAATGAAAATGTAACAAGCGTTCCTACTGCATTAATTATTCCTTACACTGCGATAAACATAATATCAAGATCTTTAAATCGGTTTTATAATTTTTTTAAATTCTTGTATAAAAACGTATAAAACAATTTTTTTTTCCTACAGGATATGCTCATAAGGTTACCGCGCTCTTATAGTTTTATGTAATAAACAAACTTCCCTTTACCTCCCTTCAACTTTATCGACTATTTTAATCGCTATACAAATAAGCAATACGTATATTTATTATGATCATGAAGACTTTAAGCAATGTTTACAAGCGTAATGTTGAACAAAGAAAACTAGGTTCAAAAATATAAACTTGTAGGTGGACTCCTGCGGAGAACTGGAGATAAATGACATACTGACCATGATCACCACTTATCACTAGATCAAATACCTTTGACCGCAGTTGTACAGGAGTGTAAAAAGTCGTAATGACCCAGTGGTAAAGGCACCCGCTTCGTGAACACGAGGTCGGGGGTTCGAATCCGGGTAAGTACCAATGTGATTTTCAAATCATATGTACTTTCGAAGTTTATCTGGACATTACTGAGTGACGGTGAAGGAAAACATCGTGAGGAAACCTGGACTTCTGAGGAAGTCTGAAATCGCCAATCCGCCTTCAGCAAACGTGGCGATCAATGTCTTCTCTGTATGAGAAGAGGACACTCCCTGGAATGGGATAAAAATGGGCCTATATGATGATATGATGTAAAGGAGACTCTCTTATTACATTAATTAGAACAGGCATTTTATTTTTTTCTCGTGATGCTATATTACCTATGTGCTATGTTGTACCTACATTTACTAGCGATGTAAAAGTACCAGGCTCAGTAGCTTAGTACGGTAAGTATAGATATATATGTGATCAGTATTAAACTAAGTTTGCAATGGGATCTGACGATTGCGTTCTTGTTGCTTGATTTTCTATACAATCTCAACAATGTCAACAAACTTATCAATTATTAAATTGGTTGCGTTCCGTGTACTTTATTTACAAGGTGAAAATCATCCAATTAGTATCGGACATTAGTGTCCTTATCTCCTAACTGTCGCCATTCGTCGACTTAAGAAACCTTTTAAACCTATCTATTAAGAGATCATCTTTTTTATCTACCAGTACCTAGGTATTGGCTTTTTATAAGTCGGTAGTAGGAGTCCAAACAATTTATTAAAAGTAAATGACAGTGACACACCTCTGAATATTATTTTAGATAACTAGCGTGATGTTAGCGTTATCTATACAAGAGTTCAAGATCAATCGACCATATCGTTGTTGAGATTGGTACTGGTAATCAATGATGCGGTCATTTGAGATATTACAATCAACACTAGTGAATTTATTAAACAACACGACATATATTCAATTTCTTTCTTAATTTTGAACTAGTACCTAGCATTAAAAACTAAATTTTGTAGTCAGCTCTTAATCGTAAAGTTCTTTTAGCTTCTTTTAGGCGTTTACAACGTTCTTCTAGATACCAGATAAACCTAACTACACAACAAAAGGTAGATAAATATTTTTTTTTTGTAGCGCGCATTTGTATGCTATGTACATCGATAATAACATTCTAATGATTCAACTCGTTATATCAAAGTATTATTTAGTAGCTATAAACATATCAGTGTTATGTATATTATTTACTCTCTCATCTCGTGTCGCATTCTAGCCCAGCTATAAGGAACACAACGAATCTCTTTCATGCATATTAATAATAATTTTAAACTGTAAAATATGCTAATGAGGTCAGTACTTTGTAATTTATAGAGCAAATATTATACGAAACAACTATTGTTCAACATTCGTTTCTATTAATCACTACACTGCATTGAAGATCAGTACTTATCAGTAATTCTTAGTATTAATATTCTAAGACTGTGCCGTGTCTACTTTACCACAAAATGTTTGTAAATCTTTGTGTCAAAAAACATTTTTTTTTCAAAGAGCATTAAGGCTTGTTAATGAAATAATATGCACTGCACCGATTTTTAGTCGGTATTATAAAGCATCAAAAATTATCATAAATAATAGCGCACTCTAAACTTAGCTTTAAACTCTCCAGAACTCTAAAGTAAAACAACATCACAAACTAAATAAAGAAACTAATAATAGAAAACTAACACTATTCTTACCGTCATCTGTCTTAACCATGCCGATAGTACCGCCAGTATAAATAACCAGAACCTTTCTAACACCATCCTCTGGGGTCCTAGAACACCTCCTACGTAGCGCGGATGCCAAATCATGTAAATCAGCACCCAACTTTGACGTGTCTACTTCTAAACTTTCTACGGCATGACCATTTGTATCATTAGACATTTTGTTAAACAATCGATCTTTTTTACGCGCAAAAGTAAGCGTCAAACAGCTATAGTTCCGCTTGGCACGGCGCTAAAACACAGACTGAAATACATACGTCGCTACCTATGTCATAATACGCAATGAAATACGCAATGGTTAGAATAGTTCATAACTTCATAGCAAATTATAACACAGCTGCTCTCAATCTCTACACCGGGTTAATAGACGAGAGTGACCATGACTTTCAGTCGCGTTATTTATCTTAAAAGTAGGACATACCGGTCTACGTTTACATTCTTCTTGTTAGACATAAAATGCTAAGGAATGATTAGTATTGTAGGTTTTATGCTAATGGTCATGGTCAATGGTGTTTAGCTATGTCGTCTTCGCTCCATGATATGGAATCACTCTATATCTTCCCGTCGATATTGTACCAGGCGAGAATACCAGAGATAACGGACAAAAGCGTAATCTGGGTACTAGAGTATACTATAGGTATTGCGGTTACCAATCCACAAACGTGGTGTCTATGGCAATCACCTTTTGGGTCAGATCTATAGTACAATAGAATTCTTCAAGCTGCTGATGTTAATGATTAATGTGATGTTAATGACCTTTCGAATGGCCATAAATAAATTGCAGACCTGAGAAGCACACCAAGCTCTTCTTACTCGTACCTAACTGTGAACGGGTTAATTTGCGCAATTCTACGTATGTGCGCCTATTTTGTGACTGTTGGATACGGAATTCTTTATTTTGTTACTCTTTCATAAAAATAATTATCTTTTAATAGTTTTTTGCTGCACGGTTTTACCCGCGTTTAGTTATACTTATCCTTAGTTACTGTTCTGCTCCTGTTGCCAGTAGGTAGCGTGGTGTTACATAGTCTATAACCTTCTCCACGAACTGGGCTATCAAAGGCAAAAATAATTATTCAATTCCGACTGGTAGTTTCAAAGATTAGTGGTTCTCAAACAAGCAAAATCTTCCGCTTCGTATATTAGTATAGATAATTAATTTATACATTAAGTACGTATTATTGTGATGTATTACGTATGTATACGGGAACTCTTAAATAAGTAGGTACACACGTACCTACTTATTTAAGAGTTCCTGTATCTTGATTTCAAACACCATCGGTTAGTATAGACATACTGATTTTGAGAGGGAGCTTAGGTCATTCCAAAAATGACAGAGACAGGGACAGAGAAGAAAGACAACGAAGCTATGAGCTAAACAAAATTGTCTTATTTTAATAATAATAATACTAGCCTGTTTTACTGTCCCACTGCAGGGCAAAGGCCTCTTCTCTTAGAGAGAAGGTATGAACATTTATCACCACGCTTGCTCAAGGCGGATTGGCAATTTCAGACTTTTAAGTCCAGGTTTCCTTACGATGTTTTTCTTCACCGTCAGTCAGAAATGTCCAAGATAAACGTAGAAAGTACATATGATTTGAAATATCACATTGGTACTTGCCCGGATTCGAACCCACTACCTCGTGTTTACGAAGCGAGTGCCTTATCCACTGGACCATTTCGACTTGTCTTGTCTTATTTTAACTAAACTTAATTAACGTTTTTTTATTATTGCCTTCACAATGGTGAACAGCATCCCAAAAGCCACTACTGACATCCTACTGTAATGGCTTTAGGTTTATGCCTTTCACGTCCCGTAACGTCTAGAACCAAAATTAATAGGAAACATAATGGGCAACCGATGGGTGAGAGTAGTTCACGACTGGTGAAGATGTTCAGACTTGGGGAATGCCGACGTCCAGCAGTAGACGTCTTTCAGCTAAATTCATGACGATGCTAATATCTACTGGTAGCATTTAATGTCTTCAATGTCGTTCTATAGTACCTATAATATGCATTGATGTGTTTACGCTTCTTTTTTTTTTAAGAAAAACAGCAAAGCTATGTTACAATGAGTATTAGAAATTAACGTTTCGGTTTTTCCCCTTCAATATTAGCTACTGAAAGATATATATAGGTAGGAGTATGTTAAACAATGTGGTCAGAGCGTATTTATATTTTTCTAAAAACTCCTTATCTGAGTAGGTATTGATTAATAATTCTGTTTGTATTTTATATTTAGTAATTCTTTATCTACATACAAAAAAGCTATTAATACGCATCTGCGAGGGTTGTCCTCGTAGCTACAATTATTATTTATTTAATTTTTTAATTTTATGTCATTGTTTAATCTATTTCATGTCTTCAAATATTGTATTTTTTTTTTTATTTTAATTTTAATTTTTATTTTTATTTGACCTGAATTCTGTTTTTTTTTTGTCTGTACTGATGCTGTATGCCTGCATGCTGTGGTCTCTTGTAATTGAGGAAGCATGAGACTTGTTATTTTTATGTTTGAAATGTGATGAAAGTGACATGTATTTCCTGTTAGAGATCCTTATAAATAAATAAATAAATAAATATTATAGGTTTAGTCTATGGATGGGAGCGGCCCCGTGAGCAAGTGGACTCTCTTTCGAGCTACATCCCATTTAGACAACATCTCGTTTCGTAACCCAAATAAAATACTTATTATACAATAGTCGCGTTTGGTAAACTTTTTATTTGTCATACATGATACACATGTACACATACACTTTGTATCGCTTGGTTAAAGGAATCTGAAACTATAGTATGGGTACAACATTCTGGGGTAACTGCTTCTTGTCCCTGCCGAGATAGCAGCGTAATGCTATACCTACAAGTATACCATTTTATAATTCGATAAATAAATACTGAATGAACAATACTAGAATTGCACTAGATACTTAGTCTACGTATAGGAAAGTACTCCATAAAACTATACGGCCTGGTTTATTATTAAACTAGCAACTCGCCCCCTGCTTCGCGCGTAGGTAGGTAGGTAGGTACCCACCTACCTACTAATATATTTTTACATGATTATACTCGATTTTCTTCTAATATAGTAGGTACGCATATTTATTAAACTGTACAAAAGAAATGCTCAAAATGATAGGAAAACCTCAAATTTATTTAAGTACCTACGTGGTTTAAATGTTAGCGAAAAAACAGACAGGAAAAACAGCGTCTTACTTTGTACTAATTAGCAATAGATATTAAGTTACCTTGGCTAGTCTTCACCATACCGATGGTACCGCCAGTGTAAAGCACCAACACTCTTCTTTCGGTACAATCTCGAGTTATAAAACATCGAGTACACTCTTTTTCCCAACCAATAATGCTTGACATATTTACACTTTTTTTTATGTTTTTATCACGAACACAGCCAGTTTGGCTATTTCTGCCAATGATAAATAAATAAACCTCCTAATACATGATTAATTTAATGATACATTGCGAATAAATTATTAAAAATTCACTAAAAGATTTTCCAAAAACAAACGACAATTTTCTAACGTGATCGTCATGGCGTTTGTGAATTGTATTATGACATTTTGTCTTTTAAGTATCAGCAACTAGCCGCGCTCCACGGCTTAGCCTACGCCAAAAATGTGTTTATCTCCTACGGGAACCAGATCTATTTTCGGGATAAAAAGTAGCCTATGTCTGTCTCCGGCACCAAATCTATCGACATACCAATTTTGATCGAAATTGGTTCGACGAATTTTAGGCGCTGAGTGGTAACAAACACGCACACACACAAACTTTCGTATTTATATTTATAGTTGGAAATGAGCAAAGGTATCTAAGGACTCGGACGGTATCTCGTTACTATGGATACAAAAAGAGGTAAATACATGGCGGCTGTACAGATGGTTACTGATATCTATGAAATGAAAAGTGAAAGAGTTTGTTTGTTTGTTTAAACGCGCTAATCTTTGGAACTACCTGTCGGATTTGAATAATTCTTTTTGCGTATGATAGCCTAGTTCTTGAGGTAGGTTACCGGCTATATAACATCACGCTACTGGTGACGGGAGCAGAGCAGTAAGCAAAGACGCGAGTGATACCGCGCCGCGGAAAGCTAGTATCTATGATTATACGGTTATGTTTCAGTTTTTGATTTCAGCATGAATGCTCTAAAATGACTGAAGAAGACGCTCGACGACGATCTCATAGAACTACTAAGTATTGTGCATTGTTCTGTAAATGAGAGTGCCGGGGGCCCAATTAGTCTCTCGGTTCTTGCTTTGTTTGCCAAAATCCTTCGCAAAATGCAAAAAACATATTTTACGCCCAAGTAATATCGAACCAGGCAGGCAAAAGAATATAGAGACCACCATTGCCCCTACGTCAGTGCAATGGGAGTCAAATCTGTTTTTTTAAATGGTTATTATTACCGAATTTGATTACCAAAATGGTTCAACCATTTTGGTAATCAAACCAACCATTCAACCATTGATCCCAAATCGTAGCTAAATATGTAAATTTTGTGTTTTGACAGATGCATTCCCCCTACTCCCCTAAACATAATTATCTACTACTTAATTATGATATTTATTTTATATAGATAACTATTTAATTTATGTAGATGTGTTATTTTTGTTAATAAATATTCGTGGAAATTATTAAATTGTAAATTCGCCTGCAAGAAATCTCACGGCAACACGATATTTTACAACTAGCAGGAGCCATCATAATTTAGTTCCGATGCGGCAGGACAGTTTCTGCTTAAACCATAAAATAATCTAGGTTTAACATATTTAGCGGGTATAAAGAACCGTATTCCGAGCGATTTTGTAACTTGTCTTATTATGCAACTAGTATGAATACGTAAACTCCGTAAAATAGGTCTACCAATACACTAATAAATACATAATATACATAGTTACTTACTCGGTACTATGGTCCAGTGGATAAGGCCCGCTTCGTAAACACGAGGTAGTGGGTTCGAGTCCAGGCAAGTACCAATGTGATTTTTCAAATCATATGTACTTTCTAAGTTTATCTTGGACATTTCTGACCGACGGTGAAGGAAAACATCGTGAGGAAACCTGGACTTAAAAGTCTGAAATTGCCAATTTGCCTTTAGCAAGCATAGTGATTAATGCTCATGCCTTCTCTCTATGAGAAGAGGCCTTTGCCCTGCAGTGGGACAGTAAACAGACTAGTATTATTATTATAAGTAATTACGAGTTTTATCAACACTTCAATGTAAAATATAACCGACGTTACATAATAGCATTATGTTGGTACCATAAAACATTTTAATATTTATTTAATTAGCTCTTAATTATGATTTAAAAATCGATTCTCATAGTTCTGATGAATGAATTCCGTATTGTAATAACTATTATTGCGCGACTGCCGAAGTAAAACAGGGTAATGTTTTTTGAGCGTAAGTATGTCTATTTGTTTGGCACGCTCTACAACCTAAATGACTTGATGGATTTTAACGTATGTGGTGACAATAGATTCGTATTGATTGTGGAAGTGACATAGTGTATATAAAATAACACTAACTGTCGAGAGCCATGAAAAACTAATAAAAAACCTAACATCAGTAAAAAGAATAAGTAGTTACCTAACACGTCAATAATTTAGATTTAATACTAGCTGTTGCCCGCAGCTCCGCCTGTGTGAATGTCGGTTATATCTCTGTTTATATTGACGATTTTTCATAAAAATCCTTCAATCCATTTTTCCCCGAGGTTAAATCTATTGCTATTCAAATTTCATCAAAATCAGTTCATAGGTTTAGGCATGAAAGCGTGACAGACAGACAGCCAGAGTTACTTTCGCATTTATAATATTAGTAGGGATTAACAACGCAGAACAGCAGTGAAATGTATCTTTGTTGCATCATTATACCTTCCGCGTACTAATGTTACAAGATATCGTATTATAATCAGTTTTCACTGGACATTCGTTCATTTCACTCGATAATTAAGTTAAGCAGTTCATCAAAACTAAATGTAAGTTAATAAAATCAATATTATTAAATTTTTATTTATTTGTGTATAATAGTTATAGGTATATACACTCGTACATAGACAGTTAAAGTCTATAGAATTTTTACCAGGTAATCTTAGGGCGACGCAGAGATAAAATAAAATCAGTAGATGTACTACTAACTCTGGCACTCGCACAGATTAACCGAGATCTGCGATATTTAATCAGAAGCCTAAGAAAACTAGGTACTTATTGGTGCAACTATCTGATGAAGGCAGTACCTATGCTCTACCGAGTACATTGGCTTTACCTACACTGGTGACAGGCTAAAAATGAAATGCGCGCCTGGTATTTACTTTTAGAACTAAATACAACGATTTTAGACAAAGGCGCTACAGATGACACTCAAAAAACTTTCAAATTATTGTGATATCGTGTTTAGGCAAATAAATAAATTTCCTTTCTTTTTATTGTTTTGCTATATTTTTAGATGTTCGACATCGAAGGTGTATTGGCGCCAGTCTTCACTCCGATGACCTGTACAGGGAACTTAGATCTTCAAGTGATACCTGCATATATGGCGCATTTGATTAAGCATAATATTGACGGCATACTTGGTATGTTCCATATTTATAATCGTCTTACTCTTTTTAAAGTTCTTGAACTGGCTGGTATTGTACTGTTTTCCAAAATTGCAGACTTCTAACTTCAAAAGTTTTAATTCTCTGCATATTACATAAATATTCTAAGCGTGACTTAACAATTCAAATTGAAATTACATTTTACGTTTGACCAGTCCTCTATTTTTAAAAAAGATTAGGTTGTTACCGTCAAGGTTGCTACTTTCAATAGAAAGATTACAAGGAAATAGTGGTTTCAAACGATGGCTTTTGGAATGGTGACCACTACTTCTGGACTTCACTGACTGGTTACCGTAAAAAACAGGAGTATAGCACCAAATTATGATTCTAAATTATAATTTATAATCAACAATAATATCTCTGAGAATTTTCAATTTACAATTTAAATAATAAGGGTATATAATAATAATATATTCATTTATTTAAGATGAGGTGTGAAATATAAACTTCTTTTAAAGTAGGTGGCACGACAGGAGAGGCCATGTCTCTCAGTGTGGCAGAAAGGAAAACTGTTCTCGAAGCGTGGATTTCGGCAGCTAAACCAAGCATCAAAGTGATCGCACAAATAGGAGGCGCTCCACTACCTCATGTTCTCGAGATGGTAAATAGTTTTTATCTAAACTTTTTACAAGCAATGTGTAGTAAGTTTTCATACTAATGTTCAAGCTTTGCCTTACGTGACTGCGACATCTATTTTTTCAATAGCGTATTGAGTTTTTTGTCAATGTCTTCGCTCTAGTGAATAATAACAATTTTAATTTTGCAAATTTGGGGGACAAGTGCATGTGCACCCTAACATTTGGCATGCAAATTATTTATGATTTGCTGTTGTTGTTGGTCTTGTATGTCACTATTGGCCGAACAGATGATACTACAGCACTGGCGGATCCAGGGGCGGAGTTAGAGGTCTCAATCCTGTTACGAACAGTTATGTAGACATTCTAGATATTTTATTGTCATTACGGCCATATCCGTTTACTGCCACGGAAAGTTTTAACCCCTGTGGTAAAATTCTACCCTCAAATCCAAATCCGTCTCTCAAACCCTCCCCAAACTCAAATCCACCATTACTGATAATTTATAGTTTAGCTATGATATGGTTCTGATATTGGTTACCTTTCAGGCTAAACACGCCGAGAGCCTGCAAGTTGATGCCATCATGACTTTACCAGAGCTATACTACAAACCAAAGAGTGTAAACCAATTAGTATCATACTTAGAGATGGTATCTGATGCTGCACCAACTAGACCACTTGTGTACTACCATTTTCCTATGATGACTGCTGTAGACGGTATTAATTACTTTATTTTCTATTCACTTTCAAATTTACTATTCACACCCATAAACACGGAACAGAGAAACCTAAGGCATGTCAAATGAAGACAGTAGGAAGTAATCCCTATAAGTGGCTTAAAGCAGCATAAACTGCTCAGTACTAGAAAGTATATTTATTGTAACTTGAAGTTACAATAAATATACTTTCACAAGGACCACAAGGATCGCTTTTCTATTTTTTTTTATTTATTAGCTTACCAAAGTGACTCCACCCCGCCTGATGGTAAGCAGTCACTGAAATCCAGAACAACAACTTACTAACTAATTGTCTTATGACAATAGATGTATTATTTTTACACAAATGCGAGTTTACTCTCTCAACTGTTCTTGTAGACGCTTAAACCTTCGAATCTTTTGTACCAAATCTTAGTAGGTTCAGTAAACGAAAATCCTTGTTAGTCAACTTATTTTTTTTAAACGTTTTCAGTAAACATGCGTGAACTGTTTTCGACCGCCTCGTCTAAAATATCCAACTTCAAAGGTGTAAAAGCAGATTTAGCAGTTGCACTTCAAGTGGCAGATGAATTGGCAAGTGATCAAAAGATGTTCATAGCTAATCATGTGAGAATCTAAATTTTTTAAGTTTTATTTCGATTTTTTCTTTTTAGGTTTGTAAATTCGTATATATAGTTTACAGCGGACGTCACGCAGTTTCACCCACGTGGTTCAGGTTCCCGTGGGAGTACGAGGATAAAATATAGCCTATGTTACTCAGTGATAATGTAGCTTTCTAATGGTAAAATATTTTTTGAAATCGATCCACTAGTTTTTGAGTTGGTTCGTCGCATACAAAATACAAATCTTTCTGAGTTTCTGAGAGCGCAAACGATTTTTTTTTTTTTGAGAATAATGTTAATCGTGAAACATATTTGTTTTGTTCGAATACAGCATCTGGCAACAGCAGCCAGCGCGGGTTATACGTCTAGTATAGCAACTGTATCTAACATGTTCCCGAAAATAACAAAAGGAATCATCGAAGCAGTTAAGCAAGGAGATATAGCAAATGCCGATCTGCTGCAAAAGAATCTTAATAACCTGGTTAATGCTATCACTGCACAAGGTAACTGTTAAGTTTATTTGTCGGAAACGGTTTCAATTAATGTATTATCGTAGACTATTAGCTTCTGAAACAGTAATTTAAACTATATTACTGTATAGATTCAATAAAATATAAAAGTAACAAATAATATCCTTAGATAGATCCATACAAATAGAAATTTTAATATTAGTAGGACTACATTAAAGGAAACACTTTTTGAAGCATGATATACTCGTAGTTTATACGCTGCCATAAAAGAAGCTACTATGCAAGCAGGGATCTATCACTGGATGCGACTGATTGTAAGCAATCTCTTCTATGTCAGCTTTGTTAGATCATCTGATTAAAATACTATAAAATGAAAAGGAAACATGTGTGCTAGCAAAGAACTTCAGGTTCTATTCACTCCAATCTCGCACGTTTTCCTTTGAATAGGCAGTCATAATGCGGAATCATTAATTCCAAAATTTCTTTAGAACACTCCAATAATTTTTCAATTACCTTTTCTAGAGATGATTTGTGTTTTGTTTCAGGTGATTTCGTACCCTCAATGAAAGCAGCTATGGAACTGGTAACAGGCATCTCTGTAGGTCAATCACGAGCACCGTTATCGCCACTGGATCAGAAGCAACTATCAAAACTTAAAGATAACTTAATGATTTTTGAAAGTGTGATTTAATGTAAAGATAAGATAAGATAAAGATAAAGAGATTTTTATTTGCTAAGACACATGTAGTACATAATAAAACACTGATAGCATGCGTATTATAGGTGGAATATAGTCAATTGTATCAACATGTCTGACCATTGCTGGTTTACAAATATAAAAGCTTAAATCATTAACATTGTATTATAATATGTATTATTTCATAAATCATAATTAAGTAAATGTCAATAAATAATAACAAACAAAATAGAAAAACAATATGTCAAAAAAAAAAAAAAAAAAATTGGTACAGTCCATTAATCAGTCCATTAATCAGTCAATGTAGGTACTTAGTATGATATAATATGTCGATGATGAAAATAATATGTATGTATTAATGTATATTTTAATTGATGTCTTTTATACATTATATTGTTACGACGATTACCTATTCTAGAACGTTTGCAAGTACCTACCTACTCGTGTACGACGAATACCTACGCTCTAGAACATTCGCAAGTACCTACCTACACGTATACGACAAATACCTACGCTAGAACATTCGCATGTACCTACCTACACGTATAACAATAGCTCATCGGCGGTAGGCATACCTACGCGTCGCAGCTAAGTACCTACACTCATTTTTCTGTTTTCGAGAATTGTCGGCATCTTTGTAGTAATAACGGGAAGGTTCTAGAAATCTATTAAATGACTATAAAAAGGATTCCAACGTCGGCACTTGGTTCAGTTGTGAATACAGCGATCTCGAGCGAACATCTAAGTAATACAGAAGTTTACGAAGAGCGATATACGAAGCGTGATAGTGCAGTATTAGTGTTTATTGCTTTATTTTGTTACTGTTAGAGTATTGTGCGAGTCTTGAATAAAGTCATCATCGCGTAACTGGCATTTTGCATCGAACCCCATCCTGACACGTAACAATTGGTGTCAGAAGTGGGATTACCAGTCACACCACGCGACGAGGGAGTACGAACTCGACGACAGGCGGCGGTAGACGAAACTCGTGAACCATCGATTATGGCCGATACTGAAGAGTCTAGCGCAGCAGTATTCAGTGATCCGGGCACTTCTACGGAGTCGACGGGTATGGGCTCTGACTTCGACATGTCGTCCCTTTTAGCCGATATACAGAAGGGGCCAACGCCAAGCTGAAGAGCGCCAACGCCAAGCTGAAGAACGGCAACGTCAAGCCATGGAGGAGTTGAAGGAAAGCCAACGCCAAGCTTTTCTAGACCTTAAGGAAGGTCAACTGCAAGCCACAGACGGACAACGCCAGGCTATCCGTAACCTTCAAGAAATGATGGACTCTAAGTGGGAAGGGTTTAGTACCGTCATCAGTACTTTACAAGAAGACGTTGAAGTGGTAAAAAAACGTACCAGCAAATATGATGAAATTCTCGAAGATGTCCAAACCACCATGAACCATCATGACAAAATGATTAAAGAGCTCCAGAAGACTAAGGTCCTTTATTCAAGTAGTTCGCCTGTGGCCGCGGCAGTCACTTCCGGAGGTCCCAAGTTTAAACTTCCTTCTTTTGACGGCTCGTCTTCCTGGACGGCCTTTCGACACCAGTTCGAAGTAGTTGCCAAGGGAAATGGATGGGAAGATGATCACGCACTGACGGCGCTTACTTTGGCATTAAGAGGGGATGCACTGCTGATCCTAGAGAACTTACCTGCAGACCGACGAAGCTTAGACGCACTTCTTAAGGCTTTGGAAGCTCGATTTGGCGATAAGCACCTGGAGCATGTTTATCGAGCTCAGCTGAAGGATCGAACTCAGAAGCCGAGTGAGGGACTTCAACAATGGGCTGCTGAAATTGAACGCCTGGTTCGACGAGCCTATGCCTCCAGTACATCATCTGTGGACCACATAGTTGTGCAAGCTTTTGTGGATGGCACAAGAGATTTTGAGGTCAGAGCAACTGTTGGTTGGCACACCATACATCTTTAGAAGCCGCCTTAGCACATGCCCTTGAGTTGGAAGCTGTGCGAAACGACTACAAGTCGCATAAAGTACGGGCATTTGTTGCAGCTGTTAGACCACGAGGTGAGCCTATGTGCTACGGATGCGGCAAGCGGGGACATATCCGAATCAACTGTCCGGACCAGAGAAGAAATAGAATGGTATCAGCTACTACTCAGGTTGATGCTAGTCAAGATCCGTTACGTCAAGCCCCCACAGTGCAAGTATCACATGCATGTGACGGTAATAGCCTGGTAACATCTGGAGAAATAAATGGTAAACCTGTTCGCTTTACGATAGATACGGGCGCGACGAAGACCATCGTACGACCAGAACTTCTGCGGCGAACAATTCAGTGGGAAGACGCACGACCATCTTGCAAATTGCAAACAGCGACTGGCCAGCCAGTGACCGTCCTAGGAATTACGGATGTGAAAATCAAACTAGGAGAGAAGACTTATCATCAATCTGTTTTGGTGGCGAGCATAACGGATGACTGCATTATCGGCTTAGACTTTCTTCGAATGCAACAGTGTGTTGTCGATATTGCTAAAGGTGTTTTAAGCTTCCCAGACCAAGAGGTCTTTCTGGAAGGCTGTTCTTCTTCTTCGTGGAAGATCCTGGGCGCCATACCAGTCGAATTACAGCCCGAACCTTGGTTATGACTAGAAGTGGGGCAAAAGTTAAAATTGCCAACCTCAGCAATTCGGCGATGTTATTAAGGAAGAACGCGATCGTTGGACGATGTGAGGCTGTGAGCAGTCTGGGGAAGATCCAAGAAAACGTCCAGACTGCTTCTTCGGCAAATCATATGGGCCCGTTATTAGAGACCACGAAGCAAAGCTTGTCACTCAACGAATATCGGGACGCAGAGAAGCTGCTATTGGACTACGAGGACATTTTCACTAAAGAAGAAAACGACCTTGGAAGAACAGGGTTAGTGAAACACCCGATCGACACAGGTGCTACACAGCCTATCAAACAAAGACCTAGACGAGTACCACTAGCAAAAGAACAGGAAGTAGCCGAGCTTATTGGGAACATGGCACGAACCAAGATCATAGAGCCATCATCCAGCCCATGGTCTTCACCTGTGGTACTCGTGAAGAAGAAAGATGGCACTACCAGGTTTTGTGTAGACTACAGAATGCTGAATAACGTAACCAAGAAAGACAGCTATCCTTTGCCCCGTATTGACGACACTTTGGACATGCTTGGAGGCATGAAGTGGTTCTCTACGGTAGATCTGAAAAGTGGCTACTGGCAAGTGGAACTCCGAACAGAAGATAAGGAGAAGACTGCATTCGCCACCGGTACTGGTAAGGGCTTGTGGCAGTTCCGGGTGATGCCATTTGGATTGTGTAATGCACCAGCTACGTTTGAAAGGCTTATGGAACGCGTACTAGTAGGTCTTTTGGGAGATGCCTGTCTGGTGTACTTAGATGACGTCATAGTTATGGAACGCAGTTTCACGGAACACCGCAAGAATCTTGAAAAAGTGTTTAAGAGATTTCGTGAATCAAACCTGAAACTTAATCCAAAGAAGTGCGCCTTTTTCAAAAAAGAAGTTTCGTTCTTAGGCCACATTATTTCGGATAGAGGTGTTCAAACGGATCCAGACAAAATAAAAGCGGTTCAAGAATGGCCTATACCAAAGGCCCGAGACAAGTGTCAAACATTTCTATTCTATTCATAGAATAGATAAAAAAATGTATTGGATTGACATAAGCTAACGCCAGAGCTTATGTCAATCTCATACATTTTTTTATCTATTCTATGAATAGATAGAAATGTTTGACACTTGTCTAGGGCCTCAACAACTAAAACCGAAGTAAGAGCTTTCCTGGGCCTCAGCACTTACTACCGGCGTTTTGTGAAGAACTTCTCTGAAATAGCTAAGCCGTTACACCACCTCACAGAAGAGAAGAGGAACTTCGTTTGGGACTCGGATTGTCAACGTGCATTTACACAACTCAAAGAGTTGCTGTGTTCAGCTCCAAGCCTGTGCTACCCTAATAGAGAAGGCAGATTTATTGCGGACACAGACGCCAGTAATACTGGAATCGGAGGTGTGTTATCTCAGGAGCAAAATGGTCAGCAAGTGGTCATCGCATACTTCAGCAAGTCTCTATCGAAGCCTGAGAGAAACTACTGTGTAACTCGGCGTGAATTACTTGCAGTTGTAAAGACCTTACAACATTTTAATAAATACTTGCTGGGAAAAGAATTCACACTACGAACAGATCATGCGGCACTGAAGTGGCTACTCCAGTTTAAGAATCCTTAAGGCCAAGTCGCGAGATGGATCGAACAACTACAGGAGTACAACTTTGTAATAGAACACCGCAGTGGAAGGATTCACTCCAATGCTGATGCCTTATCGCGACGTCCACGCTCCCAGGATTGTAAACATTGTTTGAAGCATGAGTCCAAGGAGGTAGTAAAAATTGTCAAGACTCAGGGGACCGATGAATCCTGGGACAAACACGAAGTCAGTAAGGCACAGAAAGAGGACAGAGATCTTAAACTAATAATGGACTGGAAGGCTCAGGGTCGGAAACCATTATGGCAGGACGTATCAGCCGCAAGCCCAATCACGAAGGCCTACTGGGCTCAGTAGGACAGCCTAATATTGGAACAAGATGTGCTATATAGAAAATGGGAATCACCTAACGGCAAGGAGCAAGTTCTACAGATGGTGATCCCGAGAGACAAAGTTGCACCTGTTCTGCGCTTGGTGCATGATGGTGCATCGGGTGGGCATCCTGGTGTGAAGAAGACTTTGGTGAAGGTGAGAGAACGGTTCTACTGGGTACGCTGTCGGGAAGACATCGAGGAGTGGTGCAGAAAGTGCTCTACGTATGCTTCGGTAAAAGGACCTCGTACTAGATCAAGAGGCAAGCTGCAGCTGTACAGTGTCGGAGCCCCATGGGAGAGGATTGCCATTGACGTAGCTGGCCCATTTCCCGTGACAGAGGACGGCAACCGTTATATAGTAGTAGTCCAAGATTACTTCACCAAATGGCCCGAAGTTTTTGCGACACCAAACCAAGAGGCTCAGACCGTGGCTAAAAAGTTGATCCAGGAAGTAGTGTGTCGATTTGGTGTGCCGTTGGAACTGCATAGTGACCAGGGAAGAAATTTCGAGTCAGCCCTATTTCAAGAGATGTGTAATCTACTCGGCATACTTATAACACGGACAACACCAGCGCACCCGCAGTCTGACGGCATGGTAGAACGGTTCAACCAGACATTGGAAAACCATCTGGCCAAGGTTGTCGAAGACCATCAACGTGACTGGGACCGTTACATTCCACTTTTCCTGTTATTATATCGGTCCGCGGTTCATGAAACTACTGGATTTACGCCGGCCAAAGTCAACTTCGGAAGAGAGATACGCCTACCAGTAGACTTGATTACCGGAACACCTCCTGATACGCCAAAGCCGACAGTAGAATACGTCGCAAACTTGCAGGCACAGCTGGATACGACACATGATCTAGTGCGAGATAACAACCTCAAGTCTAGTGAGAAAATGAAAACTCGTTATGACAGGAAAGCAAGTACTCATGGCTTCGAGGAAGGTACGCTCGTGTGGTTACATAATCCTCTCAAGAAAATTGGCAAGTCACCGAAGCTACAGGCCCGCTGGGAGGGTCCCTATAAAGTAATCACAAGGATTAATGACGTGACTTATCGCATAAGACAGGGCGATAGAAAGAAGCCGATCGACTAGCACCCTATCACGGTTCTAACGCTGCTCGGGACGAGCATGATTAAGAGGGGGGCAATGTTACGACGATTACCTATTCTAGAACGTTTGCAAGTACCTACCTACTCGTGTACGACGAATACCTACGCCCTAGAACATTCGCAAGTACCTACCTACACGTATACGACAAATACCTACGCGTCGCAGCTATGTACCTACACTCATTGTTCTGTTTTCGAGAATTGTCGGCATCTTTGTAGTAATAACGGGAAGGTTCTAGAAATCTATTAAATCACTATAAAAAGGATTCCAACATCGGCACTTGGTTCAGTTGTGAATACAGCGATCTCGAGCGAACATCTAAGTAATACAGAAGTTTACGAAGAGCGATATACGAAGCGTGATAGTGCAGTATAAGTGTTTATTGCTTTATTTTGTTACTGTTAGAGGATTGTGCGAGTCTTGAATAAAGTCATCATCGCGTAACTGGCATTTTGCATCGAACCCCATCCTGACACGTAACAATTATATTGTACTATCAAGTTTTTTTTTGTTAAAATTGACTTAATACTTTCCAGGACTGTAAACTGAAATGTGTCTACAATAGAGTCCATGAAAGGGTTAATCGAACCTTGTGAATGCACTTAAAATATTGCAACCGAACCACGTTTGCTATTTTTTAATGCACCATAAATTACCAATGTTTAAATGACGATCGATAGTTTATGTAATAACCGGAACGAGCGAGTAATTACTATCTACACGTAGAGTACTGACGTAAAGTATTACTAGATAGCTGCGCCCGACGGCTTTCATCCCTCGGCAACCAGACTTATTTTCGAGATAAAAAGTGGCATTTACATATCAATTTTCATCGAAATCGGTTCAGCCGTTTAGGCGCTGAGTGGTAACAAACACACACACACACACACACATACTAACTTTCGCATTTATAACATTGTTAGGATTAGGATTAGGATGTACCTACAACTAATGACATAGCTCGGTGAGTGATGTCGGCGGCACGGCCAATTGCACGAAGAAGTGGATGAAGAAAGAAAAAGACTGAAATTAAGAAGAAAAAGGACGAAGAAGGAAAAAGAAAATGTTTTATGGGGTGGTTCCGTATTCATCGTATGAGGTCTTATCCTACTCATTATTTTTCCTTGTTCTAATTATTTCAGCCTCATATTCATTCTGTCGATCTCAATATAACAAAAAGATAAAAAAGCGTGTTATACCTGTTCTACTTTTGATAATTTCAAGTACTTTCACATTAGCAATATTAGATAATAATAATAACTAGCTTTTGCCCGCGACTTCGTCCGCGTAGAAGTCGCAAATGATTCTAAAATGTTTTTTAATTGTCTTACAACGATATTATTTTTTGTTAAAAACATATAAATTATTATGTTTGAACGTTTGAATACATATTACATAACAATCTTTACTATAGTGTTGAGATTTAAGGTTAAATATCGCTATATTAATCTGCCGTTAGCACAGTAGGACCACGGGTACATAGTGGTACACCCTAGTGCCACCAAACAAATTACCTGTAGAACAAATTGGTAGGACCACGGCCCCTTACCCAGTTTGGGTATTTTGTTTTTCCGCCGGGTGCTACAATTACCAGACTACTCTGTGCTCTTACTCTGAGCATGTCACATTAAGCGGGCCGTGGGAGAAGCAGCTTTCTCTCAAGTCTTCGCCCGCTACCTTATGAGTTTGACCTTGAGCTTTGCTTATGGTCATTGCGAAGCAGACTTAGATAGGAAACTACACTCTCTTGAATTCGAAGTATTTGATGGTGTTAGGGAAATCCTAAGAATATCCACAGATTCTTCTGGAGAACAACCGGTCAGTATAGTTTCCTCGATTATCTACATTTGTTTTCACTTGCAATCTAGTTCTATTGCATAATTTTGGTGGATTTACTTATATTGCGCAGCAACAATAAGCGCGCCGTAGGTACCAGCCTAACAAACACTGTAGATAAGTATTTAAGTAACGGGTGGCGCAAAAGTAAAGACCCTATTTGGTTCAGCTATAACATTTTTTCTAAATTAGAAAACTAGATTTAGATTTTTTTAAATGTATATTTGTGCCATTAAATTTCGTACCATTAGGATTTAAAGATGATGTCTTTTAAATGGTGACCTCCAGAGTTGATACACATTTGAGCCCTATTTATGAGATTTTCCTTCAAAATTGGTTATGAGTGACGAAGCGCATTTCCATCTCTCAGGGCATGTCAATAAGCAGAATACTCGGTTCTGGGGCACTGATAATCCGCGCATTATTCAAGAAACACCTCTACACCCACTAAAAGTTACTGTATGGTGTGGCATCTGTGTTGACAGAGTGATCGGACCCTATTTTTTCGAAGACGCTGGAGGCAATGCGATTACTGTCACTGGAGAACGCTACAGAACCATGTTACGTGAGTTTTTGATACCCAGTTTGGACGAATTGGGGCTGGAGCACATCTGGTTTCAACAAGACGGCGCTACGGCACACACAGCGCGCGACACTATGGACTTAGTGAGGGACGCTTTTCCAGGCCGAGTTATCTCTCGTTTTGGCGATTTGCCTTGGCCTGCAAGATCACCCGATCTGACCAGTCCAGACTTCTTTCTTTGGGGTTTTTTGAAATCTCGGGTGTATGTGAACAAGCCACAGACTCTCGCAGCTCTAAAAGAAAACATTCGTCAAGAAATAACGAACATATCGCAGGAAGTGTTACGGCAAGTTATGCAAAATGTCATAAATAGGGCTCAAATGTGTATCAACTCTGGAGGTCACCATTTAAAAGACATCATCTTTAAATCCTAATGGTACGAAATTTAATGGCACAAATATACATTTAAAAAAATCTAAATCTAGTTTTCTAATTTAGAAAAAATGTTATAGCTGAACCAAATAGGGTCTTTACTTTTGCGCCACCCAGTACGTATATCCGCATTTCTAGAACCTATAACACAAACTATAATATATGGTTACTTTGGGTCTAGATGGCGTTGTGTGTAGTTGGTTGATATATATCATATTATATTACTGTTACTTATCATATAGCGTGAAAAGGCAGCACCACCTAAAATAGGCAGGAAAAAAAAATAGGCAGCACCACCTTTAGACCCAGCTGATCAGCATCAACGTCCTGTGTCCCTATCGCACCTTGCAAGGCTATTAAAACTGTTCGCTCTAAGCTGCGCCTGATTGTTCCTAATATAATAAACACGATCCGTCTCCGTCTCGATTTCTTTTCGCAAACACGCCGACTAAAAACTGGCTAAACAACAAATGAAAATACAGCAGATGATATTATAGGTAACGGTAAGAATAAAACTTGCGGCAGATACTATTTTTGAAGCGGTTCTTTGGTCTTATGATCGCAATGAGGTGTAGAAATGAAGTATTCATCCTCGTCGTAGCAAAACAAAAGTGGGTACTGTAATGCATCATATGACTGATGCATTTCACATAATTGATGCCATGATTGTGCTATCATTACTCTCATTTTACAATATCCCGCTTGAAAAATTGCTGTCCCACATTATCTACAGCAACATAATTTGACGTAAGCTGATTGAGTTTTCAAACATGACGTGTATCAGGTGTTAAAATAGTTTTTTCTAATCAAAAGCACTAAGGAATAATATCATTACGGTAGTAGATCCACGCTGATTTCACCATGAATGGGCCGGATCGTCCGGGGAAGTACTACCCTCTCATAGAAGATCGACTTAAGAATAGTAGTATCCGTATAACTGCGTTTCGTTCTGTGAGTGAGAGCGCCGGAGGCCCAATTTCCCCCCTTTCCTCTTTCCTCACCTCCCTCATTCCCTTCCCCTAACCCCATTTCCAGCCACCATAGAAGAGGCCACCATACCAGCAGTTTAAGACGATGGCTTTTGGTATAGTGGCCGCCACTTCAGGATTCCACTGACTGCTTACCATCAGGCGGGGTGGAGTCGCTTTGGTAGGCTATAATATAAAAAAAAACAACTTTAAAGTAAATCATTCCCAAAATAACTTTGTACCCCTTTTTAACCCCGTTAGGAGATGAATTTCAATAAAATACGAAATACATCTATTAATTCTATTAAAGAATGTCTATGCAAAATTTGAAATAGATTGCACCAAGGAATCACATTGTCCCATACAAACTTTGCCCCCCTTTTTCACCCTCTTAGAGGTCGAATTCCGGAAAATCCTTTCTCGGATGCCTACGTCATACAATGAACACATCCTCCAAGTTTAAGCTCTCTACGATCAGCGGTTTAGGCTGTGCGTTGATCCGTCAGTCAGTTATTCAGGACAAAGCATTTTTTAAATATAGATGAATGGTATGGAGACACCACTAAGTAATATTTCGACCACGACACTGAATTATAATTTATTTCCAACGTCTAATCTCGGTTTATCTGCATAGCATATTACTTGAATAAATCGTTCTGTATATTGTATAACCAGCAAATATTTCACGGTAGAAGATCTTTTAGGATATACGGGACGGATTGACTGGAGATGTACATTATATCGATGTACACAACAAAGTGTTAGTTTTGTCCGAAAATCAGTGCTTCGAAGGCATAATTACCTCCTCGGTCCTCTTTATTTTCTTTTATTCTCCCACAGTATCTTTATCCAATATGGTCAGTATAATAATTTATGCCACCAGCAAAACTGATTTCAAAATTAAATGACGGAGTCGATATGGATTTTCAGTTATACATGTTTCAAACAAAGCGTCATCATTCCTATGTTGACTATCTTCTAGGAAATGCCCGTATGTAAAGTAGATATCATCTATCCTTAAGAAAATAAGCAACATGAACAGTTTCCAAAAGTAGCCGCATTGTACCATCATTTTCAGTGATTTAGATGAAACGTGAAAATTATTTCATTAAGTTGTTTAAAACATCTAACTGGTTCACCATTCACACCTGATCCACGTGTTTTACGATTATAACTACCCTATTGTTTAATAATGAGATAATTAAAAGTGTTTTACAAATGCATCTGTTTCACAAAGTTGAAAGAATATAGAGTAAGTAGTTTGTCTTAGATTTTATGAACATTCCGTCATGGTGTCAGGGTCGTAGTACATTCTTTGTTCACCTTCAAGATGTACGTACATCCAGATATACTTATTATCAGTAATATGGTACCTAATTAATGTGATCTACCATATTGATGAGAGTTCAACTTAAATTGGAAATATTTATGTCTCGAGAATATATTATACATTACCTATTTTAAAATGTTGTGCTTAAATTCATATAAATACATCATTATAAAAATCTAATAGTAGTTTTACAAACTAAATTTAATAAAAATTTCACCGCATTCACTAAATCGCATTTATAACTTTCTGAATATAGAATAAATTGACCTAACTTTTTTGTTTATGAACCAATTTTAATTAAACAAACATTAAATGTTACACCAAGCTAGTTTTGATACATAAGTGCAAACCGCCATCGAACTGCACCTGCGCGGTTGCTACGCGCCTCGCATACATAACACTTTTATTTTCAAAAATTTCCAGTATTTAGGGACGGATTTTAAAAAATCTTTTTTTATTCTATAGGTGTTTCTGTCCGCTATGTATAGTGTATAGTCACTTGTAGATATTCACCGTGTAACACATATTAATAAATAATTTTGTGACATTTTTAAGGATATCCGGGATACCCGGTTTCTTTTCGGGACAAAAGGTAGCCTATAACCTGGCAAGGAGTATGACCTATAAATGTAGCGAGTTTGATAAAAATCCGTTCAGTGGTTTTTGATTCATGCCTGCACATACAGACAGACAGACAGACAGACAGACAGACAGACAAAAAATTTCTAAATTACATTTTTGGCATCAGTATCGAATAAATATTACCCCCCAATAATATTTTTTTAATATATTCAATTTACAGATTTTATCCCGCTAGAAATTTATTATAAGTATAGATATAGATATTCCAAGGTCTACTTATTTTCAAACAAACAAAAAACGTCTTATATTCAACGGAACTACTAGGACCAAGTCGGGGGCACTTCGTTATCGACAGCTGATTGTAATAAATCATTACTCCTGCAAATTTTACTTTTAATCCAACTGACAGCCGCATTGACCAACCCTCGTAACATCTGAGAATCGCTGACCTACCGCGCCGTAACAAATTTAATGCCTTTTCCATAAAAATTGCACTACGGGATTCACCGCCTTATTTTTTGATTACTTCATTAACCGAATAAATCGCTTAACTTCAGGTATTAACTATCATTCATATTTCGTATCAGCAAACTTAACTTACTTCATCTTATCGAGTGGTTATTGGTCAACCTAGTATCAGGATTTGTTCAGGTCGCCCGTAATTTATTAAACAGGCATCTGATTTGAACTAACGACTGTTATCAACTTGGTAACAACCGGGACCGATTTTTCACGTGCCCTCCGAAGCACGGGGACGTTCAGATCAAATTCCACTATGCGGTCAACCATCTTTAACGACTGTTATCCCAGTCGTTATATGCGTCACTAATAGGGTCCAGATAGAACATGAAATGAAACAACCGATCACCGTTGAAGTTTATTTGCGACTGGTAACTTAGGCTAACTTACTGGCGGTCGCAGCCGCACGTAGGTGCCTATAGTATTGTTACATAATATGCATAATTTATATGCAACGTTTGCATACTGTAGTAGTGTGTCCCTACAGTAGCCCCCCCTTTAAAAAGAAAAGAATTATAAAATAAAATATAAATCCCCATTATACAATTTTATAGTTACTATTAATCTTTAAACTGCATTACCTTTATTTTAACTTTATTACAATTCATAAAATAGTAATGTTAATTTTGTGTCATACACTGTACTAGTATATTCTCTACAAAAACTTTTACACCATTTTCACTAAAAACACACATGAATTTAACACACATAATTTCTTATGTTATAATACACACTAATTAATATTTAACAATATTGCTATTACTTGACAACAGCACGATACCGAATATTAAAATAAAAAGTTGCATTGAGCAATGTTGCCTAATTTATTTAGTAAAATACCAAGCCTAATATTGTCAATTACTACAAAATTTTACATGTATTTGCAATTTTTCATAATAATATTTCGACCTAATGAAATGCATTAGTGCTGTTAGGTGTGTTACACACTTCCATATGCTAATCATTTCACTAATGGCTCAGTGGTCTATGATTATCATATTTACATTATTTATAAAAAAAATGTATATTAAAAAACATTAATAAAATTGTATATATTAAAAATTATCATTGTACATGTGTAAAAAAAAATGTATACGTAATAGTGTATAAACTTTACAGGCTAAACTTTACGGGTTTTTTTACCACCCTACCACTGCGTGTGGCATACTGATTACACTCACTGCTTGCGGCGACTTTGTCTGCATTATTTACTTTTACATTGTTATCTCTTGTATTCTTACTAGTTACTTGAACCTTTGTGTCCAACGGAGTGGTGAGTTGCTCGTTAACTACGTAAGCAGGTTTTAACCTGTCTATGCTAACTCTTACTCGCCTATCCCCCATTTGTATTAAAAAATGTTTCGCTCCTCTCTCTATGACTACATACGGGCCCTCGTAGGGTTGTTGCAATGCTTTTCTAACTAAATCAACGCGCACGAAAACGTGTGAACAGGAATGTAAATCTGTGTGAACGAATATACTGCGCGAATGTCTGTGTTCCGACGGCTTAGGTTTAAGCATTCTAATGGTATCTTTAATTTTGTTAACGTATTCGTTGGTATCACTAACGCATATACTGGTGTCTTCGCTAAAGTCCCCTGGCAATCTTAACGTTTTGCCAAACGCCAATTCTGCCGCGCTAACTCCTGTATCACTACGTGGCAAAGCTCTCAAACCGAATAAAACCGTATTTAACTGCTCAACCCATGTGCCATTGTCTTTGCGGGCCATAATTGACGCCTTAAGCACGCGATGGAACCTCTCTACCATGCCATTGGCTTGCGGATGATAAGCCGTAGTACGTAATCTATTTATGCCTAAATACTTCATTAGTTCCCTAAATAAAGTGCTCTCAAATTGCCGTCCCTGATCCGTTGATATCCTAATAGGACATCCAAAACGTGTAATCCAGTTTTCGTAAAGCATCTGAGCTACTGTACTAGCGAATATATCCTTTAACGCATAAGCCTCCGGCCAACCTGTCGCCCTATCAACTACTGTTAGGCAATATCTATACCCATCTGATGACGTAGATAATGGTCCTACTAAATCCACATGGATGTGCTCAAATCTACCGCTTGTTTCAAAGTTACCTAACCCGGAAACAGTATGTCTAGTAATCTTGGCTTTCTGACACGGTATGCAGGTTTTAGACCATCTCTTTACATCTGCATTCATGCCTGGCCAAAAATACCTAGCTGCCACTAATTTTCTAGTCGCCCTATTACCGGGGTGCGCTAATTCGTGCACTAATTGAAATGCCTTTTTCCTAAAATGCTCAGGCAGATAAGGCCTGGCGCCGTTAGTTGATATCTCGCATGTAATTCTATCCATAGAGTCAGGCACACAAATTTCTTTGAATTGCAATCTGTCACCGGACTCCGCTATAAGTCTAGCTAGCTCTGCATCTGAACGCTGTGCGGTCGCTAATTCCACGAAATCGAGTGTCGTTGGGCATGTGATAGTTGAGACGCGCGATAACGCGTCCGCAACCACGTTATCGGACCCGCTAATATGGCGTATGTCCGTTGAAAACTCGCTTATAAACATTAATTGCCTAACCCTTCTAGGCGTTTCTTTATCATGCGGTTTTTTTGTAAAAGCATACACTAAAGGTTTATGGTCAGTGTAAATTACAAAAGGCCTACCTTCTACCATGTATCTAAAATGCTGTACCGATAAGTATATACCTAGCAATTCTCTATCGTAAGTGCTATATTTTAACTGACTGTCACTAAGTTTTTTAGAAAAATAACCTAATGGTTTCCAGTGTGTAGCTACCTTTATTTGTAAAACGCCTCCTATGCAATCATTCGATGCATCCGTTACAACAGCTAACTCCGCATTTACAATCGGGTAACTTAATACTGCAGCGTTCTGTAAACTATTTATGCATTGCGCAAACGCTTCATTTGCCTCGTCGGTCCACACAATGAGCGTTTTATCTTTCTTTTTAGCGTTTTTCAAATACTTATTCAAAATCGACTGATATTCCGCAGCTCTTGGTAAACTACTCCTGTAAAAATTAACCATTCCCAAAAAACGTCTTAATTGGTCTACGTTATTGGGTTTGGGAAAATCCCTGATTGCCTGTACTTTATCAGATAGCGGACTAATCCCCTCAGTTGTAATTTGATAACCTAAGAACTCTAAATTCGTTTGCCCGAAACAGCATTTTGCTAAATTTATCGTAATTCCGAATTTATTCAGTCGTTCAAAAATCGCTTTCAGGTGCCGCTTATGAATTTCCGCGGTGTCACTGGCCACGATTACGTCATCTATATAACAGAAATAAAAATTACTATCGGCCTCCTTACACTGCACTGGCATCTCCCTATCTAAATCCTGAAACACCGTGTTGTTCATATACCGTTGAAATGTCTGAGCCGCATTTCTCAGCCCAAAAGTCATACGCGTAAACTCATATAACCCAAAGGGTGTAGTTATAGCGGTTTTTTCGACATCTTCCGGCGCAATCAAGATGTTATGATAAGCTCTATTTATGTCTAAGCGCGAATATATTTTTTTGTTACCTAACACGTATGTAAAATCATTCAAACGTGGAATAGGGTACCTATCAGGCTTTGTCATACTATTTAATGCCCTATAATCCCCACAAGGACGTAATTGCCCATCCTTTTTGGGAACTACGTGTAACGGGCTCGCCCACGCGCTCTTAGACGGCCTACAAATGCCTAACTCTTGCATGCGCTGAAACTCTTCCTTCACCCTACTAAACCTATCAGGTGCTAACGGTCTCGCACGTGCAAACACAGGTGGACCAGTGGTCTCAATGTGATGGTACACTGCATACGGTGGATCCTCTCTAAAAGAAACTGGTTTAGTGATTTCGGGATATTGCAACAATAAATCTGCGTAACTACTCGTACTGTCTATCGTAGTTAACGAGCTTCCCTGCCACTTTACAATTGATCCTATAGTACTTAAATTAGTAATTTGATCCAACAGCCTTCGGCCGCTTATATCTACTAACAATTTATTTTTCAATAAAAAATCAGCACCCAAAATGGGTTGCTTAACATCGGCAATAATGAATTCCCATCTATACGGTCGTCTCAAACCCAAATTTAAAGTTAAAGATTTAATTCCATAGGTTTTTATCGTAGTACCGTTTGCCGCGTATAAACTGAAGTTACATTTAACACTATCATATTTGTATAACATTTTCCTTTGCACCGGTAATACAGACACATTGGCCCCAGTATCTATTAAAAATTTCGTACCTGTATTTCTATCGCTAACAATGAGACGGTTGTTTGCAGTGCAGCCTCCCGTCGCCGGCTGCACGGCCTCTAGTTTTCCGCCGGCTTGGTTTGTGTTTTGCCCCAGCTACAAGGTTTCACGCACTTGCTGGACTTCTCCCTGTAACGGAAATGATAAAAACACAACCAATTAGCATGCTGTCTTTTGGATGAAGCACTTCCACTCCTCGACGTGGATCTTGATCTCTGGTCACGTCTGTAGCGACCATTATGCCTCGGGTGTCTGCCGCTCTCCAGCTCTTCAAGCCGTAAATTTATCTTAGCCAATTCTCCTAATATCACTTTGGTATCCGATGTTCCGGCCGCACTCCTCTCGTCTTGTCCTGATGTTCTGACCTCCGATACATGCGTTGAGCTGTCTGTTGTACTCTCCACTACCTTGTCTGCTACAGCAGCGAGGACGTCCAGGTTCTTGGAGTCCGTGACGGTGAGTATAGCACGTACTGCTGTCGGCAGGTGTGATTGCCACATAAGCTTCAGGGTCTCATCAGCCACCTTTTCTCTAGCCAGCTCCTTCATTCGCCGTAACAGCTGCGAAGGTCGCTGGTCGCCAAGCTCCATCTCCCCAATTAATTTTTGTAGCTTTCTAGTTTCTGTTTCTTCGAACACCTCCAGAAGTCTATCTTTCAATGCCCGGTACTTGCGCGATTCGGGTGGAGCAAGTAGTAGATCGCTCACTTGCTGGATGGCACTCTTCCCCAGTTTTGTCACCACGAGGTTAAGTTTCGCTTCATCGCTGAGCTTCTGGCTTTCCACGACGGCTTCGAATTGGACAAACCAGAGTCGCGTTTGGCCTGCCCAAAACTCTGGAATACGCGAAGCCACGGAGATAGCGGCAAGAGATTTCTCGCCCGCTTCTCCCATATTATGTTGTTGCGGATTGATCGGCTGCTGATTTATATTCGGTGAATTTTTCTGTTAATTTAATATTTAATAAAATTTAGAATCACGTTAATATCACGTTTTAATGTCACGTTAATATCACGTCGGGGTCACCACTTTAACGACTGTTATCCCAGTCGTTATATGCGTCACTAATAGGGTCCAGATAGAACATGAAATGAAACAACCGATCACCGTTGAAGTTTATTTGCGACTGGTAACTTAGGCTAACTTACTGGCGGTCGCAGCCGCACGTAGGTGCCTATAGTATTGTTACATAATATGCATAATTTATGTGCAACGTTTGCATACTGTAGTAGTGTGTCCCTACACATCCATGGGCCAGCCGCACTCTTAGGTGCGTAACCCGCAGTTCGATTACCGATCAGTGAGTGCAACGAGCTATGAGCTACGGGATTATGATATCAACTTGTTCTGCACTAGTATAACGACCTTGAGACGGCTTCGATTTGACCTGCCAGGATGGCGAAAATTGGAGGACGCCTATGTCCAACAGTGGACGTGTTTGAGCTGATATGATGATTGTCTATTTCATTACAGACTTTTAAATAGTTCTCGGGTAAAGATTGCTGCAAACACAGTTAGATATGTAATATGCAAACATAGTAAGAGACTTTAGATTCTCAATCGAATTTCAGGAAAAACATTACATTGAAAGTGATCTTCAAATAAAAAACACCGAACGTATCCCAAGAGTCGCAATGCTTTGCAAATGTTTTTGTTAAAGAACCCTTCAAAAGATTATTTACAATGGGCACGATTCTGGATATTTTGAACTGGTCAAAAACCATTAGTTATTTATTTCTGATCATCACAGGATCTCTTCTATATCGTCGGTTTATTGCGGGAACTCATTAACTACAAAATATCACCAAATGCGTTTTGGAAGACAGGCATTTACAAAGAGAATCACTAAGTTTCGCAAGTTATTTTTATTAAATTGATAATTATTTAAAAACAGCAAACAACATTACACAGAGCTCATTTTCACCATGTAATTAACTTTATCAAAACAAGTGTACCATAAATAGCTTATTAGTAGGTTTCGTTAAAATTAATTATTTGCATTTAGTTACTTTCTGTAATTAATCATTTATCACAATTGCACAAATAAGTAATCTTAATGATTTTTATCGAAATTAATTTTATACGAATTGTAATATTAAGACTTTCCTAAAATCATTTATAGCTTTTAGTTATTATTTTTTTATGTGTAGTTTGCATAATAAAATTAAATTAACATCGATTAAAGAAAGATAGTAACTTCTTGCAAGCTTTGTAGCTCCTCGATTGTAATTTAGTAAGTAATTCATGGATAGATAGGTAAAAGCGTCAAAAAATTCACACCTTTTGCAAAAACAAGTTCAATTCAGTTTATATAAGTAGTTGTTAATCTTTTGTATGGTTGTTTAATGCTATTTCTTTGAAAGATTAGTAGGTATAATAATCACAAAGTACAGAAATATGCATCCAAAATAACAGCCGTATAAAAAAATCTATATTGGAAAAAAAATTCAAAAAAAAAACGGACAATAAATTACAAAAACAAGAAAGAAAACAGTACCTATTAGATGATTCTTAAAACTTAGTGCAACCCTCCCTTGCTCTAATTACACCTTCCATTTGTTCTCTTATGGATTTAATCAGCCGCACAGCACTTTCTTGAGGAATGTTATTTCATTCTTCAACATAAGCATCATGAAGGTCTTGAAGAGTTGCTGGGGCAGGATCACGTAACTGTACTTGTCACTTTAGCTCTTTCCAGAGATGCTCCATTAGGTTTAGGTCTGGGCTTCTCGCTGGCCACTGCAAAACTGGAATCCAAACCTCTTGGAGGTAATTCTGCACAATTAATGCGGTCTTCCTGATCCTCGCCTCCATATGTAGGCTCCAGTCTCTTGAAACTGTTTGAATACTCGCCAAACGGTAAAACGGCTCAAATCCAGTTGTCGAGCAACATCGCACTGTCGCATTCCCGTTTGCAGTAAGGAGTCTTTCACTTGAGGAGCTTCTTCTGCAGTGGTATTCATTGCAAGAAAATGGTGACTGTCATGAATAATACATTGGAACGAAAGTGTATGAAAGTGAATGTTATTAAAACTAAAGTGATGGTAATCGAGAGGGATGAGACTATGTCAGAGTGCCAGAAAATGGTTGCACATAAAAGAGTGGAGCAAGTGTAACAGTTTGTCTATTTGGGTATATATTGAAATAAGAGTGAAAGAGGGTAATACAATCAATGGCTCCTTAAATTCGGTAATGGCTAGCAAATTGATACCTAACAAAGCTCGTTAGCCATAGTACAAGCAGTACTAGCGCTGACACTTATGTTAGTGAATCTTGGATATGACCGAAAAACATGAAAGCAGAATAAATGCAGTAGAGATGAGAGCATTGAGAAGTATGTGTGGAATGAGAGCTTATCTCAGATAGAGTAAGGAATAGCGCGATAAGAGAAGAATGTGGATTGAATGATGATAATTATAGTGACTAAAATTGTATGTAAAGCTGGTTTGGACGTGTCGAAAAGATAGATGGAAGTAGGGTAACGAATGAGATATATGAAGCGGAAATGACTGGGAATGTTGGTCGCCCTAGACGAACATACGCGGACCAAACAGGCGATGTGTTGACAAACGGCACAATTACAAACATCCGTAACCAACGTGTGTGTATGAAAAGATTAATGAATGTTGAAAAGGCAAAGAAAGTATGTTTTGGTCGCAGCAAATGCCGTTCTTTAGTCTTTACTTAGCCCATGAATGGGAGACAGGCGTGAAGTTATGTATGTATGTATGTATGTATGAGGAATTATTTTTTTTTATAAATGCCTAAAATTATTTTGTTTATTTTAATACAGTTTAATATACTTTTTTTAATAAACGCTTAAGTAAAGTTTTGTTGTTTTATTACAATTTAAGAAATAATTAATTCACAATACTGAACAGACTTCAAATAGCAAGAAGTCATTACCTTTCATTTATTATTTAAAAAAATAAATTACTTTGTAGAACTTGACTGCACCGTTGGTCTAGTGGTTAGTGTAACTGACTGCGACGCCGGGTGTCGTGGGTTCGATTCCCGCAGAAGGCAAATATTTGTGTGATGAACATTTTTATTTGTCTTTAGTCTGGGTGTTTCCTATGTATTCTAAGTATGTAATTACAAAAAAAAAAAGTATGTATATGTATTATATTTCAGTTATCTAGTACCCATAACACAAGCTCTGCTTAGCTTGGGACTAGACGACAGTGTGTGATAGTGTCCACATATTATTATTATTACTTATATATTACTTACCTACCTATTATGTTAATCGAAAACATTTCATTTTTCATCACCAGTTTTTCAGTAATTATAATTTAGGTTCACTAACCAATTGAAACTAAAATCGCCTTTTCTCAGAATAGTGAATTTGTCGCTTAATGACTTCTTGCAGTAAGCCGACGATATAGATATTTTCTGTGTAATGAGTAATACAAATAAATTTAAAAAAATAGAAATGAATTATTGCGTGAAATGCGTGTACTGCATTAGTTTTACATTGTGATAGTAGACATGAAGCAATAAGTAACAGAAACAAGTTACGAATAACACATTAATCTTGCATGCAAAAATAGTGCATTTACTAACAAAATATACTATCATTTCAAAACGTAAAGGTCAAACATCAATGATGGGTTCCACTGAGAAACCAGTAATATAAAGAATAGTAAAAATAAGCCTAAAAAAAGGTTTACTACCATAGCAGTCCTTTGAAGAAGAATTTTGTGGCAGTAAGTAAGATGAACTCAAATAGGGCTATCATATATGTATAGCTTTGTCTCTTTTAAATTAAATATATCCAGTTGGATCCAATTGATCCGAATAGTAACGATATTATTTGGACCTCTTAATAAACTTTGCTTGTGGGTGTGCAGTTGACCTGCCGTGATTTCGGAGAAGCAGATGGCTGCAAACCGTACTACATGTAACAGTCGCTAACAATACTACTACTGTTTTGTACCAAAAATTATTTTCTTTCTATATCATGACTTTACTTATTGTCAGTGAATAGGTCTTTGGTACATTGACATAAATGAGTAAGTAGTTGACTTTCCGTATTGAATTACAAGGTCAACATCTGTTCAGGAGCACAGCAAAACCGCAATGCTTTGCACATAACTTCATATTTTTCGGAAATGCTTTTGCAGTGGTTAGATGTCAAAGTAAAGATGTTTAGGGGTCTATGTAGAGTAGCAGACGTCATTCGTCTAAAATGCTGTTAGTTCAATGAATCAGCATCATCATGCCATCGCTGGTCTTCCTCAAGTAACGCCGGTCATGTCACGTCCTCGTCAAACAGTAGCTAATTTAATGAATATTTCGTCAAATGACTCATACACAAGTTGAACCAGCAGCGACAGAACCCTAAATAATTTATCAAGTCTAGTACAGAAGGAAAATTACAAGTAAGCATCATTAGTCGTTTCTATATCTTACACAACTTTCAACTTGCCAGTGTCAGTCTTCTTGTGTTTTTACAAACTAACGCAAGTGATAATGGCGAAAACAACGCTTCAGTACACTGCTGTGCTAATTTCTTGTTGTCTGGTGCCTTTTCTTTTTCGGACCGTAGATGCCGCCAGCAAAGGCGTAAGTCACGATTTAGTTTTCGGATTTTTATCACAATAAATAATACCCAATTAAGAATGTGCTAAGTTACTACATTTAAAAACTTACTATAAATTGCAAAGATTTCGTTGCAATTCAAGCTGCCTAAGAATTGCTTTCAAAAAATAATATAGATTATCTAAATGACAGATGCTCAAAAGGACAGATTCTCATATGGACAGTTTCTCAAAAAGAGAAAATGGTACAGTTGCGCACACCCACACTTTAGGAATTATGAACATAATTTTATTCATTTTGATACTTATGTTCAATGATTTGATAGGAAGAAATGAGAACATATTGCAGTTATAAATGCTTCTAAATTTATTAACGTTATGTAAATTCATTTTTGAAATGTAGTGTGGTTGAAGAAAATATATAAATTAAGTCTTTGTCTCGTATTGCAGAAGTATAAAGAAACAAAATAATATCGAGAAAACAAAAGACAGTCATAAAAGATTATTTTAACTAGAATATGTTATAAAATGTGTGCACGCAATTTTTGGCCTTATTGACATAAACTTTATTGCTGGTTTTTAGTTTTACCTACATGCTGCATTATTTTTGTGTATGAAATAACGTTTTTCTGAGAAAATAATAAAGTCATAAACATAGTTAAAATAATCATTTACGACTGTTTTATTGTTTTTTTTATATTTTTGTACAAATATTGATTTTTTTGTTCTTAATTTTTTTTGTTTTTTGCGGCTCTCATGTACTCTGTCTTTTTGAAAATCTGTCCTTATGAGAATCTTTGCTTTTGAAAATATGTCTTTTTAAAAATCGTTCCTTACGAAAATAATCCTCTATACTGTCGAAAACAAAACACGGTGTATAAAGAGGGTTTTGATATATGTTATAATAACAAGGACATTAATACTTACATTATCTTTATTTTGTTACGGTTTTCGAGGACATTATTTCTAAAAAGGGGAAACTCATCATAGACTACCGTTTAGACAAGCAACAGTCTGTGAATGAGTTTGCTTAATACTTCCGGTCGGTATAGTAGTGTTGCAGCTGAACTTAGTGTGAGCTCAGCGATAAAAGAGGCGGGAAACGAAAATGGATCAGCGCGGGTACACATCGACAAGCTGCACTTAGCAGAGGTAAGGCAAGCAATGCAGAAACTTAAGCCTAAACGGTCAGCTGGACCAGACGGAATCCCGGCTTTTATCTTCAGGGACTGTCGATTCGTACTAGCTGAGCCGCTGCTATATATTTATAATTTATGCTTACAGTGCGAAGTGTTCCCTCAGGCGTGGAAAACCACTCGAGTAGTCCCTGTCCCTAAGGGAGGAATAGGTGGCAGTGTTGACGGATACAGACCAGTAGCAGTGCTATCTTCTCCTGCCAAAGTCTTCGAATCCGCACTGCAAAAGACTCTGTACTACCAAATAAAGTGCCAACTTACAGAGGTACAGCACGGCTTTCGACCTGGTTGCAGTACTACTAGCAATCTATTGACTTATATGACCCATCTTGTTCCCGAAGTGGATGGTGGGGGGCAGGTAGACGCTGCCTACTTTGATTTTCGAAAGGCATTTGATGTAGTCGAGAATGGCATACTCCTGACGAAACTGGCAAGGGTAGGCTGCACTCCTCATTTACTAAGGTTCATGGCAAGTTATATGAGAGACAGACGCCAGTACGTGGAGTTCGGAGAGCATATATCAGACTCATATGTCGTCAGGTCTGGAATAAGTCAAGGAAGTACCCTTGGCCCTCTGGAATTTATTATCATGGCTAACGACCTCCCAGAGTGTGTCAAGAGCTCAAGATGCTTGCTCTTTGCCGATGATCTTAAAATGTTCATGCCGATAAGGAACTCTACTGACTGTCTAAAGTTTCAACGCGACATAGATCAAGTTGTATCATGGAGTAATGACAATAAATTATATTTCAATACTTCCAAGTGTATGACAATCTCTTTTACACGAGCACATAGTCCTATTAGGTATGACTACAAATTAAACGACCGGACACTGGGAAGTGTAACAGAGATAAAAGATTTAGGTGTGAAATTCACGAGCAACTTGTGGTTTCGAGAGCATATAATTAATATAATATGTAAAAAAGCTTACCGAAATCTGGGTTTCATACTTCGTCGGTCAAATGTTTTTACGAACATTGGAGCCATAGTTGTATTATACAACGCTTTAGTTAGAAGTAACCTTGAAAGCAACGCAGTTATCTGGTCTCCACATGAAGCTAAATATAGCCTTATGTTGAAGAAAATTCAGAATAAATTCACACGGTATTTGTATTTAACATTGTATGGAGTATATCCATTTTACCCTTTGATGTACCCTACTTTGTTTGTGCTGGGTATGGTAGGGTACAATAAACTACAGGTACGCAGGCAACTATTCCTGGCCTCATATATGTTTGGGTTGGTTAGGGGTAGAATAAATAATAGCTCGGTATTAGAGATGGTGAGTTTTTCGGTTCCGGACCGGTATGTGTGGCGTCGTCGCCGGCCGCCTCTTCTGGCTATACCAAAGGGGCGCACTAATTTACTCGGCAAGGCACCGATGACCCAAGCACTGCATACCCTCAACCAAGTAGCAGAAAAGATCGATCTTTTTCATTGTTCTCTGAATGAATTTACACGAATGACTGTATTTGTAATATGTTACTCATAAAATTAATTGTTTATATTAGAAATAGTTACACTATTGTATTAGGTTAAGAAACCTGTAAAAATAGTTGTAAGTGAAGCTTATAAATAAATAAATAAATAAATAAGTTTTTTCTGGCCCAACGACTATCACAGTTCTGCGAGCTATGTGTCCTGTCCTGATACACAATGCCTTAACAGTGTGCCTTTGTGAGCTATATCAGTCACTTTAGTTTTCTTCTTAGTTCTCTTGCTCTAGATTTCTTCGTTTCTGACTAAGATTTAACATAATTTAATTCTATTGTTACAGTCTGCTATAATCGGAGGAAAAATTAGTATTGCGTTCACGCCATTTGATGCTCTTGGAAGACTGAACTTGACCATCATTCCTGAATATGCGAAATACTTGAAAAATATTGGAATGGATGGTGTATTAGGTTAGTATGATACATAACTGTATTGTTTACTTTGGATCTATTTAGTGTTGTGCAGTTGCATATAACAATGTTCTTTCAATCTTAAGCATTACTCAGCAAGTGGGGTCAACTGCTCGTATTGATGTTGTTTTGCTATAAGAATTTGAAACTTTAACAAAAAAATGCTGATCGAACAAATTCTCGAATGGAGAACTACAGAAAACCCGATGACTTGATAAATTCGATGGCAGACGGAGCATGCTTCAATAAGCAACGTCATTTAGCTAAGATGGTGATGATGACACTGAAATAATTATAATTATTTTCTTTGCTAATTTCTATATTTCAGTTGCTGCAATATTAGGAGAGAATAATAAAATAACTGTTGACGAAGCGAAACAAGTTATATTAGCATGGATAAAAGTTGGAAGAGCTCTAAATCTTCAAATCATTTCACAAGTTGGTGGTATAGCCCTGCCGTATACATTAGAATTGGTGCGTATTTGTTTCTTAAAATAAAATTAAATTATATTACTCAATACATTTGACTAGCAACATACTCGGCCTTTACGCGTAGCTAACTATTATATTTTTCCTATATAATTACACATTTGTAATAGACAAAAAAATATAAAGAAATGGCACACATATACATATACGTAACATAGTATAGTTTCACATCTTTTGTCCTTAACAGGATAGGCAGAAGTGTATAGCATCCACGTTTCTAGCTATTTTAGATCTAATGTATTAGAGAGAGCCCTGATCCAATTTAATAAACACAGTCCCAGACTCGGCACTAATACTTAGAATTTGATGAAAGAGAAATTTAATGACACTTTAGTGGCAGTTCGTACACAGTACCATTCACCGAGGCAGTGAAAAACAATCATTATATAAAATGTCGGTTTCAGGCAAAATTTTCAGAGGAGGTTGGAGTCGATGCGATACTAATCGTCCCAGACTTGTACCACAGACCTGAGAACGTTAACGAGCTGATATACTACTTCAAACTCATCGCCAAGGCTGCACCAAATACACTTCTGATGTACCATCACATACCGCAACATACTTTTGTTAATCGTAAGTCTATGATCTTGAAATATTCTATATCTGCCTACTTCGACATGCATCACTATTATTGTAAAGTGCTCTATTTTGTCCCTTTCGACCGTTATCATAAAAATACACGTGGGTTTTTTTTCACATTTGGCGGTTTCGATTACCGGTTAAAACAGTCGATTTTGAAAATTCAATGTTCAGTGAATGCAGTTCTACTTAATATTAAAAATAAAATGATTTCGGTAAAATAGCTTCAATATTTAACGTAAGTACTTTGCCTCCGGGCGTGGACGCCCTGCATAATGCTAATCACAAATTTTAATATGGTTTTGCTTTTCAGTGGATATTGTGGAAGTGTTCGAGCAAGCAACAAAGCAGATAACTAATTTTATTGGACTGAAAATTGAAGTATATGGGGACGCCTTGAGACTTCAACACAAGTTTCCAGGCAAATCTTTGTGTTTTGCAGAATTTGTAAGTAACGATTATACAAAATCCATGATATTTTAATATGTAGGTAGCAGTAGCGAAGAGTCACTTTTCCGAGGAGGGAAGCCGGTGAGACTAAAATACTCTGAGGTTCGGAAGGCCAGTTAGACTTTGAGTAGATACTCAAGCAGTGATAGGTATAAGGAGGTCAGGGCATATTTTAAAAGGGAAGCCGGCAGGAATCGTGTTATATGAACGCTTCGCCACTGGTAGGTAGCCTATACAATAAGTAACTTTTCAGTCAGGCACCGCGACCATTCACTTAGTTACCTATTGTATTTAATTTGGACGCCTGCAATAATATTCCGATTACCAATTAAGTATTAGTAATGCGATATAATTATTTTTCATTGTACTAGGTACACATAATATATGTTATTATTGTCACATTCACACTTTAATAATATTACAGAGCTTCATTTATGCATTTAAATATCTTGTTTTAAACTATTTTAAGACTGTAACTAATCCAATGTTACAGTCTGTAAATTTGTGTCATAATTATCATTAAAATGCAATCTTTTATTTCAGCAATTTGTTACGTCAGCGGTTTTGATAGGTTACGAAGACATCTTATTAATAGAGCTTAGCTTATTCCCTGAGCTATTTAAAGGTATTTTTGACAAAGTCAGCTCGTGCGAACTGAACGTGACCAGAGCCTTGGACCAGCAACTACAAGCCTACAGGGATGTAATTCTACAAGGTTAAATTAAACTGCACTATTTATTATAAATTTCTATAATAAATATATATATATATATTTATATATATATATATATATTATACTCCTTATCGTTTTCGATATAGAGACCCTTAGCGACTCATTTCCTACCATGTGCCCTAATGTGACTTGCTAGCCCGAGTTAAGTTTCAAGTACTATCGAAGCAACTAAATCATGACCCATTTTGCTGATATTTCGCATAAAACTGTTAAACTTGTAAGATCTAACGTGTATAATGCACTTAGGACATTTTTAATACTAACATCAACAGTGTACTTAGTTATATGTCAGTGTCTAATAAAATGACAACAAACTCGTTGCCAAGGAAATCTGTCATCAGGCGAATTTCGGCCAACTTGCATTTAGATGGATTGCCAAAATAAGCTTATGGTGAGTCACGGTTCACTTGGTTTGATACCTAGTCTGTCACAATTAGGGCAGAAAAGTTGACCTGCTGCTATTTATAATAATGACTATGCATATTATGCAGTGCTGTTCATATATTGGTCTACGTAGATCCCCACTGGTTTTAAAATGAATTGACCTAATAGGAGGGCGAAAATATACCCTCTCATAGAATATTTGCGTAAAGTACGGCGATTCATTCGATGAATGAGAGTGCCGAAGGAATTATTACCTTCTATTTCCTCATCTTTTTCCTCAATCATCCTCTTCTTTCTAAGAAGTCGTTATTGGTTTGCTTATTTTCTTAGCATCGAAATAGATAGAAGGAAATACCAAATTTGCTTTATACTATAAACAAATATGTAGGTAACTAAAATAATTTTATCTTTTCAGGATTTCACTTTATACCTGCCATGAAAGAAGCCTTTTATTTTATAACCGGTATCAACGTCGGTCCTGCACGAAAACCTGAAAAACCCCTGACGAAGGAGCAGAGCCAAGATTTAAAATACAGAATGATGAAAGCAGGAATCCCTCTTAAAGTTTTATAAATAAGGACTAATTTGTTGTAGCAGTTATATAGGTAATGGATATTATGAAACATTACACTAAAGAAAATAATTTTATGACATATTATTATAATGATAATCAGACATATAGAATGCGAATTTATTATATTATAACTGTATTTGTATTAATCTATATTTAACCCTTCGAAAATACTAAGCATTTACATAATAAAAGTATCTAAATAATACGACCAATACTAATGTACATCATTGTCCACGACAACATTGTTTGTGTAATAAATTATGTCATTTACTAACCATAGGATTATGAAAATTGGTAAATTAATACATTAAGGACCTTACCCGAAATAAATGAAAGGAATTGAATATCTTTGATTCCTCAAAAATGTCATCGGTCTTCATTCTTCAAAAACACTACAAATATTATGTACAAGTTGGGTTAGCCACTTTAAATCACGAACACACAATCTATAAACTGGCGAGATAAAAGTGGAACACTTAAATAAAGCTATTATATTATATACTAGCGACCAGCCCCGGCTTCGCACAGGTATTATGCTGATACTAAATATACTACAGAATGTCTTTTTAAACAACGTTTACAGCTTTTTGTCATTAGACAATACAAACATGTTTTCTTTAGAAGCCGGCGGCTCTCAGCCGGTATATACCGCCGCAACCGCTATGTCCCTGCATTACATTAGAAACCTCTAAAATTACCAGTGTTTCTCTACTATATTATGCATGTATTATACATATAAACCTTCCTCTTAAATCACTCTATCTATTAAAGAAACCGCATCAAAATCCGTTGCGTAGTTTTAAAGATCTCAGCAAACATAGGGACAGACAGCGAGAAGCGACTTTGTTTTATACTATGTAGTGACTAGCTATCCGCGGCGCGGTTTCAGCCGCGCTAAGTTACATCTTTGTTTACTGCTCCGCTCCCGCCGCTCGTAGCGTGATGTTCTATAGCCTATAACCTCCCTTAAGAACTAGGCTATCAAACGCAAAAAGAATTATTCAAATCTGACTGGAAGTACCGAAGATTAGCGCGTTCAAACGAACAAACTCTGCCGCTCTATTTAATAAGTATAGATATTAAGAAAACTATTCAAAACACCCATTAAAGTAAATACCTACTATAATGAATAACGAGTAATATAAATAGAGGCGCAAATCAAAGCATCGCTTACATCTCCGCGGCAGTTCATATTATTATTATAATGGCTTCCAGTGCGAGAGGATTGCGCCTGTTAAAAACTTTAGAACTTGTAAAACCAAAGCCTGGCTTTGACACATCAACTGTAATTAGTAAGGTACGTATAATTTGAGGCATTTACATTTAAATATGTTATTTATACAACTAAAGCGGTAATCGGTGGTAATGATAAGATATTACTAAAATTTGAATATGTCTGTGTTCAGTGTGTTCTCCAAGCATAAATAATATTAATATTGATAATAATATCACAACTAATATAACGCCATCTAGAACCAAAGTAAGCTTATATTATAGCTTGTGATAAGGATACTTTTTTTTTGTAAATGCATATAAATTATACATTGAAACACCCAGACCAATGCAAGTAGACATGTTCATGTACACAAATATTTGCAGTGAGCGGGAATGGAACCCGCTACCTCTGCGTGGCATTCCGTACACAGTACCACCGAACCACAGACGCAATCATTGCGGATAACAGTACTCAGATAACACAACCAAATCATTGCCTACCCTGTGAAAGAAGAACATATTTTTTATTAATTAGCCTAGGTACTACTACTTTTGTTATGGTAGTAGAGCCACGCTGGTTTCAGCATGAATGGGCTGGATCGACCGAGGAAGCCTACTTCCCAAAGGGTAGTACCTACCTTTACTTACTACCCTTTCATAGAAGATCGACGTAAGAATATTAGTTTTCATGCTAATGTGTTTCGCTCGGTGAGTGAAAGCGCCGGTAGCCCAAATACCCCCTCGGTCCTCTCCAGTTTCCCTTTTTTTCCTCATCCCCTTCTCGGTGTTTAGCAACGGCTTGGTTGTGTTTTCTAAACATTATCACTTTAGCGATGCTTAAAAAACACAGCCATCTCTATAGGTTACGGTTACCACTCACCATCAGGTAGGCCCGAGTAGGCATTATGCTTGTTTAAAAAAAAACTGCACGCTAATTGACAATAAGCAGTAATTAGGGTCCAGGAATGCTAAATATCATTCTAGTTGCCATTGTGGTAAACTTTTGGCATGGTGGCATCCACTATGGCTGCTTTTTGAGATGTTTCTTTATGCCCCACATATAAGGCCTAGGATCAAATCGGCAGGCAACATGCGCTGGCAACAAAGGCTTGAAAGTGTTCGCACGAGATCGGTCTGTCGGACAGAGCCGACTTGCCAAGCTGAAGACTGGGGACGGCAGGCTCATCTCGTCTAAGCCAGAGGTTTTACACACAACATCCACCTAGCATCAGATCCAAGAGCTAGGTTAACTCGACATTACACCGAAGACATCCCGGACGTCAGCCTGTGCGAGATTGGTATGGCCCTCAAACAGCTTAAAAACAACAAGGCACCGGGTGATGATGGAATAACAGCCGAGCTACTGAAGGCAGGCGGCAATCCTGTCCTGAAGGCCCTTCAGAGGCTCTTTAGTGCCGTCCTCCTCGAGGGCAAAACGCCACAGGCATGGCACAGGGGTGTGGTGGAGCTGTTCTTCAAGAAGGGCGATAAAACCCTTCTGAAGAATTACAGACCTATCACACTCCTGAGTCACGTCTACAACCTGACTGAGACCGTGGAGGAGCTCAGTGCAATGCTCGATGACTTCAGTAGAGTCTCTCGACAAGTGGGCCTAAAAATGAACATGGACAAGACTAAAGTCATGACCAATGTCCATGTTACACCCACTCCTATTACGGTCGGATGCTCGATGCTCGAATGTGTTGACGAGTACATATACCTAGGACAAACAGTCCGATTAGGTAAGTCTGATTTCGAGAAAGAGGTCACTCGTCGAATCCAACTCGGCTGGGCAGCGTTCGGGAAGCTACAACATATCTTCTCGTCCAAACTACCGCAGTGTCTCAAGACCAAGGTCTTTGACCAGTGTGTGTTGCCAGTGATGACATGCGGAGCAGAGACGTGGTCGCTAACTATGGGTCTTATACGAAGGCTCAAAGTGGCTCAGCGGGCGATGGAGCGGGTTACGTTAGGCGTCTCCCTGCGCGATCGTTTAAGAAACGAAGAAATCCGCAGACGAACCAAAGTAACTGACGTAGCTCGCAGAGTTGCTCCTCTGAAGTGACAATGGGCAGGACACATAGCTCGCAGAACTGACGGCCGCTGGGGCAGAAAGGTTCTAGAATGGCGACCACAAACTGGAAGACGCAGCGTGGGCAGACCCCTCAGAAGGCTGACCGACGACCTTATAAGGGTGGCGGGCAACCGCGATAGATGAAAACGACCGGCCACGGTGGCGAAAATTGGGGGAGTCCAGCAGTGGACGTCTTTTGGCTGATATGATGATGATGCGCTGGTAAAAATACTAGGTTCTATTGAGCAACATGAGTATGAAGTTTACCAAACTTTAGGTTCTACTTTGAAAGAGTGGCACTTAGATGAGGAAACAGCAGAAAAGAAATTGATCATCAGCGTCACCTATCTACTTCCACTCGTCACCTATCTACCTACGTCATCTACTCACGCCTATTTCAGTTAGTATCCACTTCCCTAGCAAACATACAATAACATATTCTACCACTAGCTTCACGCAGCGCGGTTTGAACACGCGTCTTTGGTTACTACTCTGTACACGTCGACATAAGCGAGATGTTACATAGTCTATAACCTTCCTCGAAAACAGGGCTATTATACGCAAAAATAAATATTTGAATCCGACTGGTAGTTCCAACGATTAGCGCGTTCAAACAAACAAACTCTTCCGCTTTAAATAATAGTGCAGATATAAATATAATTATGGAACATAATGATTTGTATTTGGTCGCCTCCATTTTCCCTTACATAATAGCCTTTGTTAATTTTTATTGTGAGGTAGTAATATAAGGAAATTGAGTAACAGCTATACAGTTTCTTGTAAAAGTTATTATGCTCTGTGGATTCTTGTTTACAATAATAGTGTACCTAAAATCACATCTATTGTGTATTGCTAACGACAAAATAACGATAATCATAACTGTTTACAATGGTTTGGTGCCTATCAGATTGATCGGTATCTTTAAATGATGTTATCGAGAGGTCACTTGTGTACTTCACTATCTGCCGTGCTACGACAAAACCACACATTACCTTAAAATGGGCTACGGAAAAAACACCGACTGTATATTCCGGTAATAGGACCTAAGTGACGAAAGGGCTTATAAAGCGCTTAGCATTAGATAACGCTTTCCCAAAACTGTGACGCAGTTACGTTCTGAAATTGCAAGACAATCCATTGGTACCTGTTGCTTTAAAATGGATGAAAGTTAAAATAAGTACCTACATGTAATTTAGTGAGTTGTCTTTGAGATTTTAAGTTAAGATATTAGCTAGTACTCGCTTTACTACGAGAACCAAAACGTTGGCGTGTTCTTCACACAGGCAATCAGTGTAATCAACCAGAATAGTTCTGTCATCCGATATGATAATTGTATGAATCTTCTAGGCACTTTGACATAGTTAACCATGACGTCGCATAACTAGTGAAACGTAGATGTTGTACTGCTTATTTAAGAAAGGTGTGACGTTATGTTTTTTCATACTTTGGTGACAAACAAGCACCTGATGGTAAGTGGTAACCGTAACCTAAGGACATGGCTTTTGTAAGCATTGCAGAAATTCTTCGAAAACATAACCAAGTCGTAGGGAGAAGGAGATAGGAAAGGAAAAGGAAAAGGAAGGGTAATTGAACTATCGGCGCTCTCTGACTATAACGTTATTCTCTTTAAACTACATTATATCTCTTATTATACAGGAGCTCACTCATCATCATCATATCAGCCAAAAGACGTCCACTGCTGGACATAGGCCTCCCCAAATTTTCGCCACTTTGGCTGGTCGTTTGCCGCCCATTGCCACTTCAGAGAAGCAACTCTGCGAGCCACGTCAGTTACTTTGGTTTGGAGCTCACTACAAAACCTTACTGACTTTGTTTTAGACAAAATTTCTATCGGCGAACAATGGCGAATTGAAAGGAACTTTTACAATAGAACCCATGATGTGCAACATTGAGGGTTTCTTGCACGGCGGCTACCTCTCTAACGTGATCGACGTGTTTTCCTTCTATTCGCAGCTGAGCAATCCTAATGGAAGAGTGTCGTGGACTACTACTATGAACGTTGTGTAAGAATTGTAACTAATATTTCTCCCAATTTAGGTTAAAACAACGTTCCTGCAATACACATTACGTCTACGTCAGTAGTAGCAACTTTATCAATACTTACCTAATAGCAAATCTTGTTTTTTATTTCATAACTTCATGTACAATCGAACCAACTGAATCATGACTCACTTTGCTGATAGTTCGCTTAAAACTGTCAAACTTGTAAGATCTATCGTGTATCACAATGCTAATATATCAATAGTATACTCAATAAAATGTCAGTGTCTAATAAAATGATAACATGCTCGTTACTAAAGAAATTTGTCTATAAACGAATTTCGACCTACTATATATGGATTGGCAAAATGATCTTGTAGTGGATCATGATTCACTTGGTTAGTCCTTACCAACAGAACGCTTTTTACCTGCTAGCCTTTAAGCGATCCAGAGATACACTATCTTATTTAATTTAATTATTATTTTGTCATCTGTTACGTTATATTAATTGTAAAAAAACGTATATACATGTATTTAAATTATTATTTCAGTTACATGCGGCCTGCTTCGCAAGGTGAAACAGTCCACGTAGAAACTAAATCTTTAACAAGTGGGAATGCATCGATCGTTGAAACGCTCATACAAAATGCCGAGGGAAAACTTTTAGCTAAAGGAACCACGACACACCTCGCCGGCAATGAAAATTTTCAAAATTCTTTTAAAAATAATTGGAATTTCGATGTTTATGAGAAGTAAAATTAGTTACAAACAAGTTACGTGTATTTTAAATTTGAAAGTAATAAAATTATTTTGAAAATATTGTATAATTTAAAATAAAATGAGTTCGTTTGTTTTCAACAGCCAAAATGCATTGTGCAATTCACTGTGTCGCCAATTTCTTACGGGTCATGGTAACTTTAAGGGCAAACTATTTTCGTTTAAGTTAGTTGATTCTCCGAGTTGTCAGTGTTCCAATCAAGAACAGTCTGCTCATTACATTCTTTTGGAATATGGTCTTTGGCGTAATGACCGCAACATAATGTTAAATAGTTTACAAGTTACATCAAGACCAGTTTATTATGAGGGTCTTTTCTAGGGTGAATTTCCGTGCGCCTGCGATACATATTACCGACATCAGATATAGCTCACATAGGTCTCTTATTAATACTTGTCCGTGGTGCTCTCTTTTAATAGGTCATAATCCTATACAGATTAAATTTGTCTTCCGGGGGTCCAAGACAGTAGGTTTAGCAGTCCCAAGACTCCAGATTGTCAAAGCTCGGTGTTTTGTATTGGTTATCACTGTTAATCCTGGCTTACAGGAGTCACAGTGATGGATTTGTCGGTGGGATTGTTCCGAAAAAGCCAAAATGCATCGCTGAAGTTTAGTTCAATGAGGATTTTTACCTTAATCACCAAGCTTTGGCTGTTGACTAAAGCAATGGCGACAGCGATGCCGCCACAGACTGCCACCAGTTTTATCTCGAAATTTTGCTACCCACATTGGTTGCATCAATAGCGGACGATTGATCAAGGTGGCAGACCATGATCAATCGCCCGCAATTGATTCAGTCTATTCATGCTAAAACCAACAATGTATCACTCGTACTACCATAAATACTAATGACATTTTTTTTTATATTATCCTACCAAAGTGACTCCATTCTGCCTGATGGTAAGCAGTCAGTGGAATCCAGAAGTGGCGGACACCATTCCAAAAGCCAAACTACTGGTATGGTGGCCTCCACTATGGCGGCTCAGTGAGATGCTTTTTCACGCCTCGCTTAAAAGACCCAGGATCAAGATTAGATGGGAACACATGCGCTGGCAGAGTTCCAGGCTTTAATTGAGCGACAAAAGTATGAAGTGCTGAACCGTTTGGTTCGAGACCCTTTAGATTCCACTATGAAAGGGTGGCACTTTAGTCCCGCACCTTTCGTTCTGGATAAAAAAGGAGAGGGTGAGATTAATTCAAAGAGCTCTTCAGAACACTCTCCATGGTAAAGGCGATAGAAGACTGCCATTGAGGCGATGTCTCTTCGCAGCTGGAAAGGCTCAAGGGTCTTAGTAGCCTCCGGGCTTCCGATGATACGGACTGCTCGCCGCTGCAACCTATCGAGTGCATCCAGTAAGTACTGTGCGGAGCCATTCCAAAGATGAGAGCAGTACTCCACGCAGGGACGAACCTGCGTCTTATAAAGAAGACAGAGCTGCTCGGGCGTGAAGTACCGCCTCACCCTGTTCAGGACACCGAGTTTACAGGAGGTGGTTTTAATGACGCACTCGATGTATTTCTTGGAATTGAGATCTCGGCTGATGTCCATACCCAGGATACTTAGACTATCCTGTAGTGGTAACGCTGTGTTCTGAAGAGAGGGAATGGGAAGGAACGGAGATTGAACATTGAACTCGACCAAATTCTCACAACCCTATTTAGAAATGCGGTATAATAATTGGAGGCCGATCCGTCACAAAGGACTCTAATGTGGCGCTCATGCAGGAATGCGGCAATCCAGCTGCATAGCTGGGATGGCAGATCATATGCTGGAAGCTTGGACAGAAGCGAACGGTGCCAAACTCTATCGAAGGCTTTGGTTATATCAAGGCTGATGGCCAAGGACGCTCCATGCCTGTCCATAGTTCACCCCATTGATGCGTGATATACGGTCACCTGTAGACCGTTTAAACTGGATTCGCCATAGAGACGGATAATACTGATACAATGTACGATTGCCATAAAATCAGGCACGCAATATTCTCATAGAGGCACCCATCTGAATTTTCACGCGAACGAAGTCGCGGGCAACAGCTAGTAGAGAATAAAATTGAGGTTAGAAAATCGTATAGTGAGTTTTTTTTTAAAACTAGCAATAACACAATTCTTAGAGGTTTATACCCAAATTTTCTTCACTACTCTTACGACTAATAAAAATCAATAATTTTGTGTTTTTAACTTTACCTTTATTAATTGCACGAACGTAACTTTGTAGCTTCTCATTTAAGTCTATGACATTCTTAACTCTGCAAGCTTCACCATTACCGACAATTTCACCAATGAGTTTAGGAAATATGTTCAGCTCGCCCAATATGTAGTCTCGGAAACCCACCAGAACCGCTGGTGCTAAATCAGCCTATAATAGAAACATTGAAAATAAGTGAAAATGGTAAATACGACTCAGACAAAGTATTGTTAGTAAGAGTTTTGAAATGTATATTTACAAGTGCTCGTCACGAAGCCGCGACCTGTGAGGTCGCCCTTGATAACTTACATATTTGCAGCTATATATGTATTCTAACTATGTATTTCCAAAATAAATGTTTGTATATGTATTATTTTTCAGTTATCAAGCCTATTATATACCCATAACACAAGCTCTGCTTAGCTTGGAACTAGATGAAGGTGTGTGCTATTGTCCACATATTATATTATTATATTATTTATCTTCACATCATTGTCAGCGTACTTTTCCATTCTCGAACCATCAGTTTAATGGATTATTGAAATTAATGAAACAAAGTATTTACATTATTACTATAAATATTACTACTAATATACAAAGTGTATACGACGGTTTGATAAATATATTGATTAAAATGAAAAGGCAGTTTTTACTAGTTCGTATAATGATTTTAAATTAATCACAAAAAAGTCAAACAAAACAAATAATATTTTAGTAGTAACAAAGTGATACACCATTTATTATGTCAAGTTCACTGACCTGTAATGAGCGGCAACGTTTACCCTTCGACGTGGAGTATGACTTAAATCAGTGACCGTTTGACGTATTTACAGAGAGTTTAGAATTAAAAAAATTAAAAAAGTAGTCCTGTGTCTAAAATATTGAAGATATTAAGTTGATTTTTTTTCTCGCTTTATAATGTCACATACTATACCTAATTGCATTTAATATCATACCGTCGTACGCACTCTGAATAAATACTTCAGCCAAAGTTTTCTATTTGGTTGCACTTTGTAAGGAATGGTGGCTCTAGCGTTCAAACTTCACTTAAAAACTCCTCATCACCAATATGCCACACTAGTTATATTATTGTAGTGGTTCATACAAAATAGAGTAACTTAATACTTACTGTTTCTGCTATAAACAAAACTTTCTTGCAATTCACCCTGGTTCGAAGTGGTAAGGCATCCTCAAAGACCTCAATTTTCATTCCTGAAAAACTGGGTTTGACGCTAAATCGAATGTCTCTACTAAATCCACTGTAAAATAGAAAAAAAAAACACTCAAAATAAACAGTCAAAATAGTTTCAAAGTATGGCAATATCGATGATTTTCAAGAAATACACCAGCTCCAGTGGCGTGTTAGGTCTGTAGTACAATTCTGGCAGAGTTAGATGATAGCGTCGACACAATATTCTGTGAAAACCGTGCCTAAAAACGATAATGTATATTATTATTATTTTTATAGGTATATTAGCCTACAAAATATTATTAATGCGAAAGTTTGTGTGTGTGTGTGTGTGTTTGTTATCACTCAGCGCTTAAACAGCTGAATCGATTTCGGTAAAAATTCGTATGTAGATAGAATCGGGCGAAGCCGTGGGGCGTAGCTAGTACAAAGAATAATAAGTAGTAGTAGTAAGTACTAACCAGTTCTATTATATCTGGTAGTGGTATACCACCAACTTGTGCAATTACTTTGAGGCCTACAGATCTGCCGACTCGTAGCCTAGACTCGTAGATATCAATTTCTGTTTTTCGTTCTTGGAGTTTTGTGGCCTCTCCTGTTGTTCCTGCCACTAAAACATAGATTGAAGATAGAGAAAATAAATAAAAATATAACCTCTAACAAAGAATATTGTGTTCTTGGTAATTTCAAAAATATTTATGTTTTTAACCGACTTCAAAAAAAGGAGGAGGTTTCTCAATTCGAACGTATATATGTAATTTTTTTTTATGTGTGTTCGCGGATAACTTTGATGATTCTTTTTTTGTTAGAAAGGAGATATCATATCATATTACAGAGAAATCGAGAGGAACTTTCGAAAATCCTACTGACGACTAGTTTATTTGTTATGTTTTTCATTAAGTATTATATGGTACTGCTATATAGTGAAGGTTTGGAGTCGATCTGATGATGGAGCACAAAGACAGTCGAGGGAACTCCTCAACGATTTACAGCAATTACTTGGTCTTTGGACTTAATTCATTTCTAATGTTGAGAACTTTGCTCCCTTATGGGTTATAAGTGTCATTAAAGGTGATCATAAACAGTCGAGAGAATTCTTCAACAGCAGTCATGTCGGGCTTAGGTACTTCATACGATTCAATTTACCAAAATATTTAGTGTGTACAAAAATAATACCTAAGTAAGATTTAGGTCTACCCATCACTAAAAATTGTAATATAAACTATTTAAATACTCAATAACTAAATACTTTATGAACCTTACTACAATAGCAAATTAAGATTGATAATATCTATATGTACCTAGTTATTGTTTTACTTGGCACCAACTTCAAAATTATAAAATACTTATTTAATTATTTCTGATTAACTAAATCAAAATACGAATTACTTTGTGCTATGTAAATTTATTTTTTACTTTAACTCAAACAAATATAATTGCTTAGTTTGGGGCTAGATGGCGCTGTGTGAATGTGGTAGAATATTATCTATACATATAATAAAAATGTAACCGATCGCTGTCTGTACATGGAAGATATATGAGAAAAATACTATTGGGACCTATATCAACGCAAATAGAACCCAAAACAATGATTTTTAAAATTTTTGTCTGTTTGTCTGTTTGTCTGTGCGTTTGTGCACGCTAATCTCAGAAACGGCTTATCCGATTTAAATATGGTTTTCACTAATATATTGTGGTAAGCTTCACTTAACATTTAGTGTTTGTTTCATGTCAATCGGTTCATAAATAAAAAAGTTATGCCAATTTAAAGAATCACATCGAACATTCTTAATTTACTACGAAATCTTATAGAAGCAGATATTGTAAATATTATTCATAGAATAGATTAGAAAATGTATTGGTTTGACATAAGCTAACGCCAACGCTTATGTCAATCTCATACATTTTCTTATCTATTCTATGAATAGAATAGAAATCTTTGACACTTGTCTAGGGCCTCTGGATACATAATCATAGAGTTTATTCACCTTAGTGATTCCTGAGGTGATTGAACTCCAAGATATGGTGTTCACGCGTGCTAGTTCGATACAAAAGGCAAATAACACTTGTTTGAAATTGATAAGAAATTTTCTAGTTAAGTGATATTTTTTGTTAAAGCATACGAATTTTTTCTTTAATGCCGACAGAGGCAGACAAGCAAACAGCCCATCTGATGGTAAGTGGTAACTGTTGCATGGACGACTCAGAGTCCCTAGCATTGCTTCTTCAATGCCATGGACTCTGCGAAGCGCTGCCTACCATGAAAAGAGTGGGATAGTTGAAAGGATTTAGGGAGGTGAGAAAAAAGGAAAGGGAAGAAATTGGGCCTCCGGCACTCTCGGTATTGGTTCTTCTCAATTTAGTCATAAATCGATTATATTCTTCTATCTTTATAGTCTTGCTCATCGATTTTCAAAGAGGTTCATCAAAAGCAGCCTTAATACAGCGTCTTCTGCCTTTATCAGGTCATCTGTCTGCCCTCCCTAATCCCTAACCTCTTCTGGAGAACTATTTGACCTCATTCATCTTCATCATGTCGCACATAAAAATGAACTTTGTGTCTGTTTCTTTTAGAGTGTGTTTCTAAAGTATAATCCTTGTGGTATTAATTACCGGTCACACACATGTAATGACCTGACGTAACGTAATTATTATTAATTATACACAAGGCTAGCTGAAATATGAGCTTTATTTTTAACATAAAATTATGGAGTTTTATAAATGTAACTTCAACTGACGGATTTTCATATTAATTTCAACCTCTTATTTTCGATTTTCCATAAACACTAAAATACGTCTTTTTTATTTACTTAATTACTAAAGATTTTTTACTTCAAAGCTGACGGATATTTACACAAGATTGCAAACTCTATTTCATCCTCTTGACAGACGAATTGCCAAAAAATGCTTTCTTACTGAATGTCTACAACTTAAAACTTAAAAGACGGTCCATCTTTTGTTTTCAAGGAAGATGGTTTTCATTTAATTTCATCCACATTTTTTCTATTTTATCATTGTAATATACCATTAATATCATCAACAAGAATATTATTCTACACTTGACGCTGGCAGAAATAGCTGACACAATCGTCGTCTCTGTTGCCAAAAAAAAAGAGAAGAAGAAGAAGAACTTAAAAGGCGTCGACTGTCAAAATTTCAGAATTGTAGGTCCACCGGTTTTGGGTCTGCATTGATATGAAACCGTCAGTCAGGACTAGTAATTAGTAAATTATTTATACTACACTGATGGACTCATAAACTGCAGCAAAGTAATAGGCGACTTTGAAATAAATATTTTAACCAAGTATGCAAACTTTCTATTTACAGATTAAAATTGAAACCTCTAGCAATCTAGAGGTGAACCACGAACCAATGTTCGTGAACTTTAAAACAGCGTAGGATCATATCCTTAAGTTTAAGTTTGTGTACTAGAAAGGACCTTAAGACTTTTTTGAAGAAATAACACAAATTTAAGGAAACCCCCTCTATTACCGTTTTGACGGACCATGTCTATGAACACAAGTTCTGTTCGCCCATTCATCGATATGCCACCCCAGACCATACACGAACCGCCTCCAAAAGGAACAAGCCTCTCAATGCAACTTTGAGCATATCGCTCCCCACGTCGACGATAGACTCTTCTGCGACCATCTGCACCATATAAACATGTCCTACACTCGTCCGTGAACAATACGGAGGCCCATTGCTCTTCTGTCCAATATAGGTGATCACGCGCAAATCTTAAGCGAGCTTGTCTGTGAGCTACAGACAACTTTGGACCATTTGCTGGTCTAAAAGGAGTGATATCCGCTTCCTTTAACCTTCTTCTTATTGTTCGTGCACTCACATTTACTCCACGCACTTCATTAAGCTCTTTTTTGATGTTAACTGACGTGAGGAAACGATTTCGCAGGGAAGTTGTAACAATAAATGTGGAATATAAGTAACCGGTGGTTGCTCGAGTCCTGCCTGTACCACGTCTCCTTCTGTAAGAACCTGTCTCCACAAACCTTCTGTATATTCTAGAAACTGTAGACTGGTTTAAATTTAAATTTCTACCAATCGTTTGATGCTCCAAGCCTTCCCGCACCAGTGCTACAATTTGAGACGCTTGTTCCGACGAAGTATCCATATTATGGTTCAAAAACTCTCGATGTGTTAAAAACCTAACCCAACAATTCTGCTGGTAACAATAATTCAATTGACAAAAGAATAAAAAATCAATGCGAATCAATCTATAACTTTGCTTTAAATAACACGCTAATCTGATACTACGAGTAAATTTTCTTTTCCCGGCTATATTCATTTGTTTTACTGCAGTTCTATTTTTAAATTTTGCTTTTTTTTAAGATTAAGAGCCAGTCTCTCCATATTTATATAATTTAATCTAAAAAGTTTGCATACTTATTAAAAAAAATCATTTCAAAGTAATCCTAAACTTTGATGCAGTTTATGAGTCCGTCAGTTTATTACACCTTAAAGAGTTAGCTAGCGGAAGAGTTTGTTTGTTTAAACGCGCGAATCCAAGGCACTAAGTACTAGTCAGATTCGAAAAATTATTTTAGCGTATGATAGCCCAGTTCTCGAGGAAGGTCATAGGCTATGTAACATCAAGCTACTAGCGACAGGAGCAGAGCAGTAAGCAAACGCGAATGAAACTGCGCCGCAGGAAGTTAGTGTATTATATTTATTGAAAGATTGCCAGAATTTATAGGTAAGATCTAAGGTCATACATACCCAGTACTCCATCCATGCCATATCGTTTTAGGTACTTCGCGTATGTTGGTATGATCTTCAAGTTTAGATCACCCCGAGAGTCAAAGGTCGAAAACACCGTAGAAATTAGACCTCTGATTTTAAGACACTGTAAGAAGAGACCAGAATTATGTTAAATACTGGAAAGGTATTACAAAATTCCTGCCAAGATCTTATCAGACAATCTTTGCTTGCCCCATTCCTGACTCTACTGGTAATATTAATAATAATACCAGCCTGTTTTACTGTCCCACTGCAGGGCAAAGGCCGGTATGAGCATTAATCGCCGCGCTTGCTCAAGACGGATTGGCAATTTGAGACTTTATTGGTACTTGCCCGGATTCGAACCCACTACCTCGTATTTACGAAGCGGGTATCTTATCCACTAGACCATATCTACTAATAAGGTTACATTTAATTATAGGAGCACCCTCTGAGGAGGCAAGCTGCTACGCCTATACTTGGAAGAAAGATCTGAGCTATGCAGAGTACCGTTTTCCTACACAATCACCTAACTCAATTTCTTAGCGCGGCCTCCCGCGACTCGAAGGCATGATGCAGGGTCTAGAGCTGTTTGCTTTATAATTAGCATTGTAGCCTCTAATTGTTACACCTAATATACAAATATTTATAATAAAAGCGAAAGGTACTCATTTATCACGAAATCTAGATACCTAATACAATTTTTTTTTATATTGAGGTAAAAATAAATAAAATTGCCCTTATAAAGTAAGAAAATAGAAATTTCGTTAATTTTAGTGGTAGCGTGTGAATAGATTTAAAAGTGATGCTCTTATTTATATGAAAGTAGGTAAATAACAAGCAAAATAATTTATTTAGCTTAGTTGTAATCTATACTATTAATAATTTATTCTGCTTAGTTGTAATATATATTATTTAGATCGGAAGAGTTTGTTTGTTTGTTTGTATGTTTGTTTGAACGCGCTAATCTCTGGAATATATTACATCACGCTACTTACGACAGGAGCAGAGTAGTAAGTATAGACGCGGGCAAAACCGCGTCGCAGAAAGCTAGTTCTCTATACACCTACCAGTTATGTTAATATTAGACATTAGTATCTAATTGAATAAATTATTTAGGGTTCTGCTATTTACTCAATAAATCGAAATTATCTTTTGTGTTTTAAACTGTTTTGATTGAGTAATTGTTTTAGTGGAACTTACTGTGTACGAACTGCCACGCAGAAGTCTCATTAAATTCTCAATTATCCCGCAGTCTAGATATTATGTGTTCGGTAATTAGCAACCGCCCCTGTAACACGGGTTAGCGTAGTTAGCGACACGTGGAACTCTTGTATGAGCGTTTACGTCTCATGAGTGGCAACACTGGCAACGTTTCAATTTATTATCATATTTCGTGGTTTTCATTTTTTATCTTCTAATCGGAGCTATATTTTTAAAATATGTTCTGCTAACATTTTAGAATTAGGTAAAAGCTGTATTATAAAAAGTAAGTAATCATAATGCTTACAGTTATTAGTTATTTTACTATGAAAATAACACAATTTAAGTTTTTAATGTATTTTTGCATATAAATAGTACTGTAAACGCAATGATTTCTTTTTACTTTTTATACAGCTTTAACCTAATTCTTGCATATATACAGAACCCTTTAAAATATATAGCTCCGATTAAATGATAACATTTTAAACCACGAAATAAGACACTAAATTGCGACGTTGCTACTCATGACGCGTAAACCACCTTAATTTACTGCCGTGTGACGTCACGCGTGACATGACCGGCGGCGTCATTACAGAAACAGTGTTTTTGGCAAGTTTAAGTAAATACAATTTCAATATTGTTTTTGTATTATTAAAACAGTTAATATTTCAGTAACATTATGTAGTGTAATTATTGTAACATAAGCAATAATATTAAACGATTTTTCAAAATTAGTCAAATAGCCTAAGGCGCTCCACCCACTGCACCGCGCCCGTCGCGTAGCGCGGGATGGCAGATTTTACCATTGTATGCAAGTATCTCAATCCCCTTGACTGTTGAGTGTTGATCGAACTTTTAAAGTCTGATGTCAAAATACTCTTGTCTGTGGAGCAGACTTATAAAGTTCGACGCAAGATGGCGGCCGACCAAAAATTCAAACATTTCTAAAATCGCTATTACTCCAACTGTGTTATTCGTTAAAACTCCTTGATTTTTACGGTTATAGTCGACTAAATGCAGGTAATAACGATACCCAACACTATTTATACTTCATTGCTGCATCCTATGAGATTTAATAAGCCATGTAGTCCGTTTCCTATTGTACTGCATCATCAATCACACGAATTTTAGATCTTAAAGTTAAAAGTATGTTAGCTGACTTCACTCAATGTTACTACTAACCAGCATAGGCCGCTATATTCATTCGTTTTTAGAGTAAAGGTTCAATTTGTCATTTTGCAATTTTCTAGGGGCTAAGTGTAGGGATTGGCGGGTTCTTAAAACTCTAGCAACTCGTATAATTTTGGCTAAAGTTCACTTGGTAAGTTCAATTAACCATAAATTATACTTCATTGCTGCATCCTATGAGATTTAATAAACCATGTAGATGTTTAGCGCATAATTGCAGAATGATAAGTAGGTAGATTTTAAATTAACAACCCATTGTATTGAAAATCAAGTTTATTTTTAGATCAACAAGATTTCAAAAATATTTTTTTAAGGTTTTATTATAATTATCCTTATAAGTATTACATTATTAGATACCTTATAATTATAACAAAATTATCTATTCATATTAAGTACTGCGTCGGCAAAGGCTCTGTCTTGCTGTTTATCTACCAAGGGTAAGTTATAAAACTTAGCAAAACATAGAGATGTGCCAGTCCAGCCGGCCGCACGCTTGATGACTTCTCCGTAGAAGTCATCAAGAGTGCAGGCGTCTCCGTAGACGCCTGCACGCTTCGCTGCTGAAGTAGAAGCGTGTCGCGTGCTGTGTGACGAGTAAACATCGACATTGATTCCACTGTCCTTAAGGACTTGTTTGATCCATCGACTTACAGACTGTGCACTGGCATTTCGAATGGGCTTCTTAATCGTTAAAATTAGTCTATCTGTACGCGATTCATTTTGAAATTCCTTTGTCTTATCTACGTAAGCAGAGAGAACCTTTGCTGGGCAAATATTTGGCTGTTCATGATAGAATGGGATAATCAATTTTGGATTCGTCTTATTAGGTGCTGACGTCTTAATAATTTCGTCTATGACTATATGAATACCTGTTTCATGGAACGAAATGTTATGTACCTTGATAAATGACAATGTCTGAGCACGTTGTCCTGTAGACAACGCGAGCAGAATTGCAAGTTTTTTAGTGATCATGTCTTGAGATAGCGACTCATTAGGAATTTTATCGGATAGGTAAGACAAAACTAAGTTAGGATCCCAAGAGTTTTGGTATTTAGGCAAATTAGGTCTAATCTTAAAAACACCCTTTAAAAATCGACTAACATAGGCATTTACACAGGTTTCTTTACCTAAGATAAGTGTTAATGCTGATCTAAATGAATTTAAAGTGCCATATTTGGCGCCATCTTTAAAATGTTTGGTAAGAAATTTGAGTAATTCTGTACTGATACTTTAAAAAAATTTAAACCATTATCTTTACAAAATACAAACCATAATTTATATACTGTATTATACTGTTGTAAGGTATTGATTGATAGCGACTGAATCATTATATCTATGGTATCATTATCTAATAACTGATTGGTGAACGCTTCCCGGATAACATTGCGCACACCAGGATAAGTTTCGGCCGTTGGGTGCGCCGTTCTGGAAGGAGAGAGCAATATATTTTCATCTGGTCCAAAATATAATACTTTAGAAATGGCCAAGGACATATAAAGCGGAAACCATGGTTGACTCGGCCAATAAGGCGCTACTAATATACCGGTAGCATCATCATTTACTATCTTTCGAATACATTTTAATATAATTGAGAAAGGCGGGAAGGCATAAAAAAGAAATGTATTCCATCTATTTCGTATGCCTCCGGATCTCGCTTCCAAGATACAATTGTTAAACACTTTTTGTTGATTCGAGAAGCGAACAGATCTATCTCTGGCTGACCGAACTCGCTTACAATTTCTTGAAAACAAGATCTATGTAATTCCCATTCTGTATCTATGTTTGAGAGCCTAAAGGCTTTATCAGCCTCAGTATTTTCGCATGATCGTATATAAGACGCAAATATGAAAAGCTTTCTATGTTATATTATTTAAATGTGGAAACTGTATACCACCCAGCCTATTAATATAAGATATGGCAGTGGTGTTGTCAATTCTTAACAATAGTTCCGAATTGGTGATAGATTTACTAAAGCATTTCAGCCCCATAAAGGCTGCCAATAGTTCTAAATAATTAATATGATTATCTCTTTCTTCCTGTGACCAGTAACCGCTTACTGTTTGCCCGTTACAGAAAGCTCCCCATCCGGTGAGAGAGGAATCAGAAAAAACTTCCAGTTGAAAATGACCGGTTATAATGGGATTTACTACATAACTTATTTTTGCTGCCGACCATAAAAAGTCATCTTTAAGTGACGGATTGATTTTCATCGTAGCGTCATAACCTCGATGTTTTGCCAGGGCGGGAAATTTTTCTCTCTCAAAGCGCTTAGTATATAGTCAACCGTATGCTACGGCTGGACAGGCTGATGTTAAAGTACCTATAAATTGAGCAAATTCTCTTATCGTAATTGATGATTTAATAGATAATATCTAACCATTTCGTGTATTTTACAACGTTTTTCTGTTGGTAGTTTCAACGCCATATACTGCGAATTTAACTGGAATCCAAGAAATTTACATATTTGTCTAGGTGTCAGAGTACTTTTTTCGTAATTTATTATGAAACCCAATCGTTTCAGAGTATTAACAGTTACTGTTAATGTGTTTTGGCATGAAACATAGTCGTTTGCCCTGCACCATAGGTCATCTAAGTACGCCACTACGATATGGCCCTCACTGCGTAAGTACGCCAGCACCGGTTTCATTAGTTTCGTAAAGATAAATGGAGCAGAACACAATCCGAATGGAAGACAAGTAAATTCGTATAAATTTTCATCATAACGAAATCGCAGGTATGTCCTGCGCGATTTATGCATAGGTACAAAAAAATATGCATCTTTAAGGTCTATCGTTGCCATGTATGCCATGTATGTACCTAATGATAATAGTTTTCATGACGTGCGATCTTCCATTTTAAAATGATGTTGTAATATATATTTATTAAGTGTCTTTAAATTAAGAATAAAGCAGTATGTACCGTTACTTTTTGGAATTTGAAAAAACTTTTAGCTAAAGGAACCACGACACACCTCGCCGGCAATGCAAAGTTTCAAAATTCTTTTAAAGATAATTGGAATTTCGATGTTTATGAGACGTAAAATTGGTTAAAAACATGTAACGTGTATTTTACTATTAAATTTTAAAGTAATAATATTTTATTACTTTTGTATGTTTTAAAATAAAATGAATGCGTTTGTTTTCAACAGTCAACAGTTCCTAGATTTGGCAGGCGACTCACAGAACAAGTACTAAAGCAACTTGTTCTGTGAGGCGACTAAAGCAATGGTGACATGCCGCCACAGACTGCCACCAGTTTTACCTCAAAATTTTGCTAACCACATTGGTTAAATCAATAGCGGACGATTGATCAAGGTGGCAGACTTTGATCAATAGCCCGCTATTGATTCACCTATTTATGCTAAAACCAACAATGTATCACTAATGAATTAAATAAATAAATAATAAATACTAATGACTTACAAGAAAATATGATTTTGTAAGTTGTGTAAATGAGTTTAAAGATAATAAATATTTTGATAAGTAATAACTAAAAAAGACTTAATCAACACATTATTGATATTATGTCAGAGCCTAACAAACATTCAAGATGATAAGTTAAGTACTTAATATAACAGAAACATGTTTATTCTTTATTATTCAACTGTCGCATATCGGAGTCATTTAGAGGTGCTCTTGTAGATAACACTTAAAAATGGTGAGTAAAATGTTTTATTTATCTGTATAATTAACAACGCTTTTGTAATGTAGTAAGTATAAAATTATTGTAATTTTAATTTTTATGTTTTTGTTTTACTATAAATACTTTTGTTATTTGTTGCCTTAAAATGAACTTTAATTTTGTTTAGTTTTCATACTAACGTAACAGATACATATGCATATAGATAAACTTGTGAGCAATACACATTTGTACGCGTACAAACATTTACACTCATTAGGTACTATCGAATTTTCATTTTGCCAATCTATCTAGATGCAAGTAGGTCTAAATTCGCCTGAAGACAGATTTCCTTGGCAACGAGCGTGTTATGATTTTAATAGACATTGACATTTTACTGAGTACATTGTTGTTATTTTAGTACTAAACAGTCCACACACACACGATAGATCTTACAAGTTTTAAGCGAAATATTATTAATATGGATATGATTCTGCTGGTTCGATAGTACCTATTTGCTTTAGAAAAAAATGTTGTAAGTCTATGAATGGTAATGCAATCGTTGTAAAGTGACGATCATCCCGTCCACTAATGACGTGACGTCCTAGTGTACAATACAGAATTAAGAGCAGCAGTGCCAGGCCTCAGGGGCTTCTTATGGAGTACCTCAAGGGAATCTTCTGGTATCACTACCTATAGGAAACCAAAATCTACTTGACAGAAAATCTGAAAAGCGATAAATATTTGCGGAGCAAACTAATATTTTTCTGAAGCCTACGATGACGTCACTAATGTACACCGGAGGGTCTAGACAAAAATGTATGGGATTGTCATACGCTAAAACCAACATTGTCGTTAGCTTATTAAGTCAATCCCATATATTTTTAATTCTATTCTATTTATACCACATATCTAAGTCCTCAGTAACGTCAAAACTCTGTCTTTTTATATTTATAAGAAATAATAATGTACAGTTTATTAATACAATAGTTGTTTGTAGGTGTCCTTCAATGTCCACGGTCTTATGCCTCCAGTTTTCACCCCCTTAAATGATGATCTGTCTGTCAACTATAGCATCATACCTGAGTACGCTAAGTACCTCACCGAAGCTCGCATCAAATCCGTTTTGGGTAAGGGTCTTATTTGGATTAATATACAGTAAATCAGGTACAATGGATTCAATTTTATTCTAGAAGAAGTTTATTTCATTATTCCGTCATTGTAAATTTATTGTAATTAATAGTAATATTTGTGTGATGAACATTTGTATTTGTCTTTAGTCTGGGTGTTTCCTATGTATTATATTATAAGTATGTATTTACAAAAAAAAGTATGTATATGTATTATATTTCAGTTATCTAGTACCCATAACACAAGCACTGCTTAGCTTGGGACTAGACGACAGTGTGTGATAGTGTCCACATATTATTATTATTATTATTGTTTTATCTTAAGTAGGTTTAATGTCAAAAAGACTGAGGGGTTCAGACCGGTACACTGACCTGTAATATACACTTGTATATTACAGGTCAGTGGACCGGTATGACTAAGTATGCAGGGGATCAGAACGGAATTAAAGTTTAATAATTAGGGGATCAGATCTGGGGCTCAGACCGGAATATCTCAAATATTTCAGAGGTAGTTGTGTAGTACTATGTAATTTATCGAAATTTATTTAGCGTCTTTTTTAAATTAAAGAACATTAAATACGAGTATAATAATGTACCCAGATGACGTCGTTTTGGTTTGTAATTTCCCTACAAGTCTAGATTGGTACTTAAAATTAGTTTATGTTACATGTAGTCTCAGTCTTGCACATTATTTAATTTCTTTTTCAAAAAATTTACATCCTATTCTGTTAAAATTGTAGTCGGCGGCACAACAGGCGAGCATATGACTTTCTCGGTAGATGAACGAAAGAAGTTGATAGCTGCTTGGGTGACAGTGGGCAAAAGCGCCGGGCTTCATGTTCAAGTTCAAGTTGGAGGAGCACCACTAGCTGATGTATTGGAATTGGTAATCACATTGCATAGTTTTCGCAGTTTCACCCGCGTATTTTCTTACTGCTCTGCTGCCGTCGCCAGAAGCGTGATGCTACATAGCCTATAACCTACCTCGAGAACTTCGCTATCATACGAACACGAACTTTTCAGACCGGTAGTTCCAGAGATTAGCGCGTTCAAGCAAACATATTCAGCAGTGAACGTATTTTGACTGTTCTGTCAACTGAATACAAATCTTCGTACAAAATCAAAATAGGTAAACTCAAAGGTGATTCAAATTGCTTTAAAGTAGTAGTGACTGGTGATTTATATATCACGATCTACGAGCTACATGCAAACTGATTTTTATCACTTATAGTTTTTTTCACATGAATAACACTTCAACGACAAAATGATCACAAGAATAAGTAAGCCATTGCAGATAGTTCAGACGTGGAGTTATAGGAAGAACTAAAAAGAAACTCAGACCATTATTTTTAAGCCAGAATATTATATTTTTTGAGTCTTGTGCTGAGAAGATCAACGGAGAAAATGAATCGCTCCCTGACCTCAAAGTGTAAACAACTTTATACTGATAAGAATTTGATAGCCGTGATCCGTAAAAAAGCTGTTTATTTATTTATTTATTTATTAAAACTTCATATACATAAATAGTATATTGGCGGACTTAATGCCTGAGGCATTATCTACCAGTCAACCAGTACAGGTGGTGCAGAGAGAAACAAAGTAGGTGCATTTGAAGAGCCGTAGAGTAGAAACGACTAATACTTACAAAACAGATTAACTAATTAAATATATATAATATAAACAATACAAACATAAACTTACATATATATACAATCATACATAAACATACATAAACATATCATAATATAATAGATGATAGACATCATTGTGATGAGTCTGCCTGCCCACGTAAGAGGAGTTCTTTCACCTTGATCTTAAACGCCAAACGGTTGGTGGCCATCCTGATTCCGAGAGGGAGTGCATTCCAAAGTCGTACAGATTGAACAGAGAAGGAAGAGCCTACAAAATTAGAACTATGAGAAGGACATTGAAGGAGTAAATTATTGGAAGAACGGAGGACTCGGTTATGATTAGTACATAGAAATTTAAAATAGTCCAATAGGTAGGAGGGAGGAGTGGGAGAAGTAAGGAAAGAATAGAGGGTCGTGAGAGTACGCAGACTGCGGCGCTGGCGAATAGTTAACCAAGTCAGCTGGGAACGGTATGTAGACACATGGTCATACTTGCGAAGATTAAAAACAAATCGAATGCAGTTATTAAGAAGACGATCATATTTGTTTAGGAGATCTGCATTCAGGTCCAAATAGCATACGTCACCATAGTCGATTAAAGGGAAAACTAAAGCTTGTACAAGCATTACCTTTGTCTTGGATGGGAGGAAGTTTTTCAGGCGATAAAGAGTGCGTAGAGTACCGATGACTCGTTGGCTCACGCTAGTCACTTGAGCTTGCCAGTTGAGAGTGGAGTCAATGTATAAGCCGAGATCTTTGACACTGGCACTCAGTTCTATAGTCGAGCCATCATAGATGATTAATGGTAACTTGCTTGTATCTAACAAGCGTACCATGTGTTGGCTCCCTAGCATGATGGCCTGCCACTTGTTAGGATTTACCAAAAGACCAAACCTATTTGACCAATTTTTTATTTGGTCTAGATCACTATTCATTTCATTAATTGCTGTATATATACAACCTACCTTAGCCTGTGAGTAAAGTTGCAAGTCATCGGCATACAGATGATACGCGCACTGAAGATTTTGGGTTATGAGATTGATAAATATTGAAAACAAAAGCGGAGAGAGAATGCCACCTTGAGGGACACCAGCCTCCAGATCACACCAACTGGATGAGGAATCGTCCAGGCGCACCGACTGCTGACGTCCCTGAAGATAAGAAGAGAACCATTTCACTGCTTCGGAAGAGATCATAAAGTAGGATAGGATGGATAGCAGGATATCGTGGTTGACGGTGGTGAAGGCGTTGGAGAAGTCCACGAGAGTGAGAACAGTGACTTTACCATCCTCCATACCCGTCCTCACATCACCGGTCACCTTAAGAAGGGCTGAGGTGGTACTATGCCCAGGTCTAAACCCAGATTGTAAAGGGCAAAGCAGATTGTGTTGGTGCACAAATCGTGATAATTGTTTGTGAGCACAAGCCTCCAGTACTTTAGAAAGGAAAGGGAGTATGGATATGGGACGAAAATGATCAGCAAGGGTAGGATTAGAGATTTTGGGTAAAGGAATGACAAAAGCTTTCCGCCACGAGGATGGAAAACTACATGTATAGAGTGAGAAATTGATGATGTGGGCAAGAGCAGGGAGTAGGTGGTCTAGGATAGGTACTATCATTCTTCGACTAATGTTATCGTAGCCCACAGCATTAGACTTTATGGAAAGGATGGTCTTTTTGATCTCTACCGACGCAACTGAAGAAAAGGAAAAGGTTTTAATTTTAGCTCGGGGCAGACCAGCTACGTAGTCTAGAGTAAGACACTTGGTCTGGTGATCAAGCGGGATTGTGGAAGAGAAATGACGGTTGATGTCATCCAAACCAACTGCCCTACACAGCCTTGCGGGTCGCTGTTTGCCTATACCGAGAGTCCCGAGGAACTTCCAGATATTGGCAGGAGAAGCAGAAGAGATGTTGTCAAGAATGTAGCGGCGTTTTGCATTACGTATCATCTGGTTACACCGATTCCTTGCAACCTTAAACTGTGTCCAGTTGTCATCTGTGCGATCCCTTCTAAATGAACGAAACATTCGGTCCCTACGTCTCATCGCCATCCTAACACCCCTCGTCATCCAAGGCGCTGGCGGACGTTTGAGTTTTATCCTCTTGACGGGGGCGTGTAAGTCATATAATTGGATTACAGTGTCATTAAAAATTTGGACTTTTTCATCCACTGTAGAGGCCATCGTCAGAGAATCCCAGTTAAGAGCAGCAGCATCACTACACAATTTATCCATGTCCAAACGTCCAAAGCAACGTCTGTACAACACTTTAGGTAAGGATTTGGGAGGTTTAAGAATGTAAGATAGGAAGATGAGGTCATGATTGGAAAAGCCAGGGGCAGGATGTTGACCGTGACAAGAAACGAGTGAAGGAGAGGAGGTGAAAATCAGATCAAGCCAGGTATCATTCCCGTCGATATTATGGTGAGTCGCTTGCAGCGGAAGTAGATGCAAACTCGTAGACTCGATAATATCTAGGAGTTTCTTAGAACGAGAAGAATGGTGTGCTAAGAGGTTGGTGTTAAAATCTCCCATGATGACGTGATGCGCATACTCAGACCCTAAAGATTCCAGAACCGATTCGAGACTGGAGAAATAGTCAATAGAAGGAGGACAATAGACTACACCAAGTAAGCACTTGGCCCCTTTGACCCAAACCTCTAGAAAAAGATATTCTGCAGAAGCAGAATGACCTGACGATGAGGTTAAAATTTTATATGGGAAGTTAGAACGTAGATAGATAGCCACCCCACCCCCTCGTCTATCAATTCGGTCATTTCGAATTAAAATATAACCAGGGAGAGGGTAAGTAGTAGAAGGAAGATGAGGTTTGAGCCAGCTCTCAGAGATCAGGATGACATGAACGTTAGCATTGGTAAAAGTTGCCGACAACTCACTGTAGTGGCTGGGTACACTCTGTGCGTTGATGTGGCACACATTAAAATATTTGTGAGAAGTGTCCTTAAATGATTGCTGTACCAGGTCATACAGTGTATCAGTCACGGAGCAGAAACTATCATCATCTGAGGTAGAAATAGATTCATTGGCAGACAGAAAAGAATCATCACCACAATTCATATAACAAAATAAACAATAATAAATATATAAGAAGTATAAACAATTAAATAGTATAAATAGATACGTACCTAAACAGAGTTATGTAGTACTATTGTCTCCGCACCACCTGCCAGCTTACATGCACACACAGTTACAATAAATAAGAAATATTAGATAGGAAATAAAAAAATAATAATAATAACATCAAGAAAAAGCAACGAAACTTAAAAAGAAACGAAACGCAGAATATTGACAATGTATAAATTTGAGTTACGGAACGCAAAATAAATGACAGATGCCAATTGTCATCACTTCATGGTAAACTCAATATTGTTGATTTTGTTGTGGGTAAAACGACAATAATAAGTTAATACCAGTAAATTACATTAAATTATACAGTACATCGTGTGAGCCGTAGTTGTACTGCATGAACGAAACTACGAGTATGTTGCCAAGTATTAGATTTTACGCACTTTGGAACTTGCACCGGACACTTCTGCACTAATGTTCTCGTTGCCGCTTTTGATCACAGCCGACGAGATGTTTGCTGCCTTGGGATATTTCGTCTTCAAACATTGCAACTCATTAATGTTAGAAAGTTTACGACGGCTCCCATCCGCAAGCTTGACCACGATGACGCCGTCTTGCGACCAGCACGCTCGCATGCCAAAGTGCTGTCGGGCTCGACTGAAGACTGCCTGCCGGTCTTTGGTCAGGAACTCCCTCACTGATATCGACGACCCCTTCAGCCTCGACTTAGCCTTCCATACAGCAGACCTCGAGTTAACATCAGTAAACCATGCTAGTATAGGTCGATGGTGCTCCTTGTTCGGTGAACCGATTCTGTGACAAACTGCTATAGCTGGTTGATTGAGCTTCAATGCCATGTCCTTATTTATAAGGTTGTGCAGAATAGAAGAGCAGTCCTCATTATCACCCTCTGCAACTCCCAAAAAGAGCAGTGCCTTTCGACGGTGCCTTGTCTCAATGACATCAACCATGTTGGAGCATTCGGTTATTTGCTTGCGAAGGAGCTGTAACATGGCAATTATGATCTCCCTGAAAGTGCGGAACTCCTCTGCAACTTTCGCTACTGTATCCTTTGATGGCCCACCTGAGTGTAGTTGAGCCTCCAGTTCAGCCATACGCTTAGTAAACATATCCTCCAACATATTTTGATGGGATTGTATTTCCACAAGTTGTGCCATTTCAGTTTGTGTGTGCGTAGAGCTCCTCAAAATGTGTGTACTAGTGTGAGGTGCTGGCTGTTTACTAAATATACTGTTTTTATTGTTATCGTTTTTATAAACGTTATTAATTGTGATAAAAGCAATGGAATACGTAGGGTTCTCTCCTGTTATCGTAACACTCAGTAGAAAAAGGACCTAAATCGGTTTAATGTTCACTAATTTTTACCTTGTGGAAATTAATGTTAGGTTAAATACTTAATGCATAGTGACTTTGATCAAAGGTAATTTTCGAGTTATCGCAGGGCGCAGCTAATTATATTGTAATATTTTTCATCTATTTTATTTTTAGGCTCGTTACTGCCAGGAAGTCGGTGTAAATTCTCTGTTAACACTCCCGGAGCTGTATTTTAAGCCTTCTTCGGTGGAAGACCTGGTTTTCTACATATCACAGGTTGCTAAAGCTGCTCCTAAGCTGCCTGTGCTGTACTATCATATACCTAGTATGAGTAAAGTCGAAAGTAAGTTTATTACATATAAATGATATTGTTTACAACAGAACACCATTTAGAATTTGTGAGTAAACTCCAAAACAAAATCATAATATTATTTTATTAATTTTAAATTAGTTTAGTTATATTTAAAGTTGAGAATTTAATTTATAATAATTTAAAACGTTACAAGCGTAAATGTATTTGCTTGCGGCTTTTTAATGTAACATTTCCACCTGTCGTTCTTTAAAAAATGTAATATTTTAACAAGCATCGGAACTTAACGACTCCATTTATGTGGTATATGCAAACTAGCACAATCAGGTAAACCCTGGTCAGACAACAGCGTCCTGTAATAAGACAACAGTCATTGCAGTCGTCAAACCAGATGTTAAGTGTGCCTATTATGACAAAAGCTGCTCAACACCTATTTTAATCTATTTTATTTTATTTGTAGTCAATATGCCTGCCTTCGTATTAGCGGCTACTGCAAGTATCCCAAATTTCAAGGGTCTGAAGTTTACTTCCAATGATTTGAGCGAAGGCGCGCAGGTTCTTCGTAACCTTAAGCAGGGACAGGAGATTTTCATAGGAGCTGACACAGTGAGTTTGCCATTTATACAAGTTTTAAGGACATAATTACAGAACGAACCTTAACATTAAACTAACTAAAGTTTAGCCTTAATCTTACAGTCCAAAAAGAAACTAGCGATTATTAGAAAAAAATCTCTTTTCTGCAGCTCCTCGCTCCAGCCGCGTTTTTGGGTATCCGATCGAGCACAGGCACTACATACAACTTATTTCCAAAACTTGCACAAGAAATTCTCGACGCTGTAGATAAGAACGATTTGCTAAAGGCCACAAAGCTGCAGGAAAAACTCAGTTTGGCTGTTGAGGCACACACTTGTGAAGGTAAGCTATTACAATGGTAAATATTTTTGAATACTCGTTTTCTTAAGAGACTCATAGATAGTTTTTTTTTTTTTTTTTTTTTTTTATTTCTGTGATGCGGCTGTAATGTCACTGCGACCATGAATGGTCTATTGTGATCGCCGCTTTATCAAGCTAGAGTTCACCACTAAACCCTGCAGCTATGATATATTGCAGTATTTGCTTAGGGGTGAGCTCCTTAATTTCTTCAGGGCCCAGAGTGTGTTTCCCTAGAAGAAACTGACGCCTGTGTATGAGCGGGCCACATTCCCCCAGAAGATGGAGGGGCGTTTCATCTGCCTCTTTACATCGCCTGCAGGTGCGTGTTTCGCTTAGCCTTAGATTATGCATGTGCTTGTTTAAGCAACAATGACCTGTCAAGGCTCTTGACACAATGCGTAGATTGTTCCTACTCAACGCAAGGATAAGGTTATTGTGCCTTCTGTTAAAGCCTTTGATCAGGGCTTTAGAGTGGTTCATTCCTGGCGATTCCGACCAGAGTTTGATGGCTGTTTCGATGCATGAGTTTGTAAGGGCATTTTGAGCTAGGCTTTTTGGTATTCCACAGAAGGGCTCTGGGCCCTGCTGAGTTCCATTAGCTCCCGCTCTCGCAAGTTCATCGGCGCACTCATTACCGATGACACCTGCATGACCTGGTACCCATCTGAGAACTACTCTATTCATATTACCTAGAGAGTTTAAACGATCCATGCACTCTTCAACTAGTTTCGATGTTACTACGTTCGAATCCAGTGCTAGTAGAGCGGCTTGGCTATCAGAATTTATATATATAGTCTGATTGGTGTAGCGCTTTTGCAGATTGGCTTCCGCGCATTCCACAATGGCGTATACTTCTGCTTGGAAGATGGAGGCGTTTTGTCCCAAAAACACGCTTTTTTTGAGCTTTGGTCGCTCCCCATATATTCCACAGCCTACTTTTTGTCCTATTTTGGAGCCATCGGTATACCATACTAGGCAACCAGACTCAAAAGATATCTGGTCTTCGAGCCAGTTTTCCCTAGATGGCAATTCTATTGTGTATTGTTTTCCAAATACAAACCGGGGTAGGGTGGCATCCGTAGGCATGCAAAGTATTGGTATTTCCAGTATTGAGTTCTGTAAAGTCCTCAACTTCTGGGAGATCCAATTGCTTCTGCCTTGGATATGAGCCCTGTACATGCTGGCTTTCGCCTCTTTTTGTATGAATACATGAAGAGGCGGTAATCCAAGCAAAGCATTTAGCGCCATTCCGGGGCTAGTCGACATAGCTCCCGAGGCCATGAGGCAGACAGTTCTCTGTAAGCTGTCTAATTTCTTTATGGTGGTCGTTTGACGCGTCTTGTTATACCACACAACTGATGCGTACGTAATGATCGGCCTCACAATGGCAGTGTACAGCCAAATAGTTGTTCTAGGGGTTATGCCCCAATTGCTGCCCATCATACGGCCGCTAATTCCCATCGTCATCTTGGCTTTCTTTAGTACATTGTCCAAGTGTGAATTCCAAGTCAACTTTTGGTCGATTGTGACGCCCAAGTATTTGACTTCTGTGGAAAACGCAATCGTTTTACCATTAAGCTTTGGCATTTTTAGTTTATCCAATCGCTTCTTTTGTGTAAAAGGTACGATTACTGTTTTGTCAGCATTAACGGAGAGGTCACTTTTGACCGATTGACGTACTTACAGAGTGTTTAGAATAAAAGAAATTAAAAAAGTAGTCCTGTGTCTAAAATATTGAAGATATTTAGTTGTTTTTTTTTCTCGCTTTATATTGTCACATACTACACGTAATTGCATTTAATATCATACCGTCGTATAAACTCTGTATAACTACTTCAGCCAAAGTTTTCTATTTGGTTGCACTTTGTAGGGAATGGTAGCTCTAGCGTTCAAACTCCACTTAAAAACTCCTCATCACCAATATGCAACACTAGTTATATCATTGTAGTGGTTCATACAAAATAGAGTAACTTAATACTTACTGTTTCTGCTATAAACAAAACTTTCTTGCAATTCATCCTGGTTCGAAGTGGTAAGGCATCCTCAAAGACCTCAATTTTCATTCCTGAAAAACTGGGTATCTGCTTTGACGCTAGATCGAATGTCTCTCTTAAATTCACTGCAAAATAGAAAAAAAATACATTAAAAATAAATAGTTTCAAAGTATGGCAATATCTGAGTTGATTAATAAAACACAAGAAACTGAATGTAGGCCAGCGTTGATCCAGCTGCTCCTGCTTTATTCTTCTCGCGTTTCAATTTTCTTTCTTTAGATATTTCAATTTGTAAAGGCTCCGATATAATTTTACCTGAACGTTGAAACGTAGGTGTTATACACCTCAGTGTTTTTCTTTCACTATTAGCACTTAGTCAATTCTGTTTATGCAGACGTTAAAAAAATACATCATCTTATGATCATGTACATACCTCTAACATGAGTCTTTTCTGGTATATGATAGTACAGTAAAGGTATTTTTGGCGCGGCGTCGCCGATGATTTTCAAGAAATACACCAGCTCCTGTGCCGTGTTAGGTCTGTAGTACAATTCTGGCAGAGTTATGATGGCGTCGACACCAATATTCTGTGAAAACCGTGCCTAAAAACGATAATGTATATTATTATTATTTTTAATGTATATTAGCCTACAAAATATTAATAATGCGAAAGTTTGTGTGTGTGTGTGTGTGTTTGTGTTTGTTATCACTCAGCGCCTAAACAGCTGAACCGATTTCGATAAAAATTGGTATGTAAATAGAATAGGGCGAAGCCGTGGGGCGCAGCTAGTACTAAGAATAGGAAGTAGTAGTAGTAAGTACTAACCAGTTCTATTATATCTGGTAGTGGTATACCACCAACTTGTGCAATTACTTTGAGGCCTACAGATCTGCCGACTCGTAGCCACGTAGATATCAATTTCTTTTTCTCTTCCTTAGAGAGTTTTGTGGCCTCTCCTGTTGTTCCTGCCACTAAAACATAGATTGAAGATAGAGAAAATTAATAAAAAATATAACCTCTAACAAAGAGTATTGTGTCCTTGGTAATTTCAAAAATATTGCTATTTTATATACAATTAATGCGCCAAATAAGCATACACCCGATGGTAAGCTGTTACCGTAGCGTATGGATTGCAATGGCAGGAATACCACTCACTCGCACTTTGTCGATTCAGTAAAACTTTTTGCCTGACTGCCGAATTCAAGGAGGGTGTAGCGGCGTGATATAGCTACATGTATTTAATGTAGATTTGCTGCTTTGCTTGCGACTATAAGGTGATATTTTTGATAGAAATAAAAGAACGTTCTCAGTCGAGTATGCAATGGCGTATATTTTCAAAAAACGTTTTTACAGAGGTCGTGGAAGAGGGGTATGGGAACAATGTTTAGCCAATCACAAGATTTTATCGCGCCATATTGTTGCGTTCCGATTGGCTAACGATGACGCGATAAATGAACGCGCAAATTTTAAACTTGCGAGCCTCAACATACCCGCGGCCTTGAAAGCACCAGCTTACAACATGTTAGCTTCTTCCACCAGAGGACAAATTTTTGCATAAGCGCGTCTTACGATGCCTGATGACGTTTGAATGTCTGCAACTCTCGCTACACCGTCCTTGCCAGGTAACGTTTTTACAATCCTACCTAATTGCCATTTCAATGGCGGAAGATTGACATCTTTGATGATGACCAGTGTGTCTGGCTTCAGGTCAGGTTTGTGTTCCTTCCATTTGGTTCTAGTCTGTAGCTCAGAGATATATTCATTAGCCCAGCGTGACCAAAACTGCTGCCGAAGCTGCTGCAACCTTTGGTAACGATTCATTCGATGAGGAGGCACGTCTAGCAAGTCATTATTATATACAGGTGCGGTGAGAGGTCTTCCAATCAGGAAGTGTCCAGGGCTGAGCGGAAGATAGTCATGGGGATCTGAAGACAGTGGTGCTAATGGTCGTGAATTCAACACGGCTTCTATTTGTGTCAATACCGTGCTCAACTCTTCGAAAGTGAGGTGAGCGTTGCCTACCACTCGTCGTAAGTGATGTTTACATGACTTGACCCCTGCTTCCCACAAGCCACCAAAATGCGGAGAGTATGGAGGGATAAAGGAAAACTGTATACTTTGACTATTTGCATAATCACTAATATTTTTATGACAATTTAATAAAAATCGAGCAAAATCATTTTTAACACCGATAAAATTACGACCGTTGTCTGAGAATATCTGTGACGGTTTTCCACGTCGTGAAATAAATCGCTCAAGTGCTAACAGGTATGCGTCAGACGAAAGGTCACTCACTAATTCTAAATGAACCGCACGCGTAACAAAACAAACGAATATACAGATATAAGATTTATTTAATTTTGCACCTCTGCCCTTTCGACTCAAAATCATCATTGGCCCTGCATAATCTACGCCAACACGAAAGAAAGGAAAGTTAGCAGTGATTCTCTCTATAGGTAGGTCACCCATGAGCGGGGTCAAAGTTTTACCTCTAACGCGTTTACAAACAACACATTCATGAGTCACCTTCCGAGCTAAGTTTCTGCCGGACAGAGGCCACCAAGTCTCGCGCAGTCGGTACAACAACGCTTGAGGACCGGCATGCAGAGATTGGACGTGTTCATGTTGAAATAATAAAATTATAAATATATGTTTACTAGGTAAAAGAATTGGATGTTTTTTATTATAATCGAAAACAGGTGAAGCGCTAATTCTACCGCCTACCCGAATGATTTTTTCACTATCGATAAATGGATTCAAACTCGCAAGATTACCACTCGGTTTTATATGTTTTCTATTGATAAGTAAATCGTATTCATGTGTAAAAGATTGCATTTGCGCTAATCTAGCAAGCTTGAAACTAGCTTGCCTCAATTCCGAACAAGTGATTACACCCTTCGCCCATCGCGACTTATCACGAGTGCTTAAATTGTAAATAAAGCGAAAGACATAGACAGCGACACGAGTCATTTTTCAAACTGAGAAAACAAATGAAACGGAAAAATTGATTCATTCGAATTATATTCGTTATTACATTTTGTTGTCAATGAATTCATTACGTTTGACTTAAGTTCAGGTAAATTAGAAGTAATACTTTCTTTATTAGATAACGAAATTAAATGATTACTTATGTCTATGTCCTGCAAAAATGAAGGGCCTTCCCACCATAAGTTCGATGAAGACAAGTCTTCCAGGCTTACGCCGCGTGAAACCAGGTCAGCAGGGTTCTCCCTGCCACTTACATGTCGCCATGTTAAATCAGCCGTTAGTTCATGTATTTCAGCAACTCTGTTTTGAACAAAGGTCTTAAGTAAGTTAGGAGCCAGTGGTGAACTCTAGCTTGATAAAGCGGCGATCACAATAGACCATTCATGGTCGCAGTGACATTACAGCCGCATCACAGAAATAAAAAAAAAAAAAAAAAAAAAAGTTAGGAGCCATGCGTAACCAGCCTAACACAATGGTCGAGTCCGTCCAAAACATGACGTCCTCGAACGTACGGGTGAGCGAATTTTTAATCTTATCATAAAGCCTAGCACCTAAAAGTGCGCCGCACAATTCCAGTCTGGGTATGCTTACTGGTTTTAATGGAGCAACTTTACCCTTAGCGATAAGCAATCTAACCGTCACTTGGTCAGCGCATATAGTACGTACATAGGCACAGGCACCGTACGCAGACTGTGAGGCGTCTGTAAATATATGCAACTCAGTTTGTGTAGGGTTACATTTATAAACATGCCGCGGTATATTTACTGTGCGAAGATAGGTTAGACTCTTGACAAATCGGTACCATTTTTGTTCAACATCCGTAGGAAGTGGATCGTCCCATTCTAACTTTAATAACCACAGTTTTTGTAGCAATACCTTGCCAATAATTACAGACGGACATAACAATCCCAAGGGGTCGAATATTTGAGAGACTGTTGACAATATAACGCGTTTAGTGACTGGAATTATATATCGGTTTGAATCTGCGTAGTAAAATTAAACTCATCGGTAACATTGCACCAACCTAAGCCTAATGTCCTGCACTGACTGTGTTCGCCCAGATTTAAATCGCGAAACGTCTGATCATCTGTCAAAGGAATAGGTGATGACTCATCATCGAGTTTAAAATTAAAAATCCATTTGCGCAGCGGAAAACAGCCTGATTTTAATACATCTACTGTCTTCTTACAAATATTTAGCAATTCAAATCTGTCCTCGCATGAGGTCAAAAGGTCATCAACGTAAAAATCATCATTAATGACCCTTTTGACCCTGAGGTCAGTGCATTCAGCCGCCAATTGTTTCAAACACCTAACACTTAAAAAAGGTGCCGATGCGGTTCCGTATGTAACTGTATTTAACCTATAGAACTCCAATGACCTCGTAGGGTCATCGCGCCATATGATCAACTGCAAATCGCGTTGCGAAGGATGTATATTTACCTGTCTATACATTTTTTCACAGTCGGCCACAGCCGTGTACCTAAACTGTCTAAACCGCAATAATATTCCTAGCAGGTCTCCCTGAATAGGAGGGCCTATTAGTTGGATATCATTAAATGATTTGCCACTACTTGTAGCAGCACTAGCATCGAACACAACTCGAAGTTTGGTGGTCGTGCTGTGCTCCCTAAAAACACCGTGATGTGGCATAAAGTAATGTGGATTATCGTAAGTGTGCACGCGAGTCATGTGACCTAAATTCATGTACTCATGTATAAAATCAGTATACATTTTCTTGTAACTAATAGGTGCGCGTGATAATCGTTTTTCTAAAGACAAAAACCGACGTTCAGCCTGCGAGAATGACTCACCTAAAGTATCGGCAGATTCTTTGAACGGAATGTGCACACAAAATCTACCACTACTGTCGCGTATCGTAGTAGTGATAAACGAGTGCTCACAGGCCCGTTCCTCATCAGTGTGCGTATCCCGAATGCTAGGTAATTCTTCAAGCTCCCAAAACTGTCGCAACTGTTTGTCTATAGATTGGGTAAAATTACATTGAACATGACCTACATTGCGCGAAATGTTATTAATAGGACCCGAAATTATCCAACCCAATCTCGTATTCTGAAGAAACGGACCATTTGGTAAGCGCATCTTGCCATCAATTAACAAGTTCCAAAATCGATCCGCTCCTATTAAAACGTCTATTTTTTGTTGTCCTAAAAATTGTGTATTTGCCAACTGTACATGATCAGGTATCTTTAATTGAGTACTCTTTACTTGCACAGGAGGCAATGTGGATGTGATTTCTTTTAAAACAAAACACTTAATGCGCATGGAATAAGGATTGATTCGCGATTTAACTTCAATATCACAAGTCTGTAACGCATGTGATACCGAATTTCCTATGCCTCGTATTTCGTGAGTGGACTGTAATAATTGAATATCTAAACGTTCGCAAAACGATTGTGTAATGAAACAGCATTGACTACCGCTGTCAAGTAATGCGCATGCCGTATGATAATTGTTATATCTATCCGGAATCTCGACTAATGCAGTAGATAAAAGAACTGGTTCTACGTTAATACATTGCGTATATGTGTGCGTTTTCGTATGAGCATTACTAACTTGAATGAATTGATTTTCACAATTATTGTGTAAGAGAGATGGAAGCGGGGACGGCGGCGAGTGGGGCTTGCGCGCATCGCTCACCTCAGTCGCCGATGTCACTGCACAGCTCGTAGTATGATCTAAATCTTTAGGATGTAATAATGAATTGTGCTTTTTATTGCATTTTTTACAAGGGCCAAATAAGCATTTCTCTAAAGTGTGACCGGAACGCAAGCAGTTCTCGCATAGGTTGTGTTCCTTAACGGTTTTTTGTTTTGTTTGTAAATCCATGTTAATAAATTTAAAGCATGTGTAAAGTGGATGTTTACCTTTGCATACGACACACAGCCTATGCGAGGGGTGGGCCGATGTTTGGTTGGAGGAAGCATTACAATGTGATACTTGACTTTTGACAGTTGTAGGTTTTTTAACTTCGCAATTGCCCTGGCGATCTTTAGTGTGTGAAAATGCCAATGTCTCCAATAAATCAGCTCGGTTTTTAAGAAACTTTAATAATTCATCTACCTTTAAAGTGACTTTAGAGTTTGACAATAAAGACCCTTTATGCTCCTCCCATTCTCGCTCAGATAACCTATCTAACTTAGAAACTACGATGTAAATAATCAACGTATCCCACGAATCCGTTGGTTCGCCGAGGGTTTTTAAAGCGCGTAAATTGTTGATTATTGTATCAATAAGTTTCCTTATCATGGAAGGTGACTCTTTAGGTAGTGCTTGCATTGAGAACAAAGCTTTGACGTGATTGTGGACTAATAATCTAGTATTATCATATCTATTGAGTAATAACTCCCACGCAACAGAGTAGTTGCTTGAAGATATTTCGAGTGCGTTTATGACTAACTCTGCACTCCCTTTAAGAGATGATTTTAGGTAGTGGAACTTCTGAATATCACTAATTTCAGTAGAATTATGCACTAATGATAAATAGGAGTCCCTATATTCGAGCCAGTGGTCATATTGCCCGTCAAAGGTCGGCAGTGTGATTGTAGGTAATTTAACTGACACGTGTTTTTTAGCGTCCGGACACATTTTATTAGAATCATGAGTAGACTGTTCACTATCATTTAGAAAAGACTCAGCTCGAGCAAGAATGCTATAGTAAGCATCTTCAAACTGCTGTCGCTGGTCTAACTGGTCGTCTATGTCACTATCAGGAACAATTTCTTCTATCTTGGACTGTATATCGTTAAATTCCGTTAATAGAATACCTGCACCCTGTACACATAACTTTAAATCTATTCTCAATTGACTAGTGATAGCTGTTACGTCGACAGTATTTAAATATTTGGAAAACTTTGTCAATCTGCCTTTAACTATACCACGTTTTCTAACAAGATCACGAATGATTTGCTCAGTTTTTTCGTTAAAACCTTTAAAGGGAGATTTATCGCGGGGTTTACTACACTCTCCGTCATTTGCTGTTAACGACATTTTAGTGGCTTGTAAAAAGAGGGGTACTCACGTGTAGGTGACTAACTGCTGATGCTGCTGTTATATTGACGCTTAGCGTAGTGGGCAACTCTCACCAAACCAACTGGAATCAGAACACAAACGGTATTACACTAATGAACTCGAAAGGTCTTGAGAAATGGTACTTGACGAACGCACCGTAAGTTGCCCTCCGTCAATTTTCCAGGTTTCTATGTTGTACTCTAATGAATTGAAGACCGTCGCTTGTACTTGATGAAGATTTTTGTCCACGTAAGGCCCTTTGTAAAGTCTCTCGCAGAGGCGGTAGGGCAGGAAGTCCAAAGGTCGCTCCCTCGATGAATTAGCTGTGATGCTTCAAATTCACGAAGATCCGGCTCGAAGGACCAGAATATGTAGCGGCGTGATATAGCTACATGTATTTAATGTAGATTTGCTGCTTTGCTTGCGACTACGAGGTGATATTTTTGATAGAAATAAAAGAACGTTCTCAGTCGAGTATGCAATGGCGTATATTTTCAAAAAACGTTTTTACAGAGGTCGTGGAAGAGGGGTATGGGAACAATGTTTAGCCAATCACAAGATTTTATCGCGCCATATTGTTGCGTTCCGATTGGCTAACGATGACGCGATAAATGAACGCGCAAATTTTAAACTTGCGAGCCTCAACAGAGGGTAATGTTTTTCGAGCGTATGTATGTCTATTTCTTGGGAACGCTCTACGGCCTAAATGGCTTAGTGGATTTTTAACTAACTTCGAAAAAAGAAGGCGGTTTCTGAATTATATCCCAAGTAAATACTATATGAACCTCACTACAATAGAAAATTAAGATTGATAATACTTATAGGAACCTAGTTATTGTTTTACTTAAACATATGAGGTGTCATTAGATTCGTATTGATTGTGCGAGTGACATAGGGTACATATTATTTCAATAAAATAAATAGGTTCTTTATTTTCAGTTTGTTTTAGTCAGACGGGCTTTTTGTTTTTTAATAATATTAATTATTAAGTTTTTCTTGAAAAACCGTACGTAATCTCCATGGAAAATCTTCAATGGGGAAATATTTTACGGTAGTATATAATTATATAGAATAGGCCGGATCGTCCGGGGAAGTACTACTCTCTCATAGAAGATCGACGTAAGAGTAGTAGTATCCGTACTACCGCGTTTCGTTTGGTGAGTCAGAGCGCCGGAGGCCCAATTTCCTCCCTTTCCTCTTTCCTCACCTCCGTCATTCCCTTCCCCTATTCCCATTCCCAGCCGTCATAGTGGAAACCATCATACCAGCAGTTTAAGACGATGGCTTTTGGTATGTTGGCCACCACTTCTTGATTCCACTGACTGCATCAGGCGGGGTGAAGTTACTTTGGTAGGCTAATATAAAAAAATGCACAATCTTATTGTAAAGAAAGAGCATTAACTAGGCTATGCGGATTGGTCTAACCTGAGGCAATAAGCACATAAGCGCATCAGCACATAAGCGTTGGCGTTAGCTTATGTCAATCCAATACATTTTTTAATCTATTCCATGAATAGAATAGAAATTTTTGACACTAGTCTAGAACCTCTGGATACATATATTATAGAGTTTATTCACCTAAGTGATTCCTGAGGTGATTGAACTTCAAGATATGGTGTTCACGCGTGCTAGTTTGATATAAAAGGCAAATAACACTTGTTTAAAATTGATAAGAAATTTTCCTGTTAAGTGATATTTTTTGTTAATTTTTTTTTATTGTCGTCAGTGGCAGACGATCAAACAGACCATCTGATGGTAAGTGGTAACTGTTGCATGGAGTTGAAAGGATTGAGGGAGGTTAGAAAAAAGGGGGTAAATTGGGCCTCCGGCACTCTCGGTATTGGTTCTTCTCAATTTAGTCATAAATCGATTATATCTGTATGCCTTGCCCATCGATTTTCAAAGAGGTTATTCAGAAACAGCCTTAATACAGCGTCTTCAGCCTTTATCAGGTCATCTGACCGCGCTTCCTAATCCCTGACCTCTTCTGGAGAACTATTTGACAGCATTCATCTTCATCATGTCACACATGAAGATGAACTTTGTCTGTTACTTTTATAGTGTGTTTCTAAAGTATAATCCTTGTGGTGTTAATTAGCGGTCACACACATATTATGTAACGACCTAACGACGGACAAGAAACCTTACAATAAATATCAACTATCAATTGTTTTGAAAAACATATTTTAATTTGGAATTCCATGTTTGTTGAAAGACGAGCATAACTCGTAATTATTATTATACACAAGGCTAGCTGAAATATGTGCTTTGTTTTTAACATAACATTATGGAGTTTTATAAATGTAACTTCAACTGACGGATTTTCATATTAATTATAACCTCACATTTTCGATTATTCTTTTTTATTTACTTAATTACTAAATATTTTTTACTTCAAAGCTGACGGATATTTACACAAGATAGCAAACTCTATTTCATCCTCTTGACAGACGAATTGCCTTAGTGAATGTCTACAACATAAAAGGCGTCGACTGCCAAAATTTCAGAATTGTAGGCCCACCGGCTTAGGGTCTGCATTGATATGAATCCGTCAGTCAGGCGCTAATCTCAGGAACTAAGTACTAGTCGAATTTGAAAAAATATTATTGTGTTCAGTTCAGTTCAGTAAGGCTATCTATTATCACGCTACTGACGACGGGAGCAGAGCAGTATGCAAAGACGCGGGTGATATCGCACCGTGGAAAGCTAATGTAATATATTTATTGAAAGATTGCGAGAACTTAAAGGTAAGATCTAATGCCATACATACCCAGTACTCCATCTATGCCATATTGTTTTAGGTACTTCGCGTATGTTGGTATGATCTTCAAGTTTAGATAACCCCGAGAGTCAAAGGTCGAAAACACCGGAGAAATTAGACCTCTGATTTTAAGACACTGTAACAAGAGACCAAAATTATGTTAAATACTGGAAAGGTATTACAAAATTCCTGCCAAGATCTTCACAGACAATCTTGCTTGCCCCATTCCTGCCTCTACTGGTAATATTAATAATAATACCAGCCTATTTTACTGTCCCACTGCAGGGCAAAGGCCTCTTCTCTAGAGAAGGTATGAGCATTAATCGCCACGCTCGCTCAAGACGGATTGGCAATTTCAGAGAAGTCCAGGTTTCCTCACGATTTTTTTTCACAGTCAGGCAGAAATGTTCAAGATAAAATTAGAATGTACATATGATTTAAAAAATCTCTTTTCCCGGATTCGAATCCACTACCTCGTATTTACGAAGCTGGTACCTTATCCACTGGGCCACATCAACTAGTAAGGTGGCATTTAATTATAGGAGCACCCTCTGAGGAGGCAAGCTACGCCTATACTTGGAAGGAAGATCTGAGCTATATAGAGTACCGTTTTCCTACACAATCACTCAAACTCAATTCCTTAGCGCGGCCTCCCGCGACTCGAAGGCATGATCCAGGGTCTAGAGCTGTTTGCTTTATAATTAGCATTGTAGCTTCTAATTGTTACACCTAATATACAAATATTTATAATAAAAGCGAAAGGTACTCATTTATCACGAAATCTAGATAATACAATTTTTTTTTATATTGAGATAAATATTAATAAAATTGCCCTTATATAGTAAGAAAATAGAAATATCGTTAGTTTTAGTGGTAGCGAGTGAATAGATTTAATAAGGATTTGCCATAAAGACGGACTATGCTGATATTTATTACTGATACAATGTACGATTGCCGTAAGATAAGGAAGATAACATTCTCATACGGGCACCCGCCTAATTTTTACGCGAACAAAGTTGCAGATAACAGCTAGTAGAATACATTTCATTTTATTCTCCATTCTCCATTAGGTAATTAGGTACAAAATACATCGAAATAAAGTCAAATGATTACTTACATCATCAGCGTCTACTGTCTGCACAAAAAAATGTGATAAACAATTTAAAACGAACAAAACGCTTGCTAACCGAAGTATAGCCATGATAATAGTATTATTTAAACTATTTGCAAATAAAAGTGATGCTCTTATTTATATGAAAGTAGGTAAATAACAAGCAAAATAATTTATTTAGCTTAGTTGTAATCTATACTATTAATAATTTATTCTGCTTAGTTGTAATATATATTATTTAGATCGGAAGAGTTTGTTTGTTTGTTTGTATGTTTGTTTGAACGCGCTAATCTCTGGAATATATTACATCACGCTACTTACGACAGGAGCAGAGTAGTAAGTATAGACGCGGGCAAAACCGCGTCGCAGAAAGCTAGTTCTCTATACACCTACCAGTTATGTTAATATTAGACATTAGTATCTAATTGAATAAATTATTTAGGGTTCTGCTATTTACTCAATAAATCGAAATTATCTTTTGTGTTTTAAACTGTTTTGATTGAGTAATTGTTTTAGTGGAACTTACTGTGTACGAACTGCCAGGCAGAAGTCTCATTAAATTCTCAATTATCCCGCAGTCTAGATATTATGTGTTCGGTAATTAGCAACCGCCCCTGTAACACGGGTTAGCGTAGTTAGCGACACGTGGAACTCTTGTATGAGCGTTTACGTCTCATGAGTGGCAACACTGGCAACGTTTCAATTTATTATCATATTTCGTGGTTTTCATTTTTTATCTTCTAATCGGAGCTATATTTTTAAAATATGTTCTGCTAACATTTTAGAATTAGGTAAAAGCTGTATTATAAAAAGTAAGTAATCATAATGCTTACAGTTATTAGTTATTTTACTATGAAAATAACACAATTTAAGTTTTTAATGTATTTTTGCATATAAATAGTACTGTAAACGCAATGATTTCTTTTTACTTTTTATACAGCTTTAACCTAATTCTTGCATATATACAGAACCCTTTAAAATATATAGCTCCGATTAAATGATAACATTTTAAACCACGAAATAAGACACTAAATTGCGACGTTGCTACTCATGACGCGTAAACCACCTTTTACTGCCGTGTGACGTCACGCGTGACATGACCGGCGGCGTCATTACAGAAACAGTGTTTTTGGCAAGTTTAAGTAAATACAATTTCAATATTGTTTTTGTATTATTAAAACAGTTAATATTTCAGTAACATTATGTAGTGTAATTATTGTAACATAAGCAATAATATTAAACGATTTTTCAAAATTAGTCAAATAGCCTAAGGCGCTCCACCCACTGCACCGCGCCCGTCGCGTAGCGCGGGATGGCAGATTTTACCATTGTATGCAAGTATCTCAATCCCCTTGACTGTTGAGTGTTGATCGAACTTTTAAAGTCTGATGTCAAAATACTCTTGTCTGTGGAGCAGACTTATAAAGTTCGACGCAAGATGGCGGCCGACCAAAAATTCAAACATTTCTAAAATCGCTATTACTCCAACTGTGTTATTCGTTAAAACTCCTTGATTTTTACGGTTATAGTCGACTAAATGCAGGTAATAACGATACCCAACACTATTTATACTTCATTGCTGCATCCTATGAGATTTAATAAGCCATGTAGTCCGTTTCCTATTGTACTGCATCATCAATCACACGAATTTTAGATCTTAAAGTTAAAAGTATGTTAGCTGACTTCACTCAATGTTACTACTAACCAGCATAGGCCGCTTTATTCATTCGTTTTTAGAGTAAAGGTTCAATTTGTCATTTTGCAATTTTCTAGGGGCTAAGTGTAGGGATTGGCGGGTTCTTAAAACTCTAGCAACTCGTATAATTTTGGCTAAAGTTCACTTGGTAAGTTCAATTAACCATAAATTATACTTCATTGCTGCATCCTATGAGATTTAATAAACCATGTAGATGTTTAGCGCATAATTGCAGAATGATAAGTAGGTAGATTTTAAATTAACAACCCATTGTATTGAAAATCAAGTTTATTTTTAGATCAACAAGATTTCAAAAATATTTTTTTAAGGTTTTATTATAATTATCCTTATAAGTATTACATTATTAGATACCTTATAATTATAACAAAATTATCTATTCATATTAAGTACTGCGTCGGCAAAGGCTCTGTCTTGCTGTTTATCTACCAAGGGTAAGTTATAAAACTTAGCAAAACATAGAGATGTGCCAGTCCAGCCGGCCGCACGCTTGATGACTTCTCCGTAGAAGTCATCAAGAGTGCAGGCGTCTCCGTAGACGCCTGCACGCTTCGCTGCTGAAGTAGAAGCGTGTCGCGTGCTGTGTGACGAGTAAACATCGACATTGATTCCACTGTCCTTAAGGACTTGTTTGATCCATCGACTTACAGACTGTGCACTGGCATTTCGAATGGGCTTCTTAATCGTTAAAATTAGTCTATCTGTACGCGATTCATTTTGAAATTCCTTTGTCTTATCTACGTAAGCAGAGAGAACCTTTGCTGGGCAAATATTTGGCTGTTCATGATAGAATGGGATAATCAATTTTGGATTCGTCTTATTAGGTGCTGACGTCTTAATAATTTCGTCTATGACTATATGAATACCTGTTTCATGGAACGAAATGTTATGTACCTTGATAAATGACAATGTCTGAGCACGTTGTCCTGTAGACAACGCGAGCAGAATTGCAAGTTTTTTAGTGATCATGTCTTGAGATAGCGACTCATTAGGAATTTTATCGGATAGGTAAGACAAAACTAAGTTAGGATCCCAAGAGTTTTGGTATTTAGGCAAATTAGGTCTAATCTTAAAAACACCCTTTAAAAATCGACTAACATAGGCATTTACACAGGTTTCTTTACCTAAGATAAGTGTTAATGCTGATCTAAATGAATTTAAAGTGCCATATTTGGCGCCATCTTTAAAATGTTTGGTAAGAAATTTGAGTAATTCTGTACTGATACTTTAAAAAAATTTAAACCATTATCTTTACAAAATACAAACCATAATTTATATACTGTATTATACTGTTGTAAGGTATTGATTGATAGCGACTGAATCATTATATCTATGGTATCATTATCTAATAACTGATTGGTGAACGCTTCCCGGATAACATTGCGCACACCAGGATAAGTTTCGGCCGTTGGGTGCGCCGTTCTGGAAGGAGAGAGCAATATATTTTCATCTGGTCCAAAATATAATACTTTAGAAATGGCCAAGGACATATAAAGCGGAAACCATGGTTGACTCGGCCAATAAGGCGCTACTAATATACCGGTAGCATCATCATTTACTATCTTTCGAATACATTTTAATATAATTGAGAAAGGCGGGAAGGCATAAAAAAGAAATGTATTCCATCTATTTCGTATGCCTCCGGATCTCGCTTCCAAGATACAATTGTTAAACACTTTTTGTTGATTCGAGAAGCGAACAGATCTATCTCTGGCTGACCGAACTCGCTTACAATTTCTTGAAAACAAGATCTATGTAATTCCCATTCTGTATCTATGTTTGAGAGCCTAAAGGCTTTATCAGCCTCAGTATTTTCGCATGATCGTATATAAGACGCAAATATGAAAAGCTTTCTATGTTATATTATTTAAATGTGGAAACTGTATACCACCCAGCCTATTAATATAAGATATGGCAGTGGTGTTGTCAATTCTTAACAATAGTTCCGAATTGGTGATAGATTTACTAAAGCATTTCAGCCCCATAAAGGCTGCCAATAGTTCTAAATAATTAATATGATTATCTCTTTCTTCCTGTGACCAGTAACCGCTTACTGTTTGCCCGTTACAGAAAGCTCCCCATCCGGTGAGAGAGGAATCAGAAAAAACTTCCAGTTGAAAATGACCGGTTATAATGGGATTTACTACATAACTTATTTTTGCTGCCGACCATAAAAAGTCATCTTTAAGTGACGGATTGATTTTCATCGTAGCGTCATAACCTCGATGTTTTGCCAGGGCGGGAAATTTTTCTCTCTCAAAGCGCTTAGTATATAGTCAACCGTATGCTACGGCTGGACAGGCTGATGTTAAAGTACCTATAAATTGAGCAAATTCTCTTATCGTAATTGATGATTTAATAGATAATATCTAACCATTTCGTGTATTTTACAACGTTTTTCTGTTGGTAGTTTCAACGCCATATACTGCGAATTTAACTGGAATCCAAGAAATTTACATATTTGTCTAGGTGTCAGAGTACTTTTTTCGTAATTTATTATGAAACCCAATCGTTTCAGAGTATTAACAGTTACTGTTAATGTGTTTTGGCATGAAACATAGTCGTTTGCCCTGCACCATAGGTCATCTAAGTACGCCACTACGATATGGCCCTCACTGCGTAAGTACGCCAGCACCGGTTTCATTAGTTTCGTAAAGATAAATGGAGCAGAACACAATCCGAATGGAAGACAAGTAAATTCGTATAAATTTTCATCATAACGAAATCGCAGGTATGTCCTGCGCGATTTATGCATAGGTACAAAAAAATATGCATCTTTAAGGTCTATCGTTGCCATGTATGCCATGTATGTACCTAATGATAATAGTTTTCATGACGTGCGATCTTCCATTTTAAAATGATGTTGTAATATATATTTATTAAGTGTCTTTAAATTAAGAATAAAGCAGTATGTACCGTTACTTTTTGGAATTTGAAAAAACTTTTAGCTAAAGGAACCACGACACACCTCGCCGGCAATGCAAAGTTTCAAAATTCTTTTAAAGATAATTGGAATTTCGATGTTTATGAGACGTAAAATTGGTTAAAAACATGTAACGTGTATTTTACTATTAAATTTTAAAGTAATAATATTTTATTACTTTTGTATGTTTTAAAATAAAATGAATGCGTTTGTTTTCAACAGTCAACAGTTCCTAGATTTGGCAGGCGACTCACAGAACAAGTACTAAAGCAACTTGTTCTGTGAGGCGACTAAAGCAATGGTGACATGCCGCCACAGACTGCCACCAGTTTTACCTCAAAATTTTGCTAACCACATTGGTTAAATCAATAGCGGACGATTGATCAAGGTGGCAGACTTTGATCAATAGCCCGCTATTGATTCACCTATTTATGCTAAAACCAACAATGTATCACTAATGAATTAAATAAATAAATAATAAATACTAATGACTTACAAGAAAATATGATTTTGTAAGTTGTGTAAATGAGTTTAAAGATAATAAATATTTTGATAAGTAATAACTAAAAAAGACTTAATCAACACATTATTGATATTATGTCAGAGCCTAACAAACATTCAAGATGATAAGTTAAGTACTTAATATAACAGAAACATGTTTATTCTTTATTATTCAACTGTCGCATATCGGAGTCATTTAGAGGTGCTCTTGTAGATAACACTTAAAAATGGTGAGTAAAATGTTTTATTTATCTGTATAATTAACAACGCTTTTGTAATGTAGTAAGTATAAAATTATTGTAATTTTAATTTTTATGTTTTTGTTTTACTATAAATACTTTTGTTATTTGTTGCCTTAAAATGAACTTTAATTTTGTTTAGTTTTCATACTAACGTAACAGATACATATGCATATAGATAAACTTGTGAGCAATACACATTTGTACGCGTACAAACATTTACACTCATTAGGTACTATCGAATTTTCATTTTGCCAATCTATCTAGATGCAAGTAGGTCTAAATTCGCCTGAAGACAGATTTCCTTGGCAACGAGCGTGTTATGATTTTAATAGACATTGACATTTTACTGAGTACATTGTTGTTATTTTAGTACTAAACAGTCCACACACACACGATAGATCTTACAAGTTTTAAGCGAAATATTATTAATATGGATATGATTCTGCTGGTTCGATAGTACCTATTTGCTTTAGAAAAAAATGTTGTAAGTCTATGAATGGTAATGCAATCGTTGTAAAGTGACGATCATCCCGTCCACTAATGACGTGACGTCCTAGTGTACAATACAGAATTAAGAGCAGCAGTGCCAGGCCTCAGGGGCTTCTTATGGAGTACCTCAAGGGAATCTTCTGGTATCACTACCTATAGGAAACCAAAATCTACTTGACAGAAAATCTGAAAAGCGATAAATATTTGCGGAGCAAACTAATATTTTTCTGAAGCCTACGATGACGTCACTAATGTACACCGGAGGGTCTAGACAAAAATGTATGGGATTGTCATACGCTAAAACCAACATTGTCGTTAGCTTATTAAGTCAATCCCATATATTTTTAATTCTATTCTATTTATACCACATATCTAAGTCCTCAGTAACGTCAAAACTCTGTCTTTTTATATTTATAAGAAATAATAATGTACAGTTTATTAATACAATAGTTGTTTGTAGGTGTCCTTCAATGTCCACGGTCTTATGCCTCCAGTTTTCACCCCCTTAAATGATGATCTGTCTGTCAACTATAGCATCATACCTGAGTACGCTAAGTACCTCACCGAAGCTCGCATCAAATCCGTTTTGGGTAAGGGTCTTATTTGGATTAATATACAGTAAATCAGGTACAATGGATTCAATTTTATTCTAGAAGAAGTTTATTTCATTATTCCGTCATTGTAAATTTATTGTAATTAATAGTAATATTTGTGTGATGAACATTTGTATTTGTCTTTAGTCTGGGTGTTTCCTATGTATTATATTATAAGTATGTATTTACAAAAAAAAGTATGTATATGTATTATATTTCAGTTATCTAGTACCCATAACACAAGCACTGCTTAGCTTGGGACTAGACGACAGTGTGTGATAGTGTCCACATATTATTATTATTATTATTATTATTGTTTTATCTTAAGTAGGTTTAATGTCAAAAAGACTGAGGGGTTCAGACCGGTACACTGACCTGTAATATACACTTGTATATTACAGGTCAGTGGACCGGTATGACTAAGTATGCAGGGGATCAGAACGGAATTAAAGTTTAATAATTAGGGGATCAGATCTGGGGCTCAGACCGGAATATCTCAAATATTTCAGAGGTAGTTGTGTAGTACTATGTAATTTATCGAAATTTATTTAGCGTCTTTTTTAAATTAAAGAACATTAAATACGAGTATAATAATGTACCCAGATGACGTCGTTTTGGTTTGTAATTTCCCTACAAGTCTAGATTGGTACTTAAAATTAGTTTATGTTACATGTAGTCTCAGTCTTGCACATTATTTAATTTCTTTTTCAAAAAATTTACATCCTATTCTGTTAAAATTGTAGTCGGCGGCACAACAGGCGAGCATATGACTTTCTCGGTAGATGAACGAAAGAAGTTGATAGCTGCTTGGGTGACAGTGGGCAAAAGCGCCGGGCTTCATGTTCAAGTTCAAGTTGGAGGAGCACCACTAGCTGATGTATTGGAATTGGTAATCACATTGCATAGTTTTCGCAGTTTCACCCGCGTATTTTCTTACTGCTCTGCTGCCGTCGCCAGAAGCGTGATGCTACATAGCCTATAACCTACCTCGAGAACTTCGCTATCATACGAACACGAACTTTTCAGACCGGTAGTTCCAGAGATTAGCGCGTTCAAGCAAACATATTCAGCAGTGAACGTATTTTGACTGTTCTGTCAACTGAATACAAATCTTCGTACAAAATCAAAATAGGTAAACTCAAAGGTGATTCAAATTGCTTTAAAGTAGTAGTGACTGGTGATTTATATATCACGATCTACGAGCTACATGCAAACTGATTTTTATCACTTATAGTTTTTTTCACATGAATAACACTTCAACGACAAAATGATCACAAGAATAAGTAAGCCATTGCAGATAGTTCAGACGTGGAGTTATAGGAAGAACTAAAAAGAAACTCAGACCATTATTTTTAAGCCAGAATATTATATTTTTTGAGTCTTGTGCTGAGAAGATCAACGGAGAAAATGAATCGCTCCCTGACCTCAAAGTGTAAACAACTTTATACTGATAAGAATTTGATAGCCGTGATCCGTAAAAAAGCTGTTTATTTATTTATTTATTTATTAAAACTTCATATACATAAATAGTATATTGGCGGACTTAATGCCTGAGGCATTATCTACCAGTCAACCAGTACAGGTGGTGCAGAGAGAAACAAAGTAGGTGCATTTGAAGAGCCGTAGAGTAGAAACGACTAATACTTACAAAACAGATTAACTAATTAAATATATATAATATAAACAATACAAACATAAACTTACATATATATACAATCATACATAAACATACATAAACATATCATAATATAATAGATGATAGACATCATTGTGATGAGTCTGCCTGCCCACGTAAGAGGAGTTCTTTCACCTTGATCTTAAACGCCAAACGGTTGGTGGCCATCCTGATTCCGAGAGGGAGTGCATTCCAAAGTCGTACAGATTGAACAGAGAAGGAAGAGCCTACAAAATTAGAACTATGAGAAGGACATTGAAGGAGTAAATTATTGGAAGAACGGAGGACTCGGTTATGATTAGTACATAGAAATTTAAAATAGTCCAATAGGTAGGAGGGAGGAGTGGGAGAAGTAAGGAAAGAATAGAGGGTCGTGAGAGTACGCAGACTGCGGCGCTGGCGAATAGTTAACCAAGTCAGCTGGGAACGGTATGTAGACACATGGTCATACTTGCGAAGATTAAAAACAAATCGAATGCAGTTATTAAGAAGACGATCATATTTGTTTAGGAGATCTGCATTCAGGTCCAAATAGCATACGTCACCATAGTCGATTAAAGGGAAAACTAAAGCTTGTACAAGCATTACCTTTGTCTTGGATGGGAGGAAGTTTTTCAGGCGATAAAGAGTGCGTAGAGTACCGATGACTCGTTGGCTCACGCTAGTCACTTGAGCTTGCCAGTTGAGAGTGGAGTCAATGTATAAGCCGAGATCTTTGACACTGGCACTCAGTTCTATAGTCGAGCCATCATAGATGATTAATGGTAACTTGCTTGTATCTAACAAGCGTACCATGTGTTGGCTCCCTAGCATGATGGCCTGCCACTTGTTAGGATTTACCAAAAGACCAAACCTATTTGACCAATTTTTTATTTGGTCTAGATCACTATTCATTTCATTAATTGCTGTATATATACAACCTACCTTAGCCTGTGAGTAAAGTTGCAAGTCATCGGCATACAGATGATACGCGCACTGAAGATTTTGGGTTATGAGATTGATAAATATTGAAAACAAAAGCGGAGAGAGAATGCCACCTTGAGGGACACCAGCCTCCAGATCACACCAACTGGATGAGGAATCGTCCAGGCGCACCGACTGCTGACGTCCCTGAAGATAAGAAGAGAACCATTTCACTGCTTCGGAAGAGATCATAAAGTAGGATAGGATGGATAGCAGGATATCGTGGTTGACGGTGGTGAAGGCGTTGGAGAAGTCCACGAGAGTGAGAACAGTGACTTTACCATCCTCCATACCCGTCCTCACATCACCGGTCACCTTAAGAAGGGCTGAGGTGGTACTATGCCCAGGTCTAAACCCAGATTGTAAAGGGCAAAGCAGATTGTGTTGGTGCACAAATCGTGATAATTGTTTGTGAGCACAAGCCTCCAGTACTTTAGAAAGGAAAGGGAGTATGGATATGGGACGAAAATGATCAGCAAGGGTAGGATTAGAGATTTTGGGTAAAGGAATGACAAAAGCTTTCCGCCACGAGGATGGAAAACTACATGTATAGAGTGAGAAATTGATGATGTGGGCAAGAGCAGGGAGTAGGTGGTCTAGGATAGGTACTATCATTCTTCGACTAATGTTATCGTAGCCCACAGCATTAGACTTTATGGAAAGGATGGTCTTTTTGATCTCTACCGACGCAACTGAAGAAAAGGAAAAGGTTTTAATTTTAGCTCGGGGCAGACCAGCTACGTAGTCTAGAGTAAGACACTTGGTCTGGTGATCAAGCGGGATTGTGGAAGAGAAATGACGGTTGATGTCATCCAAACCAACTGCCCTACACAGCCTTGCGGGTCGCTGTTTGCCTATACCGAGAGTCCCGAGGAACTTCCAGATATTGGCAGGAGAAGCAGAAGAGATGTTGTCAAGAATGTAGCGGCGTTTTGCATTACGTATCATCTGGTTACACCGATTCCTTGCAACCTTAAACTGTGTCCAGTTGTCATCTGTGCGATCCCTTCTAAATGAACGAAACATTCGGTCCCTACGTCTCATCGCCATCCTAACACCCCTCGTCATCCAAGGCGCTGGCGGACGTTTGAGTTTTATCCTCTTGACGGGGGCGTGTAAGTCATATAATTGGATTACAGTGTCATTAAAAATTTGGACTTTTTCATCCACTGTAGAGGCCATCGTCAGAGAATCCCAGTTAAGAGCAGCAGCATCACTACACAATTTATCCATGTCCAAACGTCCAAAGCAACGTCTGTACAACACTTTAGGTAAGGATTTGGGAGGTTTAAGAATGTAAGATAGGAAGATGAGGTCATGATTGGAAAAGCCAGGGGCAGGATGTTGACCGTGACAAGAAACGAGTGAAGGAGAGGAGGTGAAAATCAGATCAAGCCAGGTATCATTCCCGTCGATATTATGGTGAGTCGCTTGCAGCGGAAGTAGATGCAAACTCGTAGACTCGATAATATCTAGGAGTTTCTTAGAACGAGAAGAATGGTGTGCTAAGAGGTTGGTGTTAAAATCTCCCATGATGACGTGATGCGCATACTCAGACCCTAAAGATTCCAGAACCGATTCGAGACTGGAGAAATAGTCAATAGAAGGAGGACAATAGACTACACCAAGTAAGCACTTGGCCCCTTTGACCCAAACCTCTAGAAAAAGATATTCTGCAGAAGCAGAATGACCTGACGATGAGGTTAAAATTTTATATGGGAAGTTAGAACGTAGATAGATAGCCACCCCACCCCCTCGTCTATCAATTCGGTCATTTCGAATTAAAATATAACCAGGGAGAGGGTAAGTAGTAGAAGGAAGATGAGGTTTGAGCCAGCTCTCAGAGATCAGGATGACATGAACGTTAGCATTGGTAAAAGTTGCCGACAACTCACTGTAGTGGCTGGGTACACTCTGTGCGTTGATGTGGCACACATTAAAATATTTGTGAGAAGTGTCCTTAAATGATTGCTGTACCAGGTCATACAGTGTATCAGTCACGGAGCAGAAACTATCATCATCTGAGGTAGAAATAGATTCATTGGCAGACAGAAAAGAATCATCACCACAATTCATATAACAAAATAAACAATAATAAATATATAAGAAGTATAAACAATTAAATAGTATAAATAGATACGTACCTAAACAGAGTTATGTAGTACTATTGTCTCCGCACCACCTGCCAGCTTACATGCACACACAGTTACAATAAATAAGAAATATTAGATAGGAAATAAAAAAATAATAATAATAACATCAAGAAAAAGCAACGAAACTTAAAAAGAAACGAAACGCAGAATATTGACAATGTATAAATTTGAGTTACGGAACGCAAAATAAATGACAGATGCCAATTGTCATCACTTCATGGTAAACTCAATATTGTTGATTTTGTTGTGGGTAAAACGACAATAATAAGTTAATACCAGTAAATTACATTAAATTATACAGTACATCGTGTGAGCCGTAGTTGTACTGCATGAACGAAACTACGAGTATGTTGCCAAGTATTAGATTTTACGCACTTTGGAACTTGCACCGGACACTTCTGCACTAATGTTCTCGTTGCCGCTTTTGATCACAGCCGACGAGATGTTTGCTGCCTTGGGATATTTCGTCTTCAAACATTGCAACTCATTAATGTTAGAAAGTTTACGACGGCTCCCATCCGCAAGCTTGACCACGATGACGCCGTCTTGCGACCAGCACGCTCGCATGCCAAAGTGCTGTCGGGCTCGACTGAAGACTGCCTGCCGGTCTTTGGTCAGGAACTCCCTCACTGATATCGACGACCCCTTCAGCCTCGACTTAGCCTTCCATACAGCAGACCTCGAGTTAACATCAGTAAACCATGCTAGTATAGGTCGATGGTGCTCCTTGTTCGGTGAACCGATTCTGTGACAAACTGCTATAGCTGGTTGATTGAGCTTCAATGCCATGTCCTTATTTATAAGGTTGTGCAGAATAGAAGAGCAGTCCTCATTATCACCCTCTGCAACTCCCAAAAAGAGCAGTGCCTTTCGACGGTGCCTTGTCTCAATGACATCAACCATGTTGGAGCATTCGGTTATTTGCTTGCGAAGGAGCTGTAACATGGCAATTATGATCTCCCTGAAAGTGCGGAACTCCTCTGCAACTTTCGCTACTGTATCCTTTGATGGCCCACCTGAGTGTAGTTGAGCCTCCAGTTCAGCCATACGCTTAGTAAACATATCCTCCAACATATTTTGATGGGATTGTATTTCCACAAGTTGTGCCATTTCAGTTTGTGTGTGCGTAGAGCTCCTCAAAATGTGTGTACTAGTGTGAGGTGCTGGCTGTTTACTAAATATACTGTTTTTATTGTTATCGTTTTTATAAACGTTATTAATTGTGATAAAAGCAATGGAATACGTAGGGTTCTCTCCTGTTATCGTAACACTCAGTAGAAAAAGGACCTAAATCGGTTTAATGTTCACTAATTTTTACCTTGTGGAAATTAATGTTAGGTTAAATACTTAATGCATAGTGACTTTGATCAAAGGTAATTTTCGAGTTATCGCAGGGCGCAGCTAATTATATTGTAATATTTTTCATCTATTTTATTTTTAGGCTCGTTACTGCCAGGAAGTCGGTGTAAATTCTCTGTTAACACTCCCGGAGCTGTATTTTAAGCCTTCTTCGGTGGAAGACCTGGTTTTCTACATATCACAGGTTGCTAAAGCTGCTCCTAAGCTGCCTGTGCTGTACTATCATATACCTAGTATGAGTAAAGTCGAAAGTAAGTTTATTACATATAAATGATATTGTTTACAACAGAACACCATTTAGAATTTGTGAGTAAACTCCAAAACAAAATCATAATATTATTTTATTAATTTTAAATTAGTTTAGTTATATTTAAAGTTGAGAATTTAATTTATAATAATTTAAAACGTTACAAGCGTAAATGTATTTGCTTGCGGCTTTTTAATGTAACATTTCCACCTGTCGTTCTTTAAAAAATGTAATATTTTAACAAGCATCGGAACTTAACGACTCCATTTATGTGGTATATGCAAACTAGCACAATCAGGTAAACCCTGGTCAGACAACAGCGTCCTGTAATAAGACAACAGTCATTGCAGTCGTCAAACCAGATGTTAAGTGTGCCTATTATGACAAAAGCTGCTCAACACCTATTTTAATCTATTTTATTTTATTTGTAGTCAATATGCCTGCCTTCGTATTAGCGGCTACTGCAAGTATCCCAAATTTCAAGGGTCTGAAGTTTACTTCCAATGATTTGAGCGAAGGCGCGCAGGTTCTTCGTAACCTTAAGCAGGGACAGGAGATTTTCATAGGAGCTGACACAGTGAGTTTGCCATTTATACAAGTTTTAAGGACATAATTACAGAACGAACCTTAACATTAAACTAACTAAAGTTTAGCCTTAATCTTACAGTCCAAAAAGAAACTAGCGATTATTAGAAAAAAATCTCTTTTCTGCAGCTCCTCGCTCCAGCCGCGTTTTTGGGTATCCGATCGAGCACAGGCACTACATACAACTTATTTCCAAAACTTGCACAAGAAATTCTCGACGCTGTAGATAAGAACGATTTGCTAAAGGCCACAAAGCTGCAGGAAAAACTCAGTTTGGCTGTTGAGGCACACACTTGTGAAGGTAAGCTATTACAATGGTAAATATTTTTGAATACTCGTTTTCTTAAGAGACTCATAGATAGTTTTTTTTTTTTTTTTTTTTTTTTATTTCTGTGATGCGGCTGTAATGTCACTGCGACCATGAATGGTCTATTGTGATCGCCGCTTTATCAAGCTAGAGTTCACCACTAAACCCTGCAGCTATGATATATTGCAGTATTTGCTTAGGGGTGAGCTCCTTAATTTCTTCAGGGCCCAGAGTGTGTTTCCCTAGAAGAAACTGACGCCTGTGTATGAGCGGGCCACATTCCCCCAGAAGATGGAGGGGCGTTTCATCTGCCTCTTTACATCGCCTGCAGGTGCGTGTTTCGCTTAGCCTTAGATTATGCATGTGCTTGTTTAAGCAACAATGACCTGTCAAGGCTCTTGACACAATGCGTAGATTGTTCCTACTCAACGCAAGGATAAGGTTATTGTGCCTTCTGTTAAAGCCTTTGATCAGGGCTTTAGAGTGGTTCATTCCTGGCGATTCCGACCAGAGTTTGATGGCTGTTTCGATGCATGAGTTTGTAAGGGCATTTTGAGCTAGGCTTTTTGGTATTCCACAGAAGGGCTCTGGGCCCTGCTGAGTTCCATTAGCTCCCGCTCTCGCAAGTTCATCGGCGCACTCATTACCGATGACACCTGCATGACCTGGTACCCATCTGAGAACTACTCTATTCATATTACCTAGAGAGTTTAAACGATCCATGCACTCTTCAACTAGTTTCGATGTTACTACGTTCGAATCCAGTGCTAGTAGAGCGGCTTGGCTATCAGAATTTATATATATAGTCTGATTGGTGTAGCGCTTTTGCAGATTGGCTTCCGCGCATTCCACAATGGCGTATACTTCTGCTTGGAAGATGGAGGCGTTTTGTCCCAAAAACACGCTTTTTTTGAGCTTTGGTCGCTCCCCATATATTCCACAGCCTACTTTTTGTCCTATTTTGGAGCCATCGGTATACCATACTAGGCAACCAGACTCAAAAGATATCTGGTCTTCGAGCCAGTTTTCCCTAGATGGCAATTCTATTGTGTATTGTTTTCCAAATACAAACCGGGGTAGGGTGGCATCCGTAGGCATGCAAAGTATTGGTATTTCCAGTATTGAGTTCTGTAAAGTCCTCAACTTCTGGGAGATCCAATTGCTTCTGCCTTGGATATGAGCCCTGTACATGCTGGCTTTCGCCTCTTTTTGTATGAATACATGAAGAGGCGGTAATCCAAGCAAAGCATTTAGCGCCATTCCGGGGCTAGTCGACATAGCTCCCGAGGCCATGAGGCAGACAGTTCTCTGTAAGCTGTCTAATTTCTTTATGGTGGTCGTTTGACGCGTCTTGTTATACCACACAACTGATGCGTACGTAATGATCGGCCTCACAATGGCAGTGTACAGCCAAATAGTTGTTCTAGGGGTTATGCCCCAATTGCTGCCCATCATACGGCCGCTAATTCCCATCGTCATCTTGGCTTTCTTTAGTACATTGTCCAAGTGTGAATTCCAAGTCAACTTTTGGTCGATTGTGACGCCCAAGTATTTGACTTCTGTGGAAAACGCAATCGTTTTACCATTAAGCTTTGGCATTTTTAGTTTATCCAATCGCTTCTTTTGTGTAAAAGGTACGATTACTGTTTTGTCAGCATTAACGGAGAGGTCACTTTTGACACACCACCTGCTAACAGTGTTCAGTCCCTTTTGCATAATACATGAGATGGTTGATTGACAAAATCCTCTGACTATAATTACCAAGTCATCTGCATAGGCTTGCGCATCAATCTGAAGTTTTGCCAAATCAACTAGGAGTTCGTCCACAGCAAGGGTCCAGAGTAGTGGCGATAGAACTCCACCTTGTGGACAACCCCTTGCTGTAGATACTACAATTGCGATTTCATGAAGGGCTATTTTTGCACTCCTATGTGCAAGCATTGAATTCACCCATTTCACCGTTGTAGGGTCGACATCTTTACTTATCAGCCCATTCACCAACAGTGTGGTTGGTGAGTTATCAAAAGCTCCTTCAATGTCGAGGAATGCGCATAGTGCTATTTCCTTGTCCTCTGTAGCCTTTTCCACCCTGTCGATGAGGCTGGTGATGGCAGTCTCTGTCGACTTTCCCTTGCGATAGGCGTGTTGGGTGTGATGGATTGGGTATTTATCCAAAGCTACATCTCTAATATACCTGTCTATAACCTTCTCCATTGTCTTTAGTAGAAATGATGAGAGGCTTATTGGTCTGAAAGACTTTGGCTGGCTATAATCTTTCCTTCCATTTTTAGGTATAAATATGACTTTGACCAAAGTCCATTGTTCTGGTACGTATCCCCAGGCGAGGCTCGTCCTGTAGATTTTGATCAGATAGGGGGTAAGGATGTCAATCCCTTGTTGTAGGAACATAGGTTTTATTCCATCCTCACCACACGCTTTATTTGGTTTAAAGGAGTCAACGGCCCACTGGACTTGCCTGGGTCTTACGACTTTTGCAGCCATGCGCCAGTCCTCATTGCGAGGTTTACTGTGAGGCACTGGCTGCTGACATGTCGAGTCCCTTACACTGGACCCAGGAAAGTGGGTCGTGGCCAGCAACTCTAAGGTCTCCTTCACGTTATTCGTAAAGGAGCCATCGTCCTTTTTAAGGAGCCCAATCTGATTAGGTTTCGTTTTTGAGAGCAGTTTATGAAGTCTTGCTGCTTGTGGGAGACTATTGATCTCTTCACAGAGCTTCCTCCATGATTCTCTCTTCGCTTTCCTAATCTCTTTATTGTATTCCGTCAAGGCTTTACTGTAGATCTCCCACATATGAGTCTGTTTAGCCTTGTTAAATAATTTCCTGGTTTTATCTCGAAGCTTCGTCAGCTTTGAGTTCCACCAAGGTACCTTCCTTACTGAGGTCTTTGTCTTGAGCGGACAACTCTCTTCATAGGCTTTAAGTATGCCTTCTGTCAAGATTGTCACAGCAATCTCTAGACTCTCAGTTGATCTGATGGCTTTGGGAAAGGATTCAAGATGAAGCCTGAGTTGACTCCTGAAGTCAACCCAGTCTGTTAGTTTGGGATCCCTGTATGTTGTGATTTGGGTGTCTAGAGCAGCCCTAATCTCAAACTTTAAATGCCTATGATCTGACATTGAGTTTTCACTACTGACTTGCCAGTTTTTAATGTGTCTGGCTAAGTTAGTCGTAGCGATCGTGATATCTAATACTTCCTGCCTGGTACGGGTAACAAAGGTTGGTTTACAACCTACGTTTAGCGTTATTAGATGGTTAGAGATAAGGAAGTCAAAAAGTAACTCACCCCTTCTGTTGATGTCTGTGCTGCCCCAAGATGTGTGGTGGGCGTTGGCATCACATCCGATTAGTAGCTCGGCGTTGTGTTTGGTGGCATAATCTACCACTTTCGCCAAATCTTCTGTCGGGTTGTCTCTCTCTCCAGATAGATAGGCAGAGCACATTATCACCCTAGCCCCATTCCATCCTTTGAGGTTGACAAAAGCAGCTACCAAGTCGTCATTGCAAACTTCTGTAATCGGTAAAAAGTCAACAAGGTTATTGAATAAAATACAGGCTCTAGGTCTATTGCCATTGTTATGACTGAGAATCTTACCAGCAGCACTGAGTCCTAAAACCTGAGTATTTGCTACCCAAGGTTCCTGGATCAAGGCGAGGCTAGCTTTGCCCTCAACAAGACAACACTCCATTACCGCAGTTGCTGCCACAGCATGGTGGAGGTTGGCTTGCAGGACCCTCACCACTCCCACCTGGGTAGCCGCTAGCAGTTTCCCGCCGGCTTGGTGCGTACAGGCTTAGGACGCGACCGTCCTCGGCTCGTACGCCAAGCGTTTGCTGATTCGCCTTGGGAAACTGCAACTCTAGGCTTATGTCCGCCTCTACCCCGATGCACTGTCCTTTGAGACCCCCTAGCCACAGCAGACTGCGGCGTGGTCGCGACTCTCTCCTGCCTCACAAGGACTGGGCACCTGTTTGATGTGCTCGGCTGTGGTTCCACAGGCCTTTCATTGCTCCGAGGCGCTGGTTTGGGCGTCTCCTTGGCCGCGGCTGACCGCACTTCAGGATTCGCCCTGTCTTGCCTCTCAGAGCCCCTCGATGTAGAAGGCTGTGGTCCCACAGGAGCAGTTGTTGAAGGGCCAACCATTGGGTCGTTCCTGATCTTAAAAACAAGCTTCTTAAAACCAAGAGCCACCTCAAAGTTCCTAGCCCGGAGAGCCGAGACAGAGGGTTCATCCAGGAAGAAGGACACCACATGTCCATTTCCCTCAACCCTACTGTGCGCGACCCTCCAAAGCTCGGTGTTTAGCCCTTCATTCTGTATCCCCAGCAGCTGGGTAGCTTCGTCTAGCGACTCTGCCTCAGTGCTGGGGATGAAGATGGTCCCTACCGTCGGCTTTGGTAATTCCCCCTCCGGAACGATCGAGAGCAAAGCCCCATCCCAGGGTTTTATACTGGGGACCTTGTCAGACAGCCATTTGAGACTAGCCTGGTCCTCGCAAGTGACAATAATAAACCCTGGTCTGTGTGTAAAGCCCGTAAATTTAGGCCCCTTTCCCTTGTCAGCGATGTTTAACATCGCCAGGGTCAGGGAGCGATGCACCAGCTTCATTTGGTCTTCGCTCATGGGTTTCAGATTTCTGATACCCACGCGCGTTTGCTCAACGACCAATTTGAAGCTGCGCTTGGTTACGGGCTCCTCCGCACGGAGAGCTTTTTTCGGCTGCTCCTTTGGAGATTCTTCCTCCGACCTAGGCCTTTTTTTGGCCTTCGGGTCTGGAGGTAGGTTGGTGATTGGAATTTCCTTCCAAGGCTTTATAGCCAATTTACGGGCGTCGTCGACCTGCACATTGGCTGCTAATAGCCTTCGGAATCTTTTCCGTGCTGCACCACTTAGCTTGGTATGACGTTTCGGGTTCTCTTCCGTCTTTGGGGCAGAGTCACAGGAGCCTCCTGCCTTAGCCGGACTAGTCCCTTCCAACGTCATATTGGTACTTTGAGGAGAGGCTAATAGAACCTCCTCCATAAGTACTATAGTCTCCCCTAATAGAGGAGAGAACTGTTCTCTAACCGGAGAAGACGGTTTTAGTTGATTTTTTGCGGTTTCATCCATATGATTCCCACGAGTAGCTAGGGAACTAAAAATACCCAACAGCAGAGCCCCGCATGCCGAAGGGAGGACTAAAATACTACCCGATTCGTCCTGGTGTCGAGTAGCCACCGTTGACGACTGAGCACACCCTCAGCCATGCATCTCTTGGCACGGTTCGGATCACACCTTAGATTGGTTATATATTAATACATATATAAATGAGTGATATGAATAGACATACATGCATGTAATATATCTAAAAAGCGCTCGGTGGTTTCAGTTATGTCTATTTCAGAGTGAACTAGACCAACAACAGGGCTGGCAACCTCGAGAAGGTTAGTCCACCGAACTTGCCTTGGGGATCTTAGCGACCTGCGCTACTCCCAAGACCAGCGCCCCCCTACCGTCTCAGAAGGAGATGGTAGGGTAGGCCTGCACCTATGCTACCATGCTAGCATGTCGTATAGGAAACCGTGAAAGCGTAGGCCCAGACCCGCCCCTTAGATAGTTAGCAAGCACGTCTCTTAGCGCTGTATATCACTACCAACACAAACACTGATCCTATACAAAAATACTGCTGTAGTACCAAAGTAAGTAGAGTGGTTCAAGATGCTTAGAGAAGGTATATGATAATCTATACCCAGTAGTGAACGTGTTTTGCCTGAGACTTCAACTATGGTAATGACTATTATTCACTAATGAATGCTTAACTACTCAATGTTAATAGTTCTTAATTTAAATTTAAATTTTCAGGTCCTTGGGTACCAACTATGAAGGCTGGAATGGAGATAGTCTCGGGTATCAAAATGGGTCCTCCTTCTCTTCCACAAAGAACAATCTCGGCAGAAGCAAAACTAAGGATCCTGTCCAAACTAAGGCAGCTAGGACTTGCTAATTGAACACAGACAACAACAAAGTGTGCATATAATATTGTTTATTTCTGGGTTTAAGATTGAGTTGAAATTTTTATAAGTTGCAGTTTCATAGTACTCTCGCGCGTTTCTCGAAACATCGAAATAGCGAATTTAGAATAAAAGTGTACATACATGGTACTTATATATTTTTCTGACATATTAAAAACACAGATCAACACAAACCTAATACGAGTAGTTACCTCTTTTTGTAAATATATACCTATAAATAATTATTTTTTTAAAATAACTAAACAGAAAATATTTAAGCAAGAGAGAGTTTGGAGGATGGATGGCTCGATAGGTAGCAGACCTATTTTCAGTACCTATCGAATCCTGCATCCTCCTAACTCTCTTTCAAGCGATCTATGTGACTTCTCGTGAAAGGCAACTCAGGTGCTCCTGTCTGACGCAGGTTGAAACCAGATACATGGCTTGTTTCAAGGCTGGCACGTAGATCGTCAGCTTTAAATTATGAAATAGTCCTCAACCGAAACTACCAGTACATGCATTTATACATCGTCTTGTCTAGAGACACAGATCGAATTTTAGAATAAAAGTGTCCATGGTATTACTTAGATTAGGTAAATTAAAACAAACAGGTTTTTGTAAAGGCTTTATTTTATATCCGATAGTAAAATAAGAAAAAGCTACGTGCGAATGTTTGTAGCCAATATAACTAAAAAAGCTGTTTAAGAAAGCTGCTGCCTATCAATCATCAACATCAAGTCCTACATCCTCCAAATTGTCACTTAAGTCCTCTATCTGATCTTTCGTCAGTGGCAACCCAGGTGGTCGTATCTTACCTACGTTGATACCGGTTATTAAGCGCATGGCTTGCTTCAAGGCTGGGATGGGCTGTTTAAAGTCTGCGAAAATAAAATTGATTTAGTTACATATTTATCTTTTTTAATCAGCTGATTCTCGTTAGATTACAAGCATATAACAAAATTTCGTTGCACGTTGACGACAAATAAAAAAAAATCCGTACCTAGTTTTGAAATCATTCGTCAATCTTATATTCCATACAGCTACTGAGCTCGAATAACACTCATGCGTTTTTAGAACAATTTTTCTGTATGATATTCATTGAAGTGAACATAGATAGAGAATAAAATTGAGGTTAGAAAATCGTATATCTAGTGAGTTTGTTTTTTTAAAGTAGTAATCACACAATTCTTAGAGGTCTATACACAAATTTTCTTTTACGACTAATAAAAATCAATAATTTTGTGTTTTTAACTTTACCTTTATTAATTGCACGAACGTAACTTTGTAGCTTCTCATTTAAGTCTATGACATTCTTAACTCTGCACGCTTCACCATTACCGACAATTTCACGAATAAGTTTTGGAAATATGTTTAGCTGGCCCAATATGTAGTCTCTGAAACCCACCAGGACCGCTGGTGCTAAATCAGCCTATAATAGAAACATTAAAAATAAGTGGAAATGGTAAATATGACTCAGACTTTTTACGGTAGTAGATCCACACTGGTTTCAGCATGAATGGGCCGGATCGTCCGGGAAAGTACTACCCTCTCTTGAAGATCGACGTAAGAGTAGTAGTATCCGTACTACTGCGTTTCGCTCAGTGAGTGAGAGCGCCGGAGGCCCAACTTCCCTCCTTTTCCCTTTCCTTACCTTCCCTCATTCCCTTCCCCTAACCCCATTCCCAGCCGCCATAGTGGAGGCCACCATACCAGCAGTTTAAGACTATGACTTTTGGTATGGTGGCCACCACTTCTGGATTCCACTGACTGCTTACCATCAAGCGGGTAGGCTAACTTTGGTAGGCTAATATAAAAAAAAAAAAACAAAGAATTGTTAGTACCTAAGAGTTTTGAAAAGACTTTTCAATGTATGTTTACAAGTACACGTCACGAAGCCGCGACCTGTGAGGTCGCCCTTGATAACTTACATATTTGCAGCTATATAAGTATTCTAAGTATGTATTTCTAAAATAAATGTTTGTATATTATGTATTATATTTCAGTTATCAAATACCACACAAGCTTTGCTTAGCTTGGAACTAGATGACGGTGTGTGCCATAATTATATTATATAACTTCACATCATTGTCAGCGTACTTTTCCATTCTCAATCCATCAGTTTAATAGATTATTGAAATTAATGAAACAAAGTATTTACATTATTACTATAAATATTACTACTAATATACAAAGTGTATACGACGGTTTGATAATAAATGAAAAGGCAGTTGTTACTAGTCCGTATAATGATTTTAAATTAATCACAAAAAAGATTTGACAAAAAACAAAAATTATAAATTTTCTAACAAAATAAATAATATTTTAGTAGTAACAAAGTGATACACCATTTATTATGACAAGTGCACTGACCTGTAATGAGCGGCAACGTTTATTTATCCTTCGACGTGGAGTATGACTTAAATCAGTGACCGATTGACGTACTTACAGAGTGTTTAGAATAAAAGAAATTAAAAAAGTAGTCCTGTGTCTAAAATATTGAAGATATTTAGTTGTTTTTTTTTCTCGCTTTATATTGTCACATACTACACGTAATTGCATTTAATATCATACCGTCGTATAAACTCTGTATAACTACTTCAGCCAAAGTTTTCTATTTGGTTGCACTTTGTAGGGAATGGTAGCTCTAGCGTTCAAACTCCACTTAAAAACTCCTCATCACCAATATGCAACACTAGTTATATCATTGTAGTGGTTCATACAAAATAGAGTAACTTAATACTTACTGTTTCTGCTATAAACAAAACTTTCTTGCAATTCATCCTGGTTCGAAGTGGTAAGGCATCCTCAAAGACCTCAATTTTCATTCCTGAAAAACTGGGTATCTGCTTTGACGCTAGATCGAATGTCTCTCTTAAATTCACTGCAAAATAGAAAAAAAAATACATTAAAAATAAATAGTTTCAAAGTATGGCAATATCTGAGTTGATTAATAAAACACAAGAAACTGAATGTAGGCCAGCGTTGATCCAGCTGCTCCTGCTTTATTCTTCTCGCGTTTCAATTTTCTTTCTTTAGATATTTCAATTTGTAAAGGCTCCGATATAATTTTACCTGAACGTTGAAACGTAGGTGTTATACACCTCAGTGTTTTTCTTTCACTATTAGCACTTAGTCAATTCTGTTTATGCAGACGTTAAAAAAATACATCATCTTATGATCATGTACATACCTCTAACATGAGTCTTTTCTGGTATATGATAGTACAGTAAAGGTATTTTTGGCGCGGCGTCGCCGATGATTTTCAAGAAATACACCAGCTCCTGTGCCGTGTTAGGTCTGTAGTACAATTCTGGCAGAGTTATGATGGCGTCGACACCAATATTCTGTGAAAACCGTGCCTAAAAACGATAATGTATATTATTATTATTTTTAATGTATATTAGCCTACAAAATATTAATAATGCGAAAGTTTGTGTGTGTGTGTGTGTGTTTGTGTTTGTTATCACTCAGCGCCTAAACAGCTGAACCGATTTCGATAAAAATTGGTATGTAAATAGAATAGGGCGAAGCCGTGGGGCGCAGCTAGTACTAAGAATAGGAAGTAGTAGTAGTAAGTACTAACCAGTTCTATTATATCTGGTAGTGGTATACCACCAACTTGTGCAATTACTTTGAGGCCTACAGATCTGCCGACTCGTAGCCACGTAGATATCAATTTCTTTTTCTCTTCCTTAGAGAGTTTTGTGGCCTCTCCTGTTGTTCCTGCCACTAAAACATAGATTGAAGATAGAGAAAATTAATAAAAAATATAACCTCTAACAAAGAGTATTGTGTCCTTGGTAATTTCAAAAATATTGCTATTTTATATAGGTACAATTAATGCGCCAAATAAGCATACACCCGATGGTAAGCTGTTACCGTAGCGTATGGATTGCAATGGCAGGAATACCACTCACTCGCACTTTGTCGATTCAGTAAAACTTTTTGCCTGACTGCCGAATTCAAGGAGGGTGTAGCGGCGTGATATAGCTACATGTATTTAATGTAGATTTGCTGCTTTGCTTGCGACTATAAGGTGATATTTTTGATAGAAATAAAAGAACGTTCTCAGTCGAGTATGCAATGGCGTATATTTTCAAAAAACGTTTTTACAGAGGTCGTGGAAGAGGGGTATGGGAACAATGTTTAGCCAATCACAAGATTTTATCGCGCCATATTGTTGCGTTCCGATTGGCTAACGATGACGCGATAAATGAACGCGCAAATTTTAAACTTGCGAGCCTCAACATACCCGCGGCCTTGAAAGCACCAGCTTACAACATGTTAGCTTCTTCCACCAGAGGACAAATTTTTGCATAAGCGCGTCTTACGATGCCTGATGACGTTTGAATGTCTGCAACTCTCGCTACACCGTCCTTGCCAGGTAACGTTTTTACAATCCTACCTAATTGCCATTTCAATGGCGGAAGATTGACATCTTTGATGATGACCAGTGTGTCTGGCTTCAGGTCAGGTTTGTGTTCCTTCCATTTGGTTCTAGTCTGTAGCTCAGAGATATATTCATTAGCCCAGCGTGACCAAAACTGCTGCCGAAGCTGCTCCAACCTTTGGTAACGATTCATTCGATGAGGAGGCACGTCTAGCAAGTCATTATTATATACAGGTGCGGTGAGAGGTCTTCCAATCAGGAAGTGTCCAGGGCTGAGCGGAAGATAGTCATGGGGATCTGAAGACAGTGGTGCTAATGGTCGTGAATTCAACACGGCTTCTATTTGTGTCAATACCGTGCTCAACTCTTCGAAAGTGAGGTGAGCGTTGCCTACCACTCGTCGTAAGTGATGTTTACATGACTTGACCCCTGCTTCCCACAAGCCACCAAAATGCGGAGAGTATGGAGGGATAAAGGAAAACTGTATACTTTGACTATTTGCATAATCACTAATATTTTTATGACAATTTAATAAAAATCGAGCAAAATCATTTTTAACACCGATAAAATTACGACCGTTGTCTGAGAATATCTGTGACGGTTTTCCACGTCGTGAAATAAATCGCTCAAGTGCTAACAGGTATGCGTCAGACGAAAGGTCACTCACTAATTCTAAATGAACCGCACGCGTAACAAAACAAACGAATATACAGATATAAGATTTATTTAATTTTGCACCTCTGCCCTTTCGACTCAAAATCATCATTGGCCCTGCATAATCTACGCCAACACGAAAGAAAGGAAAGTTAGCAGTGATTCTCTCTATAGGTAGGTCACCCATGAGCGGGGTCAAAGTTTTACCTCTAACGCGTTTACAAACAACACATTCATGAGTCACCTTCCGAGCTAAGTTTCTGCCGGACAGAGGCCACCAAGTCTCGCGCAGTCGGTACAACAACGCTTGAGGACCGGCATGCAGAGATTGGACGTGTTCATGTTGAAATAATAAAATTATAAATATATGTTTACTAGGTAAAAGAATTGGATGTTTTTTATTATAATCGAAAACAGGTGAAGCGCTAATTCTACCGCCTACCCGAATGATTTTTTCACTATCGATAAATGGATTCAAACTCGCAAGATTACCACTCGGTTTTATATGTTTTCTATTGATAAGTAAATCGTATTCATGTGTAAAAGATTGCATTTGCGCTAATCTAGCAAGCTTGAAACTAGCTTGCCTCAATTCCGAACAAGTGATTACACCCTTCGCCCATCGCGACTTATCACGAGTGCTTAAATTGTAAATAAAGCGAAAGACATAGACAGCGACACGAGTCATTTTTCAAACTGAGAAAACAAATGAAACGGAAAAATTGATTCATTCGAATTATATTCGTTATTACATTTTGTTGTCAATGAATTCATTACGTTTGACTTAAGTTCAGGTAAATTAGAAGTAATACTTTCTTTATTAGATAACGAAATTGAATGATTACTTATGTCTATGTCCTGCAAAAATGAAGGGCCTTCCCACCATAAGTTCGATGAAGACAAGTCTTCCAGGCTTACGCCGCGTGAAACCAGGTCAGCAGGGTTCTCCCTGCCACTTACATGTCGCCATGTTAAATCAGCCGTTAGTTCATGTATTTCAGCAACTCTGTTTTGAACAAAGGTCTTAAGTAAGTTAGGAGCCAGTGGTGAACTCTAGCTTGATAAAGCGGCGATCACAATAGACCATTCATGGTCGCAGTGACATTACAGCCGCATCACAGAAATAAAAAAAAAAAAAAAAAAAAAAAGTTAGGAGCCATGCGTAACCAGCCTAACACAATGGTCGAGTCCGTCCAAAACATGACGTCCTCGAACGTACGGGTGAGCGAATTTTTAATCTTATCATAAAGCCTAGCACCTAAAAGTGCGCCGCACAATTCCAGTCTGGGTATGCTTAGGTACTGGTTTTAATGGAGCAACTTTACCCTTAGCGATAAGCAATCTAACCGTCACTTGGTCAGCGCATATAGTACGTACATAGGCACAGGCACCGTACGCAGACTGTGAGGCGTCTGTAAATATATGCAACTCAGTTTGTGTAGGGTTACATTTATAAACATGCCGCGGTATATTTACTGTGCGAAGATAGGTTAGACTCTTGACAAATCGGTACCATTTTTGTTCAACATCCGTAGGAAGTGGATCGTCCCATTCTAACTTTAATAACCACAGTTTTTGTAGCAATACCTTGCCAATAATTACAGACGGACATAACAATCCCAAGGGGTCGAATATTTGAGAGACTGTTGACAATATAACGCGTTTAGTGACTGGAATTATATATCGGTTTGAATCTGCGTAGTAAAATTAAACTCATCGGTAACATTGCACCAACCTAAGCCTAATGTCCTGCACTGACTGTGTTCGCCCAGATTTAAATCGCGAAACGTCTGATCATCTGTCAAAGGAATAGGTGATGACTCATCATCGAGTTTAAAATTAAAAATCCATTTGCGCAGCGGAAAACAGCCTGATTTTAATACATCTACTGTCTTCTTACAAATATTTAGCAATTCAAATCTGTCCTCGCATGAGGTCAAAAGGTCATCAACGTAAAAATCATCATTAATGACCCTTTTGACCCTGAGGTCAGTGCATTCAGCCGCCAATTGTTTCAAACACCTAACACTTAAAAAAGGTGCCGATGCGGTTCCGTATGTAACTGTATTTAACCTATAGAACTCCAATGACCTCGTAGGGTCATCGCGCCATATGATCAACTGCAAATCGCGTTGCGAAGGATGTATATTTACCTGTCTATACATTTTTTCACAGTCGGCCACAGCCGTGTACCTAAACTGTCTAAACCGCAATAATATTCCTAGCAGGTCTCCCTGAATAGGAGGGCCTATTAGTTGGATATCATTAAATGATTTGCCACTACTTGTAGCAGCACTAGCATCGAACACAACTCGAAGTTTGGTGGTCGTGCTGTGCTCCCTAAAAACACCGTGATGTGGCATAAAGTAATGTGGATTATCGTAAGTGTGCACGCGAGTCATGTGACCTAAATTCATGTACTCATGTATAAAATCAGTATACATTTTCTTGTAACTAATAGGTGCGCGTGATAATCGTTTTTCTAAAGACAAAAACCGACGTTCAGCCTGCGAGAATGACTCACCTAAAGTATCGGCAGATTCTTTGAACGGAATGTGCACACAAAATCTACCACTACTGTCGCGTATCGTAGTAGTGATAAACGAGTGCTCACAGGCCCGTTCCTCATCAGTGTGCGTATCCCGAATGCTAGGTAATTCTTCAAGCTCCCAAAACTGTCGCAACTGTTTGTCTATAGATTGGGTAAAATTACATTGAACATGACCTACATTGCGCGAAATGTTATTAATAGGACCCGAAATTATCCAACCCAATCTCGTATTCTGAAGAAACGGACCATTTGGTAAGCGCATCTTGCCATCAATTAACAAGTTCCAAAATCGATCCGCTCCTATTAAAACGTCTATTTTTTGTTGTCCTAAAAATTGTGTATTTGCCAACTGTACATGATCAGGTATCTTTAATTGAGTACTCTTTACTTGCACAGGAGGCAATGTGGATGTGATTTCTTTTAAAACAAAACACTTAATGCGCATGGAATAAGGATTGATTCGCGATTTAACTTCAATATCACAAGTCTGTAACGCATGTGATACCGAATTTCCTATGCCTCGTATTTCGTGAGTGGACTGTAATAATTGAATATCTAAACGTTCGCAAAACGATTGTGTAATGAAACAGCATTGACTACCGCTGTCAAGTAATGCGCATGCCGTATGATAATTGTTATATCTATCCGGAATCTCGACTAATGCAGTAGATAAAAGAACTGGTTCTACGTTAATACATTGCGTATATGTGTGCGTTTTCGTATGAGCATTACTAACTTGAATGAATTGATTTTCACAATTATTGTGTAAGAGAGATGGAAGCGGGGACGGCGGCGAGTGGGGCTTGCGCGCATCGCTCACCTCAGTCGCCGATGTCACTGCACAGCTCGTAGTATGATCTAAATCTTTAGGATGTAATAATGAATTGTGCTTTTTATTGCATTTTTTACAAGGGCCAAATAAGCATTTCTCTAAAGTGTGACCGGAACGCAAGCAGTTCTCGCATAGGTTGTGTTCCTTAACGGTTTTTTGTTTTGTTTGTAAATCCATGTTAATAAATTTAAAGCATGTGTAAAGTGGATGTTTACCTTTGCATACGACACACAGCCTATGCGAGGGGTGGGCCGATGTTTGGTTGGAGGAAGCATTACAATGTGATACTTGACTTTTGACAGTTGTAGGTTTTTTAACTTCGCAATTGCCCTGGCGATCTTTAGTGTGTGAAAATGCCAATGTCTCCAATAAATCAGCTCGGTTTTTAAGAAACTTTAATAATTCATCTACCTTTAAAGTGACTTTAGAGTTTGACAATAAAGACCCTTTATGCTCCTCCCATTCTCGCTCAGATAACCTATCTAACTTAGAAACTACGATGTAAATAATCAACGTATCCCACGAATCCGTTGGTTCGCCGAGGGTTTTTAAAGCGCGTAAATTGTTGATTATTGTATCAATAAGTTTCCTTATCATGGAAGGTGACTCTTTAGGTAGTGCTTGCATTGAGAACAAAGCTTTGACGTGATTGTGGACTAATAATCTAGTATTATCATATCTATTGAGTAATAACTCCCACGCAACAGAGTAGTTGCTTGAAGATATTTCGAGTGCGTTTATGACTAACTCTGCACTCCCTTTAAGAGATGATTTTAGGTAGTGGAACTTCTGAATATCACTAATTTCAGTAGAATTATGCACTAATGATAAATAGGAGTCCCTATATTCGAGCCAGTGGTCATATTGCCCGTCAAAGGTCGGCAGTGTGATTGTAGGTAATTTAACTGACACGTGTTTTTTAGCGTCCGGACACATTTTATTAGAATCATGAGTAGACTGTTCACTATCATTTAGAAAAGACTCAGCTCGAGCAAGAATGCTATAGTAAGCATCTTCAAACTGCTGTCGCTGGTCTAACTGGTCGTCTATGTCACTATCAGGAACAATTTCTTCTATCTTGGACTGTATATCGTTAAATTCCGTTAATAGAATACCTGCACCCTGTACACATAACTTTAAATCTATTCTCAATTGACTAGTGATAGCTGTTACGTCGACAGTATTTAAATATTTGGAAAACTTTGTCAATCTGCCTTTAACTATACCACGTTTTCTAACAAGATCACGAATGATTTGCTCAGTTTTTTCGTTAAAACCTTTAAAGGGAGATTTATCGCGGGGTTTACTACACTCTCCGTCATTTGCTGTTAACGACATTTTAGTGGCTTGTAAAAAGAGGGGTACTCACGTGTAGGTGACTAACTGCTGATGCTGCTGTTATATTGACGCTTAGCGTAGTGGGCAACTCTCACCAAACCAACTGGAATCAGAACACAAACGGTATTACACTAATGAACTCGAAAGGTCTTGAGAAATGGTACTTGACGAACGCACCGTAAGTTGCCCTCCGTCAATTTTCCAGGTTTCTATGTTGTACTCTAATGAATTGAAGACCGTCGCTTGTACTTGATGAAGATTTTTGTCCACGTAAGGCCCTTTGTAAAGTCTCTCGCAGAGGCGGTAGGGCAGGAAGTCCAAAGGTCGCTCCCTCGATGAATTAGCTGTGATGCTTCAAATTCACGAAGATCCGGCTCGAAGGACCAGAATATGTAGCGGCGTGATATAGCTACATGTATTTAATGTAGATTTGCTGCTTTGCTTGCGACTACGAGGTGATATTTTTGATAGAAATAAAAGAACGTTCTCAGTCGAGTATGCAATGGCGTATATTTTCAAAAAACGTTTTTACAGAGGTCGTGGAAGAGGGGTATGGGAACAATGTTTAGCCAATCACAAGATTTTATCGCGCCATATTGTTGCGTTCCGATTGGCTAACGATGACGCGATAAATGAACGCGCAAATTTTAAACTTGCGAGCCTCAACAGAGGGTAATGTTTTTCGAGCGTATGTACCTATGTCTATTTCTTGGGAACGCTCTACGGCCTAAATGGCTTAGTGGATTTTTAACTAACTTCGAAAAAAGAAGGCGGTTTCTGAATTATATCCCAAGTAAATACTATATGAACCTCACTACAATAGAAAATTAAGATTGATAATACTTATAGGAACCTAGTTATTGTTTTACTTAAACATATGAGGTGTCATTAGATTCGTATTGATTGTGCGAGTGACATAGGGTACATATTATTTCAATAAAATAAATAGGTTCTTTATTTTCAGTTTGTTTTAGTCAGACGGGCTTTTTGTTTTTTAATAATATTAATTATTAAGTTTTTCTTGAAAAACCGTACGTAATCTCCATGGAAAATCTTCAATGGGGAAATATTTTACGGTAGTATATAATTATATAGAATAGGCCGGATCGTCCGGGGAAGTACTACTCTCTCATAGAAGATCGACGTAAGAGTAGTAGTATCCGTACTACCGCGTTTCGTTTGGTGAGTCAGAGCGCCGGAGGCCCAATTTCCTCCCTTTCCTCTTTCCTCACCTCCGTCATTCCCTTCCCCTATTCCCATTCCCAGCCGTCATAGTGGAAACCATCATACCAGCAGTTTAAGACGATGGCTTTTGGTATGTTGGCCACCACTTCTTGATTCCACTGACTGCATCAGGCGGGGTGAAGTTACTTTGGTAGGCTAATATAAAAAAATGCACAATCTTATTGTAAAGAAAGAGCATTAACTAGGCTATGCGGATTGGTCTAACCTGAGGCAATAAGCACATAAGCGCATCAGCACATAAGCGTTGGCGTTAGCTTATGTCAATCCAATACATTTTTTAATCTATTCCATGAATAGAATAGAAATTTTTGACACTAGTCTAGAACCTCTGGATACATATATTATAGAGTTTATTCACCTAAGTGATTCCTGAGGTGATTGAACTTCAAGATATGGTGTTCACGCGTGCTAGTTTGATATAAAAGGCAAATAACACTTGTTTAAAATTGATAAGAAATTTTCCTGTTAAGTGATATTTTTTGTTAATTTTTTTTTATTGTCGTCAGTGGCAGACGATCAAACAGACCATCTGATGGTAAGTGGTAACTGTTGCATGGAGTTGAAAGGATTGAGGGAGGTTAGAAAAAAGGGGGTAAATTGGGCCTCCGGCACTCTCGGTATTGGTTCTTCTCAATTTAGTCATAAATCGATTATATCTGTATGCCTTGCCCATCGATTTTCAAAGAGGTTATTCAGAAACAGCCTTAATACAGCGTCTTCAGCCTTTATCAGGTCATCTGACCGCGCTTCCTAATCCCTGACCTCTTCTGGAGAACTATTTGACAGCATTCATCTTCATCATGTCACACATGAAGATGAACTTTGTCTGTTACTTTTATAGTGTGTTTCTAAAGTATAATCCTTGTGGTGTTAATTAGCGGTCACACACATATTATGTAACGACCTAACGACGGACAAGAAACCTTACAATAAATATCAACTATCAATTGTTTTGAAAAACATATTTTAATTTGGAATTCCATGTTTGTTGAAAGACGAGCATAACTCGTAATTATTATTATACACAAGGCTAGCTGAAATATGTGCTTTGTTTTTAACATAACATTATGGAGTTTTATAAATGTAACTTCAACTGACGGATTTTCATATTAATTATAACCTCACATTTTCGATTATTCTTTTTTATTTACTTAATTACTAAATATTTTTTACTTCAAAGCTGACGGATATTTACACAAGATAGCAAACTCTATTTCATCCTCTTGACAGACGAATTGCCTTAGTGAATGTCTACAACATAAAAGGCGTCGACTGCCAAAATTTCAGAATTGTAGGCCCACCGGCTTAGGGTCTGCATTGATATGAATCCGTCAGTCAGGCGCTAATCTCAGGAACTAAGTACTAGTCGAATTTGAAAAAATATTATTGTGTTCAGTTCAGTTCAGTAAGGCTATCTATTATCACGCTACTGACGACGGGAGCAGAGCAGTATGCAAAGACGCGGGTGATATCGCACCGTGGAAAGCTAATGTAATATATTTATTGAAAGATTGCGAGAACTTAAAGGTAAGATCTAATGCCATACATACCCAGTACTCCATCTATGCCATATTGTTTTAGGTACTTCGCGTATGTTGGTATGATCTTCAAGTTTAGATAACCCCGAGAGTCAAAGGTCGAAAACACCGGAGAAATTAGACCTCTGATTTTAAGACACTGTAACAAGAGACCAAAATTATGTTAAATACTGGAAAGGTATTACAAAATTCCTGCCAAGATCTTCACAGACAATCTTGCTTGCCCCATTCCTGCCTCTACTGGTAATATTAATAATAATACCAGCCTATTTTACTGTCCCACTGCAGGGCAAAGGCCTCTTCTCTAGAGAAGGTATGAGCATTAATCGCCACGCTCGCTCAAGACGGATTGGCAATTTCAGAGAAGTCCAGGTTTCCTCACGATTTTTTTTCACAGTCAGGCAGAAATGTTCAAGATAAAATTAGAATGTACATATGATTTAAAAAATCTCTTTTCCCGGATTCGAATCCACTACCTCGTATTTACGAAGCTGGTACCTTATCCACTGGGCCACATCAACTAGTAAGGTGGCATTTAATTATAGGAGCACCCTCTGAGGAGGCAAGCTACGCCTATACTTGGAAGGAAGATCTGAGCTATATAGAGTACCGTTTTCCTACACAATCACTCAAACTCAATTCCTTAGCGCGGCCTCCCGCGACTCGAAGGCATGATCCAGGGTCTAGAGCTGTTTGCTTTATAATTAGCATTGTAGCTTCTAATTGTTACACCTAATATACAAATATTTATAATAAAAGCGAAAGGTACTCATTTATCACGAAATCTAGATAATACAATTTTTTTTTATATTGAGATAAATATTAATAAAATTGCCCTTATATAGTAAGAAAATAGAAATATCGTTAGTTTTAGTGGTAGCGAGTGAATAGATTTAATAAGGATTTGCCATAAAGACGGACTATGCTGATATTTATTACTGATACAATGTACGATTGCCGTAAGATAAGGAAGATAACATTCTCATACGGGCACCCGCCTAATTTTTACGCGAACAAAGTTGCAGATAACAGCTAGTAGAATACATTTCATTTTATTCTCCATTCTCCATTAGGTAATTAGGTACAAAATACATCGAAATAAAGTCAAATGATTACTTACATCATCAGCGTCTACTGTCTGCACAAAAAAATGTGATAAACAATTTAAAACGAACAAAACGCTTGCTAACCGAAGTATAGCCATGATAATAGTATTATTTAAACTATTTGCAAATAAAAGTGATGCTCTTATTTATATGAAAGTAGGTAAATAACAAGCAAAATAATTTATTTAGCTTAGTTGTAATCTATACTATTAATAATTTATTCTGCTTAGTTGTAATATATATTATTTAGATCGGAAGAGTTTGTTTGTTTGTTTGTATGTTTGTTTGAACGCGCTAATCTCTGGAATATATTACATCACGCTACTTACGACAGGAGCAGAGTAGTAAGTATAGACGCGGGCAAAACCGCGTCGCAGAAAGCTAGTTCTCTATACACCTACCAGTTATGTTAATATTAGACATTAGTATCTAATTGAATAAATTATTTAGGGTTCTGCTATTTACTCAATAAATCGAAATTATCTTTTGTGTTTTAAACTGTTTTGATTGAGTAATTGTTTTAGTGGAACTTACTGTGTACGAACTGCCAGGCAGAAGTCTCATTAAATTCTCAATTATCCCGCAGTCTAGATATTATGTGTTCGGTAATTAGCAACCGCCCCTGTAACACGGGTTAGCGTAGTTAGCGACACGTGGAACTCTTGTATGAGCGTTTACGTCTCATGAGTGGCAACACTGGCAACGTTTCAATTTATTATCATATTTCGTGGTTTTCATTTTTTATCTTCTAATCGGAGCTATATTTTTAAAATATGTTCTGCTAACATTTTAGAATTAGGTAAAAGCTGTATTATAAAAAGTAAGTAATCATAATGCTTACTAGTTATTAGTTATTTTACTATGAAAATAACACAATTTAAGTTTTTAATGTATTTTTGCATATAAATAGTACTGTAAACGCAATGATTTCTTTTTACTTTTTATACAGCTTTAACCTAATTCTTGCATATATACAGAACCCTTTAAAATATATAGCTCCGATTAAATGATAACATTTTAAACCACGAAATAAGACACTAAATTGCGACGTTGCTACTCATGACGCGTAAACCACCTTAATTTACTGCCGTGTGACGTCACGCGTGACATGACCGGCGGCGTCATTACAGAAACAGTGTTTTTGGCAAGTTTAAGTAAATACAATTTCAATATTGTTTTTGTATTATTAAAACAGTTAATATTTCAGTAACATTATGTAGTGTAATTATTGTAACATAAGCAATAATATTAAACGATTTTTCAAAATTAGTCAAATAGCCTAAGGCGCTCCACCCACTGCACCGCGCCCGTCGCGTAGCGCGGGATGGCAGATTTTACCATTGTATGCAAGTATCTCAATCCCCTTGACTGTTGAGTGTTGATCGAACTTTTAAAGTCTGATGTCAAAATACTCTTGTCTGTGGAGCAGACTTATAAAGTTCGACGCAAGATGGCGGCCGACCAAAAATTCAAACATTTCTAAAATCGCTATTACTCCAACTGTGTTATTCGTTAAAACTCCTTGATTTTTACGGTTATAGTCGACTAAATGCAGGTAATAACGATACCCAACACTATTTATACTTCATTGCTGCATCCTATGAGATTTAATAAGCCATGTAGTCCGTTTCCTATTGTACTGCATCATCAATCACACGAATTTTAGATCTTAAAGTTAAAAGTATGTTAGCTGACTTCACTCAATGTTACTACTAACCAGCATAGGCCGCTATATTCATTCGTTTTTAGAGTAAAGGTTCAATTTGTCATTTTGCAATTTTCTAGGGGCTAAGTGTAGGGATTGGCGGGTTCTTAAAACTCTAGCAACTCGTATAATTTTGGCTAAAGTTCACTTGGTAAGTTCAATTAACCATAAATTATACTTCATTGCTGCATCCTATGAGATTTAATAAACCATGTAGATGTTTAGCGCATAATTGCAGAATGATAAGTAGGTAGATTTTAAATTAACAACCCATTGTATTGAAAATCAAGTTTATTTTTAGATCAACAAGATTTCAAAAATATTTTTTTAAGGTTTTATTATAATTATCCTTATAAGTATTACATTATTAGATACCTTATAATTATAACAAAATTATCTATTCATATTAAGTACTGCGTCGGCAAAGGCTCTGTCTTGCTGTTTATCTACCAAGGGTAAGTTATAAAACTTAGCAAAACATAGAGATGTGCCAGTCCAGCCGGCCGCACGCTTGATGACTTCTCCGTAGAAGTCATCAAGAGTGCAGGCGTCTCCGTAGACGCCTGCACGCTTCGCTGCTGAAGTAGAAGCGTGTCGCGTGCTGTGTGACGAGTAAACATCGACATTGATTCCACTGTCCTTAAGGACTTGTTTGATCCATCGACTTACAGACTGTGCACTGGCATTTCGAATGGGCTTCTTAATCGTTAAAATTAGTCTATCTGTACGCGATTCATTTTGAAATTCCTTTGTCTTATCTACGTAAGCAGAGAGAACCTTTGCTGGGCAAATATTTGGCTGTTCATGATAGAATGGGATAATCAATTTTGGATTCGTCTTATTAGGTGCTGACGTCTTAATAATTTCGTCTATGACTATATGAATACCTGTTTCATGGAACGAAATGTTATGTACCTTGATAAATGACAATGTCTGAGCACGTTGTCCTGTAGACAACGCGAGCAGAATTGCAAGTTTTTTAGTGATCATGTCTTGAGATAGCGACTCATTAGGAATTTTATCGGATAGGTAAGACAAAACTAAGTTAGGATCCCAAGAGTTTTGGTATTTAGGCAAATTAGGTCTAATCTTAAAAACACCCTTTAAAAATCGACTAACATAGGCATTTACACAGGTTTCTTTACCTAAGATAAGTGTTAATGCTGATCTAAATGAATTTAAAGTGCCATATTTGGCGCCATCTTTAAAATGTTTGGTAAGAAATTTGAGTAATTCTGTACTGATACTTTAAAAAAATTTAAACCATTATCTTTACAAAATACAAACCATAATTTATATACTGTATTATACTGTTGTAAGGTATTGATTGATAGCGACTGAATCATTATATCTATGGTATCATTATCTAATAACTGATTGGTGAACGCTTCCCGGATAACATTGCGCACACCAGGATAAGTTTCGGCCGTTGGGTGCGCCGTTCTGGAAGGAGAGAGCAATATATTTTCATCTGGTCCAAAATATAATACTTTAGAAATGGCCAAGGACATATAAAGCGGAAACCATGGTTGACTCGGCCAATAAGGCGCTACTAATATACCGGTAGCATCATCATTTACTATCTTTCGAATACATTTTAATATAATTGAGAAAGGCGGGAAGGCATAAAAAAGAAATGTATTCCATCTATTTCGTATGCCTCCGGATCTCGCTTCCAAGATACAATTGTTAAACACTTTTTGTTGATTCGAGAAGCGAACAGATCTATCTCTGGCTGACCGAACTCGCTTACAATTTCTTGAAAACAAGATCTATGTAATTCCCATTCTGTATCTATGTTTGAGAGCCTAAAGGCTTTATCAGCCTCAGTATTTTCGCATGATCGTATATAAGACGCAAATATGAAAAGCTTTCTATGTTATATTATTTAAATGTGGAAACTGTATACCACCCAGCCTATTAATATAAGATATGGCAGTGGTGTTGTCAATTCTTAACAATAGTTCCGAATTGGTGATAGATTTACTAAAGCATTTCAGCCCCATAAAGGCTGCCAATAGTTCTAAATAATTAATATGATTATCTCTTTCTTCCTGTGACCAGTAACCGCTTACTGTTTGCCCGTTACAGAAAGCTCCCCATCCGGTGAGAGAGGAATCAGAAAAAACTTCCAGTTGAAAATGACCGGTTATAATGGGATTTACTACATAACTTATTTTTGCTGCCGACCATAAAAAGTCATCTTTAAGTGACGGATTGATTTTCATCGTAGCGTCATAACCTCGATGTTTTGCCAGGGCGGGAAATTTTTCTCTCTCAAAGCGCTTAGTATATAGTCAACCGTATGCTACGGCTGGACAGGCTGATGTTAAAGTACCTATAAATTGAGCAAATTCTCTTATCGTAATTGATGATTTAATAGATAATATCTAACCATTTCGTGTATTTTACAACGTTTTTCTGTTGGTAGTTTCAACGCCATATACTGCGAATTTAACTGGAATCCAAGAAATTTACATATTTGTCTAGGTGTCAGAGTACTTTTTTCGTAATTTATTATGAAACCCAATCGTTTCAGAGTATTAACAGTTACTGTTAATGTGTTTTGGCATGAAACATAGTCGTTTGCCCTGCACCATAGGTCATCTAAGTACGCCACTACGATATGGCCCTCACTGCGTAAGTACGCCAGCACCGGTTTCATTAGTTTCGTAAAGATAAATGGAGCAGAACACAATCCGAATGGAAGACAAGTAAATTCGTATAAATTTTCATCATAACGAAATCGCAGGTATGTCCTGCGCGATTTATGCATAGGTACAAAAAAATATGCATCTTTAAGGTCTATCGTTGCCATGTATGCCATGTATGTACCTAATGATAATAGTTTTCATGACGTGCGATCTTCCATTTTAAAATGATGTTGTAATATATATTTATTAAGTGTCTTTAAATTAAGAATAAAGCAGTATGTACCGTTACTTTTTGGAATTTGAAAAAACTTTTAGCTAAAGGAACCACGACACACCTCGCCGGCAATGCAAAGTTTCAAAATTCTTTTAAAGATAATTGGAATTTCGATGTTTATGAGACGTAAAATTGGTTAAAAACATGTAACGTGTATTTTACTATTAAATTTTAAAGTAATAATATTTTATTACTTTTGTATGTTTTAAAATAAAATGAATGCGTTTGTTTTCAACAGTCAACAGTTCCTAGATTTGGCAGGCGACTCACAGAACAAGTACTAAAGCAACTTGTTCTGTGAGGCGACTAAAGCAATGGTGACATGCCGCCACAGACTGCCACCAGTTTTACCTCAAAATTTTGCTAACCACATTGGTTAAATCAATAGCGGACGATTGATCAAGGTGGCAGACTTTGATCAATAGCCCGCTATTGATTCACCTATTTATGCTAAAACCAACAATGTATCACTAATGAATTAAATAAATAAATAATAAATACTAATGACTTACAAGAAAATATGATTTTGTAAGTTGTGTAAATGAGTTTAAAGATAATAAATATTTTGATAAGTAATAACTAAAAAAGACTTAATCAACACATTATTGATATTATGTCAGAGCCTAACAAACATTCAAGATGATAAGTTAAGTACTTAATATAACAGAAACATGTTTATTCTTTATTATTCAACTGTCGCATATCGGAGTCATTTAGAGGTGCTCTTGTAGATAACACTTAAAAATGGTGAGTAAAATGTTTTATTTATCTGTATAATTAACAACGCTTTTGTAATGTAGTAAGTATAAAATTATTGTAATTTTAATTTTTATGTTTTTGTTTTACTATAAATACTTTTGTTATTTGTTGCCTTAAAATGAACTTTAATTTTGTTTAGTTTTCATACTAACGTAACAGATACATATGCATATAGATAAACTTGTGAGCAATACACATTTGTACGCGTACAAACATTTACACTCATTAGGTACTATCGAATTTTCATTTTGCCAATCTATCTAGATGCAAGTAGGTCTAAATTCGCCTGAAGACAGATTTCCTTGGCAACGAGCGTGTTATGATTTTAATAGACATTGACATTTTACTGAGTACATTGTTGTTATTTTAGTACTAAACAGTCCACACACACACGATAGATCTTACAAGTTTTAAGCGAAATATTATTAATATGGATATGATTCTGCTGGTTCGATAGTACCTATTTGCTTTAGAAAAAAATGTTGTAAGTCTATGAATGGTAATGCAATCGTTGTAAAGTGACGATCATCCCGTCCACTAATGACGTGACGTCCTAGTGTACAATACAGAATTAAGAGCAGCAGTGCCAGGCCTCAGGGGCTTCTTATGGAGTACCTCAAGGGAATCTTCTGGTATCACTACCTATAGGAAACCAAAATCTACTTGACAGAAAATCTGAAAAGCGATAAATATTTGCGGAGCAAACTAATATTTTTCTGAAGCCTACGATGACGTCACTAATGTACACCGGAGGGTCTAGACAAAAATGTATGGGATTGTCATACGCTAAAACCAACATTGTCGTTAGCTTATTAAGTCAATCCCATATATTTTTAATTCTATTCTATTTATACCACATATCTAAGTCCTCAGTAACGTCAAAACTCTGTCTTTTTATATTTATAAGAAATAATAATGTACAGTTTATTAATACAATAGTTGTTTGTAGGTGTCCTTCAATGTCCACGGTCTTATGCCTCCAGTTTTCACCCCCTTAAATGATGATCTGTCTGTCAACTATAGCATCATACCTGAGTACGCTAAGTACCTCACCGAAGCTCGCATCAAATCCGTTTTGGGTAAGGGTCTTATTTGGATTAATATACAGTAAATCAGGTACAATGGATTCAATTTTATTCTAGAAGAAGTTTATTTCATTATTCCGTCATTGTAAATTTATTGTAATTAATAGTAATATTTGTGTGATGAACATTTGTATTTGTCTTTAGTCTGGGTGTTTCCTATGTATTATATTATAAGTATGTATTTACAAAAAAAAGTATGTATATGTATTATATTTCAGTTATCTAGTACCCATAACACAAGCACTGCTTAGCTTGGGACTAGACGACAGTGTGTGATAGTGTCCACATATTATTATTATTATTATTATTATTGTTTTATCTTAAGTAGGTTTAATGTCAAAAAGACTGAGGGGTTCAGACCGGTACACTGACCTGTAATATACACTTGTATATTACAGGTCAGTGGACCGGTATGACTAAGTATGCAGGGGATCAGAACGGAATTAAAGTTTAATAATTAGGGGATCAGATCTGGGGCTCAGACCGGAATATCTCAAATATTTCAGAGGTAGTTGTGTAGTACTATGTAATTTATCGAAATTTATTTAGCGTCTTTTTTAAATTAAAGAACATTAAATACGAGTATAATAATGTACCCAGATGACGTCGTTTTGGTTTGTAATTTCCCTACAAGTCTAGATTGGTACTTAAAATTAGTTTATGTTACATGTAGTCTCAGTCTTGCACATTATTTAATTTCTTTTTCAAAAAATTTACATCCTATTCTGTTAAAATTGTAGTCGGCGGCACAACAGGCGAGCATATGACTTTCTCGGTAGATGAACGAAAGAAGTTGATAGCTGCTTGGGTGACAGTGGGCAAAAGCGCCGGGCTTCATGTTCAAGTTCAAGTTGGAGGAGCACCACTAGCTGATGTATTGGAATTGGTAATCACATTGCATAGTTTTCGCAGTTTCACCCGCGTATTTTCTTACTGCTCTGCTGCCGTCGCCAGAAGCGTGATGCTACATAGCCTATAACCTACCTCGAGAACTTCGCTATCATACGAACACGAACTTTTCAGACCGGTAGTTCCAGAGATTAGCGCGTTCAAGCAAACATATTCAGCAGTGAACGTATTTTGACTGTTCTGTCAACTGAATACAAATCTTCGTACAAAATCAAAATAGGTAAACTCAAAGGTGATTCAAATTGCTTTAAAGTAGTAGTGACTGGTGATTTATATATCACGATCTACGAGCTACATGCAAACTGATTTTTATCACTTAGAGTTTTTTTCACATGAATAACACTTCAACGACAAAATGATCACAAGAATAAGTAAGCCATTGCAGATAGTTCAGACGTGGAGTTATAGGAAGAACTAAAAAGAAACTCAGACCATTATTTTTAAGCCAGAATATTATATTTTTTGAGTCTTGTGCTGAGAAGATCAACGGAGAAAATGAATCGCTCCCTGACCTCAAAGTGTAAACAACTTTATACTGATAAGAATTTGATAGCCGTGATCCGTAAAAAAGCTGTTTATTTATTTATTTATTTATTAAAACTTCATATACATAAATAGTATATTGGCGGACTTAATGCCTGAGGCATTATCTACCAGTCAACCAGTACAGGTGGTGCAGAGAGAAACAAAGTAGGTGCATTTGAAGAGCCGTAGAGTAGAAACGACTAATACTTACAAAACAGATTAACTAATTAAATATATATAATATAAACAATACAAACATAAACTTACATATATATACAATCATACATAAACATACATAAACATATCATAATATAATAGATGATAGACATCATTGTGATGAGTCTGCCTGCCCACGTAAGAGGAGTTCTTTCACCTTGATCTTAAACGCCAAACGGTTGGTGGCCATCCTGATTCCGAGAGGGAGTGCATTCCAAAGTCGTACAGATTGAACAGAGAAGGAAGAGCCTACAAAATTAGAACTATGAGAAGGACATTGAAGGAGTAAATTATTGGAAGAACGGAGGACTCGGTTATGATTAGTACATAGAAATTTAAAATAGTCCAATAGGTAGGAGGGAGGAGTGGGAGAAGTAAGGAAAGAATAGAGGGTCGTGAGAGTACGCAGACTGCGGCGCTGGCGAATAGTTAACCAAGTCAGCTGGGAACGGTATGTAGACACATGGTCATACTTGCGAAGATTAAAAACAAATCGAATGCAGTTATTAAGAAGACGATCATATTTGTTTAGGAGATCTGCATTCAGGTCCAAATAGCATACGTCACCATAGTCGATTAAAGGGAAAACTAAAGCTTGTACAAGCATTATCTTTGTCTTGGATGGGAGGAAGTTTTTCAGGCGATAAAGAATGCGTAGAGTACCGATGACTCGTTGGCTCACGCTAGTCACTTGAGCTTGCCAGTTGAGAGTGGAGTCAATGTATAAGCCGAGATCTTTGACACTGGCACTCAGTTCTATAGTCGAGCCATCATAGATGATTAATGGTAACTTGCTTGTATCTAACAAGCGTACCATGTGTTGGCTCCCTAGCATGATGGCCTGCCACTTGTTAGGATTTACCAAAAGACCAAACCTATTTGACCAATTTTTTATTTGGTCTAGATCACTATTCATTTCATTAATTGCTGTATATATACAACCTACCTTAGCCTGTGAGTAAAGTTGCAAGTCATCGGCATACAGATGATACGCGCACTGAAGATTTTGGGTTATGAGATTGATAAATATTGAAAACAAAAGCGGAGAGAGAATGCCACCTTGAGGGACACCAGCCTCCAGATCACACCAACTGGATGAGGAATCGTCCAGGCGCACCGACTGCTGACGTCCCTGAAGATAAGAAGAGAACCATTTCACTGCTTCGGAAGAGATCATAAAGTAGGATAGGATGGATAGCAGGATATCGTGGTTGACGGTGGTGAAGGCGTTGGAGAAGTCCACGAGAGTGAGAACAGTGACTTTACCATCCTCCATACCCGTCCTCACATCACCGGTCACCTTAAGAAGGGCTGAGGTGGTACTATGCCCAGGTCTAAACCCAGATTGTAAAGGGCAAAGCAGATTGTGTTGGTGCACAAATCGTGATAATTGTTTGTGAGCACAAGCCTCCAGTACTTTAGAAAGGAAAGGGAGTATGGATATGGGACGAAAATGATCAGCAAGGGTAGGATTAGAGATTTTGGGTAAAGGAATGACAAAAGCTTTCCGCCACGAGGATGGAAAACTACATGTATAGAGTGAGAAATTGATGATGTGGGCAAGAGCAGGGAGTAGGTGGTCTAGGATAGGTACTATCATTCTTCGACTAATGTTATCGTAGCCCACAGCATTAGACTTTATGGAAAGGATGGTCTTTTTGATCTCTACCGACGCAACTGAAGAAAAGGAAAAGGTTTTAATTTTAGCTCGGGGCAGACCAGCTACGTAGTCTAGAGTAAGACACTTGGTCTGGTGATCAAGCGGGATTGTGGAAGAGAAATGACGGTTGATGTCATCCAAACCAACTGCCCTACACAGCCTTGCGGGTCGCTGTTTGCCTATACCGAGAGTCCCGAGGAACTTCCAGATATTGGCAGGAGAAGCAGAAGAGATGTTGTCAAGAATGTAGCGGCGTTTTGCATTACGTATCATCTGGTTACACCGATTCCTTGCAACCTTAAACTGTGTCCAGTTGTCATCTGTGCGATCCCTTCTAAATGAACGAAACATTCGGTCCCTACGTCTCATCGCCATCCTAACACCCCTCGTCATCCAAGGCGCTGGCGGACGTTTGAGTTTTATCCTCTTGACGGGGGCGTGTAAGTCATATAATTGGATTACAGTGTCATTAAAAATTTGGACTTTTTCATCCACTGTAGAGGCCATCGTCAGAGAATCCCAGTTAAGAGCAGCAGCATCACTACACAATTTATCCATGTCCAAACGTCCAAAGCAACGTCTGTACAACACTTTAGGTAAGGATTTGGGAGGTTTAAGAATGTAAGATAGGAAGATGAGGTCATGATTGGAAAAGCCAGGGGCAGGATGTTGACCGTGACAAGAAACGAGTGAAGGAGAGGAGGTGAAAATCAGATCAAGCCAGGTATCATTCCCGTCGATATTATGGTGAGTCGCTTGCAGCGGAAGTAGATGCAAACTCGTAGACTCGATAATATCTAGGAGTTTCTTAGAACGAGAAGAATGGTGTGCTAAGAGGTTGGTGTTAAAATCTCCCATGATGACGTGATGCGCATACTCAGACCCTAAAGATTCCAGAACCGATTCGAGACTGGAGAAATAGTCAATAGAAGGAGGACAATAGACTACACCAAGTAAGCACTTGGCCCCTTTGACCCAAACCTCTAGAAAAAGATATTCTGCAGAAGCAGAATGACCTGACGATGAGGTTAAAATTTTATATGGGAAGTTAGAACGTAGATAGATAGCCACCCCACCCCCTCGTCTATCAATTCGGTCATTTCGAATTAAAATATAACCAGGGAGAGGGTAAGTAGTAGAAGGAAGATGAGGTTTGAGCCAGCTCTCAGAGATCAGGATGACATGAACGTTAGCATTGGTAAAAGTTGCCGACAACTCACTGTAGTGGCTGGGTACACTCTGTGCGTTGATGTGGCACACATTAAAATATTTGTGAGAAGTGTCCTTAAATGATTGCTGTACCAGGTCATACAGTGTATCAGTCACGGAGCAGAAACTATCATCATCTGAGGTAGAAATAGATTCATTGGCAGACAGAAAAGAATCATCACCACAATTCATATAACAAAATAAACAATAATAAATATATAAGAAGTATAAACAATTAAATAGTATAAATAGATACGTACCTAAACAGAGTTATGTAGTACTATTGTCTCCGCACCACCTGCCAGCTTACATGCACACACAGTTACAATAAATAAGAAATATTAGATAGGAAATAAAAAAATAATAATAATAACATCAAGAAAAAGCAACGAAACTTAAAAAGAAACGAAACGCAGAATATTGACAATGTATAAATTTGAGTTACGGAACGCAAAATAAATGACAGATGCCAATTGTCATCACTTCATGGTAAACTCAATATTGTTGATTTTGTTGTGGGTAAAACGACAATAATAAGTTAATACCAGTAAATTACATTAAATTATACAGTACATCGTGTGAGCCGTAGTTGTACTGCATGAACGAAACTACGAGTATGTTGCCAAGTATTAGATTTTACGCACTTTGGAACTTGCACCGGACACTTCTGCACTAATGTTCTCGTTGCCGCTTTTGATCACAGCCGACGAGATGTTTGCTGCCTTGGGATATTTCGTCTTCAAACATTGCAACTCATTAATGTTAGAAAGTTTACGACGGCTCCCATCCGCAAGCTTGACCACGATGACGCCGTCTTGCGACCAGCACGCTCGCATGCCAAAGTGCTGTCGGGCTCGACTGAAGACTGCCTGCCGGTCTTTGGTCAGGAACTCCCTCACTGATATCGACGACCCCTTCAGCCTCGACTTAGCCTTCCATACAGCAGACCTCGAGTTAACATCAGTAAACCATGCTAGTATAGGTCGATGGTGCTCCTTGTTCGGTGAACCGATTCTGTGACAAACTGCTATAGCTGGTTGATTGAGCTTCAATGCCATGTCCTTATTTATAAGGTTGTGCAGAATAGAAGAGCAGTCCTCATTATCACCCTCTGCAACTCCCAAAAAGAGCAGTGCCTTTCGACGGTGCCTTGTCTCAATGACATCAACCATGTTGGAGCATTCGGTTATTTGCTTGCGAAGGAGCTGTAACATGGCAATTATGATCTCCCTGAAAGTGCGGAACTCCTCTGCAACTTTCGCTACTGTATCCTTTGATGGCCCACCTGAGTGTAGTTGAGCCTCCAGTTCAGCCATACGCTTAGTAAACATATCCTCCAACATATTTTGATGGGATTGTATTTCCACAAGTTGTGCCATTTCAGTTTGTGTGTGCGTAGAGCTCCTCAAAATGTGTGTACTAGTGTGAGGTGCTGGCTGTTTACTAAATATACTGTTTTTATTGTTATCGTTTTTATAAACGTTATTAATTGTGATAAAAGCAATGGAATACGTAGGGTTCTCTCCTGTTATCGTAACACTCAGTAGAAAAAGGACCTAAATCGGTTTAATGTTCACTAATTTTTACCTTGTGGAAATTAATGTTAGGTTAAATACTTAATGCATAGTGACTTTGATCAAAGGTAATTTTCGAGTTATCGCAGGGCGCAGCTAATTATATTGTAATATTTTTCATCTATTTTATTTTTAGGCTCGTTACTGCCAGGAAGTCGGTGTAAATTCTCTGTTAACACTCCCGGAGCTGTATTTTAAGCCTTCTTCGGTGGAAGACCTGGTTTTCTACATATCACAGGTTGCTAAAGCTGCTCCTAAGCTGCCTGTGCTGTACTATCATATACCTAGTATGAGTAAAGTCGAAAGTAAGTTTATTACATATAAATGATATTGTTTACAACAGAACACCATTTAGAATTTGTGAGTAAACTCCAAAACAAAATCATAATATTATTTTATTAATTTTAAATTAGTTTAGTTATATTTAAAGTTGAGAATTTAATTTATAATAATTTAAAACGTTACAAGCGTAAATGTATTTGCTTGCGGCTTTTTAATGTAACATTTCCACCTGTCGTTCTTTAAAAAATGTAATATTTTAACAAGCATCGGAACTTAACGACTCCATTTATGTGGTATATGCAAACTAGCACAATCAGGTAAACCCTGGTCAGACAACAGCGTCCTGTAATAAGACAACAGTCATTGCAGTCGTCAAACCAGATGTTAAGTGTGCCTATTATGACAAAAGCTGCTCAACACCTATTTTAATCTATTTTATTTTATTTGTAGTCAATATGCCTGCCTTCGTATTAGCGGCTACTGCAAGTATCCCAAATTTCAAGGGTCTGAAGTTTACTTCCAATGATTTGAGCGAAGGCGCGCAGGTTCTTCGTAACCTTAAGCAGGGACAGGAGATTTTCATAGGAGCTGACACAGTGAGTTTGCCATTTATACAAGTTTTAAGGACATAATTACAGAACGAACCTTAACATTAAACTAACTAAAGTTTAGCCTTAATCTTACAGTCCAAAAAGAAACTAGCGATTATTAGAAAAAAATCTCTTTTCTGCAGCTCCTCGCTCCAGCCGCGTTTTTGGGTATCCGATCGAGCACAGGCACTACATACAACTTATTTCCAAAACTTGCACAAGAAATTCTCGACGCTGTAGATAAGAACGATTTGCTAAAGGCCACAAAGCTGCAGGAAAAACTCAGTTTGGCTGTTGAGGCACACACTTGTGAAGGTAAGCTATTACAATGGTAAATATTTTTGAATACTCGTTTTCTTAAGAGACTCATAGATAGTTAGCAAACACGTCTCTTAGCGCTGTATATCACTACCAACACAAACACTGATCCTATACAAAAATACTGCTGTAGTACCAAAGTAAGTAGAGTGGTTCAAGATGCTTAGAGAAGGTATATGATAATCTATACCCAGTAGTGAACGTGTTTTGCCTGAGACTTCAACTATGGTAATGACTATTATTCACTAATGAATGCTTAACTACTCAATGTTAATAGTTCTTAATTTAAATTTAAATTTTCAGGTCCTTGGGTACCAACTATGAAGGCTGGAATGGAGATAGTCTCGGGTATCAAAATGGGTCCTCCTTCTCTTCCACAAAGAACAATCTCGGCAGAAGCAAAACTAAGGATCCTGTCCAAACTAAGGCAGCTAGGACTTGCTAATTGAACACAGACAACAACAAAGTGTGCATATAATATTGTTTATTTCTGGGTTTAAGATTGAGTTGAAATTTTTATAAGTTGCAGTTTCATAGTACTCTCGCGCGTTTCTCGAAACATCGAAATAGCGAATTTAGAATAAAAGTGTACATACATGGTACTTATATATTTTTCTGACATATTAAAAACACAGATCAACACAAACCTAATACGAGTAGTTACCTCTTTTTGTAAATATATACCTATAAATAATTATTTTTTTAAAATAACTAAACAGAAAATATTTAAGCAAGAGAGAGTTTGGAGGATGGATGGCTCGATAGGTAGCAGACCTATTTTCAGTACCTATCGAATCCTGCATCCTCCTAACTCTCTTTCAAGCGATCTATGTGACTTCTCGTGAAAGGCAACTCAGGTGCTCCTGTCTGACGCAGGTTGAAACCAGATACATGGCTTGTTTCAAGGCTGGCACGTAGATCGTCAGCTTTAAATTATGAAATAGTCCTCAACCGAAACTACCAGTACATGCATTTATACATCGTCTTGTCTAGAGACACAGATCGAATTTTAGAATAAAAGTGTCCATGGTATTACTTAGATTAGGTAAATTAAAACAAACAGGTTTTTGTAAAGGCTTTATTTTATATCCGATAGTAAAATAAGAAAAAGCTACGTGCGAATGTTTGTAGCCAATATAACTAAAAAAGCTGTTTAAGAAAGCTGCTGCCTATCAATCATCAACATCAAGTCCTACATCCTCCAAATTGTCACTTAAGTCCTCTATCTGATCTTTCGTCAGTGGCAACCCAGGTGGTCGTATCTTACCTACGTTGATACCGGTTATTAAGCGCATGGCTTGCTTCAAGGCTGGGATGGGCTGTTTAAAGTCTGCGAAAATAAAATTGATTTAGTTACATATTTATCTTTTTTAATCAGCTGATTCTCGTTAGATTACAAGCATATAACAAAATTTCGTTGCACGTTGACGACAAATAAAAAAAAATCCGTACCTAGTTTTGAAATCATTCGTCAATCTTATATTCCATACAGCTACTGAGCTCGAATAACACTCATGCGTTTTTAGAACAATTTTTCTGTATGATATTCATTGAAGTGAACATAGATAGAGAATAAAATTGAGGTTAGAAAATCGTATATCTAGTGAGTTTGTTTTTTTAAAGTAGTAATCACACAATTCTTAGAGGTCTATACACAAATTTTCTTTTACGACTAATAAAAATCAATAATTTTGTGTTTTTAACTTTACCTTTATTAATTGCACGAACGTAACTTTGTAGCTTCTCATTTAAGTCTATGACATTCTTAACTCTGCACGCTTCACCATTACCGACAATTTCACGAATAAGTTTTGGAAATATGTTTAGCTGGCCCAATATGTAGTCTCTGAAACCCACCAGGACCGCTGGTGCTAAATCAGCCTATAATAGAAACATTAAAAATAAGTGGAAATGGTAAATATGACTCAGACTTTTTACGGTAGTAGATCCACACTGGTTTCAGCATGAATGGGCCGGATCGTCCGGGAAAGTACTACCCTCTCTTGAAGATCGACGTAAGAGTAGTAGTATCCGTACTACTGCGTTTCGCTCAGTGAGTGAGAGCGCCGGAGGCCCAACTTCCCTCCTTTTCCCTTTCCTTACCTTCCCTCATTCCCTTCCCCTAACCCCATTCCCAGCCGCCATAGTGGAGGCCACCATACCAGCAGTTTAAGACTATGACTTTTGGTATGGTGGCCACCACTTCTGGATTCCACTGACTGCTTACCATCAAGCGGGTAGGCTAACTTTGGTAGGCTAATATAAAAAAAAAAAAACAAAGAATTGTTAGTACCTAAGAGTTTTGAAAAGACTTTTCAATGTATGTTTACAAGTACACGTCACGAAGCCGCGACCTGTGAGGTCGCCCTTGATAACTTACATATTTGCAGCTATATAAGTATTCTAAGTATGTATTTCTAAAATAAATGTTTGTATATTATGTATTATATTTCAGTTATCAAATACCACACAAGCTTTGCTTAGCTTGGAACTAGATGACGGTGTGTGCCATAATTATATTATATAACTTCACATCATTGTCAGCGTACTTTTCCATTCTCAATCCATCAGTTTAATAGATTATTGAAATTAATGAAACAAAGTATTTACATTATTACTATAAATATTACTACTAATATACAAAGTGTATACGACGGTTTGATAATAAATGAAAAGGCAGTTGTTACTAGTCCGTATAATGATTTTAAATTAATCACAAAAAAGATTTGACAAAAAACAAAAATTATAAATTTTCTAACAAAATAAATAATATTTTAGTAGTAACAAAGTGATACACCATTTATTATGACAAGTGCACTGACCTGTAATGAGCGGCAACGTTTATTTATCCTTCGACGTGGAGTATGACTTAAATCAGTGACCGATTGACGTACTTACAGAGTGTTTAGAATAAAAGAAATTAAAAAAGTAGTCCTGTGTCTAAAATATTGAAGATATTTAGTTGTTTTTTTTTCTCGCTTTATATTGTCACATACTACACGTAATTGCATTTAATATCATACCGTCGTATAAACTCTGTATAACTACTTCAGCCAAAGTTTTCTATTTGGTTGCACTTTGTAGGGAATGGTAGCTCTAGCGTTCAAACTCCACTTAAAAACTCCTCATCACCAATATGCAACACTAGTTATATCATTGTAGTGGTTCATACAAAATAGAGTAACTTAATACTTACTGTTTCTGCTATAAACAAAACTTTCTTGCAATTCATCCTGGTTCGAAGTGGTAAGGCATCCTCAAAGACCTCAATTTTCATTCCTGAAAAACTGGGTATCTGCTTTGACGCTAGATCGAATGTCTCTCTTAAATTCACTGCAAAATAGAAAAAAAAATACATTAAAAATAAATAGTTTCAAAGTATGGCAATATCTGAGTTGATTAATAAAACACAAGAAACTGAATGTAGGCCAGCGTTGATCCAGCTGCTCCTGCTTTATTCTTCTCGCGTTTCAATTTTCTTTCTTTAGATATTTCAATTTGTAAAGGCTCCGATATAATTTTACCTGAACGTTGAAACGTAGGTGTTATACACCTCAGTGTTTTTCTTTCACTATTAGCACTTAGTCAATTCTGTTTATGCAGACGTTAAAAAAATACATCATCTTATGATCATGTACATACCTCTAACATGAGTCTTTTCTGGTATATGATAGTACAGTAAAGGTATTTTTGGCGCGGCGTCGCCGATGATTTTCAAGAAATACACCAGCTCCTGTGCCGTGTTAGGTCTGTAGTACAATTCTGGCAGAGTTATGATGGCGTCGACACCAATATTCTGTGAAAACCGTGCCTAAAAACGATAATGTATATTATTATTATTTTTAATGTATATTAGCCTACAAAATATTAATAATGCGAAAGTTTGTGTGTGTGTGTGTGTGTTTGTGTTTGTTATCACTCAGCGCCTAAACAGCTGAACCGATTTCGATAAAAATTGGTATGTAAATAGAATAGGGCGAAGCCGTGGGGCGCAGCTAGTACTAAGAATAGGAAGTAGTAGTAGTAAGTACTAACCAGTTCTATTATATCTGGTAGTGGTATACCACCAACTTGTGCAATTACTTTGAGGCCTACAGATCTGCCGACTCGTAGCCACGTAGATATCAATTTCTTTTTCTCTTCCTTAGAGAGTTTTGTGGCCTCTCCTGTTGTTCCTGCCACTAAAACATAGATTGAAGATAGAGAAAATTAATAAAAAATATAACCTCTAACAAAGAGTATTGTGTCCTTGGTAATTTCAAAAATATTGCTATTTTATATAGGTACAATTAATGCGCCAAATAAGCATACACCCGATGGTAAGCTGTTACCGTAGCGTATGGATTGCAATGGCAGGAATACCACTCACTCGCACTTTGTCGATTCAGTAAAACTTTTTGCCTGACTGCCGAATTCAAGGAGGGTGTAGCGGCGTGATATAGCTACATGTATTTAATGTAGATTTGCTGCTTTGCTTGCGACTATAAGGTGATATTTTTGATAGAAATAAAAGAACGTTCTCAGTCGAGTATGCAATGGCGTATATTTTCAAAAAACGTTTTTACAGAGGTCGTGGAAGAGGGGTATGGGAACAATGTTTAGCCAATCACAAGATTTTATCGCGCCATATTGTTGCGTTCCGATTGGCTAACGATGACGCGATAAATGAACGCGCAAATTTTAAACTTGCGAGCCTCAACATACCCGCGGCCTTGAAAGCACCAGCTTACAACATGTTAGCTTCTTCCACCAGAGGACAAATTTTTGCATAAGCGCGTCTTACGATGCCTGATGACGTTTGAATGTCTGCAACTCTCGCTACACCGTCCTTGCCAGGTAACGTTTTTACAATCCTACCTAATTGCCATTTCAATGGCGGAAGATTGACATCTTTGATGATGACCAGTGTGTCTGGCTTCAGGTCAGGTTTGTGTTCCTTCCATTTGGTTCTAGTCTGTAGCTCAGAGATATATTCATTAGCCCAGCGTGACCAAAACTGCTGCCGAAGCTGCTCCAACCTTTGGTAACGATTCATTCGATGAGGAGGCACGTCTAGCAAGTCATTATTATATACAGGTGCGGTGAGAGGTCTTCCAATCAGGAAGTGTCCAGGGCTGAGCGGAAGATAGTCATGGGGATCTGAAGACAGTGGTGCTAATGGTCGTGAATTCAACACGGCTTCTATTTGTGTCAATACCGTGCTCAACTCTTCGAAAGTGAGGTGAGCGTTGCCTACCACTCGTCGTAAGTGATGTTTACATGACTTGACCCCTGCTTCCCACAAGCCACCAAAATGCGGAGAGTATGGAGGGATAAAGGAAAACTGTATACTTTGACTATTTGCATAATCACTAATATTTTTATGACAATTTAATAAAAATCGAGCAAAATCATTTTTAACACCGATAAAATTACGACCGTTGTCTGAGAATATCTGTGACGGTTTTCCACGTCGTGAAATAAATCGCTCAAGTGCTAACAGGTATGCGTCAGACGAAAGGTCACTCACTAATTCTAAATGAACCGCACGCGTAACAAAACAAACGAATATACAGATATAAGATTTATTTAATTTTGCACCTCTGCCCTTTCGACTCAAAATCATCATTGGCCCTGCATAATCTACGCCAACACGAAAGAAAGGAAAGTTAGCAGTGATTCTCTCTATAGGTAGGTCACCCATGAGCGGGGTCAAAGTTTTACCTCTAACGCGTTTACAAACAACACATTCATGAGTCACCTTCCGAGCTAAGTTTCTGCCGGACAGAGGCCACCAAGTCTCGCGCAGTCGGTACAACAACGCTTGAGGACCGGCATGCAGAGATTGGACGTGTTCATGTTGAAATAATAAAATTATAAATATATGTTTACTAGGTAAAAGAATTGGATGTTTTTTATTATAATCGAAAACAGGTGAAGCGCTAATTCTACCGCCTACCCGAATGATTTTTTCACTATCGATAAATGGATTCAAACTCGCAAGATTACCACTCGGTTTTATATGTTTTCTATTGATAAGTAAATCGTATTCATGTGTAAAAGATTGCATTTGCGCTAATCTAGCAAGCTTGAAACTAGCTTGCCTCAATTCCGAACAAGTGATTACACCCTTCGCCCATCGCGACTTATCACGAGTGCTTAAATTGTAAATAAAGCGAAAGACATAGACAGCGACACGAGTCATTTTTCAAACTGAGAAAACAAATGAAACGGAAAAATTGATTCATTCGAATTATATTCGTTATTACATTTTGTTGTCAATGAATTCATTACGTTTGACTTAAGTTCAGGTAAATTAGAAGTAATACTTTCTTTATTAGATAACGAAATTAAATGATTACTTATGTCTATGTCCTGCAAAAATGAAGGGCCTTCCCACCATAAGTTCGATGAAGACAAGTCTTCCAGGCTTACGCCGCGTGAAACCAGGTCAGCAGGGTTCTCCCTGCCACTTACATGTCGCCATGTTAAATCAGCCGTTAGTTCATGTATTTCAGCAACTCTGTTTTGAACAAAGGTCTTAAGTAAGTTAGGAGCCAGTGGTGAACTCTAGCTTGATAAAGCGGCGATCACAATAGACCATTCATGGTCGCAGTGACATTACAGCCGCATCACAGAAATAAAAAAAAAAAAAAAAAAAAAAAGTTAGGAGCCATGCGTAACCAGCCTAACACAATGGTCGAGTCCGTCCAAAACATGACGTCCTCGAACGTACGGGTGAGCGAATTTTTAATCTTATCATAAAGCCTAGCACCTAAAAGTGCGCCGCACAATTCCAGTCTGGGTATGCTTAGGTACTGGTTTTAATGGAGCAACTTTACCCTTAGCGATAAGCAATCTAACCGTCACTTGGTCAGCGCATATAGTACGTACATAGGCACAGGCACCGTACGCAGACTGTGAGGCGTCTGTAAATATATGCAACTCAGTTTGTGTAGGGTTACATTTATAAACATGCCGCGGTATATTTACTGTGCGAAGATAGGTTAGACTCTTGACAAATCGGTACCATTTTTGTTCAACATCCGTAGGAAGTGGATCGTCCCATTCTAACTTTAATAACCACAGTTTTTGTAGCAATACCTTGCCAATAATTACAGACGGACATAACAATCCCAAGGGGTCGAATATTTGAGAGACTGTTGACAATATAACGCGTTTAGTGACTGGAATTATATATCGGTTTGAATCTGCGTAGTAAAATTAAACTCATCGGTAACATTGCACCAACCTAAGCCTAATGTCCTGCACTGACTGTGTTCGCCCAGATTTAAATCGCGAAACGTCTGATCATCTGTCAAAGGAATAGGTGATGACTCATCATCGAGTTTAAAATTAAAAATCCATTTGCGCAGCGGAAAACAGCCTGATTTTAATACATCTACTGTCTTCTTACAAATATTTAGCAATTCAAATCTGTCCTCGCATGAGGTCAAAAGGTCATCAACGTAAAAATCATCATTAATGACCCTTTTGACCCTGAGGTCAGTGCATTCAGCCGCCAATTGTTTCAAACACCTAACACTTAAAAAAGGTGCCGATGCGGTTCCGTATGTAACTGTATTTAACCTATAGAACTCCAATGACCTCGTAGGGTCATCGCGCCATATGATCAACTGCAAATCGCGTTGCGAAGGATGTATATTTACCTGTCTATACATTTTTTCACAGTCGGCCACAGCCGTGTACCTAAACTGTCTAAACCGCAATAATATTCCTAGCAGGTCTCCCTGAATAGGAGGGCCTATTAGTTGGATATCATTAAATGATTTGCCACTACTTGTAGCAGCACTAGCATCGAACACAACTCGAAGTTTGGTGGTCGTGCTGTGCTCCCTAAAAACACCGTGATGTGGCATAAAGTAATGTGGATTATCGTAAGTGTGCACGCGAGTCATGTGACCTAAATTCATGTACTCATGTATAAAATCAGTATACATTTTCTTGTAACTAATAGGTGCGCGTGATAATCGTTTTTCTAAAGACAAAAACCGACGTTCAGCCTGCGAGAATGACTCACCTAAAGTATCGGCAGATTCTTTGAACGGAATGTGCACACAAAATCTACCACTACTGTCGCGTATCGTAGTAGTGATAAACGAGTGCTCACAGGCCCGTTCCTCATCAGTGTGCGTATCCCGAATGCTAGGTAATTCTTCAAGCTCCCAAAACTGTCGCAACTGTTTGTCTATAGATTGGGTAAAATTACATTGAACATGACCTACATTGCGCGAAATGTTATTAATAGGACCCGAAATTATCCAACCCAATCTCGTATTCTGAAGAAACGGACCATTTGGTAAGCGCATCTTGCCATCAATTAACAAGTTCCAAAATCGATCCGCTCCTATTAAAACGTCTATTTTTTGTTGTCCTAAAAATTGTGTATTTGCCAACTGTACATGATCAGGTATCTTTAATTGAGTACTCTTTACTTGCACAGGAGGCAATGTGGATGTGATTTCTTTTAAAACAAAACACTTAATGCGCATGGAATAAGGATTGATTCGCGATTTAACTTCAATATCACAAGTCTGTAACGCATGTGATACCGAATTTCCTATGCCTCGTATTTCGTGAGTGGACTGTAATAATTGAATATCTAAACGTTCGCAAAACGATTGTGTAATGAAACAGCATTGACTACCGCTGTCAAGTAATGCGCATGCCGTATGATAATTGTTATATCTATCCGGAATCTCGACTAATGCAGTAGATAAAAGAACTGGTTCTACGTTAATACATTGCGTATATGTGTGCGTTTTCGTATGAGCATTACTAACTTGAATGAATTGATTTTCACAATTATTGTGTAAGAGAGATGGAAGCGGGGACGGCGGCGAGTGGGGCTTGCGCGCATCGCTCACCTCAGTCGCCGATGTCACTGCACAGCTCGTAGTATGATCTAAATCTTTAGGATGTAATAATGAATTGTGCTTTTTATTGCATTTTTTACAAGGGCCAAATAAGCATTTCTCTAAAGTGTGACCGGAACGCAAGCAGTTCTCGCATAGGTTGTGTTCCTTAACGGTTTTTTGTTTTGTTTGTAAATCCATGTTAATAAATTTAAAGCATGTGTAAAGTGGATGTTTACCTTTGCATACGACACACAGCCTATGCGAGGGGTGGGCCGATGTTTGGTTGGAGGAAGCATTACAATGTGATACTTGACTTTTGACAGTTGTAGGTTTTTTAACTTCGCAATTGCCCTGGCGATCTTTAGTGTGTGAAAATGCCAATGTCTCCAATAAATCAGCTCGGTTTTTAAGAAACTTTAATAATTCATCTACCTTTAAAGTGACTTTAGAGTTTGACAATAAAGACCCTTTATGCTCCTCCCATTCTCGCTCAGATAACCTATCTAACTTAGAAACTACGATGTAAATAATCAACGTATCCCACGAATCCGTTGGTTCGCCGAGGGTTTTTAAAGCGCGTAAATTGTTGATTATTGTATCAATAAGTTTCCTTATCATGGAAGGTGACTCTTTAGGTAGTGCTTGCATTGAGAACAAAGCTTTGACGTGATTGTGGACTAATAATCTAGTATTATCATATCTATTGAGTAATAACTCCCACGCAACAGAGTAGTTGCTTGAAGATATTTCGAGTGCGTTTATGACTAACTCTGCACTCCCTTTAAGAGATGATTTTAGGTAGTGGAACTTCTGAATATCACTAATTTCAGTAGAATTATGCACTAATGATAAATAGGAGTCCCTATATTCGAGCCAGTGGTCATATTGCCCGTCAAAGGTCGGCAGTGTGATTGTAGGTAATTTAACTGACACGTGTTTTTTAGCGTCCGGACACATTTTATTAGAATCATGAGTAGACTGTTCACTATCATTTAGAAAAGACTCAGCTCGAGCAAGAATGCTATAGTAAGCATCTTCAAACTGCTGTCGCTGGTCTAACTGGTCGTCTATGTCACTATCAGGAACAATTTCTTCTATCTTGGACTGTATATCGTTAAATTCCGTTAATAGAATACCTGCACCCTGTACACATAACTTTAAATCTATTCTCAATTGACTAGTGATAGCTGTTACGTCGACAGTATTTAAATATTTGGAAAACTTTGTCAATCTGCCTTTAACTATACCACGTTTTCTAACAAGATCACGAATGATTTGCTCAGTTTTTTCGTTAAAACCTTTAAAGGGAGATTTATCGCGGGGTTTACTACACTCTCCGTCATTTGCTGTTAACGACATTTTAGTGGCTTGTAAAAAGAGGGGTACTCACGTGTAGGTGACTAACTGCTGATGCTGCTGTTATATTGACGCTTAGCGTAGTGGGCAACTCTCACCAAACCAACTGGAATCAGAACACAAACGGTATTACACTAATGAACTCGAAAGGTCTTGAGAAATGGTACTTGACGAACGCACCGTAAGTTGCCCTCCGTCAATTTTCCAGGTTTCTATGTTGTACTCTAATGAATTGAAGACCGTCGCTTGTACTTGATGAAGATTTTTGTCCACGTAAGGCCCTTTGTAAAGTCTCTCGCAGAGGCGGTAGGGCAGGAAGTCCAAAGGTCGCTCCCTCGATGAATTAGCTGTGATGCTTCAAATTCACGAAGATCCGGCTCGAAGGACCAGAATATGTAGCGGCGTGATATAGCTACATGTATTTAATGTAGATTTGCTGCTTTGCTTGCGACTACGAGGTGATATTTTTGATAGAAATAAAAGAACGTTCTCAGTCGAGTATGCAATGGCGTATATTTTCAAAAAACGTTTTTACAGAGGTCGTGGAAGAGGGGTATGGGAACAATGTTTAGCCAATCACAAGATTTTATCGCGCCATATTGTTGCGTTCCGATTGGCTAACGATGACGCGATAAATGAACGCGCAAATTTTAAACTTGCGAGCCTCAACAGAGGGTAATGTTTTTCGAGCGTATGTACCTATGTCTATTTCTTGGGAACGCTCTACGGCCTAAATGGCTTAGTGGATTTTTAACTAACTTCGAAAAAAGAAGGCGGTTTCTGAATTATATCCCAAGTAAATACTATATGAACCTCACTACAATAGAAAATTAAGATTGATAATACTTATAGGAACCTAGTTATTGTTTTACTTAAACATATGAGGTGTCATTAGATTCGTATTGATTGTGCGAGTGACATAGGGTACATATTATTTCAATAAAATAAATAGGTTCTTTATTTTCAGTTTGTTTTAGTCAGACGGGCTTTTTGTTTTTTAATAATATTAATTATTAAGTTTTTCTTGAAAAACCGTACGTAATCTCCATGGAAAATCTTCAATGGGGAAATATTTTACGGTAGTATATAATTATATAGAATAGGCCGGATCGTCCGGGGAAGTACTACTCTCTCATAGAAGATCGACGTAAGAGTAGTAGTATCCGTACTACCGCGTTTCGTTTGGTGAGTCAGAGCGCCGGAGGCCCAATTTCCTCCCTTTCCTCTTTCCTCACCTCCGTCATTCCCTTCCCCTATTCCCATTCCCAGCCGTCATAGTGGAAACCATCATACCAGCAGTTTAAGACGATGGCTTTTGGTATGTTGGCCACCACTTCTTGATTCCACTGACTGCATCAGGCGGGGTGAAGTTACTTTGGTAGGCTAATATAAAAAAATGCACAATCTTATTGTAAAGAAAGAGCATTAACTAGGCTATGCGGATTGGTCTAACCTGAGGCAATAAGCACATAAGCGCATCAGCACATAAGCGTTGGCGTTAGCTTATGTCAATCCAATACATTTTTTAATCTATTCCATGAATAGAATAGAAATTTTTGACACTAGTCTAGAACCTCTGGATACATATATTATAGAGTTTATTCACCTAAGTGATTCCTGAGGTGATTGAACTTCAAGATATGGTGTTCACGCGTGCTAGTTTGATATAAAAGGCAAATAACACTTGTTTAAAATTGATAAGAAATTTTCCTGTTAAGTGATATTTTTTGTTAATTTTTTTTTATTGTCGTCAGTGGCAGACGATCAAACAGACCATCTGATGGTAAGTGGTAACTGTTGCATGGAGTTGAAAGGATTGAGGGAGGTTAGAAAAAAGGGGGTAAATTGGGCCTCCGGCACTCTCGGTACTGGTTCTTCTCAATTTAGTCATAAATCGATTATATCTGTATGCCTTGCCCATCGATTTTCAAAGAGGTTATTCAGAAACAGCCTTAATACAGCGTCTTCAGCCTTTATCAGGTCATCTGACCGCGCTTCCTAATCCCTGACCTCTTCTGGAGAACTATTTGACAGCATTCATCTTCATCATGTCACACATGAAGATGAACTTTGTCTGTTACTTTTATAGTGTGTTTCTAAAGTATAATCCTTGTGGTGTTAATTAGCGGTCACACACATATTATGTAACGACCTAACGACGGACAAGAAACCTTACAATAAATATCAACTATCAATTGTTTTGAAAAACATATTTTAATTTGGAATTCCATGTTTGTTGAAAGACGAGCATAACTCGTAATTATTATTATACACAAGGCTAGCTGAAATATGTGCTTTGTTTTTAACATAACATTATGGAGTTTTATAAATGTAACTTCAACTGACGGATTTTCATATTAATTATAACCTCACATTTTCGATTATTCTTTTTTATTTACTTAATTACTAAATATTTTTTACTTCAAAGCTGACGGATATTTACACAAGATAGCAAACTCTATTTCATCCTCTTGACAGACGAATTGCCTTAGTGAATGTCTACAACATAAAAGGCGTCGACTGCCAAAATTTCAGAATTGTAGGCCCACCGGCTTAGGGTCTGCATTGATATGAATCCGTCAGTCAGGCGCTAATCTCAGGAACTAAGTACTAGTCGAATTTGAAAAAATATTATTGTGTTCAGTTCAGTTCAGTAAGGCTATCTATTATCACGCTACTGACGACGGGAGCAGAGCAGTATGCAAAGACGCGGGTGATATCGCACCGTGGAAAGCTAATGTAATATATTTATTGAAAGATTGCGAGAACTTAAAGGTAAGATCTAATGCCATACATACCCAGTACTCCATCTATGCCATATTGTTTTAGGTACTTCGCGTATGTTGGTATGATCTTCAAGTTTAGATAACCCCGAGAATCAAAGGTCGAAAACACCGGAGAAATTAGACCTCTGATTTTAAGACACTGTAACAAGAGACAAAAATTATGTTAAATACTGGAAAGGTATTACAAAATTCCTGCCAAGATCTTCACAGACAATCTTTGCTTGCCCCATTCCTGCCTCTACTAGTAATATTAATAATAATACCAGCCTGTTTTACTGTCCCACTGCAGGGCAAAGGCCTCTTCTCTAGAGAAGGTATGAGCATTAATCGCCACGCTTGCTCAAGACGGATTGGCAATTTCAGAGAAGTCCAGGTTTCCTCACGATTTTTACTTCACCGTCAGTCAGAAATGTCCAAGATAAAATTAGCCCGGATTCGAACTCACTACCTCGTATTTACGAAGCGGGTACCTTATCCACTGGGCCATATCGACTGGTAAGACGGCATTTAATTATAGGAGCACCCTCTGAGGAGGCAAGCTACGCCTTTACTTGGCAGAAAGATCTGAGCTATACAGAGTACCGTTTTCCTACACAATCCCCTAACTCAATTCCTTAGCGCGGCCTCCCGCGACTCGAAGGCATGATCCAGGGTCTAGAGCTGTTTGCTTTATAATTAGCATTGTAGCTTCTAATTGTTACACCTAATATACAAATATTTATAATAAAAGCGGAAGGTACTCATTTATCACGAAATCTAAATAATATTTTTTTTTATTGAGATAAATATAAATAAAATTGCCCTTAATAAAGTAAGAAAATAGAAATTTCGTTAGTTTTAGTGGTAGCGAGTGAATAGATTTAATAAGGATTTGCCATAAATACGGATTATGCTGATATTTATTATTGATACAATGTACGATTGCCGTAAGATAAGGCAGACAACATTCTCTTACGGGCACCCGCCTAATTTTTACGCGAACGAAGTTGCAGATAACAACTACTAGAATACATTTTATTTTATTCTCCATTCTCCATTAGGTAATTAGGTACAAAATACATCGAAATAAAGACAAATGATTACTTACATCATCAGCGTCTACTGTCTGCACAAAAAAATGTGGTAAACAATTTAAAACGAACAAAACGCTTGCTAACCGAAGTATAGCCATGATAATAGTATTGTTTAAACTATTTGCAAATAAAAGTGATGCTCTTATTTATATGAAAGTAGGTAAATAACAAGCAAAATAATTTATTTAGCTTAATTGTAATCTATACTATTATACAAAGCCGAAGTGTTTGTTCGTTTGTTTCTTTGTTCTCTGGAACTACCCGTCGGATTTGAATATTTCTTTTTGTGTATGATAGCCCAGTTCTTGAGGAAGGTTACAGGTTATACAACATCACGCTACTTGCGACGGGAGCAGACCAGTAAGCAAAGACGCGGGCAAAACCGCGTCGCAGAAAGCTAGTTCTTTATAAACCTACCAGACAAGTTAATATTAGACATTATTATCTAAATTAATAAATTATTTAGGGTTCTGCTATTTCCTCAATAAATCGAAATTACCTTTTGGGATAACTGTTTTGATTGACTAGATGTTTTAGTGGTACTGAGTACGAATTACCATGCAGAAGTCTTAGGAAATTCTCAATTAGCCCGCAGGGCAACCGCACCTGTTACACGGGACGGCGAAGTTAGCGAAACGTGGGTTTTCTACAGGGTTTATGCCTTAGGGCTGGCAATGTCCTTTTTTTTTCTTTTGTCGGTTTTCAATTTTTATCTTCTAATCGGAGCTATATTTCAAAAATATGTTCTGCTAACATTTTAGAATAAGGTGAAAGTTGTATTATAAAAAGTGGGTAATCATAATGCTTACAGTTTTTTTTTCTATGAAAATAACACAATTTAAGTTTTAAATGTATCTTTTGCATATAAATAGAACTGTTAACACAATGATTTCTCACTTTTTATACAGCTTTCACCTAATTCTAGCATGTAGACAGAACATATTTTATAAGTATAACCCCGATGATATGATAAAAATTTAAACCACGAAATATGACAAAAATGCGACGTTGCCACTCATGACGCGTAAACCATCTTAATTTTACTGCCGTGTGACGTCATGCGTGACATGACCAGCGGCGTCAATAGTAACATTAGTCATTAGTAACAGTGATTTTGACATGTTTTAGTAAATTTAAACTTCAATATTGTTTTTGTATTATTAAAACAGTAAATATTTCGGAAATGTTAATATAGTGTAATTATTATAACATAAGCAATAATATTAAACTATTTTTCAAAATTAGTCAAATAGTCTAATTCTCGGTCCCGTTTTTTTTTTTTTTAATATTGTAGACCACCAAAGTGACTCCACTCCGCCTGATGGTAAGCAGTCAGTGGAATCCAGAAGTGGCGGCCACCACACCAAAAGTCATCGTTTTAAACTGCTGGTATGGTGGCCTCCACTATGGTGGCTGGTAATGGAGTTAGGGGAAGGGAATGAGGGAGGTGAGGAAAGAGGAAAGGGGGAAATTGGGCCTCCGGCGGCGCTCTCACTCACCGAACGAAACGCAGTAGTAAGGATACTACTACTCTTAAGTCGATCTTCTATGAGAGGGTAGTACTTCCCCGGACGATCCGGCCCATTCATGCTGAAATCAGCGTGGATCTACTACCACCCGTTCCTTTTCTTCGTCATTCACAGTCGGCAATAACGCCATGATTATGTTTTCTTGGCTTTTACAATGTTTAGAGAACACAACCATGTTTATAGGCTACAGTTATTTTTTACCATTGTTCATATTAAGTATCTATTATTAATTGATTCTTTTCTGCAGAACCCGCAAATGTAGAACATAACACCTACTTTATTTTGGTACTTACCCACATTTATTTTCTAATGAGAATTAAATTTGAATAGATATGTGGAAAGTCAACTTCTAACGTTATCTCTGTATTTTCTATTTATACTTATCACTACATAATAATATATAAAACGAAGTCGCTGTCTGTCTGTCTCCCTTCTGTCTGACTGTCTGTCCCTATGTATGCTTAGATCCTTAAACTTAGCAACGAATTTTGATGCAGGTTTTTTTAACAGATAGAGTGAATCAAGAGCTAGATATGCTATTTAATACATATTTATACAATTAGTGTACTTAAAGAAAATAAAGCTTATTTTAGTTTAAGAAATCAGGAATAAAGTTTTTACAAAATATTTGATGTATTTTACCAACATTTGAAAACGGGCTCGTGCAAATTACGGCAGGCGCCGCACCGCATCGCATCGCATGACAAAAATCTTCCTACATCACTTTAGTACATTTTTATCAAATACAATTACATTTAATAGACTGTTTTATATCAATTATCGCATCGCACACTACAGGTGGGCCGCACCGAGCCGCATCGCATCGTAACGCACTGCTACATTGTACAAAAACAGTTTACTGCTTTTTTTTCGTTTGTTTCTTTTTGTTTTTCTACGATGCCATGTCACCACTAGAAAGTATGACACAGATATTTACAACTTGAATATTTATGAGTAGGTTACTAATATAAATGTATTTCAAGTGATACAAACCACTTGATATTCCAACTAAATTTATTTGTAACTTTTATTTTGAAAGGAATTATTTTTATAAAATCGATTACCTTACTTTCTAGGTATTATTTATTTACAACGACTTAGTACTTACGTTATTACACGTATCAGCTATTCCATACATGAGAGTAGTAACCACCTAAAGACTAACACCACATCCACATTATTTGTTAAATAATATAATTAAGTTAGAATTAAATTAAATTCTAATGTAATAATTAATATACATACCTACGATAATTGCACAGTAATATATTAAAATACTCCTTAAAATTAGATTACGTCCCTCATATTGAGCATTCAATATGAGAGATAAATGTCATTTTTTTTGTAAAAATACTACACACAGGTCCTTTATTGTGTCCACTTCTTGTAACTTTGTTTGTTCTACAAAGTAGCTCGCTCCTATTGTATGCGTTTTCCTAGTGAATGTCGAATAGTAGCACTTTTTAGTATTTAGGGTCATCATTAACTTTACACCATTCTATGAGTCGGTTCAAATCACTTTGTAGGTGTTCAGTGTCGCTAGGTGATTCTATTTTTTAGCCATCTTTAGGTCATCAGCGTAAAGAAAGCATTCTGAGTAATGGAAGCAACTTGGATCATCATTTATGTAAATATTGAATAAAATAGGAGCCAAATGAAAGCCTTGTGAAGCTCCAGATGTTATGTCACAGCCCTCAGATTGGAAGCTGTTTACGACAACATAGAATTCTCGATCAGTTAAATATGAACATATCTAGTCTATTAAGGGTCCGGCCATTCCTTACACAGAAAGCTTATAAATTAATGTTAAGTGTGAAATTTTGTCGAATGCTTTACTGAGGTCGGTGTATACTACGCCATACTGTTTATTAGAGTCTATGGTATGATTAAGTAATTCAGAGGACAGTAAATTAGTACTAGTGCTATTTGCGACAAAGCTGTGTTGATCACTAAGATATGATTTAAAGTATTGTTGTAAATGTGGATAGATTGTTGCCTCAAAATTTTAGCAAAAGTAGACAAGATAAAGATGGGCCTGTAGTTTGTTACGTTGTCATAATTGTCTGACTTGTAAACTGGAACAACCTTGGCCTTTTTCCACACACACCTTCGGAAAGGTTCCTGTTGCTAGCGAGTTGTTATAATTTTTTTATTATGGGGTCACCAAGCGAGAGGCACAGAAACAGATACCGTCTGGTCTTGCTCCTTTGCTGGTATTATGAGTTACATTTTTTTCAGCAGTTCACGACTATTAATAATGGGGTATGTAAGGCATTGACTGTGTTGGTTCATGATTTTAAGAAATTTTGAGCTAAGGGTATTGTCCAAGTTACTTTTCGCAAAGTTGTAAACTGATGAGAAATAGCCAGCAAATAAATTACAGACGGCCTCGCCATCAGAGGTTGTGGTCTGACCGTCTGCAATTGACAATTGTCTGTGATGGACTCACCACGTTTCGCTTTTATGTGAGACTAGAATGATTTGGGATTATAAGGTATTTGAGCTTCCAAATCTTTCAAATTACATTTAGGTACATATTTATCTACAACAAAATATAGAACTTCATAAAAATCTCCAGCATAATGTCTTCGTCAGAAATACCTAATAACAGATGCTTTAGTTCCTCTAGATGTGATAGAATAATATCGTATTTCGCTTTGTAAAAGTTTGGCCTAAGAGTGCTAGGTACTGTACGGTAGACTTTTATTCTTAGGAAAAGAGAGACTAATATTAATTATTATTATTATTTATTTGGCTAGAGGCCGTCAGCGGCCTCTTTGCTATTTCGACCAGAATTATTGATCTATTGTAGCGCGCTTGTTATTATAGTTCTCTGCTTAGTCCTGTATAGTCTAAGAACTTCCAGATTGCATCTCATCTGATTGCGCCTGGTGCTTTCCTGAATGGATACTTCTCTTGTGCATAGTGGTCCATAAGATCAGAGGACATGCATTGCAGTCTTCTCTGACTCTTGGCAAAATATGCACATTTACTTTCTAAGTAGGTATATACTCGTATATTACACATTTCGAATATTTCAGCGGTGTACACAAGTGATACATTAAATTACTATAAATTTTAATTTTGTCTATTATTTCCCTTTGCAACAGAACCCGTAAATGTAGAGTATAATTCTTTATTTTAGTACAATAATTTATTTATTTATTTATTAAACTTAATGCACATAGGTACAGAGGCGGACTTAATGCTATAAGCATTCTCTACCAGTCAACCTTAGGTGATGCAGAGATAAGCAAATTAGGTGCAGTTATTGAAGCTGAATGATAAAAATCTAAAATAGTTTTGATCTAAGTTAAAAGTATAAAAATAAAGTTTAACCATAAAGAAAATAAACAGTGAATACTTAAATATCATAATACAAATAAGTATAAATAAGTAAATATATAAATACGTATATATATAAATACATAAATACATAAATACACCATAAATATGATGAGTAAAGAGACATTAACGTGATAACTGGAGAAGGTTATTGGAAGAGCGTAAGTTCCTGTCATGAGTGGAGCACAAGAATTGAAAGTAAGGAGTTCAGTATGAAGGAGCTGAGGGTGAGTTGAGAATGGAATAGAGAGTGGTGAGAGCACGCATGCTACGGCGTTGACGAATTGGTAACCATTTTAATTCAGAACGGTAAGTAGACACGTGATCATACTTGCGAAGGTTAAAAATGAATCGAATGCAGTTATTAAGAAGACGGTCATATTTGTTGAGTAGATCTGCATTCAGGTCAAAATAGCACACATCACCATAGTCAATTACAGGAAGGATTAAATTCTGCACAAGCATCGTCTTTGTCTTAGAAGGGAGGAAATTCTTCAGACGATAAAAGGCCCGAAGTGTTCCAGTGACTCTCTGACTGACACAGGTAGCCTGAGCCCGCCAATCAAAGGAGGTATCTATAAGCAAGCCAAGGTCCTTAACGACTGAACAGTAAGGTATGGACAGATTGTCATAGGTGAGTGGAGGCAAATTATGTGTGTCCAATCTGTCCATCATGCGGTGACTGCCAACTATAATGGCTTGCCATTTGTTTAGATTAACAAACAAGCCAAACCTTTTGGACCAACTTTTAATAGTCTCAAGATCACAATTTAAGTTGGTGATGGCTTGCGATATGTCCATTGTGCTTGCTTGTGAATACAACTGCAAGTCATCGGTATAAAGATGATACGCACATTGAAGATTGGGAGTAAGAATGTTTATAAAAATTTAAAATAGTAACGGAGAAAGTATACCGCCTTGAGGAACACCAGAGTCAAGGTCACACCAGCTAGATGATGACTCATCACGGCGGACAGACTGCTGGCGTCTCTGAAGATATGTTGAGAACCAATCCAGTGCATCAGATGAGATCATATTATGGGCAAGGATAGACAGAAGGATATCGTGACTGACGGTACAGAAGGCGTTAGAAAAGTCGATCAAAGCCAACACGGTGACTTTGCCGTTCTCCATACCCGCTCTGATGTCGCCAGTCACTTTTAGGAGGGCTGAGGTGGTACTGTGTCCAGGACGAAAACCAGACTGTAGAGGACTAAGGATATTATTGTGAAACACAAGCCGAGATAACTGCTTGTGAACACAGGCCTCAAGGACTTTAAAAACGTAAGGGAGGATAGAGATTGGTCGAAAATGTTGAGGAAGAGAAGGGTTGGATATTTTGGGCAAGGGCAAACAAAGGCTTTAAGCCACAAGGAAGGAAACGTATTAGTGCTTAGGGAGAAGTTGATAATATGAGACAATGGTGGAATTAGATAGTCTAGTACCATCAATATCATACGACGGCTGATGCTATCGTAGCCGATCGCATTTGACTTGATGGATAGGATTATGTTTTTGATCTCACCTGGTGCGACTGAAGAAAATTTAAAAGGGTCGATGTTAGGACGGTATAAACCAGCCATGAAGCTTACAGTTTGACACCTGGTATGGTGATCCAGCTGAATAGTAGTGGAGTGGAATGTTGGTTAATATCATCCAAACCAAGTGCAAACTGAGACTCCATACGTTGGTGTTTGCCAATACCTAAAGTTCCAAGGAACTTCCAGATATTGGCGGCAGAAGAGAAATTGATATTGTCAAAGATGAAGCGGCGTTTAGCATTACGGATCATCTGATTACACCGATTCCTTGCAGTTTTGAAGAGGGACCAGTTATCGTCTGAACGCTCCCCTCTGAACTTACGAAAAGCGCGATCCCTGCGTCGCATCGCCATCTGAATACCTCTGGACATCCATGGGGCAGGAGGACGTTTTAATTTAACTCGCCTAATGGGAGCGTGTTTGTCATAGATGTTATTATCTTATCGTCCACAGTGGAGGCCGCTAATAGTGTATCCCAATTAGTCTCAGAGGCATCCCTACACAAAGCTTCGTTGTTCACTCGCCCAAAACAACGCTTATGCAGAATTCTAGGACGGGTTTTAGGTGGTTTTAGGCGATAGGAAAGATAAATAAGAGAATTTATTTTCAACTGTGAACTGAATTGGAATATGTTGAAGAAATAAAATTTGTAGATAACGTTATCGCTGCATATTTTCTATTTAAGTATTTAATTATGTGAGGCTAATACAATTTAACATATTGATAGTTTAACAATAACCCAGGTTCTCAAAATAAATATTTCCTAAACATACCTACATACAAACCGTCTGAAACACCTGAGGCCGTTGACATGCTGATAGAATAAAATAGTACGTTACCGATTTGAAAATTCTTTCACCTTACAAAATCAATAAATGAAGCGGGTAACTTACTTGTAGGCGATATTTTATTATGTTCAACCAATTTTTATTTCATTTTTAGAATTGCAATATTTTAAGAGCCTTTGAAAATCTGAATGATGCAATACTATTGCAATGATATTTTCCGTAGGCGTTTATTGTGAGACCGAATAAAACTTTTGGATACATCTAGTAATATAATAATTGTATTTTACTCAGGTGTCCTTCACTGTTCACGGTTTAATGCCTACACTCACACTTCTCAACGAATGAAGACCTGTCTGTTAAACACAACGTCATACTTGCGTATGCCAAGTACCCAAGTACCTCACTGAAGCTGGCATCAAATCTGTTCCGGGCAAGGCTCATAATTTTAATTCTGATTGATGTAAAAAAAAATGTTTTAGGGATGGGCAACATCAAACATTAGAATATGTGTTTTAACTTTTTTTTTTGTTATTTTTTGACACTATCAGTTAGGTCACACTTCCTAAGTGAAGCCATTTGTATCTTAATGTGTATGTGGATGAGAGAGTTAATTCTCAGAATTTGTCTATTTTGGAATAGACGTTGTAAGAAGTAGTTGTTATCTTAGGCCACATTTAAATATGTACAAAATAAAGACGTTAATCTCATCTCCCAGTGCATGCATCATTTTACGCATACACTGAGATAATCTCTCTAAACACAAATAAAAACATGTAGATTTTTTTATAGCTGACTGTGGCAGTCGAGCAAACAGCCTACCTGATGTCAAGTGGTAACTCTCGCTCATGGACGACTCAGAGTCTCTGACATTGCCTCCTGCAATCTCTGCAAGACCGCTGCCTACCGTAAAAAGAATGGGGTAGGTGAAGGGATTGGGGGAGATGAAAAAAGGAAAACAGGATTTTAACAAAACAAATGTTTTAAAAAAGGCTTTATTTTTTTTAATTCAATACCGTTTAACATAGAAAAAAAGGAAATACATTTATAAAATTCAGTGGTTTTGAACTAAAAATGGGTGCGAAAATGGGTACTTGAGCGACTGGGACCACAAGGAACTGGAACCGCGGTCCTAGTCACCCAATAACATTTTTGAATGTGTCGACTAGGACCACCAACCATGTGACGTAAAATGTACCGTCGCTAGAAGAATGTAGGGCAAAATTAATCTTAATAGTAATTACTTATATTTAGTAACAGTTAAATACGTAGTACCAGTTTAAGTAAGTATACATACGAAAATACAAAAATTACGCAAATCGCATCGCAATTACAAAAATATAGACAGCTTGCGCGAATTTTATGGTCAAGAGGTCTTTTTTTTAGAACAGGAAGTTGAATCGCCTGATAACTCGAGCAATTTGCAATCAGCAACACTGTTCAGAAGCTTATCAATGGGTATGAATATCCAGAGGGTCATTAGTATTTGCGATACTTAAATCATAGTTTGCGACGTGAGTAAAAACGCAATGTTATTATGTATTGTGTTTCAATTTAATTGCTTGCAAAAAGCTGTTCAAAACCTTTTTTTTATATTATATATTTATATGCAACTCTAAATTAAAAGGATAGAGTAATATTTGTTCAAATAGTTTAATTTCTTGTTATTATTATATTGATCAGTAAATATGATATATTACGTGCGGTACCCACTTATTTATATAAGAAGATATCGCACGTAGCATTTTTCAGCTTGTCGAATTGGCCTAGATCTACAGATATATATATATATATTGGCTTTACTTTGATGAAAAATCTACTTTAATCCAAAAATATTATGTTTCATAATAGAATATGCCTATAAGGCTATAAGCCCACATTCACAGATTTTTAAAGTAAAGTCCAAGTGCGGTCTGTGAAACTGGCCTTAGTCCCGGTCTCGCTTTAAGCGATACTTAATATGATGAATGATACGAAAGAATTAATAATTTTGATACCAATCTTTGAGTTTAATTTCGAATGCTTTGGCTGCTGACAGTACAAGGATTGAATTTAAACAATCTATTTTTTAATCATATTTTAAGTGGTGCCAGTCGCCCAAAGAATATCAATAAGAATATTCAATTGGGTAACTGACACCGCCGTCCCACTTTTAGAACGGGTCCAGTTGCCTTTTTACCTGGCCAGGAGTATGACCTATAAATGTAGCGAGTTTGATAAAAATCCGTTCAGTGGTTTTTGATTCATGCCTGCACATACAGACAGACAGACAGACAGACAGACAGACAGACAGACAAACATTTTCTAAATTACATTTTTGGCATCAGTATCGAATAAATATTACCCCCCAATAGTATTTTTTTAAATATATTCAACGTACAGATTTTATCTCGCTAGAGATTTATTATAAGTATAATAATAATAAGTATAGATTTTTCATCGTATTTTATTCTTAGGCTAATTACTGCCAGGAAGTCGGTGTAAATTCTCTGTTAACACTCCCGGAGCTGTACTTTAAGCCTTCTTCGGTGGAAGACCTGGTTTTCTACATATCACAGGTTGCTAAAGCTGCTCCTAAGCTGCCTGTGCTGTACTATCATATACCCAGTATGAGTAAAGTGGAAAGTAAGTTTATTACATATAAATGATATTGTTTACAACAGAACACCATTTAGAATTTGTGAGTAAACTCCAAAACAAAATCATAATATTATTTTATTAATTTTAAATTAGTTTAGTTATATTTAAAGTTGAGAATTTAATTTATAATAATTTAAAACGTTACAAGCGTAAATGTATTTGCTTGCGGCTTTTTAATGTAACATTTCCATCTGTCGTTCTTTAAACAATGTAAATATTTTAACAAGCATCGGAACTTAACGACTCTATTTATGTGGTATATGCAACCTAGCACAATCAGATAAACCCTGGTCAGACAACAGCGTCCTGTAATAAGACAACAGTCATTGCAGTCGTCAATCCAGATGTTAAGTGTGCCTATTATGACAAAAGCTGCTCAACACCTATTTTAATCTATTTTATTTTATTTGTAGTCAATATGCCTGCCTTCGTATTAGCGGCTACTGCAAGTATCCCAAATTTCAAGGGTCTGAAGTTCACTTCCAATGATTTGAGCGAAGGCGCGCAGGTTCTTCGTAATCTTAAGCAGGGACAGGAGATTTTCATAGGAGCTGACACAGTGAGTTTGCCATTTATACAAGTTTTAAGGATATAATTACAGAATGAGCCTTAACATTAAACTAACTAAAGTTTAGCCTTAATCTTACAGTCCAAAAATAGCGATTATTAGAAAACAATCTCTTTTCTGCAGCTCCTCGCTCCAGCCGCGTTTTTGGGTATCCGATCGAGCACAGGCACTACATACAACTTATTTCCAAAACTTGCACAAGAAATTCTCGACGCTGTAGATAAGAACGATTTGCTAAAGGCCACAAAGCTGCAGGAAAAACTCAGTTTGGCTGTTGAGGCACACACTTGTGAAGGTAAGCTATTACAATGGTAAATATATTTGAATACTCGTTTCCTTAAGAGACTCATAGATAGTTAGCAAGCACGTCTCTTAGCGCTGTATATCACTACCAACACTAACACTGATCCTATACAAAAATACTGCTGTAGTACCAAAGTAAGTAGAGTGGTTCAAGATGCTTAGAGATGGTATATGATAATCTATACCCAGTAGTGAACGTGTTTTGCCTGAGACTTCAACGATGGTAATGACTATTATTCACTAATGAATGCTTAACTACTCAATGTTAATAGTTCTTAATTTAAATTTTAATTTTTCAGGTCCTTGGGTACCAACTATGAAGGCTGGAATGGAGATAGTCTCGGGTATCAAAATGGGTCCTCCTTCTCTTCCACAAAGAACAATCTCGGCAGAAGCAAAACTAAGGATCCTGTCCAAACTAAGGCAGCTAGGACTTGCTAATTGAACACAGACAACAACAAAGTGTCCATATTATATTGTTTATTTCTGGGTTTAAGATTGAGTTGAAATTTTTATAAGTTTGCAAATTTTATTTGACTTTCAGTCATAGTACTCTCGCGCGTTTCTCGAAACATCGAAATAGCGAATTTAGAATAAAAGTGTACATACATGGTACTTATATATTTTTCTGACATATTAAAAACACAGATCAACACAAACCTAATACGAGTAGTTACCTCTTATTTAAATATATACCTATAAAAAAATATTATTTTAAAATAACTGCAGAAAATATTTAAGCAAGAGAGAGTTTGGAGGATGGATGGCTCGATAGGTAGCAGACCTTTTTTCAGTACCTATCGTATCCTGCATCCTCCTAACTCTCTTTCAAGCGATCTATGTGACTTCTCGTGAAAGGCAACTCAGGTGCTCCTACCTGACGCAGGTTGAAACCAGATACATGGCTTGCTTCAAGGCGGGCACGTAGATTGTCAGCTTTAAATTATAAAATAGTCCTCAACCGAAACTACCAGTACACGCATTTATACATCGTCTTGTCTAGAGACACAGATCGAATTTTAGAATAAAAGTGTCCAGGGTATTACTCAGATTAGGTAGATTAAAACAAACACAGGTTTTTGTAAAGGCTTTATTTTATATCCGATAGTAAGATAAGAAAAAGCTACGTGCGAATATTTGTAGCCAATATAACTAAAAAAGCTGTTCAAGGAAGCTGCTGCCTATCAATCATCAACATCAAGTCCTACATCCTCCAAATTGTCACTTAAGTCCTCTATCTGATCTTTCGTCAGTGGCAACCCAGGTGGTCGTATCTTTCCTACGTTGATACCGGTTATTAAGCGCATGGCTTGCTTCAAGGCTGTGATGGGATGTTTAAAGTCTGAGAAAATAAAATTGATTTAGTTACATATTTATCTTTTTTAATCAGCTCATTCTCGTTAGATTATAAGCATATAATAAAATTTCGTTGCACGTTGCCGATAAATAAAAAAAAATCCGTACCTAGTTTTGAAATCATTCGTCAATCATACATTCCATACAGCTATTGAGCTCGAATAACACTCATGCGTTAATCAATAATTTTGTGTTTTTAACTTTACCTTTATAAATTGCACGAACGTAACTTTGTAGCTTCTCATTTAAGTCTAGGACATTCTTAACTCTGCACGCATCACCATTACCGACAATTTCACTAATGAGTTTAGGAAATATGTTCAGCTCGCCCAATATGTAGTCTCGGAAACCCACCAGGACCGCTGGTGCTAAATCAGCCTATAACATTGAAAATAAGTGGAAATGGTAAATACGACTCAGACAAAGAATTGTTAGTAAGAGTTTTGAAAAGACTTTTCAATTTATGTTTACAAGTACACCTCACGAAGCCGCGACCAGTGAGGTCGCCCTTGATAACTTACATCTTCGCAACTTCACAACATTAACAGCGTACTTTTCCATTCTCAATCCATCACATTAATGGATTATTGAAAATAATGAAACAAAGTATTTACATTATTACTATAAATATTACTACTAATATTCTTCTTCTACTTCAGCCAAAGTTTTCATGGGAATGGTGGCTCTAGCGTTCAAACTCCACATATAAACTCCTCATCACCAATACGCAATACTAGTTATATCATTGTAGTGGTTCATACAAAATAGAGTAACTTAATACTTACTGTTTCTGCTATAAACAAAACTTTCTTGCAATTCATCCTGGTTCGAAGTGGTAAGGCATCCTCAAAGACATTAATTTTCATTCCTGCAAAACTGGGTATTTGCTTTGACGCTAGATCGAATGTCTCTCCTAAATTCACTGCAAAATAGAAAAAAAATACATTAAAAATAAATAGTTTCAAAGTATGGCAATATCTGAGTTGATTAATAAAACACAAGAAACTGAATGTAGGCCAGCGTTGATCCAGCTGCTCCCGCTTTATTCTTCTTGCGTTTCAATTTTCTTTCTTTAGATATTTCAATTTGTAAAGGCTCCGATATAATTTTACCTGAACGTTGAAACGTAGGTGTTATACACCTCAGTGTTTCTTCTTTCACCATTAGCACTTAGTCAATTCTGTTTATGCAGACGTAAAAAAAATACATCATCTTAAGATCATGTACATACCTCTAACATGAGTCTTTTCTGGTATATGATAGTACAGTAAAGGTATTTTTGGCGCGGCGTCGCCGATGATTTTCAAGAAATACACCAGCTCCTGTGCCGTGTTAGGTCTGTAGTACAATTCTGGCAGAGTTATGATGGCGTCGACACCAATATTCTGTGAAAACCGTGCCTAAAAACGATAATGTATATTATTATTATTTTTAATGTATATTAGCCTACAAAATATTAATAATGCGAAAGTTTGTGTGTGTGTGTGTGTTTGTGTTTGTTATCACTCAGCGCCTAAACAGCTGAACTGATTTCGATAAAAATTGGTATGTAAATAGAATAGGGCGAAGCCGTGGGGCGCAGCTAGTACTAAGAATAGGAAGTAGTAGTAGTAAGTACTAACCAGTTCTATTATATCTGGTAGTGGTATACCACCAACTTCTGCAATTACTTTGAGGCCTACAGATCTGCCGACTCGTAGCCACGTAGATATCAATATCTTTTTCTCTTCCTTAGAGAGTTTTGTGACCCCTCCTTCTGTTCCTGCCACTAAAACATAGATTGAAGATAGAGAAAATAAATAAAAAATATAACCTCTAACAAAGAGTATTGTGTCCTTGGTAATTTGAAAAATATTGCTTTTTTATATACAATTAATGCGCCAAATAAGCATACACCCGATGGTAAGCTGTTACTGTAGCGTATGGATTGCAATGGCAGGAATACCACTCACTCGCACGTTGCCGATTCAGTAAAACTTTTTGCCTGACTGCCGAATTCAAGGAGGGTAATGTTTTTCGAGCGTATGTATGTCTATTTCTTGGGAACTCTCTACAGCCTAAATGGCTTAATGGATTTTTAACCAACTTCGGAAAAAGAAGGCGGTTTCTCAATTATATCCCAAGTAAATACTTTAAGAACCTCACTACAATAGAAAATTAAGATTGATAATACTTATAGGTACCTAGTTATTGTTTTACTTAAACATATGAGGTGTCATTAGATTCGTATTGATTGTGCGAGTGACATAGGGTTCATATTATTTCAATAAAATGAATAGGTTCTTTATTTTCAGTTTGTTTTAGGCAGACGGGCTTTTTGATTTTTAATACTATTATTTGTTAAGTTTTTCTTGAAAAACCGTACGTAATCTCCATGGAAAATCTTCAATGGGGAAATATTTTACGGTAGTAGAACTAGTAGAATCACGCTGCTTTCAGCATGAATAGGCCGGATCGTCCAGGGAAGTACTACTCTCTCATAGAAGATCGACGTAAGAGTAGTAGTATCCGTACTACCGCGTTTCCTTCGGTGAGTAAGAGTGCCGGAGCGAGGCTCAATTTCTTCTTTTCCTCTTTCCTCGCCTACCTCATTTCCTTCCCCTATTCCCATTCCCAGCCGTCATAGTGGAAACCATCACACCAGCAGTTTGAGACGATGGCTCTTGGTATGTAGGCCACCACTTCTTGATTCAACTGACTGCTTACCATCAGGCGGGGTGGGAGGCACTTTGGTAGGCTATAATATAAAAAAAAAAAAACTGGCGGGGTGACGTCACTTTGGTAGGCTCATATAAAAAAATGCACAATCTTATTGTAAAGAAAGAGCATTAATTAGGCTATGCGGTCTAACCTGAGGCAATAAGCAGCGCATAAGCACATAAGCGTTGGCGTTAGCTTATGTCAATCCAATACATTTTTTAATCTATTCCATGAATAGAATAGAAATTTTTGACACTAGTCTAGAACCTCTGGATACATATATTATAGAGTTTATTCACCTAAGTGATTCCTGAGGTGATTGAACTTCAAGATATGGTGTTCACGCGTGCTAGTTCGATATAAAATGCAAATAACACTTGTTTGAAATTGATAAGAAATTTTCCTGTTAAGTGATATTTTTTGTTATTTTTTTTTTATTGTCGTCAGTGGCAGACGATCAAACAGACCATCTGATGGTAAGTGGTAACTGTTGCATGGAGTTGAAAGGATTGAGGGAGGTTAGAAAAAAGGGGGTAAATTGGGCCTCCGGCACTCTCGGTATTGGTTCTTCTCAATTTAGTCATAAATCGATTATATCTGTATGCCTTGCCCATCGATTTTCAAAGAGGTTATTCAGAAATCAGGTCATCTGACCGCGCTTCCTAATCCCTGACCTCTTCTGGAGAACTATTTGACAGCATTCATCTTCATCATGTCACACATGAAGATGAACTTTGTCTGTTACTTTTATAGTGTGTTTCTAAAGTATAATCCTTGTGGTGTTAATTAGCGGTCACACACATATTATGTAACGACCTAACGACGGACAAGAAACCTTACAGTAAATATCAACTATCAATTGTTTTGAAAAACATATTTTAATTTGGAATTCCATGTTTGTTGAAAGACGAGCATAACTCGTAATTATTATTATACACAAGGCTAGCTGAAATATGTGCTTTGTTTTTAACATAAAATTATGGAGTTTTATAAATGTAACTTCAACTGACGGATTTTCATATTAATTATAACCTCACATTTTCGATTATTCTTTTTTATTTACTTAATTATTACTAAATATTTTTTACTTCAAAGCTGACGGATATTTACACAAGATAGCAAACTCTATTTCATCCTCTTGACATACGAATTGCCAATAAAATGCTTTCTTAGTGAATGTCTACAACATAAAAGGCGTCGACTGCCAAAATTTCAGAATTGTAGGCCCACCAGCTTAGGGTCTGCATTGATATGAATCCGTCAGTCAGGCGCTAATCTCAGGAACTATGTACTAGTCGAATTTGAAAAAAATATTATTGTGTTCAGTTCAGTTCAGTAAGGCTATGTAACATCACGCTACTGGCGACGGGAGCAGAGCAGTATGCAAAGACGCGGGTGATATCGCACCGCGGAAAGCTAATGTAATATATTTATTGAAAGATTGCGAGAATTTATAGGTAAGATCTAATGCCATACATACCCAGTACTCCATCCATGCCATATTGTTTTAGGTACTTCGCGTATGTTGGTATGATCTTCAAGTTTAGATAACCCCGAGAGTCAAAGGTCGAAAACACCGGAGAAATTAGACCTCTGATTTTAAGACACTGTAACAAGAGACCAAAATTATGTTAAATACTGGAAAGGTATTACAAAATTCCTGCCAAGATCTTCACAGACAATCTTTGCTTGCCCCATTCCTGCCTCTACTGGTAATATTAATAATAATACCAGCCTGTTTTACTGTCCCACTGCAGGGCAAAGGCCTCTTCTCTAGAGAAGGTATGAGCATTAATCGCCACGCTTGCTCAAGACGGATTGGCAATTTCAGAGAAGTCCAGGTTTCCTCACGATTTTTACTTCACCGTCAGTCAGAAATGTCCAAGATAAAATTAGCCCGGATTCGAACTCACTACCTCGTATTTACGAAGCGGGTACCTTATCCACTGGGCCATATGAACTGGTAAGACGGCATTTAATTATAGGAGCACCCTCTGAGGAGGCAAGCTACGCCTTTACTTGGCAGAAAGATCTGAGCTATATAGAGTACCGTTTTCCTACACAATCCCCTAACTCAATTCCTTAGCGCGGCCTCCCGCGACTCGAAGGCATGATCCAGGGTCTAGAGCTGTTTGCTTTATAATTAGCATTGTAGCTTCTAATTGTTACACCTAATATACAAATATTTATAATAAAAGCGGAAGGTACTCATTTATCACGAAATCTAAATAATATTTTTTTTTATTGAGATAAATATAAATAAAATTGCCCTTATAAAGTAAGAAAATAGAAATTTCGTTAGTTTTAGTGGTAGCGAGTGAATAGGTTTAATAAGGATTTGCCATAAAGACGGATTATGCTGATATTTATTACTGATACAATGTACGATTGCCGTAAGATAAGGCAGACAACATTCTCTTACGGGCACCCGCCTAATTTTTACGCGAACGAAGTTGCAGATAACAACTACTAGAATACATTTTATTTTATTCTCCATTTTCCATTAGGTAATTAGGTACAAAATACATCGAAATAAAGACAAAATGATTACTTACATCATCAGCGTCTACTGTCTGCACAAAAAAATGTGGTAAACAATTTAAAACGAACAAAACGCTTGCTAACCGAAGTATAGCCATGATAATAGTATTGTTTAAACTATTTGCAAATAAAAGTGATGCTCTTATTTATATGAAAGTAGGTAAATAACAAGCAAAATAATTTATTTAGCTTAATTGTAATCTATACTATTATACAAAGCCGAAGTGTTTGTTCGTTTGTTTCTTTGTTCTCTGGAACTACCCGTCGGATTTGAATATTTCTTTTTGTGTATGATAGCCCAGTTCTTGAGGAAGGTTACAGGTTATACAACATCACGCTACTTGCGACGGGAGCAGACCAGTAAGCAAAGACGCGGGCAAAACCGCGTCGCAGAAAGCTAGTTCTTTATACACCTACCAGACAAGTTAATATTAGACATTAGTATCTAAATTAATAAATTATTTAGGGTTCTGCTATTTCCTCAATAAATCGAAATTACCTTTTGGGATAACTGTTTTGATTGACTAGATGTTTTAGTGGTACTGAGTACGAATTACCATGCAGAAGTCTTAGGAAATTCTCAATTAGCCCGCAGGGCAACCGCCCCTGTTACACGGGACGGCGAAGTTAGCGAAACGTGGGTTTTCTACAGGGTTTATGCCTTAGGGCTGGCAATGTCCTTTTTTTTTCTTTTGTCGGTTTTCAATTTTTATCTTCTAATCGGAGCTATATTTTTAAAATATGTTCTGCTAATATTTTAGAATTAGGTGAAAGTTGTATTATAAAAAGTGGGTAATCATAATGCTTACAGTTATTTTGCTATGAAAATAACACAATTTAAGTTTTAAATGTATTTTTTGCATATAAATAGAACTGTAAACGCAATGATTTCTCACTTTTTATACAGCTTTCACCTAATTCTAGCATATAGACAGAACATATTTTATAAGTATAACCCCGATGATATGATAAAAATTGAAACCACGAAATATGACAAAAATGCGACGTTGCCACTCATGACGCGTAAACCATCTTAATTTTACTGCCGTGTGACGTCACGCGCGACATGACCAGCGGCGTCAATAGTAACATTAGTCATTAGTAACAGTGATTTTGACATGTTTTAGTAAATTCAAACTTCAATATTGTTTTTGTATTAATAAAACAGTAAATATTTCGAAAATGTTAATATAGTGTAGTAAGTTGAAATGCTCCAGTGGATAAGGCACCCGCTTCGTAAACACGAAGTAGTGGGTTCGAATCCGGGCAAGTACCAATGTGATTTTTCAAATCATATGTATTTTCTAAGTTTATCTTGGACATTTCTGTCTGACGGTAAAGGAAAACATCGTAAGGAAACCTGGACTTAAAAAGTCTGAAATTGCCAATCCGCCTTGAGCAAGCGTGGTGATTAATGCTCATACCTTCTCTATATGAGAAGAGGCCTTTGCCCTGCAGTGGGACAGTGAACAGGCTGGTATTATAATATAGTGTAATTATTATGACATAAACAATAAGTACCTAATATAAAACTGTTTTTAAAAATTAATCAATTATCCTAATCCTCGGTCCAGTTCCTTTTCTTCGTCATTCACAGTCGGCAATAACGGGATGATTATGTTTTCTTGGCTTCTACGATGTTTAGAGAATACAACCATATTTATAGGTTTCAGTTATTATTTACCATTGTTCATATTAATTATCTATTATTAATTAATTCTTTTCAGCAGAACCCACAAATGTAGAATATAACACCTACTTTATTTTAGTACTTACCTACATTTATTTTCTAATGAGAATTAAATTTGAATAGATATGTGGAAAGAAAGTCAACTTGTAACGTTATCTCTGTATTTTCTATTTATACTTATCACTACATAATATAAAACGAAATCGCTGTCTGTCTGTCTCCCTTGTGTCTGTCTGTCTGTCCTTAAACTACGTAACAGAATTTGATGCGAGTTTTTTTAACAGATAGAGTGAATCAAGAGTTAGACATGCTATTTAATACCATTATATAAATAACACTTTTGTGTAAAGAAAATAAAGCTTATTTTAGTTTAAGAAATCAGGTTTTTACAAAATATTTGATGTATTTCACCAACATTTGAACGAGCTCGTGCAAATTACGGCGGGTGCCGTACCGCATCGCATCGCATGACAAAAATCTTCCTACATCACTTTAGTACATTTTTATCAAATACAATTACTTTTATATAATAATAATAATAATATAATATGTGGACACTATCACACATCGTCATCTAGTCCCAAGCTAAGCAGAGCTTGTGTTATGGGTACTAGATAATTGAAATATAATACATATACGTACTTTTTTTTTTGTAAATACATACTTAGAATACATAGAAAACACCCAAACTAAAGACAAATACAAGTGTACATCACACAAATATTTGCCTTCCGCGGGAATCGAACCTACGACACCCGGCGTCGCAGTCAGTTACACTAACCACTAGACCAACGGTGCAGTCACTTTTGATAGACTGTTTTATATCAATTATCGCATCGCACACTACAGGTGGGTCGCATCAAGCTGCATCGCATCATAACGCACTGCTACATTGTACAAAAACAGTTTACTGCTTTTTTTTCGTTTGTTTGTTTTTGTTTTTGCACGATGCCATGTCACCACTAGAAAGTATGATACAGATATTTACAACTTGAATATTTATGAGTAGGTTACTAATATAAATGTATTTCAAGTGATACAAACCACTTAATATTCCAACTAAATTTATTTGTAACTTTTATTTTGAAAGGAGTTCATTGTTTAAAATCGATTACCTACTTACGCTATTACACGTATCAGCTATTCTGTTTAAGAGAGTAGTAACTACCTAAAGACAAGACCACATGCACATTATTTGTTAAAATAATATAATTAAGTTATAATTAAATTAAATTATAATGTAATAATTAATATGCCTACGATAATTGCACGGTAATATATTAAAATACTCCTTAAAATTAGAATAACGGGTATAATTTGGATGTAATTATTCCATTAAAAAAATTATATTTATACAATTAAATTAGGTTAAATTAGGCATAGCAGTAGCTAAACTATGATGATGTATATCTATTATGTCACTAAAACTTTATCAATTTACACAATCTAGGTGTAGGGGAATTAGCATCAAGGACTGTCCGTCGTAATGGTGGGCATAGTAGGTGTAATCTGATGTCGAGGATATCTGGAAGGGGCGTGGAATCTTAGGAGACTCAATAGAACAGGACAATTTATATTACCTCTTATGAGTTTGAACATAAATACGAAATTAGTAATCTCCAAACGGGTAGAAAAGACAGGTATCTTAAAGTGTTGCAGGCGAGTATTGTACGAGGGCAATAACTTAGCTTTCCCAGCAAAAAGGCAAGATGCCAGAGGAAGCGTTTCTGTGTTCGTTCTAGACTTAGAGCATGTACATCATAGTGTGGCCTCCAGACAACACTGCAGTACTCCAAAATGCTCCTTACAAAAGTGTTGAACAGTGAGATTTTAGTATTGTAATTTTTAAATCCTTTGCTGTTTCTAATTACAAAATTCAGCATTTTGGATGTCCTGTTATTCAAACAAAAAAATTACATACGTCCCTCATATTGAGCATTCAATATGAGAGATAAATGCCATTTTTTTTTGTAAAAATACTACACACAGGTCCTTTATTGTGTCCACTTCTTGTAACTTTGTTTGTTCCACAAAGTAGCTCGCTCCTATTGTATGCGTTTTCCTAGTGAATGTCGAATAGTAGCACTTTTTAGTATTTAGGGTCATCATTAACTTTACACCATTCTATGAGTCGGTTCAAATCACTTTGTAGGTGTTCAGTGTCGCTAGGTGATTCTATTTTTTAGCCATCTTTAGGTCATCAGCGTAAAGAAAGCATTCTGAGTAATGGAAGCAACTTGGATCATCATTTATGTAAATATTGAATAAAATAGGAGCCAAATGAAAGCCTTGTGAAGCTCCAGATGTTATGTCACAGCCCTCAGATTGGAAGCTGTTTACGACAATATAGAATTCTCGATCAGTTAAATATGAACATATCTAGTCTAGTAAGGGTCCGGCCATTCCTTACACAGAAAGCTTATAAATTAATGTTAAGTGTGAAATTTTGTCGAATGCTTTACTGAGGTCGGTGTATACTACGTCATACTGTTTATTAGAGTCTATGGTATGATTAAGTAATTCAGAGGACAGTAAATTAGTACTAGTGCTATTTGCGACAAAGCTGTGTTGATCACTAAGATATGATTTAAAGTATTGTTGTAAATGTGGATAGATTATTGCCTCAAAATTTTAGCAAAAGTAGACAAGATAAAGATGGGCCTGTAGTTTGTTACGTTGTCATAATTGTCTGACTTGTAAACTGGAACAACCTTGGCCTTTTTCCACACACACCTTCGGAAAGGTTCCTGTTGCTAGCGAGTTGTTATAATTTTTTTATTATGGGGTCACCAAGCGAGAGGCACAGAAACAGATACCGTCTGGTCTTGCTCCTTTGCTGGTATTATGAGTTACATTTTTTTCAGCAGTTCACGACTATTAATAATGGGGTAGGTATGTAAGGCATTGACTGTGTTGGTTCATGATTTTAAGAAATTTTGAGCTAAGGGTATTGTCCAAGTTACTTTTCGCAAAGTTGTAAACTGATGAGAAATAGCCAGCAAATAAATTACAGACGGCTTCGCCATCAGAGGTTGTGGTCTGACCGTCTGCAATTGACAATTGTCTGTGATGGACTCACCACGTTTTGCTTTTATGTGAGACTAGAATGATTTGGGATTATAAGGTATTTGAGCTTGCAAATCTTTCAAATTACATTTAGGTACATATTTATCTACAACAGAATATAGAACTTCATAAAAATCTCCAGCATAATGTCTTCGTCAGAAATACCATATAACAGATGCTTTAGTTCCTCTAGATGTGATAGAATAATATCGTATTTCGCTTTGTAAAAGTTTGGCCTAAGAGTGCTAGGTACTGTACGGTAGACTTTCATTCTTAGGAAAAGAGAGACTAATATTAATTATTATTATTATTTATTTGGCTAGAGGCCGTCAGCGGCCTCTTTGCTATTTCGACCAGAATTATTGATCTATTGTAGCGCGCTTGTTATTATAGTTCTCTGCTTAGTCCTGTATAGTCTAAGAACTTCCAGATTGCATCTCATCTGATTGCGCCTGGTGCTTTCCTGAATGGATACTTCTCTTGTGCATAGTGGTCCATAAGATCAGAGGACATGCAATGCAGTCTTCTCTGACTCTTGGCAAAATATGCACATTTACTTTCTAGGTAGGTATATACTCGTATATTACACATTTCGAATATTTCAGCGGTGTACACAAGTGATACATTAAATTACTATAAATTTTAATTTTGTCTATTATTTCCCTTTGCAACAAAACCCGTAAATGTAGAGTATAATTCTTTAATTTGGTACAATAATTTATTTTCAACTGAGAACTGAATTGGAATATGTCGAAGAAATAAAACTTGTAGATAACGTTATCGCTGCATATTTTCTATTTAAGTATTTAATTATGTGAGGCTAATACAATTTAACATATTGATAGTTTAACAATAACACAGGTTCTCAAAATAAATATTTCCTAAACATACATACAAACCGTCTGAAACACCTGGCCATAAAAAATGTATAGGATTGACATAAGCTTTGGCGTTAGCTTATGTCAATCCAATACATTTTTTAATCTATTCTATGAATAGAATAGAAATCTTTGACACTTGTCTATGGCCTCTGAGGCCGTAGATATGCTGATAGAATAAAATAGTACGTTACCGATTTGAAAATTCTTTCATAATCAATAAATGAAGCGGGTAACATACTCGTAGGCGATATTTTATTATGTTCAACAAATTTTATTTCATTTTTAGAATTTCAATATTTTAAGAGCCTTTGAAAATCTGAATGATGCAATACTATTGCAATGATATTTCCGTAGGCGTTTATTGTGAGACCGAATAAAACTTTTGGGTACATCTAGTAATATAATAATTGTATTTCATTCAGGTGTCCTTCACTGTTCACGGTATAATGCCTACACTCACTCTTCTTAACGAATGAAGACCTGTCTGTTAAGCACAACGTCATACCTGCGTATGCCAAGTACCTCACTAAAGCTGGCATCAAATCTGTTCCGGGTAAGGCTCTTTATTTTTATTCTGATTGATGTAAAAATAAAATGTGCTTAGGAATATGAAACGTCAAACAGTAGATGTGTTTTACCTTTTTTTTTTGTTTTTTTTCCACTTCCAAAGTGAAGCCATTTGTATCTTAATGTGTATGTGGATGAGAGAGTATATTCTCAGAATTTGTCTATTTTAGAATAGACGTTTTAATAAGTAGTCGTTTTCGAAAGTTGTCATCTAAGACCACATTTAAATATGTACAAAATAATGACGTTAATCTCATCTCTCAGAGCCTGCATCATGTTACGCATACACTGAGATAATCTCTCTAAACACAAATAAAAAAATGTAGATTTTTTTATAGCTGACTGTGGCAGTCGAGCAAACAGCCCACCTGATGTTAAGTGGTAACTCTCGCTCATGGACGACTCAGAGTCTCTGACATTGCTCCTGCAATCTCTACTGCAAGCTCTCCAAGACCGCTGCCTACCGTGAAGAGAATGGGGTAGGTAAAGGGATTGGGGGAGATGAAAAAAGGAAAGGAGGATTTTAACAAAACAAACGTTTCAAAAAAGGCTTTATTTTTTATTTCAATACCGATTAACATAGAAAGAAAGAAAATACATTTTTAAAATTCAGTGGTTTTGGACTAAAAATGAGTGCAAAAATATCTGTCTCAAACACCTGCAGAACCTATTTAAAAAAGTTGCTGTCTATCGAGCTTCAATGCCTAGTCCTGCATTCTCCAACCTCTCCCTCAAGTCGTCTATCTCACTTCTCGACAGGGGTAACTCAGGTGCTCGAGCTTGGCCTACGTTGATACCTGTTAACAGATACATTACATGGCTGGTTTATAGAGAGGCACGATGTCTGTTACAGCTGAGGAAATAAAAATTATATATAATAATAATAATAATATTCTACCACATTCACACAGCTAGTCCCAAATTAAGCAATTATTCATATTCATATTCATTTATTTAATAAGATAAGTTACAGGTCATCAATACACAGTTTAGTCCAATAATATACATATTTTGACATGTCATGTTCATGTAACATGTTGTATAAGTTAATGGTAAAATATGGTATATTTTACCATTACAGTATATTTTGGCGAAAAGTGTGAATAAATCGATGAGTTGAATCGTTGAGAGTATTGTTATTGTTTCGTATATTCATTCGTTCGTTTTGCACTAGTAAGAGTAATTTAAAGTGATAATTCATTTTTGGACATAAAATTGTATACGGCTGTTTTATTTTGTGCTTGCATTTTACTCGGAAAACGCCCAATAGACCCGTGATCACTATGGTAAGTCTCTAATATTAATGCCTACGTATTACATCTGTTCTGCTCCCTTTGCCATTAGCGTGATGTTACATAGCCTATAACCTTCCTCGAGAACTGGGCTATCATACGCAGAATAATTTTTCAAATGCGACTGGTAGTTCCAGAGATTAGAGCGTTCAAACAAACTCGTCCGCTCTAAATAATAGTACAGATATGCACACACTAAAAAAGTAAGTACCTACATAAAATAACATGAGCACAAAGGTAGATACTGTTTATTTTATGAGAAATTTCTTCCAGTAGCTTTTAATAATTGCCAGATTATTACAAACTTTTTGTAGATAACAATTTAAAGAGAAAAAGTGACCCTATCGAAGGCTTTGTCAAAATTAATAGTCAGTGTCTCTCCATGTCTGTCCATAGTCTTACACCATAGCTGTCCACGCTAGAAAATCACTAGTAGACCGTTTGTGAGGGGAGTGATCTTCTAGGCAGCAGACTTATTGACAACCCATTGTTCACTACCTTGCAGAGACAAGAGGTAACAGCTATTAGTCGATAGTTGCCTTACTCAGACCTTTCCTTAAAAATCGGTTGCATTTTCGCCTTTCCGAGCTTTAGTTTTATATTATTATGATCCTTAGTGTTGAAAAGAATCCCCATTTCCCTTGGTCATGGCATCACGCGTGAACGGCTAGATCAATTTCGTTAATTCTTTTTTTGTTGTGTTTGTTATTGTCAGGAGAAGGTTCTTATGCAAGAAAAACTAAGAAAATTGCGTGGTGATTTAAAAAGTTTAAGATACTTAACCACCATATCATAACTACATAGTATAAAACAAAGTCGGTTCCCGCTGTCTGTCCCTAAGTATGCTTAGATCTTTAAAACTACGCGAAGGATTTTGATGCGGGTTTTTTTAATAGATATAGTGATTCAAGAGGAAGGTTTATATGTATGTAACATGCATAATATAGTAGAGAAACATTGATAAATTTAGATGTTTTTAATGTGATGTCGTAAATAAACAATTTTTTTGCGCTTACATTGTAACGCTGGCTAAACCCTACAAGATAGATCAAAATAATGTACTACAGTATTGTGCACCTTAAAAAGTTCTACAAAAGAGTCTGCAATAGTTTAAGTCTATCTCTAAGGGATAACCCACAATAACCATTTTTATCCTTTATATTTTATGAGAAATAATGGCTTATTTTCAAAGCGAATTTAAGCAATTCAGCATTTATCCTTATCAAATTAAGTACCTTAAATCCATTTTGCATTTAATATAAATCAATAAAGCCCTTTGGAGCATGTATTTTAAATAAATATTTTCAAAATTATTACAGATTAAAAATGCAGGGAGGGATACAGCGGCAGGGGACCGGCATTCTGTAGTAAAATTAAATATACTACAGAATGTTGTAAATACAACGTTCACAGCTTTTGTTTTTCTTCGCACGGGCAATGCTGTTACTAAATATAGTATCAGCATTGCACCCGTGCGAAGCCGGGGCGGGTCGCTAGTATATAATAAATTCAACCAGACTAACTGAACACATGTCATATCCAAACAATACTTTACTGTGGCTTGGTACTGTTCTCTTTTTTACTAAGTACGAGAAAGTGAATTTTTAATAAAAGGTATCAAGTAAATAATCATTTCTAATTTCATTTGACCTTAAGTCGGAGATGTCTAAGTCATCCTACATCATACATCCTAAGTGATGCCATGTATAAGTGATTGAGAAGGTAATTATAGAATGTGTATTTACATAGATGTATTATAGAAGATCACATCTGGATAAGAATGAATATAAATAAATACTAGAATAAGTGTCCGTACTTACACATTTTTTTTACAAATTATTTTATTTTTTTAAATAATACAAAGTTCTTGCGTAGATTTTTAATCCAAAATAACTGTTGAAGCGTTGAAACTGCTGTCTATCGGGCTTTAATATCGAGTCCTGCATTCTCGAACCTCTCTCTCAAGTCCTCTATCTGATTTCTCGTCAGGGGAAACCGGGGTGGTCGAGCTTGACCTACGTTGATACCCGTCAACAGATACATGGCTACCTTATAGGAAGGCACGACATCTGTGAAACCTGAGGAAATTAAAAGTATTTATTTATATTTATAGGTCAGAAGGTCTAGCTTGCTTCACGTGCCTGTCCCACTTAGTAGTGGGGACGACGAAGATTGTTCTCCTAGTAGTACTACCACTGAGGTATAGTACGGTCGACCAAAAATGTCTATGTCTAGTACGCTACAGTTGGGCTTCGTTTGAACGTCATGAAACAACAAGGTCGATTTCTCTTTCACTCCGTTAGAAAAGTCAATCTTAGCGATACTTAGATCTCACAGAAAAATTGCCAAAACTGGTAGACCACATTTTAGGCCGACCGTATAATTACTTAGCTAACTTTATATAAGATAAGCTTATAATTTTGTGTGTTAACTTTACCTTCTTGAATTAAATTGATGTAAGCTTGAAATCTCTCACTCAAGTCCCTAGTCCTCTGTAAGTTGCACATGTCAGCATTGCGGATAATTTCCTCTATTAGTTTAGGGAATATGTTCAGCGCGCCCTGTATGTAGTCTCGGAATCCTATCAGAACTGCTGGCCCTAGAATATCCTACAAGAGAAACATTGAAAATAAGGGCAAATATAACACAGACGAGTCTCCAAAGAATTATCAGTGACAGTTTTGAAGAGATTTTCCAATTTAAGCTCTTTGCAAAAGAACTAGGAGGCCTAAGGCTCAGCTTACATCTTCGTAACTTAACAACGTCGTTCTTTATACTAAACCCTAGGTACCTACTAGATATAAAAATAATAAGCATAAAAACAGAAAATGTTCGTATTTACAATAACAATATAAATTAAGGTAAGTACTTTGGCCAAATTTGTGTTTGGTTGCAGTTCATAGGGGAGAGTGGTACATCCAGCCTTGAAGCTCCGTTTAATCATTGTAGGTACTAATTCAACTTCTATACATATTATAGAAGCACATGAGTAGATAAGCCTTACAGAGACAAAGCTTCATACAACCGCGCGAATCGGTTGCACTACTACAAGCACTCGGGGCATGTGTGCGTGACCACTGGCCGCTTGTCGCGTACACGAGACTGGGAAAAACCGGTTGACGCTGGCACAGTCAGTTGACAATCTTACGGTCAGTACGACGCACGTTAAAGTTATTGTTAATTTCTTTATCGGTTAATTTTAATGGTTAAAAATATCAATTAGTATTTATATTTAATACTAAAGTTTGATTAAAGTTAAATAAGATATTTAATAAATAGGTATGATTGCTTATTTTAACGCGTTCTTTTTTTTTTTTTTTTTACGTGGGAAATGCATTACGCATACGCACCCGCCCGGGCAAGGCTATGGGCTAAGGGGGTTATGTCGGACTCTCCGACCGCACTCAAAGCGCGGCCAACATACCGACTAAAATCCACGGTGTTCCTCCAGACGGCCAGAGTGTCGGGGTCACGGGAGTCGCTTGCGCATTCATCCGCGACCCCGACGGGCCATAGCCCGCTCACCGCGAGCGGGCCCCGTCCGATTTAGGGGCCTAGCCCCCCCTCCTTCGAGAGGCGCGTGCGGAACACGCGCACTGCCGTCTCGGGCCCGTGCTGTTCGGGCGGCGACTGCCCGATCGCCGCTCGCAGGCCAACTCGGCCGCAGAGGATAGGGAGAACGGCGCATCGCAATACCGACACTCCTCTTCCCCTGCGGCCCCACCGCGTCCGCAATCTGGTGGTTGCGGCCCCGCCGAGGCCGCGGAAGGTAGGGAGAGCGGCGCACCGTAATACCGGCACTCCTCTCCCGCCGCGGCCCCGCCACTCCTCAGCCGCAGTGTCGCCGAAGCAACACTGCAGCCCGACCCAGTTGCGGTGCCGCCCAAACAGCACCGCAACCCACCAGAGCCGCTCCATCGTGGGCTTACCGGCAAAGCCCAGATGAGCGGCGCCTCCTTGAGGTTCCTCCTGGTTCACCGTGGTCCTTGGTAACCACGGCTACTAAGCCCCCCCGCCGCGACAAGGCGAGAACCCCGTTGGGGGGGATTTTAACGCGTTCTAAGTTTACCTCGGTGAACTTCACTTCATACTTTAACACGTTTATCAACTTCTCTCAAAGTTTGTAGGTACCTACCTACCTATTTAAAAATACACGAATGAAAATAATAATTAAAAAATCACATTAGCAACAAAACTTATAATATTATCAGCGTAAAACATTAAAATATATCGAATTTAACTACTTAAAAACGGCAAAACGACAGATTTTTTTCTATTCACTATGTTAATCCTATTCGTTTAGAATATATATTATGAGATATCAAAATCAGTAGGTACGTAAATAAACTATTTAACAAATGTTTTGTTTAATTTGTCTTATTTAACCTATTGTGACAACCCTTCCAAAATAAGTATTTTGCACATTCTTACAAAGCTTTGCCTCTGTACGGCTTATCTACCCATGTGATAAAAGGGAGTCGCTGGAAAACAGCAACAATAATTGTGGACCAAGAAAGGAAACCGCAACTATTGACAGGTACTGATGCGAAGCTAGGGCATGTGTATAGTAAAAAATTAAATAACTTTACTTACGTCTGTCAAAAACAAAACGTTCTTGCAATTATTGACCCTAGTTCGAAGATCTAAGGCATCATCGAAGACCGCAACTTTCATTCCTGCAAAACTGGGTATTTCCTTTGACGCTAGATCAAATGTCTTTACTATATCCACTGCAAAGCAAACATTGATAACTGAGTAAACATTGAGAAAATATAACAGTTTTATATGATATATGATTGATTATTTATTATTTTATCTGATTTGATTTTACATAAATGCAAGATTTAACCCAAAAACATAGAATGTTAGATTAAAAAAAATAGTAGTTACAACCACCGTCACCTCGTGGTCACCTCAGTTTAAACAAATGTTTTGAAGTATGTTGTTGCAATGTTTATTTTCAATATAACTGAATTATGAAGAAGAAAAAATATCACGAGAAATCCTAATATTTAAAAAACTAAAATAGCCAATTGAATCCGACTTCAACAAGGGCGGTGATAATGCTAATACCCTTTCCGTATAAGAAAAGCCCATCTTCCAGCAGTTGAAATAGAAAGGGCTGCGACGACGAAGTAGGTAGGTTCTACAAAAGAGAAAGGATGATAAGAGCAAGTACATACGGTTTACAAAAGTCATTTGCGGTCTATGATAGTACAATAAAGATGTATTTGGTGCAGCTCTAGCGATGTTTTTCAAGAAATACACCACCTCCCGTGGCGTGTTCGGTCTGTAGTACAACTCAGGCAGAGTTAAGATGCCGTCGACACCCATACTCTGTGAATATCTTGCCTAAAAACGATAGGTATTGTGTGAAACGATTTTGTATACTAATTACTTAAGTATTATTATTATTATTTTAAAATATTGTTAATAGTTATCTGATCCGTATATAATGTGCGAACTAATTAATTAAAAATGTAGCTATATACAAATACAAGTTACATAGGTATGTAACTATGAATTACACTGTAGATCAGGGCTGTCCAAACCAAGGCCCGCAGGCCGCGCGCGGCCCGCGTTTTGGTTCATCTTTGTGCAGTGTGTTTTTAATATTATAAAAAAAAGAAAACATGAATAAATTCTTCACTTTTATAATTTTTTTTGGTAGGTACCTAGATGTAAACCCCAACAGGCTTAAAAAAACGCTAGAATCACACATTTTTATAAACAAAAGATTCTTTATAAAAATGTGTTTTTTATTTGTGCGTTGCATTTTATTTAGGAATCATATCCGGAATCATATTCGGTCTGGACAGCCCTCCTATAGATAGATATAAGTCCATTTTTCTCTAAACATACATTTTGGGAAAATACATTTAGAAATATATAGAAAAACCAAAAAAACCGAATAGAATGAATACTTGCTACTACATTCCTATCCTTGAATAAATAATAAGGCCTAATATATATAAAGTTTTACAATACTAATAGTTATAGTAACTTTCATCAAAAAAAGGGCCTTATTAAATTCATATTACATATATAAAGCGATAAGGTCTTCTCCGGTCTATCTGTGCTTTCCTTACTAAGTTTACAGTGAAATTTTATACGTAAGTATTAGAAACAAGTACTAACCAATTCCATTGCATCTGGCAGTGGTATACCACCAACTTGTGCCAATACTTTAAGGCCTACAGATTTTCCAACTCGTACCCACTCAGCTATTAGTCCTTTCTTCTCATTAACAGAAAATTTTGTGCCCTCTCCTGCTGTAGCAGCGACTGCAACAGAATTTGGCCAAGTTACCCACTACTATTGATCGGCCAGCGAACCTTATGTTCCCTTCGAAAACTACTCTAAATGCGCCAAATGCTGATGATGTTCATCTGACACACAGGACATCATGCCTAAAACAATTTTCAAAAGAATACAAATATTTCAACTAGGATTCAGAATAACTCATAAATACTTACTATGTCAGCCTTGTCAATGAATTTAATAATTATTATTTTCCTCCTATGCCTATAATTCTTATGAAAACTGAGTATGCACAATGTACTTAATGAAATGCAGATCTACACCCTCTGGAAGTCAAATGCACCCTTAAAGTAGTTCTCGCTAAAATGAGTAAGGTAGGTAGGTATCATGGGCGCGCCCCCATGGTACTTACTTTTTTATTATTATTTGCAATAGGTAGTGTACAGACTTACGATTTTTAGTCTTATAATTTATCTAATTTTATATTTTATCTTGTCCCTGTGTAAAAGGAAACTAAGGTCTAATAATAAAATTGTTATACGCACTTTCTACTCCATCTATGCCATTTCGTTTTAGGTATTTCGCGTACATCGGTATGACGGACAAGTTAAGATTACCTCTAGAGTCTACAGGTGTGAACGCGGCAGCGAATAGACCTTTAAGTGGGAGACACTGTAACAAAAGGTTAAAATTATTTTGTAGCTATCCTGCGAAGTTACAAAATTTCACAAAGCATCGTGAAGTTATCTATGTTTTCGTAGATGCATGCATTCTACATTAGGTTACAAAGTACCTACGTTGAAATAGAAATCAAATGATTAGGTACTTAATGCCGGCGCCCACTGACGGCGGCACAGCACGACATACTTCGGCATGCCGCGTCATGACACGACGTGTCGTTGCCGACGCAGATTAATCGCCGCGGCATGACGCGTCACTTAGTGGTATCCCGCAGCAAGCTCGACAATTCAACTAGTGCAGCTATCTTGCCAGGCCGAATAAATAAAACAATACAAACAGGAACAAGACGCGTGCGCTTTCTCTCTTACACCCGCACCCGATCAAGCGGCATTCGCCGAAGACACGGCATACTCCGGCATACTCCGGCATGCCACGATGTGCCGCGGTATACCACGGCATACTGCGGTCCGCCGCGACGTGCCGCGGTACGCCCGGAATAATTATATCGAAATAAAGTAATTTGAATTTTAATGCCGATGAAATAAGGATAAATATAACTTGATCTAAAATAATATCCTTTGCCGTGCCGTGCCGTGCCATGCCGTCAGTCGGCACCGGCCCTTACACTGTCAGCGTCTACGGTCTGCACAAAGAAATGTGGTAAACAATTTAAAATTAACAAAATACTTGTTAACCGAAGTATCATCATGATATCTATTATTATAAAGTAGCCAACAGTTTAATGAACTTTCAAATTGCCAAGTGATGTTCTTACATATACAAAGTAAATACAAAGCAAAACAATATAGGTAGCTTAGTCGTAATTCTTTATATACACCGAGACTGGTAGACATTAGTAGGTATCTAATCGAATAAATTATTATTTAGGGTTCTGTCATTTACTCAATAGACCGAAATAGCCTTAAAGTTTAAACTTTTATGACTGCATCGGTGCTCCAGTGGTATTGAGAAAACGACAGAATAAAATTCTCGCCCAAATGTAGGTACTTTTATAAAAGCATTTTTAAAAATCACTGGTCATGTAGTAGCAGTAAAACCATTCCTTCTTGCAGGTGACGAAAAAGAAATATGGTAGCAATTAGGGACAGACAGAACGGTATAAACTACAATATCACACCAATACATCTGCGGGTTCTGCTGAAAAGAGAAGACAATCAAGATATAAGTAGACAACATTAAAATTATTGATAGGTAGATAAATCACGTTTGTAATATTTTTTATTACAAACGTGATTTTAATGTTAATTTAATGTTTTAAATTATTGATAGATAAATCACGTTTGTAATATAATTAAATTTTAATGTTAATTTAATGTTTTAAATTATTGATAGATAAATCACATAATACAATTTATTACAAATGTGATTTAAATTTTGTCTATAGATCTTGATAGTCTTTCCTTTTCAGCAGAACCCGCAAATGTATTGGATTTAAATTCTTTATTTGAAAATTGTGGTTTATTTAGTGCATGTAATCTAAATTGGAATAGGTTGAAAAAGAAACTAGTAACGTTATCTCTGTATATTTTCTATATATGTCGTTAATTATGTGACGCTAAAACAAATTTTACGGGCTTATCTCAGAATTTCGACAGTTCTTCATTTCGTCACATAATCAACTTCGAAAAAACGTAGTTCGACAGTCATTGCTTCGACAGAACATTCGACAAACATTATTTCGACGGAACATACTTGGACAACACACACTTTCAAAAGATCACTGTTTCGACATGACTTGTTCGGCAGATAATTATTTCGGCAAAACTTTAACTAATTAAACTGTAGGTAAAAATAAAAACACAAAATATAATCAATAATATTTTTCAGCACCAGAATATTATACTTATAAAAAATTATTAGTATCTCTAGGTATATTATATTATGTATGATAAAATGTAAAAAAATAGCTATTTAATGACTATTTTATATTGGACTGGGTGTTTCTATGCATAATTTATATGAATTTACAAAAAAGTGTCAACGTTCTTTTTTATTGCCGACAG